>CM077669.1:272523154-273123154 GCA_039707655.1 Elymus sibiricus
GGTGCAGCCTCCCAGCAACCAGCGCACGCGGCAGCTTCCTTGCCGGGGGTCTCGGCCTTGGCCTTCTTGCCGACACCGAGATTACCAGAGCACTCCACAGCCAATACTGCCTTTCCCTTGCGCTTATTGTTCCGCTTTCGGTTCCTCCCCTTCGAGCCGGGGGCCTCGTCATCGTTTTCCGAATCGACTTCGGCGCCAGCCTCCTCTCCAGGGAGTCGCCTTCCCTCTTCAGCACGGGCACACTTGTCCGCCATGGTGTACAGCTCATTGACAGTCTTGGGGAGTTTCACATTCATCTTGGCCCGCATCCTCCTATTGTGCACGTTCGAATGGAACGCGGCAATCACGGCTACGGGGTGTATTTCTGGGATGTTGTGGTGCACTCGACTTAATCTCTGAATGTACTTCCGCAAGGTTTCTCCTTCCTTCTGCGGCAGGACTTGCAAATCGCTAGGCTGCCCTGGCTCCTGATGGCCGCCTGTGAAGGCACCGATGAACTCGTTGCACAGATCAAGCCAGGATGAAATGGAATTTTTCGGTAGGTTCATCCGCCATGACCTCACATTTGGCTTAAGTGCCAAAGGGAAGTAGTTGGCGAGCACTTTCTCATCTCTCCCTCCGGCAGCCTGAACGGCTATCGTATAGATGCCCAGGAACTCCGCCGGGTTCGGCTTTCCATCATATTTCTCCGTCAGCTCCGGCTTGAAGGCTCGGGCCGATGGCCAGCGGACCTGTCGCAACTCGCGAGTGAAGGCAGGGCATCCCACCTCGTAAGGCAGGTACCCACCAGTTCTGGGCGCGGGGTCGCCAGCGTCTGGGCTATTGCGCCTGTCAGACCGATGGTGTGCTTCTCGACACCGCTTGATGGTAATGCGCGCGTCTTCTTTCCGCCAATCCTCCAGGACACGCCGCTGGTCTCGGCGATCGCATGGGCCGAACGAGGCCATGGATGCCTCGTCGAACTCGTCAGCACGGGAAGCTCTCCGCGGCTGCTCTTGTGTCTATTGTTGCGGAGGGGACTGCACCGTTGGTGTGCCCCCTCGACACGATCGCCGGCCCGTGCCGCCGTGGTTGTGCGCGCATGCTGCGATGGCTCCGCGCGCTGAGATTTATTGGCTTTGACGAAAGATATCAGACTCTGGATGGTAGCTCTCCACTCATCCATCTTGTTAGCCACCGGCGGGAAGTTAAGCAGAAGTTGGGCTCGTGCCATTGCTTCCAACGCTGTGTCCGGCATGGCGAAAGAGGCAGACCGTGACGTCGCCTGGCTCCTGGTGGAACCAAGAGGGGCATCACCGTGCTCTTGACGCCGTGCGCCGCTCGCCGGGGCGGTCTGATGTGGGGGAGGCCGAGTCCGCGGGTTCGCGGCTCCGCTTAACGCTCCATCTTGTTTGGGACGAGGCGTGCGTCCAGTGGCCGCGTTGGTGACGGGTGCAGACGGAGGTGTCGGTTCTGAATCTGGCATATCTCGTAGTAGGGGTCCTAAGCTAGGCGTCTTGGAGCGATGGTAACATGGACACAGGATTTTACCCAGGTTTGGGCTCTCTCAAGGAGATAATACCCTACGTCCTGCTTTTGATTGTATTCATATGGGGGATAGTACATAGTACAGGTATCTACCACGAGATTGTTGTAATGAATATGATATTGAGGTTGTCTATTGACTAGCCTGGCCTCGGTTTATATAATGCACCGTAGGCCTAGGGTTTAGACGAGTCCTTGTCTTGTGCGCCAAGTCTTGTGAAGTCTCCCTTGTATGCATCATGGGCTCTCCGAACTGGCCCATTAGTGAATTGCCCTGGGGGTCCTCGGCCCGACCCACTGGTCGGGAGTCGACATGGTGAGTACACCCTAGTCCAGGACACCATCAGTAGCCCCCTAAACCGGTCTTCATGTTGGGGATGCTCCTCGGTTCTTCCGCACAGTTATTTGTCTTCGGTCGTCGGTCTTGAAAACTGGTTCAACCAATCTTCCCATGTCCGATCTTGAGGATCGCCAAGCTGAATCCGAAGAGTTCACACGTCGGGCATCCGAGGAGCCCCTTTAAGTTCTCGGCCTTTATCAATGCCTTATTATTTTTTACGCCACACCTCGGGTTTGAAGTGTTTACCGTGCGGCGGTGTCCTCTTGCGTCCGGGCTCCGACGCCGAATTGCATCCGAGGTGTCTTTTTACACCCGATCTCCAACGCCGGACTATGTCCGAGCTCCAACGCCGGACTGTGTCCGAGCTCCAACGCCGGACTATATCCGAGGTGTCACAGATTACTTCGGTCTTGAAAAAGTTGAAGGAGTTCATCCGAGCTTAATGCCGGAAATGCCCTCTATGGAGCCAGCCACTTGCATTCGAGCTTTATGCCGGACTGCTTCCAAGGTGGTGCACCACCTCGGTCTTGGGCTGTTTTTTGCGGAATTTATTTCTGATCGCTGCAATTTATTTACTACCAAGATTTATAGCCAGTAGCCCTCAAGGTGTGTGTCGGTCTATAACCCGAGATGCACCTGAAGGGAAAAATAATGATCAAAATAAAACCACTAATCCCAGTAGCCCCTGAGACTTAGGTTGATTTCCAAAATCAGCCTGAGGATCAAGTTCTTGCTCGGCAGCATACGTTAGGGATGGAAATGCGGTACACAGTAGTTTCCGAGACTTGGGTTGGGTGCGGCCGACCAACCTGAGGATCGAATCTCCTCGGAAACCATATTGCACTTTGGATTGCTGCATTGAATAGGTAATGCAGTAGCCCCCGAGCCTTAATTTAGGCACGGGTGGTCGAATTAAGGATCGATATTTGTTTGACACAAATTTTGTTACGTTTGACACAATTTCTGTGTAATGATTCTATGTATCCAAGTACTTTACATCATTAATGCTCGGATCTGCATTGTACAAGACTTTGTTGACCGACCATCGGCTTCAACCTCCTCGGCCAGTAGCCGAGGAGTGTTTGTCCTACTTTATGAAGCCTTTATAAGGGCAAAGATTTACGGCAAACAAGGCAATCCGGCCATACGGTTTTATAAACAAAGGTACGCGGAGAGATATGTTATATTACTATTTAACGTAAGAAACATCTTCTGGGAAAAATAGTTCCTTTATAAGTTTCTTTTCCTAGGCTATCATGTTGACCATGATCGTGAAACCTCACCTCCGATCAATGTGGGAGGAGAATAGCGAGGATTTAGTTTGGGAAATGTTCCCGAAATCAGTGGTCTTTAATGAATCAAAATTTTCACTTCCGTCGTTCCCGACCAATTATATTCTTAAGATGACTAGCTTTTGGCTTCACCCAGTCTGAGGTACTAACACGGTTGACCCGAAAGTAACAATCACAGAGGTGCTCCCTTTACCTCCTAGCCGAACAATCGGGAACGTAGGGGGTAAGCACAGGAGCCAGGCAACCCAGCTTGGTCAAAAACTTAAGACAAATTGATGCATATTTATGGCTTTATAACGATGATTACGGAAGGCAGCACTCGTATATTGAATACAAATGCTTTTATACTATATGCTATTTTGACTCCTTTGTGACCCTTTATCTTTTGAGAGTGGCCCATCGTCGGCTTCTACCCCTTCGTAGATGCTATGCAGGGTGTTTCCGCAGTAACAAGACAACCCTTAGCCGACGTCTCGGTGCCCGGAGGCGGTTGTGTTAGCGGAAACGAGGCAATCAGATATCGAGGCTTTATAACTTTCACTTAGTCATAGGAGCTTAAAGTTTGGGAGGCCAGTTACTAGCCCCCGGTAAGTGTTCGGCGTCAGCCGAGGTCAAGCCATTAACACTCCGGGCAAATTTATGAAAGGCCCACGGGGCAACCTCTATCGGTCTATAGTTTGAGAGAGTCATCGGATCGCTGACCAGTTCGCGCTCATTGTGACAGTCAGTTCTCGGCTTTCTCCACTGAGGTACTTGACCAGTTAAATCGGAAGTACAATAGCAGTGGTTCTCCCTTTGCACACCTAGCCGAACAAAGCTGAATGTAGGGCACAATCATATGAGCAGGGCAACCCAACTATTGACCAAAGACACAATTCGAAACTGATGCATATAAGGCAATATCCGAGAACGTTTTGCCGAGGATTGCTCGGAGTACCCTGGCTTTTGGTGGGCTCGGCTCAATCCGAAGTCCCTCGTTGATATTGCCGATACTTTAAAGGCATCCGACGTTGTACTACGAGAGCTATGCTAGAGACACACAGCATCCCCCGAGACTCAAGTTGGGTGCGGCCGACCAACCTGAGGATCGAATCTCCTCGGGAACTACTTCCAGATGTCATATGCGTTTTGCAAACGCCGAGGTGTAAGTCGGTAGGAAAGATACCGAGTTGTGGGTCAGAAAAGAACTCCCGAGCTAAATTATTATGCAGGGCACCTCAGTCACGAGGATGTCCCGCCTCCTAAAAGAAAAACATACAAATAGCTTAAAAGTTCCATAAGCTCGAAAAGCCAAAAAACTTATGTAAAAACTTCGACGTCTGAACTAAATCAAGTTTTTTGGTGCCAATCCAAAATTGGTTTTAAAGTTAATATGTGCTTCGGTCGTGCTTTAACATGATACATCCGATCTCCAGACTTCAAGCGGGCCAGCCTTCGGCTTCAACCTCCTATCCCGAAGGCGGAGTGCTTCTCAGGCCAGTTTAGCGAACTAAACTCGAATGGCTTTAGAGAGAAACCAGGCTACCCAACTATTGACCAAACACACGCGTCGGAAAAAGGGGTAGTAGAAAAAGACTTTGCAACAACCAAGAAGAAAACAACATTTATTATAAAACGGCTCATATAAATTTAAGAGCCCCTAGTTATCATGGGAAAAATAAGTGTTTTTAACAAACAACGCTATTAACAAGCTAAGTTTTTAACAAACAACTTTTTTGTTTAACACAAGTATAATGCTAGGTAGAACTGCACAGGAATTAAAGATTGAAAAAAAAGGTTGAGCATGAAAGCGACTTAGCTGGTTAATGTGCTCGGTGTGACGTGTGCCGAGCTTGTAGCGGGTCAAAGTCCCAGCCCCCAAGCCGGTCATGAGGTAGCCGACGAAGAGCTCGGTTTGATGAAGTGACAACACAACACTTCCGAAGGGACGAGGAGAAACCCCTGGTCCAGCCGAGGAGACGGAGTAGTTCGGTAGGGTGATGATGAAGCCCCCACATCAGTCAACCAAGTCGACGACACAATTTGGTTGATGGAGGCGGGACGACGATGTAGGCACGCCAAGGTGACCGCGTGACACAGCCGAAGTCGATTACCTGTGCACACAACATAGTGCAAGCCAAGAGTAATAACAACTAAAGGTAATAATATATTAAAAAAAATATTCTACTTAGTTAATTTAAGTGAAGCAAATAATTAAAGGAATATGGCCTGGGTGCCGAGGTGCCTGAGCAAAGAGCTCTGTTTGACGAAGTGGCAACGCTGCATGGTCGATGTGGCGAGGCAAAGTCCCCGGTCCAGCTAACAAGACGAAGCTGGTCAGCTGGTGACGTCAAAATCCCTGGAGCAGGTTGATGAAGAGATGACGAAGCCCCCAGTCTAGCCGAGGTGAAGAGCAGGTCGGTAAGGTGACGCTAGAGCCCCCATGCGAGCCGACGTGTCAAAGCAGGTCGGCGTGATGGTCGTCGGTTTGAACAAGCGACGGTGCGGCGATGCCGACGCAGGACGGAATTTGTGACGCGGTCAATGCTGGCTTGAGAAGTGACCGTGCGGCGATGCCGGCGCGCCCGACCCGTGCAATCCGTGGGGTGACGATCTTGTCTTGATGATTATTTGTCCCTCATGATGCCGAACTCTTGGTCGGGTCGCCGAGGTGATGGTCCGAGGTGGTTGTCGTCGGCTTGATTGAGCGACGGCGCAGTCGATGTTGGTGCAGCTCGGTAGCCATGGAGCAACGTGGTCGGGCCGGTTTGACATCGGCGCGACGGTGTAGATCGCCTCGGAAACGACTTAAAATTTGTGGGCACGTGTTTGAAAACAACGCATAATACCCTAAAAAAAATTCCTTCAAAAAGGATGTCCGATATCCCGTTCATGAAGAAAGATGAATTCGGGTCGGATTTGTTTTCGCGCAGAAAACAGATCCAAAAATTGATGTACTCATCGGACGTTTCCCGGAGTTTGGACGGTCGGATCGAGCTGAGATTTTGAGCGGTGATCGGTATGAAAATTCTGCACCATATGAACGGTGGGATCTTGCAAACGATTTCTGACCTAGCCGCTGGATTCCTCGCCCTAAACTCGTCCAGATTCTCGTCCAGATTTGACAGGGCTCCGGTAGATCGGAGTTTTCCGGAGATTCCTCCATCAGAACATGATGAAATTTTACTGGGTTATTATAGACCCAATTCCGCACAATTCCACCGAAGCAATCGTCAAAGCGAGGCTCGAGGAAGCGGGGACGATGAACACGAGTCGTTGTCCAGAAAAACTGCACGGTTGCTCTAGGACGATGTTAACATCGAGCCCCCGAGCTACATGGATGATTTCCCATGATCTTGATAGAGATCGGAGATGATGACGATGAAATTATGCATTCGATCTTGATGATCTGACGCGGAGCGCAATCCTCGGTCCAGTCGAGGTGACTAGTCGAGCCGGCGACGAAGATGCCGACATCGACAACAAAGCTTGGTTCCGACGCGTAGATCGCACCGAAGACGATCCGAATTCCCATCGCACCGCGGTGACTGCCAATAGTCTCTCAATGAAAGCACCAATGTCGGTTCTGAATCCGGCATATCTCCTAGTAGGGGTCCTAAGCTAGGCGTCTTGGAGCGATGGTAACATGGACACAGGATTTTACCCAGGTTCGGGCTCTCTCAAGGAGATAATACCCTACGTCCTGCTTTTGATTGTATTCATATGGGGGATAGTACATAGTACAGGTATCTAGCACGAGATTGTTGTAATGAATATAAGATTGAGGTTGTCTATTGACTAGACTGGCCTCGGTTTGTATGATGCACCGTAGGCCTAGGGTTTAGAGGAATCCTTGTCTTGTGCGCCAAGTCTTGTGGAATCTCCCTTGTATGCATCATGGGCTCTCCGAGCTGGCCCATTAGTGAATCGCCCAGGGGGTCCTCGGCCTGACCCACTGGTCGAGAGTCGACGTGGTGAGTACCCCCTAGTCCAGGACACCATCAGGGGGTCGTGGCTTGCTCCAGATCATGTGCCGCCGTGATGACCACGGCCACCCGTATGGCGGGGAAGCAGTGATCGGTCTTCCCTTCCGTTCGCGGCGCTAGGGTCGCGTTCGCCAGAGTGTTGTTGCTGTCGCTCCTCCCCCACGTTCCCGGCTCCAACCTCGGCCGTGGCGGACATGACGGCGGCATCGCCTGCGCCAGCTGCGTTGCCCACGACGCCTCCCCCACTCGCAGCCGCCGCAACGCCCGCCGTGCCCGTGGCTATATGTGAGGGACCCTTCGAAGTGGAGGGATGTGCGGTCGCGCTAGGCTTCTTCTTGGGGGCCACGGATGAAGAAGATGATGATGAAGATCGACTCGCCATTCACGAACTAGGGTTCGCGCAAATGATGCACGCCCCCTACCTGGCGCGCCAAAGATGTCGGGGCACGGATGCTCGCGATCACCTATGGGACCAGAGGCCCCTTGTTGTTAGGCAGGGGGCACGTTGCACAAAGAGCGGAGACCATGAGACAGCGTGACGATCAGGTTGCTGGCATTTTTACCCAGGTTCGGCCCGCTGTGAAGCGTAAAACCCTACTCCTGCTTTCTGGTGGAATGATCGAAGGAACAAGACGAACACGCAGCGCCCAACTCCCGGCAAGGGTTGCTATAGGGGTGAGCTACTACGCGAGTACAAGTGTCCAAAGGTCTGAATCTTGAGCTAGGTTGCCTCGGGCCTCCTTTTATAGTGCAAGGGGAAACCACAATGCCAAAATAGTCATTATCTATTGATTAGATAGCTTAGCAGAGCTATCATACCTAACTCTGGCATTTAGGACAAAATACCATGATTACTAGACTAGGTGGTGCTCGGGGATGCATTCCTGGCAAGCTCTTGCCACCGCCTAGCTAGCCGTTGCTTAAGGTCTTGACACGCTGCTGGACGGGTGTCAAGTGGGTATAATCTGCCTTCCGACGTGCTGCCATGTGCTTAGCGAGAGCCACTTAGCCGTTTGAGGGTTCGACACCGCATCGATAAGTGACTGGCATAGCGATGCGGTGGAGCGGTGGCTGGTTGGCTCAAGCCTGCCGGGGGGGTGGCTTGCCGGGTCTTCCTGAGATGTGCGCGCCTTGGTCCCCGGCAGGCTCCGGGGACGCGGTAGGCGCGCTTTGGGCCCCTCCTGGGCTGTTGCGCTGGTGCTGCCGGCGCTTGCTTGGCCTTCTGCAGGTTGTTGCTGCCGGATGCTGGTTCTAGGATGCTTGCTTGGTGGCGCTGTAGCCCTTCCAACGGGTTTTGCTGCTACCGCCTGTGCATAAGTTAGGGGCACTGGATACCCCTGTTCTAGTGCACCGACAGGTATAAAGATTAAGTTTGATTGTGTTAAACCTTTTATGGAAACTGATACTTTCCATGAGTTTAGCAATAAATATGGGCTTGACTCTGAGATAGTAGCTTCTTCTTGTGAATCATGTGCTACTCATGTTGATCTCCCTAAGGAGAAGTTGTTTAAATATCATCCACCTATTGAAAAATCATTAGAGAAACTTGATAAAGTTAAAGAGGAAACAATTGTTTATCATGTTGATCCAGTTGTGCTAAAGTTGCAACTGTGGTTAATAAAAATTATATTAGGATTAAGGAACATGCTAAAGTTGCAACTGTGGTTAATAAAAATTATATTAGAACACCTAAACCCTATGAACAAATAAATGTTGAGCCTAATATTTCTATTGTAAAGATATCCTAGTTGATAATATTGATGGTGAGGTTATTTACTTCTATGATGAAGCTACTAAAATTGCAAAACCTGCTAGAAACCATCAGCATGAGTTAGACAAAAATAAACCAGTTATTGGCATGCCTGTTGTTTCTGTTAAAATTGGTGATCATTGTTATCATGGCATGTGTGACATGGGTGCTAGTGTTAGTGCTATACCTTTTACTTTATATCAAGAAATTATGAATGACATAGCACCCTCTGAGATTGAAGTTATTGATGTCACCATTAAACTTGCAAATAGAGACGCCATTTCACCACTTGGGATTGTTAGAGATGTTGAAGTCTTGTGTGGAAAAATTAAGTACCCTGCTGATTTCTTAGTACTTCGTTGAAAATAAGATAGCTTTTGTCCCATTATATTTGGTAGACCATTCTTGAATATTGTTAATGCTGAAATTAATTGTGTCACTAAGAAAGTCAAAGTAAGCTTTGGTGATGTGTCTCATGAATTTAATTTCTATAAGTTCGGCAGAAAACAATATGAAAAATAATTACCCAGCAAGGATGAAATAATTGGTCTTTCTTCTATTGTCGTGCCTCCTACTGATCCATTAGAAAAATATTTGCTAGACCATGATTATGATATGCATATGAATGAAAGAAATGAGATAGATGATATATTTCTTAGACAAACATATATTCTTAAACACGACTTGCGTGTTGAATTTTTAGGGGATCCTCCTCCACCTAAGGGAGATCCCGTGTTTGAGGTAAAGACATTACATGATACTTTGAAATATGCTTATCTGGATGAAAAGAAGATATATCATGTTATTATAAGTGGTAACCTTTCAGAGCATGAAGAAAAGATATTACTTAAAACTCTGAAGAAGCATGGGGTTTCTATTTGATACACTCTTGATGATCTTAAGGGCATTAGCCCCACTCTATGTCAGCACAAGATTAATATGGTACCGGATGCTAAACCTATCGTTCATCATCAACGCCGCTTAAATCCTAAGATGAAGGAAGTGGTAAAAACTGAAATACTAAAGCTTCTGGAGGCAGGTATAATTTATCATATTGCTGACAATAGATGGGTAAGTCTTGTTCACTCTATACCTACGAAAGGAGGTATAACTATTGTTCCTAATGATAAAAATGAACTTGTCCCACAAAGAATCGTAAGAGGTTATAGGATGGTAATAGATTTCAGGAAATTAAACAAAGTTACCAGAAAAGATCATTACCCCTTGCCTTTTATTGATGAAATGTTAGAAAGATTATCTAAGCACATACACTTTTATTTTCTTGATGGATATTTTGGTTTCTCTCAAATACCTGTGTCAAAAGAAGACCAAGAGAAAACATCTTTCTCATGCCCTTTTGGAACTTATGCTTATAGACGTGTGCCTTTTGGTTTACGCAATGCACCTGCTACCTTTGAAAGATGTATGACCGGTATATTCTCTGGTTTTTGTGAGAAGATTGTTGAGGTTTTCATGGATGATTTTTCCATTTACCGGACTTCTTTTGATGATTGCTTGAGCAACCTCGATCGAGTTTTGCAGAGCTTGTCTTGAATTGGGAGAAGTGCCACTTTATGTTGAATGAAGGTAGAGTACTTGGGCATAAAATCTCTGAACGAGGCATAGAGGTAGACAAAGCTAAAGTTGATGCACTAGAGAAAATGCCATGTCCTAAAGATATTAAAGGTATAAGAAGTTTTCTTGGTCATGTAGGTTTTTATAGGCGTTTTATTAAAGATTTCTAGGCCACTAACTAATCTTCTTCAAAAAGATATTCCGTTTGTTTTTTATGATGCTTGTGTAGAAGCCTTTGAAATACTTAAGAAAGCCTTAATCTCTGCACCTATTGTTCAACCACCTGGTTGGAATTTACCTTTTGAAATTATGTGTGATGCTAATGATTATGTTGTTGGTGTTGTTCTAGGGCGAAGAGTAGACAAGAATTTGAATGTTAGTCATTATGCTAGTAAAACTCTATACAGTGCTCAAAGAAATTATGCTACTACTAAGAAGGAAGTTTTAGCAGTTGCCTTCGCACGTGATAAATTTAGACCTTATATTGCTGATTCCAAAGTTACTATTCACACTGATCATGCTGCTATTAAATACCTTATGGAAAATAAAGATGCTAAGCCTAGACTCATTAGGTGGGTGCTTTTACTTCAAGAATTTAATATGCACATTGTTGATAGGAAGGGAGCTGGAAACCCCATAGCAGATAATTTTTCTAGGATGGAAAATGGTCTTGATGACCCACTTCCTATTGATGATAATTTTCCTGATGAGCAACTTGCTGTTATAAATGCTTCCCATAGTACTCATTGGTATGCGGATAATGCTAATTATATTGTTGCTAAATATATACCACCTAGTTTCACCTACCAACAAAAGAAAAAGTTCTTTTATGATTTAAGACATTAATTTTGGGATGACCCACGTCTTTATAAAGAAGGAGTGGATGGTGTTATTAGACGTTGCGTACCTGAGCATGAACAGGGACAGATCCTAAGGAAGTGTCACCCCGAGGCCTACAGAGGGCACAATGCTGGTGACAGAACTGTAGACAAGGTATTACAATCTGGTTTCTTGTGGGGACCCCGACTCATAAGTCGTGATCACCGAATGCACGTGTACAGTGATCCCAGAGATCAATGCTCACTAAACACACAGAAGCTGAATAACAAGAGTCTTACATCCATACATACCGTCTTACACAAATAAAGACCATCAAGGTCGAGTCTTACATAGATAGGGCCATGAACCAACCAACAACATAAACTCACAGCGGAAATTTTGATAGATAGCGTAGGCCCATGCCATCTGCCTTAACCCTACAGGCATTTTGACTGGGAAGCGTCCTAATTTGCATGTTCGTCATCGACGAAATCTTCACCATATTCCTGCTCTTCCATGCCTGGCCCATTAAATAACCAGTGGCAAAACAATGAGCACTTTGAATGTACTCGCAAGCAACCCATGTTTTGGAACAAGGTTCAATATTGCATGATATATCACTAAGTAGGTAGATTGTGGAAAGCTAATTTTGGAGTGTGATGACATGTTCAATCAACTTGTAAAAGCATGCATCAACAGGTTGCAGATGTCCATATGAACAAGTTACAGATATCAATATAAGCAGGGGTTGAACATCTCATGCTCAATCATCATGCCAAGTCGTCTGACTTAACTCAAGTACTGTATTTCTCCCCCGGACACACATGCGCCAAGTTTGTGAAATCATTGGACGTAGTTTAAGAAGGGCCTCCAACTGGCCAGGACCATGGACACGGCTATTCGAATAGTTTTACACTCTGCAAAGGTTGAACACTTTACCCACAAGACTCCGAAACTTCCGTGTCAAGCCACGACTCGTGGTATTATTCATACCCGAGGTAAGTACCCGAACAATGCCTTTCCCCTGACGATACTAACAAGGAGTCCTGGCGCCATCCCACATGATTTACATCACAAGTATCATCCACGAGGGCACGCAACGGTGTGCCCGGTGTCTGTGAAAACAGCCCATGGTCATCCTTTCCGGCACGACCCCGTATCGAGAGTGACCACGTCACTCCTGCCACTAGTAATGTGGGCTCTCTGCTAGTTCCCACCAAGGTAATCAACAAAGCTCTGTCCCATAAGGGGTATCGTGATTGTACATGTAAGGTTGGGATGGTCAGGAGATCTTAAATCTCTCCGTTTTCAAAAAACACACACACTCACTTGCCTCGGTACACCACTTCTTTGTCAAGTGGTTACTTAGCTCGACATCATCCCCCTTGGGCATTAGTGGCACCCGATGGGGTTTTCGAAAAGTCTTTGAAAACACTTCCTTTCCAACACCATGCATTTTCCCATCCCACTTGTGTAGCAACTACTTAGCATCCTAACTACTTCCCACCCGCATAACCCTCATAAGAAGTTAGGGTCATGCTCAGTGCAAGTATCAATGAGGAAAGCAACGGAGGTAATCCACCACGGTGGTCACCGATTCATCATGATTCATTGCAAGGGAATAAAGTGCTATATTCCATGCATAGAAATGGTTTCTTAGACATGGTCAAAGGGTTGCTTGCCTGTCTCAACAAAGTCTTTGGGGTCTTCAAAACCTTCTGGTCCAACACCTTCGTCGACAACGCAATCTATCGTCGCAAGTTTAACAGCAAAAATTAAGACCACGGCAAAAACAGGGAAAATAAACTACTCCTAAAAATGTCAAATCACTCTGTAAAATACTAGATTAAAAACTAACAATACCGAAAATAATAGTTTCTGGTTTTGTGGTTTAATAAGTGGTGAAAACCATTTTAGCAGTGGTTTTGAATGTTCAAAACAAGGTTTTAAATAAAACTAGTACTTCAACTATTTTGAAAAGTTGCACAAGTGGCATCATTAAATAGGTGGCATTTTAACAAGAATTTAGGTTGTGGAATATTTGGATTTGGACAAATATTTATTTGTGTGGAATTTTGGAAATCTGGCAAAAAAAGAAAAGGGCAAAAGTTACTGCAACTGGGCCAAAACTGGCTGGCCGAGCCGGCCCAGCCAGCGAAGCTGGCCACGGTGAGCCAACGCTTCCCGCGCGCGCCAGGTTTCAAACCTGATGGGCGGGGCCTGGCATCAAAGAGAGAGGAGGGAGGCGAGGGAGAGGCGGGAGGCTAACGGACGGGGCCCACTCGCAGGCCATCGTCAACCTCCGTCCAGAGGGCCGGCGAGCTCACCGGCGGCGAAGGAGAGCACGGCGAGGCGAGCTAGCGATGGGAATGGAACCAGGGGACTGCCGTCATTCGGTTGGTGATGGAGATGGCCGGAGGGGAGCAGCAGTTCGCCGGTGACGAGGACCCGCGGCGGAGGAGCTTCGGTAGGTGCTTGCTTCGGTCGTCCCCGACCGTATCTTGCACGGAGAAGAGGGGGAACGGCATCAGGCGTGCAAGGAAGGATCATAGGAGAAGAAAGGAGCGCCGGAGGAGGGCCGTACCTCGAGATCGCCGCTGTCCCGGAGAGGCGGAGCTCCGGTCGATCTCAAGCACAGAGAGCGGGGGAGGAGGAGTGGATGGAGCTGGCGTTCAATTTGGGAGGACAGAGAGGATCTAGAAGGGGAGAGAGGGTCGGGGTTGGCTTATATAGCTAGCCCGCGGTCCACCGTGGACGTGGCCGCCGGACTTGGCCGTAGAGGCGCTGGAGGCCATAGGAGGAGGCAAGGGCGAGCCAGGGGTCTTTGTGGGCATGGTCTACAACCAGAGGAGCAAGAGGGGGAGCGGGGGAGTGCACGCGTGTGGAGCTGCTGGTTGGACGAACCGAGCGGCGCTCGGGCACGCGTGGTAGAGGTTGCCGGAGGGAGAGAGAGGAGGGGGCCGACAGGGTGTCGTGCTGCTGAAGTCGAGGAGGGGCCAGGGGACATGCTCCCGCATTCCAAGGCTGTTGGGAGGCTCAGGATGGGGGTGGTTACAGTGCGGGCTGGCACTGTAGCGCGCTCCAGAGCATGCGTATTGCATGCCAAGGGCGTGTCCATGCGCTCTAGCGTGTCCCAGCTTTTCCACTAGCTACTGGAGGGTCTAGAGATGCCCTGGGGGTCACTTGAGAGGTAAGGAAAGGGGTAGAAGTACAAGGAGAGGTATAAATGGGGCTCTCCAGGCTGACCAGAGAGGTAAAAATAGGGTTTTACCCTAGCATTATTGTCCTGCTGAGGAGGGGGGTTACTGGGGGTAGAAGGTGACTAGAAGGGACTGTGGTAAAAAGTTGGGGTGAAGGAGAATAAGCTAGGGGGTGAAAACAGGGTTTTTACCAAATCACAAGAAGGTGTTTGATGGTTGTTTGGGCAAGGTGACGTGGCTTGAAACTGCGTCGCTATTTCCCCAAAGAGGAAGGGATGATGCAACACAGCGACGGTAAGTATTTCCCTCAGTTATGAAACAAAGGTATCGAACCAGTAGGAGGATCACCACCACCAAATAAGCAGCACCTGCACACAAAGAACAAATAGTTGCAACCCGACGTGAAAGAGAGGTTATCAATCTCTCTACGGTAAAAAGATAGATTAGGTAGTGATAGATTGGAGAGATAGATCTCTCAAGAACACAAAATAAAAAGAGCAAATAAAAAGTGCAATAATATATTTTTGAGTTTTTGGAATAATAGATCTGAAAACAAAAGAGGCAAAAAGATAGATCGGAAAGCAATATGTTGGAAAAGTAGACCCGGGGGCCGTAGGTTTCACT
This sequence comes from Elymus sibiricus, assembly GCA_039707655.1. NCBI lineage: Eukaryota > Viridiplantae > Streptophyta > Magnoliopsida > Poales > Poaceae > Elymus > Elymus sibiricus. The sequence goes on from CM077669.1 coordinate 272,538,244, forward strand.
AGTGACTTCTCTCATGAGTATAGCACACGGTGGGTGAACAAATTACTGTTGGGCAATTGATAGAAGATCAAATAATCATGACGATATCCAAGGCGATGATCATTATATAGGCATCACGTCCAAGATAAGTAGACTGACTCCTACCTGCATCTACCACTATTACTCCACACATCGACCGCTATCGAGCATGCATCTAGTGTATTAAGTTCATGGAAAAATGGAGTAATGCAATAAGAACGATGACATGATGTAGACAAGATCTATTCATGTAGGAATAGAGCCCATCTTGTTATCCTTAATAGCAACGATACATGCGTGCCTCGCTGCCCCTTCTCTCACTGGGAGAGGACACCGGAAGTAAATTCATGTAGGAATAGAACCCATCACAAAGCACCTCTTCCCATGGCAAGAAAATTCGATCTAGTTGTCCTAACAAAACCAAAGATTCAAAGAAGAAATATGGGGCTACAAGTAATCATGCATATAAGAGATCAAAGAAGACTCAAATAATATTCATGGATAGAAACTGATAATGAACTAAAGTTTACATCAAATAGATCTCCAAGATACCATTGTATTGATAATCAAAAGAGAGAGAGGAAGCCATCTAGCTACTGCCTATGGACCCGTAGGTCTATGGTGGACTACTCACGCATCATCGAAGAGGCACCAATGAGGATGATGAACCCCTCAGTGATGGTGTTAGATTGGATCTCGAGGCTCTGGAACTTGCGGCGGCTGGATGTGTTTTTCATCGACTCCCTTAGGGTTTCTGGAATATTTGGGAATTTAGGCATCAGAGGCGGTGGAGAGGGGGCCCGAGAAGGGCACAACCCATCAGGGCATGCCGGGGGCCTCTGGCGCACCCTCGTGGGTTGTGGTCTCCATGGCCCACCTCTCTGGCACTTCTTTGGCCCACTGGGTGTCTTCTCGTCCAAAAAAAACTCCAAAAAGTTTCGTCGCAATTGGACTCCGTTTGGTACTGATATTCTGCGAAGTAAAAAAACAAGCAAAACAGCAACTGGCACTTTGGCACTATGTCAATAGGTTAGTACCAAAAAATGATATAAATTCGATATAAAATGACTGTAAAACATCCAAGGATGATAATATAATAGTATGGAACAAGCAAAAATTATAGAAACGTTGGAGACGTATCAGCATCCCCAAGCTTAATTCCTACTCGTCCTCGAGAAGGTAAATGATAAAAACAGAATTTTTGATGTGGAATGCTGCCAAACATGTTCAACTCATATTCTTTTCTTTTGTAGCATGGACATTTGGACTTTATATGATTCAAAGCAATAGTCTAGTTTTAACATAATGACTTCAATATTCAAGCATGCTAACAAGCACCCTTGTCTTTCAAAATATCAACACTAAAGAAAGTTATCCCTAGCCCATCATGCTCAATCATTGATCCATTCATGAAACACACTCAAATATTAGTTATACCCAATGCTCAAGTACGATCATAGTGCCCCCTAGTTGGTGCTTTATAAGAGAAGATGGAGACTCAAAGTAAAAATAAAAATTTGCATAATGTAAATAGATAGGCCCTTCGTTGAGGGAAGTAGGGATTTGTAGAGGTGCCAGAGCTCAAAGTTTAAATTGAGAGAGAAAAATATTTTGAGTGCATGCCTTTCCTGTCAACGAAAATGACAAAGTACTTCACAATACTTTCCATGCTAGATATATCGTAGGCGGTTCCCAAACAGAAAATAAAGTTTATTCCTTTTTCCACCATTCTTTCACATTCCATGGTTGGCCGTATCCATGGTTGCCTTCCATACCAACACTTTCCAAGGAATTTATTATTTGACAACATAAAGTAAAAAAAAATCTTTTTTTTATTTCGGGAATGGGCATCCCTATTACCGCCGTACTCTCGTGTAATGACAAGTGAATAAACACTCATCTTGAGAATAACACATTTAGCATGGAAAAATATTGGACTCCCCCTACCGTTTCATGAGCGGTACGAGCACACAAAAGAGAAATTTATTTTGAAAATTAGAGATGGCACATACAAATTTGCTTAGAACGGCATGGAAATACCGCATATAGGTAGGTATGGTGGACTCATAAGGCAAAACTGGGTTTAAAGATTTTGGATGCACAAGTAGTATTTCTACTGAATACAAATGGAGGCTAGCAAATAGATTGATAAGCAACCAACCAAGAAACGAAAATTCACATAAGTGAGCATTGAGCATAACTAACACCGAATAATGCACCATAAGTAGGATGTAATTTCATTGCATAACTATTGACTTTCGTGCATGCATAGGGAACCACAAACCTTAACACCAATATGCCTACTAAAGCATAATTACTCACTAACATGACTCACATATTACTATCATCATGTCTCAAAACTTTTACAAAGAATCAAGTTTAATTTTTCCAATGATCTTCATGAAAGTTTTTATTATATGCTCCTTGGATATCTATCACTTTGGGACTATTTTCATATATTACCATTGCTTTTTGACAAGATCAAACAAATTTAAGTGAAGCACATGAGCATAAAGATTTCATCTCTCAAAATAGTATAAGTGAAGCATGAGAGGATTTCTTCCAAATTTACTAACTCTCAAATTAATCTAAGTGAAGCATGGGAGTATTTCTACAAAAAAATCCAAGCACACCGTGCTCAAAAAGATATAAGTGAAGCACTAGAGCAAATCTATAGCTCAAAAAGTTTAAGTGAAGCATAAAGAGCAATTCTAACAAATCATAGCACAACTTTGGCTCTCCCAAATAGGTGTGTCCATCAAGGATACAAGTGACAAACTAACAAGCAAAGCAAACAAAGACTCAAATGATACAAGACGCTCCTAGCAAAACTCATGATATGTGACGAATAAAAATATAGCTCCAAGTAAAATATCGATGGTTGTTAGAAGAAAGAGGGGATACCACTTGGGGCATCCCCAAGCTTAGTTGCTTGTTTCTCTTTCGATATATCTTTGGGGTGCTGTAGCATCCAAGCTTAGGTCTTTTCACTCCTTATTCCTTCATCTATCATGATCTCATCCAAACTTGAAAACTTCAATCACACAAAACTCAACAAAATCTTCGTGAGATCTGTTCGTATAATAAAGCAAATAACTACTTTAGGTGCTGTTGCAAACCCATTAATATTTTATTATTGCATTATACCTACTGTATTTTAACTTTACCATGGCTCATACCCTTCAATACGACCCATAGATTCATCAAAACAAGCACACAATGCAACGAAAACAGAATATGTCTTAAACAGAACAGTCTGTAGTAATCTGTACTCTAACCATACTTATGTAACTCTAAAAATTCTGAACAATTAGTAAAACGTAAATAATTTGTATAGAAACATTGTGTTAAAATTTAAGATCAATATCACATTCCAGTGAAAAATGAAAATTCGAACACTGGAGGCAAAGTTTCTGTTTCAGATTCAGCATCGCTTCTACTCATCTTATGAATCATCCTAAAGGCTATACTTGGCACAAACTCTAAATAAACCATAAAAACACAATCATAACAGAGGCATAATTGTGTCAACACTCAAAAACAGAAAGGGAAAAATAGAAATAAATTTATTCATTGGGTTGCCTCCCAACAAGCGCTATCGTTTTACGCCCCTAGCTAGGCATAACGCATAGATTCAAGTATTATCATCTTTGGTTTTGGATCCATAGGATGCGCTCATGATTGATTAATATGGTGGATTAATTATTGTTCTAGGGAAGTGTTCCATACCCTTTCTTAGTGGAAACTGATTCTAATATTGCCCTCTTTCATATCAATCACGGCACCTATAGTGCGTAAGAACGGTCTACCAAGTATAATGGGACAAGACGGATTGCAATCAATATCAAGAACAATAAAATCTATGGGCACATAGTTCCTATTTGCAAGAATAAGAACATCATTAATTCTTCCCAAATGCTTTTTAATAGTAGAATCCGCCAAGTGCAAATTAAGAGAATATTCTTCAATATTGGTGAGACCAAGCACATCACATAAAGATTTTGGAATCGTGGAAACACTAGCACCCAAATCACATAAAGCAAAGCACTCATAATTTTTAATCTTGACCTTGATGGTAGGTTCCCACTCATCATGTAATTTTCTAGGAATAGAAATCTCCAACTCCAACTTTTTTTCAAAAGATTTCATCATGGCATCAACGATATTTTTAGTGAAAGGTTTATTTTGCTCATAAGCATGGGGTGAATTCAACATGGATTGCAGCATAGAAATACATTCAATCAAAGAGCAACTGTCATAATTAAAGTCTTTGCCATCCAAAATAGTGGGCACATCAGTAGTTAAAGTTTCAACCTCTTCAAACCCACTTTCATCAAAATTTTCATCAAGATTTTCACCCTCCAAATTATTGGGACGCCTTCTAGCTAAAGTTGACTCTACTTCAGTCCCTTCATCATCAATCTTAATATTACTAAACAAGGAATCAATAGAATAAACACCAATCACGTTAAGAGCTTCATCATTCTTATGAAGGCAATCACTAGAAAACGGTTTTTCTAAGAATTCTCTTTTCGCTCTAAGCATAGCGGTTCTTTTCTTACTTTCATCCATAGAGACATATAAAGCTTTAATTGATTCATCAATCCTAGGCACAAAAGCTTTCAACTTGAGATTTTCTACATCATGAGAAATTCTATCAATGCTTCTAGACGTATCATCAATCGTATTCAACTTTTCTTCTATCGTAGTATTGAAAGCCTTTTGCGCATTGATAAATTCTTTAATATTACTCTCAAGATCAGAGGTGTTCCTATTATTATTATAAGAAGAATTACCATAGGAATTACCATAATTGTTAGAGGAATTTCCAGGAAAAGGCCTAGGATTAAAATTACCTCTATAAGCATTGTTATTGAAATTGTTTCGCGAGACAAAGTTCACATCTACGGAATCACTATTTTGCTCAATCGAAGTAGACAAAGGCACATCATTAATATCAATAGGAGTATTTTTACTAGCAACCAATTTCATCAAAGCATCAACCTGATCACTCAAAGTACTAATTTCTTCAACCGAATTAACCTTTTTACTAGTAGGTGCTCTTTCGGTATGCCATTGTGAATAATTTTCCATAATATTATCTAGCAATTTAGTAGCTTCACCCAAAGTAATTTCCATAAAAGTAGCACCCGCGGCGGAATCTAAAAGATTTCTAGAGACAAAATTCAATCCCGCATAAAAAATTGTATGATCATCCAAAGATTTAAACCATGAGTAGGAGAATTTCTTAGCATCAATTTCATTCTTTCCCAAGATTGTGCAACATGTTCATTCTCAAGTTGCTTAAAATTCATGATTTTTGTCCTAAGGGAAATAATTTTCGCGGGCGGAAAATAGTTAGTGATAAAAGCATCCTTGCAGTTATTCCAAGAATCAATACTATTGCGAGGCAAAGAGGAAAACCAAATTTTTGCACGATCCCGCAAGGAAAAAGGAAATAATTTCAAGTTCACTATATCATTGTCCACATCTTTTTTCTTTTGCATATCACACAATTCTACAAACGTGTTTAGATGGGACGTGGCATTCTCATTAGGAGTACCAGCAAATTGATCTTTCATGACAAGATTCAACAAAGAGGCATTACTATCACAAGACTTCGCACTAGTTGTGGGAGGAGCAATCGGCGTACCAATAAAATCATTGTTATTATTATTGGAAAAATCACACAACTTGGTGTTTTCTTGAGTCATCGTGACTACGCACACAAGATTGCAAGCAAGCAAGAGATCTGACGAGAAAAAGGCAAACGAAAAAGAGGGCGAATAAAACGGCAAATTGGTGAAGTGGGGGAGAGGAAATGAGAGGCGAATGGCAAATAATGTAATTGCAAGGAGATGAGATTTGTGATTAGGAACCTGGTAGATGATGATGGTGTCTCCTCGGCGCCAGAGATTGGCACATAGAAGATACCGCTTCCTCCCCGACAACGGTGCCAGAAATTCCTTTGACGTGGCTTGAGACTGCGTTGGTATTTCCCCAAAGAGGAAGGGATGATGCAGCACAGCGACGATAAGTATTTCCCTCAGTTATGAAATCAAGGTATCGAACCAGTAGGAGGATCACCACCACCTAATAAGCAGCACATGCACACAAAGAACAAATAGTTGCAACCCGACGCGAAAGAGAGGTTGTCAATCTCTCTACGGTAAAAAGATAGATTAGGTAGTGATAGATTGGAGAGATAGATCTCTCAAGAACACAAAAAAAAAAGAGAAAATATAAAGTGCAGCAACATATTTTTGGGTTTTTGGAATAATAGATCTGGAAACAAAAGAGGCAAAAAGATAGATCGGAAAGCAATATGTTGGAAAAGTAGACCCGGGGGCCGTTGGTTTCACTAGTGGCTTCTCTCATGAGTATAGCATACGGTGGGTGAACAAATTAATGTTGGGCAATTGATAGAAGATCAAATAATCATGACAATATCCAAGGCGATGATCATTATATAGCCATCACGTCCAAGATAGGTAGACTGACTCCAGCCTGCATCTACCACTATTACTCCACACATCGACCGCTATCCAGCATGCATCTAGTGTATTAAGTTCATGGAAAAACGGAGTAATGCAATAAGAACGATGACATGATGTAGACAAGATCTATTCATGTAAGAATAGAGCCCATCTTGTTATCCTTAATAGCAACGATACATGCGTGCCTCGTTGCCCCTTCTGTCACTGGGAGAGGACACTGCAAGATCGAACCCATCACAAAGCACCTCTTCCCATGGCAAGAAAAATCGATCTAGTTGGCCTAAATAAACCAAAGATTCGAAGAAGAAATACAAGGCTATAAGTAATCATGCATATAAGAGATCAAAGAAGACTCAAATAATATTCATGGATAGAAACTGATCACGAACTCAAAATTCATTGGATCCCAACAAACACACCGCAAAAGTTTACATCAAATAGATCTCCAAGAGACCATTGTATTGAGAATCAAAAGAGAGAGAGGAAGCCATCTAGCTACTGCCTACGGAGCCGAAGTTGCATGGTGGACTACTCACGCATCATCGGAGAGGCACCAATGAGGATGATGAACCCCTCTGTGATGGTGTTCGATTGGCTCTCAAGGCTCTGGAACTTGCGGAGGCTGGATGTATTTTTCGTCGACTCCCTTAGGGTTTCTAGAATATTTGGAAATTTAAATGCATTAGAGGAGGTGGAGAGGGGCCCCGAGGAGGGCACAACCCATCAGGGCGCGCCGGGGGCCTCTGGCGTGCCCTGGTGGGTTGTGGTCTCCACGGCCCACCTCTCTGGCACTTCTTTGGCCCACTGGGTGTCTTCTGGTCCAAAAAAATCTCCAAAAAGTTTCGTCGCGATTGGACTCCGTTTGGTACTGATATTCTGCGAAGTAAAAAAACAAGCAAATACAACAAGTGGCACTTTGGCACTATGTCAATAGGTTAGTCCCAATAAATGATATAAAGTTGCTATAAAATGATTGTAAAACATCCAAGAATGGTAATATAATAGCATGGAACAAGCAGAAATTATAGATACGTTGGAGACGTATCACAAGGTAAATTTCCTCACCTACTGTAATATTTAACAGGATCAAATGGGAGGTAAAAATAAGGTTGATCACAAGGTTTGAGCCTGTTTGAATAAAGTTGACAAAGCAAACTTTGTAAACCGTAGAAATGGACAGAAACTGCTTTTCTTAGATCTAGTCATGCATATCTATTCTCCTTAATACACCACTTGGTGTGATGGCATTATTTGGGGATTAGAGTATGTCCACAAAGTTTGAGATCAATAGGAGACATTTGGCAATGTAGAGTTGCTCAAATTTGGATATGGACAAGAATTGTTTTGGGGCACTTTTGTGAACCGAAACAACTTGGATTGGGAAGAAACCTTACAAGATCATTACATTAGGCATCTGTGACATGCTAGAATTTTCCTGTATTTATTTGAGAATATTTCTTATAGAAATATTTCAAATGCTTGAAATAGGCAGAAAGGGTTTTGGAGGTTTTTGTCCAATATTTTGAACATGACCATGTGTTGAAACTCATATATATGGAAAACATATCTCCACTGACTTTCCCTAAATTTCCTCTAATATTTTGAAAGCATAAAAATAATTTTCCATTATGAAATACCATGTATGGCCTTAAGAAAAAGCCTATAAATAAAATAGGAAAATAATCTTCAAAAATAATGCTTGGTGGTTTTGGGAAGTCTTATATATGGTAGGCTCCTATACACAAGTCAAACATATGTCCATGTATGGCCAAATAATATTTTATAAAAAATAGTTTTAGGTCCTATACACATGGCATGATCATTGGGCAGAGATTTTGGATCAAGGAAATGAGTTCTTGAGGGAAGAAGCTTCTTTTGTGAAAGAAAACATAACCAAGCACTTAAGCAAATAGCACTCAAGTCAAACATCACAAGCACTCAAAAAGTTTTAAATGGGTCCAATTTTTATGAAATCATAACACGGCAAAGTGGTACAAACACAGGGTGTAACATTTCTATTGGCCTACTCTTTTCAAAGATGCTCGTAAGAATGTCCATTCTTTTGATGAATGTCGGAGAATTGGTAACACTGGTAGACGTCAGGAAATGCCTATGAATTATTCACGTGCTATTGAACCATTTGATGTCTGGGGCTTTGTTTATATGGGACCTTTTCCTTCCTCTACTGGGTATACTCATATTCTAGTTGCTGTTGATTACGTTACTAAGTGGGTAGAAGCTATTCCAACTAGTAGTGTTGATCATAACACTTCAATTAAAATGCTTAAAGATATTATTTTCCAGAGTTTTGGAGTCCCTAGATATTTAAAGACTGATGGTGGTGCACATTTTATTCATGGTGCTTTCCGTAAACTTTTAGCTAAATACGATGTTAACCATAGGATTGCCTCACCTTATCATCCTCAGTCTAGCGGTTAAGTTGAGTTGAGCAATCGAGAAATAAAATTGATCTTGCAAAAGACTGTTAATAGGTCTAGAGAGAATTTGTCTAAGAAACTTGATGATGGTTTATGGGCTTATAGCACTGCTTATAAAAACCCTATGGGAATGTCCCCATATAAAATGGTCTATGGAAAAGCATGTCATTTACCTCTTCAGTTAGAACATAAAGCTTATTGGGCAATTAAAGAACTTAACTATGATTTCAAACTTGCCGGTGAAAAGAGGTTATTCGATATTAGCTCGTTAGAAGAATGGAGGACACAAGCTTATGAATATGCCAAGTTGTTTAAAGAAAAAGTGAAAAGATGGCATGACAAGAGAATCCAAAAATGGGAATTCAATATAGGAGACCTAGTTCTTTTGTACAATTCTTGTTTTCGATTTTTTGCAGGTAAGCTTATCTCCAAATGGGAAGGTCCTTACATCGTCGAGGAGGTCTATCACTCTGGTGCTATCAAGATTAACAACTTCGAAGGCAAAAATCCGAGAGTGGTAAATGGGCAAAGAATTAAACACTATATCTTAGGTACTCCCGTCAATGTTGAAACTAATGTTATTCAAGTTATGACTCTGGAAGAACACATAAGAGAGACCTTCCGGAACACTCCAGAAAGCTGAAAAGGGGTAGGTATGTGATACAGTAAGTAAACCGACTCCAAAAATTCCAAAAAATAGGTTTTGTTGGTTTTGGTATTTTAGAAAAATTCCAAAAATAAAAACGAGTCAGGGGGACCCACGAGGGAGGCACAAGCCAATAGGGTGCACCCACCCCCTGGACGCGCCCTGATAGCTTGTGGAGCCCTTGTGTGCCTCCCGGACTCCGTTTTGTTCCTGGACACGTATTCTAACCTAGGAAAATTCATTATATATATACTCCCATATGTTTTGACCACCGCATCGCGAGTTTCTCCTGTGTTCTTGTTTCGGCTACTTTTCTGACAGATTTCTCAAGGTCTGGAACCTATGTCTTCGTCCTCCTCCAACAACATTGATGGCCAAGCTTGGCTGTTGCAAATGGAACTTGAACAAGAAGGATCTAAGGAAGTTATCTCGGGAGAGGAACCTATGGACTCTATGGAAGTGCACCCCTGCCTCCAAATGTGGGACACTAGCAGGCATCTCCACTTCTCCGAACCCTTGCCCACCAATGGAGAGCAAAACTCAGATAGCTCAGGAAGCGCAAGGTGAATCTACCCCGAGGAGGCCCCTCGGTAGGTTAGATGCAAATAACTTTCACAGTTTGATTCACAATTATGGAGGTGAGAATATTTCTCGCTCGCATATACTGTCCAATTGGGACATCTCTCATCCAAGTGAAAGTGATGCAGGAGAAGGCTCTTGGTGTCGAGAGAATAAGCATATTATTGTGGCAGTACAAAAGAACACTGCAATGATTCAGCAGCTACTCCATGAGATGAGGGAGTTAAGGGCTGTCCTGCTAACCATTGCAAAGGACAAGCCTACTACATCATCACCACCATCACCCAAGAAGGAAGCTTGAGTACATGGGTATGGGCACCACTCTCAAGTTGTTCCAAGCTTGGGGGAGGTGCCCCGGTAACGTATCACCCTCACTTTTACCATTATCATCTATCTTAGTTCGACCCTTAGTTATGTCATGATTTAGAGAAATAAAATTTCAGATTTGCTTTTCTTAGAGTTTTTGCTTTGAGATCTATCTATCCTTTAATCGAGTATGAGAGTTTTATAATGAAGATTAGTTTGAATTTTCTTGCTTTACTCTCATGCATCAATCATAGAAATGAAATAAAAGAAATAGAAAGATCATATGCTATTCCCATGAGGACTAATGACTTCACATAAAAGAAGTATGTTGGATAAAAGTTGTTGGGAATAAACAAACATAGCATTAGTCATTGATACAATCTATCCAAGATTATGATAGAGGAGTGGAGATTCACATACAAATACACTATCTTTGACATCTTTTACGACTGTGAGCCCCCACGAAATATTATATAATGATCGAGTGTTGATGTTGGACATGGAAGACAACGTAATGATCATGTTTGTTTACATTCACGTAGAAGTTATATTGTCATGGATCCTTTAACATGTGGTGCTTGCTTTAGATCTTTTGCTAGCCAAAAAAATTCTACACTAAGTAGAGATACTAGTTGTGCGTCCATAATCCCTTAAACCTAGTATCTTTCCATGAGAGTCCACCATACCCACCTATGGATTGAAGAAGATCCTTCAAGTAAGTTGTCATCGGTGCATGAAGTAATAAACTTTGCTATTAAATATGTATGATCTTTTATTGTAAGGGAAAATAAACTTTGTACGATCTTGTGATGGCAAAGAAATATAAGCGACAAATTGCATAATAAATTTTGCTATCATAAGGGGAAATATATAGTGGCGTTCCTTTCCATTAAGAGTTTGCACATCCAAAATTAAAGAGCACATGAAAACCTCTGCTTCCTTCTGCGAAGGGCATATCTTTTACTTTCATGTATTTACTTTTATGCTTGAGTCAATAATGTTTATCCCTATTCCTACATATTAACTCTCTAGTTGGCAAGCACTATGTGTTGGGAAAACATCCAGATATATATATCCAGCTAGATGTAGGTGATCATGATTCATTATTGTTGACATTATCCTTGTGGTAAATGAGTTGGGTGGCAAAGACAATAAAGCCCCCATCTTCCTATGTGTCCGATGGAAACATTAGCTCCAAAAATATGCAATGAGTTCAAGCAATCATAAAAGACTAAATGATAGTTGAGTATGTGAACTTACTAGAATGAAAGCTCTTACATAGACTCTTCTCTGGAATATGATGGATTTTGATTGTCTCAATGACTAAGCACGTAGTTTGTTGCTTGTCAATAAAGTTTATGCTTCATACTCCAACAATTGTGGATAGATTATTACTTGTTTATGAGAAGTTATATGATGAAAAACTTGCTGCTATTTTAATATTCATGATGCTCTCATGTCCGTATTCTGTTTTTATGGACACCTCTCTCTCAAATTATGTGGTCATTATTATCGAGTTCGGCTTTTGCTTGAGGACAAGCGAGGTCTAAGCTTGGGGGAGTTGATACATCCATTTTGCATCATGAATTCTTATTGATATTTATGTTATTCTTGTCCATTATTCCTCATTATGATACAATTCTTATGCCTTTTCTGTCTGAATATGCAAGGTACATCACAACGAGGGAAATCAATGGAAACTGGAATTCTGGATCTAAAAACAAAGAAAAAGGCTGGAAAATCACTGGACTCCAAATGACCTAAAACTTCACGGAGAATTTTTATGGAATATATAAGAATTATTGGTCCAAAAATATACCAGAGGGGGCCACCTGCTGGCCACAAGCCAACAGGGCGCGCCCACCCCTTGGGTGCGCCATGTTAGCTTGTGAGCGGCCAGCAGGTCTCCCGACCCCCCCTCTTCTCCTATATGGTGTGTTTTACCCTAGAAAAATCAAGAAGATACATTCGGGATAAAGCATCGCCGTCTCGAGGTGGAAACCTGGGCAGAGGCCCTTTTGCTCTCCGGTAGAGAGATTCTGCCGGGGAAACTTCCCTCCGGGAGGGGGAGATCGAACCATCGCCATCACCAATGCTTACTCCTTCATGGGAGGACCAATCTTCATCAACATCTTCACCAGCACCATCTCATCTCAAACCCTAGTTCATCTCTTCTATTCAATCTTTGTCCAAAACCTCAGATTGGTACCTGTGGGTTACTAGTAGTGTTGATTACATCTCGTAGTTGATGCTTGTTGGTTTAATTGGTTGAAGATATTATGTTCCGATCCTTAACAATCATTATTACACCTATGATCTTGAATATGTTGATGATGTGTGTAGATACTTTTTTTCCTGTGGAAATGGGAGAAGTCTTGTTATAAGTAATCATGTGAAGTTGGTATTCGTTTGATATTTTGATGATGTGTATGTTGTTGCTTCTCTTAGAGGTGTCGTGTGAACGTCGAATACACGACACTTCACCATGTTATGGTCCTAAGGGAAGGCATTGTGGATTAACAAGTAGATGATGGGTTGCGAGAGTGACAAAAGCTTAAACCCGAGTTTATGCGTTACTTTATAAGGGGCTGATTTGGATCCACACGTTTCATGCTATGGTTAGATTTATCTTAATTCTTCTTTCATAGTTGCAGATGCTTGCGAGAGGGGGTAATCATAAGTGGGTTCCTTGTTCAAGTAAGAAGAACACCTTAGCACCAGTCCACCCACATATCAAATTATCAAAGTAACGAACGCGAATAAACTCAAGATGATGAACATGACTAGACAGAAATCCCCATGTGTCCTCGGGAGCGTTTGCTTCATATAAGAGCAATTGCAGGCATGTCCTTTGCTATAAAAAGGATTGGGCCATGTTTTTGCACCCTTTCTACTATTGTTACTTGTTACTTGTTACGAATTATCTTGCTGCAAAACTGTCGGCGTTCTGGGAACGGGGGTACCCAGACCTGCCTGCCTGCGGCCCAGGGCGTGGCCCACCTCGTCAGCCAAGCGCGGCTGGTGCGGCCCCACTCAAGACAAGGCCCTCGCGAGGACCCGAGCTCGCGAGGAAGGCAGCACCAAGACCAGCAAGGAGTGGGCCTCCTCAGGCCCCCTCCGGAGTGGCGGAGATCTTTATGCAGAACCCGGCCTCAGGAGTAAAGGATGACGCAAGGAAGGACAGGCGGGCACCAGTGAACGAGGCGGTGCAGTTTCCCCTTTGGTGCAAAGGGAGCAAGGACGTACGTGGGTTCCCAAAGCGCCACCCAAAGGTTTCCATTCCGGTGCAACAAGACCACGACCACGAGCCTTGCAGGACAGATGTCATCGCCGAGCCCACCTCTGCATCATCGACATCCACTTTGCAGGCGAAGACCACCTTTCGACAGGGCGGGGATGTACTCCTGTCCCCCTTCGAATTTGGCCGTTGTGGGATCCCTTCCCGCCATTGCGATAAGGGAAGAGGACCCGGGCCACGGCTATAAATAGAGGATAGGCTGCACCGTAGAGAGGGGACGAAACGGACACCCAACAGAAGAGAGGCAAGACCACCAGAACGACCTCACGAGGCGACTCACCACTGTACTAGTTCATATACAAACCTCCTCGTGAGGCAATCCACCAAAGCAGGAGTAGGGTATTACGCTTCACAGCGGCCCGAACCTGGGTAAATCATCGTGTGCATCTGCTTCCTCGTCATCGTGCGAGTTCGTCGTAGAAATCATCGAGTAGCGAGCTAGGTAGGGCGAGGCTGCGGGGAATCTTCGCACACGCCCCTGTGTTCGAACTTCTTTGGGTTTTGTGGAGCCCGAAATTCGACATTTGGCGCGCCAGGTAGAGGCGTGTCGAAATCTTCCTCGAAGCCTCGCTCTTCCCTCGCTTTACCGCTCCGATGGCCAGTGCCCGACAAGCTTCCTCCGGCCATGGCGGATCCGTCTTCACCGACCCCACCGTTGCAGACCAAGACCCACGCCCCAGCGGCACGACGCAGGGTGGTCAGTATCAAGCCGCCAGTATCGTCTCTACCGTCGTCGCCCCTCGCGCTACCCAAGCGCACGGCGGACGGGCGGCGCCCTCGGCACCGACATCGCGCTGCACCTACGTGGGAGACCTCGACGCGCACGATGCGTTGCTGATGGCAAGCGAGATGCTTGGCCACCGCCCGACGCACGGGGGCTCAGACGCATGGGCCGACCACATCGTTGAGCTGGTCGCAGTTGCGCGGAGGGCCATGGCCTCCGGCCCTCCTTCGTAACCGCAGGCGTTAGGCGCCGGGGGCTCGCTCGCCGCACCTGTCACCCCGCCCACCGGCGGCGTGCCCCCTCGGGCCCCGGACGAACTTGACCAGGGCCCGCCGCACGCCGTGCTTCTTCTCCTCCGAATTCCAGTCACAGGTTTCGGGGCGAGCCCGGCCCCAACGATGGAGCCTACGGAGGGAACAATGGGGCGCCCCGCGTGCGCACCGACACGCGCCCTCGTGACCCAGTGGACCGTCAACAGCCTGGGTTGACCAGGCGGGAGCGCATCATCCTGCGCAGGGAGCAGGCGGCGCAGGCGTCCGGACAAGCAAGCAACCATGGCGAAGGCGCATCGGATCGCCAAGGAAGCAATCCACTTCAGGAAACGCGCGGCCCACCCAACGGCGGTGGCAGAGGTAAGCAACTTCGGGCTGATGCTCGTTGCAGGAGGGTCTGCGGGCTGCGCGCACAGGGCGGCGCCCCGCCGCCGCCCGGAGGGGCCGTCCCCGGCGCCCTGCCGGACGACTCAGGTGGAGAACCAGGCCCTTATGTAGAGCCCTATGCACCAAGCTACGTCGTACCTCCGGACGGTGAGATGGATCAGGCGCTTGTCGCAGGCGCCAACACCCCCCAAGAGTAGGGGGTACCCTGGGCGTCCTCCCTGAGCCGGGCATGGGGGCTTCCACCGACAGAGCACCTGGCCTGGACAATGCGAGCGGGAGAAAGAGGGAGGACGCCCCCGGGCCCGCGGGGCATGGCGCAAGCCGTCGCCCTCGCGAGCAAGCAACACCGAGCCAAGCCCCGAGGCCTCAGGAGTAACGGCCTGGGGGGAGCAGCAAGATACAAGTAGCGCGGGCCACCCGCGGTAACTGGAGCGCCGGCGCAGCCTCGGGAGGCTGGGCCTCATGAGGCCCTCAAGACACTGTCCGGCCAGCACCCCGACGCTTCACGAGGCGGCTTCATCGACAAAACACATCTATGGCTGCGCCGGGTGCATTGTGCTCATGTTTGGGCCGCGGGAGCGCAATCCCGCGACTACGCGGGGAACAATGCATTCGGGTTAGGGTCATAGAGGCGCGCAACCGAGCAGAAATGCACGGGATGGTTCTTGACGGAGTTGGGAGACACCGGGCCGTGCGCCCAGGGGCTTGCCCAGCTATCTACGGCCGTGACACTCTCACGTAATAATGAGTGGGCTGTATACGCCCGGAGACCCCCGAGGACGCGGAGTGGTTCCCACCCACGCAGCGTGGAACCCCTATGCTCCGCGCTGGGGGAAGACGAAGACGAAGACCGTGACACTCTCACGTAATAATGAGTGGGCTGTATACACCCGGAGCCCCCCGAGGACGCGGAGGGGTTCCAAACCACGCAACGTGGATGCCCTACGCTCCGCGCTGGGGGAGGACGAAAACGAAGACTAGCCTAGGTGCCGGACGTGACAGTTGCTTGCTTCTTTTTGGTGTTCGAATTGCCACTTTTTGGAATGAAGTTTGAGAATTTCGGAACTCTATTTTTTAAAGAAAAAGGGGCAGGGACTTTTCTCTCATCATTTTCTCGTTTTTTCCGGTCTTGGAGTCTCTTTCTCTGAATTGGCGTTTCGCAAAGACCCGTGTGCTCCAGCCCTCCCCGAGGCGCCTCGGAGCAGGATAGCAAGGCCCTGTCGCCTTAGGGACTTGCATTTTTTGGCAGTCGACCCCCGCTCGGGGGCTCCGACCACAGCGCAACACCGCAGCATGGAGCCTCGGGAGGCCCCAGTGCCTCCTGAGGCAGCAGCCGGCAGGACGGAATGGGGGTCGCTCGAGCATCAAGGGGGGCTCCTGAGCAACACGCCTCAGGAGCCTTACCGGTCATATAGCCACTCGCCCCTTGATGTCGTCCTGGTGATCCGGTCGGCATCAAGGGTGTCGAGGCCTTACCTCGTAGTTGCGTCCTGGTGATCCAGACGTACATTACGATGGTCGAGGAATGTGCGGGACTAGGACCTGCCGACGTAGAGCTGCTTGAGCGTCAAAGGGGGCTCCTGAGCAGCGCGCCTCAGGAGCCTTACCGGTCATATAGCCACTCGCCCCTTGATGTCGTCGTAGTGATACGGTCGGCATCAAGGGTGTCGAGGCCTCACCTCGTATTTGCGTCCTAGTGATCCAGACGTACATTACAGTGGTCGAGAAATGTGCGGGACTGGGGCCTGCAGACACAGAGCATCGAAAGGGGCTCCCAAACCGTCCCACAAACAAGGAGGAAGCGTCCCAGGTGGAATCGCGGGCTATCTGGACAACCCGGCCGCGCCTCGCGACGCACGAGATCGTCACCGCCCTACAAGCTAAGTACACTACTGAAGCGAGCAAGACCCTCCTGGTCTAATGGCGGCCCGAGGACAGGATAAGGGTTCTGTGCGCTAATGTGAGAATGCAGGTACTGCGGGCCACCACGCGTGGCTACCGAAATCCCAGAGGCCTGAGGTGCCAGGAAAAACAGCGCGAGGAGAGGGACCCTGCCACGACGAGCAGCGAGGCCACGAACCAGGGGAGTGGCGACCACGAGCAGCCCCTCAGGAGAGAATGCCTCGTGAGGGCCCAGCCGGCCGCTGTCACCGGGCCGCATCAGCATCGGCGCCAAGCCCCGTGCAAGGAAACTAAGTCGCCTCACGGCAAGCAAGCGACCGGCGATTTAAGAAAAGGAAGGACGGAGATGAAGGTAATACGCAAAAGACTAAAGCCCATAGGGGCCGAGTTCTTCTTAAAATATTACAGGCACCAGGAAAGGAAGACAGGGGAGGCCTAGGCGGAGGAGTCGCTATCGCCGTCCGAGTCGCCGACCGCCACGGCGCCGGAGCCGCCCTCCCCGCCGAAGGCGGGCACCTGGACGAACCGCTCCACCAGGGACTCCACGTGCGGGCGCACCTCGTCCCGGAGGGGCCTCTGGAGCCCCACGGGCACCCGCTCCCCGACGCGCTAGAGGTCGAGCTCCGGGGCGTGGCGGCGCAAGTTGGAGAAGACGCGTGTCAAGGTGAGGTCCAGGAGGTCGCGCGCGTCGGCCTCGCTGTCCGCTTTCACGAGGGAGACGCCGGTCTCCAGCGTCTCCACCACCCTACGAAAGAAGTCGAGGTAGCCCCCGTCGACCTGCGCGCAGGGTAGCGCGGGGGCTTCCCCGACAAACCGGCTCACCGCGCCAGCCGCGCGGTGGGCGATGTCGAGGTACTGCTTGGCACGCTGGGACTCCAGCATCTTGGCGTAAGCCGCCTCGTCCCGCGCGGCCTGCACGGCGTCGGCCGCCTCCTTGACTTGGGCCTGGAGGGACGCCAGCTCCGCCCTGGCCTCCGCTTCGCCCCTGAGGGCGGCTTGGAAGGCGGCCTCGGCGGTCGCCAGCTAGGCCCGCAACGCGTCCACCTCCTCCTGGAGTTCGCCGAGCCTGCGTTTCTTGGCCGCAGGCGCCCTGCAAGAAGGAGAGGATCGGGTCCGGCGCACCGGACATGACAACTAAGAAAGAAGGAGGCGGCGGAGCACTCACTCATCGACCATGGCCCAGCGTCGGCGAACTTGCGCCGACCCCGAGGGCCCCCCGCCGCTGCCTCCAGAAGAGGGTGAGGAAGCCGACGGCCCAGCGCGCTTCACCACGCCTGCGGCACTTCCTCCAGACGCCATGGGAGAAAGGGAGAAGCTGAGAAGAGGAGCGGGTTTTCTCTGGAGCAACGGGGGCAGACGGGCGCTTCGAGATGGCAAGCCCCCCTGGGGAGGGCGGATTTATAGGCGTAACCGCGGCCACGAGGCGTCGTGGGAGAGCAGGAGTCGTGCGCCCCTCGGGCATCAAAGGGCCGGCTCGATCAGCACGCAACCCTGCTTCGCGTCGCCTCACCTGCCATCGTCGGGTCGCATCCACGTGGCCCGAAGAGAGGAGGCCCAAAGGAGCAGCAGCATTCAAGGAGGGGTAATGATGGCCGGCACAGCGCACGGCTGTCGCATCAGTTTGACTTGGGGCTGTTCCTGACGCCATCGGGGAACGGGGGCATCGGCACCCGGGCGCGCGACGCGTGCCAGTCATGGCTCGCAGGCGTTTTGGGGCCCGCGGTGCTTCGGACCGTCCTTAGCAGCTTCGCCCGGAAGCCGGCTCGAGCGCGCCTTGGGCCCGAGGGCTACTGTTGGCGTTCTTGGAACGGGGGTACCCAGACCTGCCTGCCTGCGGTCCAGGGCGTGGCCCACCTCGTCAGCCAAGCGCGGCTGGCGTGGCCCCACTCAAGACAAGGCCCTCGCGAGGACCCGAGCTCGGGAGGAAGGCAGCACCAAGAACAGCAAGGAGTGGGCCTCCTCAGGCCCCCTCTGGAGTGGCGGAGATCTCTATGCAGAACCCGGCCTCAGGAGTCAAGGATGACGCAAGGAAGGACAGGCGGGCACCAGTGCGCCAGGCGGTGCAGTTTCCCCTTTGGTGCAAAGGGAGCAAGGACGTACGCGGGTTCCCAAAGCGCCACCCAAAGGTTTCATTCCGGTGCAACAAGACCACGACCACGAGCCCTGCAGGACAGATGTCATCGCCGAGCCCACCTCTGCATCATCGACAGCCACTTTGCAGGCGATGACCACCTTTGGACAGGGCGGGGATGTACTCCTGTCCCCCTTCGAATTTGGCCATTGTGGGATCCCTTCCCTCCATTGCGATAAGGGAAGAGGACCTGGGCCGTGGCTATAAATAGAGGATAGGCTGCACCGTAGAGAGGGGACAAAACGGACACCCAACAGAAGAGAGGCAAGACCACCAGAATGCCCTCACGAGGCGACTCACCACTATACTAGTTCATCCACAAACCTCCTCGTGAGGCAATCCACCAAAGCAGGAGTAGGGTATTACTCTTCGCAGCGGCCCGAACTTGGGTAAATCATCGTGTGCGTCTGCTTCCTCGTCATCGTGCGAGTTCATCGTAGAAATCATCGAGTAGCGAGCTAGGTAGGGTGAGGCTGCGGGGAATCTTCGCACACGCCCCTGTGTTCAAACTTCTTTGGGTTTTGCGGAGCCCGAAATCCGACAAAAACTATTTATCATTTTTACTCACAGCACTTGAAGAGAATACCTTACTTAAAACTGCTTATCATTTCATTCTGCTCCTCGTGGGATTCGACACACTTACTTATGGAAAGTACTACGATTGATACCCTATAATTGTGGGTCATCAGGCGTATCAACTCCCGCAAGCTTAACTCATTTCTTGTCCTCATGCAATTCAGTTGACAAACTAAAAGGTATAAAATTGAACTTTTATAAACTCTTTTGTTCTCGTTGTTGTATATATGCTTAATTGTGTTCATGTTTTCGGGAAAGATTATAAACCAATCATGTGAAAGATAACACATAGGTCTCATATTTACTTACAATAACATAAATAACACACGAGCAATAATAAGATATCTCAGATGCCAAAAAAAATTCAAAACAATAATGATATAATATGATAACATGGTATCTCGCTAGCCCTTTCTAAGACCGCAAAACATAAATGCAGAGCACCTCTGAGGTTCAAGCATCGACTAAACATTGTAATTCAGGGTAGAAGAGATCCAGTCATGCTCACATTAAACAGTAACTAGACTCAATGCATCAAAATGACAATAGCGCTCTTAGGATTGCTGCTTTAATGCGAAGGTGATGACTCAACAATAAAATTAAATGACGCGAAAGTAAATAGAAAGTCCCTTCGCAAAGGGAAGCAGAGATTTGCAGAGGTGCCAGAGCTCAAGGTTTAAAATAGAGATGAATATATTTTGATAGGTCTGCTTTTCCTATCAACATTACGACAAAGGATTTCAATATCTTCCATGTTGAACACATTATAGGAGGTTCCCAAGAGGAAAGTTAAAGTTTACTCCCCCTCAACCATACAAACACAAGCCATGGCTAGCCGGATTCACGGGTGCCCTCCAAACGATCAACTTTCCGAGGGAGTTTTTTTATCATATTTTTCTTTATTTTTGATTATAGGACTAGGCATCCCAAATACCAGCCTTTCTCGTGCAATGACAGGCGAATAAAAGCCCATCTTGAGAATAACCCGCTTAGCATGGAAGATATTGACCGCCCCATCACTCCATGAGAGGCACAGGCACCCAAAACAAATGTTTATTTGTATGATTCGAGGTGGCACGTGGAATTTACTTGGAACGGCAGAGTAATACCGAATGTAGGTAATATGGTGGACTCATCTGGAACAACTTTTGTTTTAGGATTTTGGATGCACAATTAGTATTCACGCTTTGTACAGGTGAAGGCTAGCAAATAAATTGAGAAGTGGCCAGCTAGAGAGCGACAACATTCATAATCATGCATTACGAATATTTAACATTGGCTATGAGCATGGGTAGGATATAAACACTATGAACATATATATCATGAAGGCTGCATTGGTTTTGAAACAACTACATGTTTGAACATGTGCCAAGTCAAGCCACTTGAATTTTTTAGAGGAGGATACCATGCTAACATACTACATCACAGTCATTTTAATGCATGTTGACACACAAGAAAAATCATTATTCACTGCTATCTATTTAAGCATGGTATGAGCAAATATAATCTCTAATTGTCGTCACAAACATGTTTACTCATAATATGTAGAATTGAGATCGACTGAATAAAACATATTTACAAAAAATGGAAAACGAGAAGAGTTCATACTAGCTTCCCTTAGCCGCAATCATTTCGTCAAATCATCGTCATTATTTCCCTTCACTTGCACAATTGAATGATGTGAAACTAATAATAGTGCAAGTGTGTCATGGACTAAGCTGGAATCTGCAAAACCATTTATTCAAAGGAGAAGATAGGGTAATATTGGCTCTTTGTTAGATCAACAACATCGCATAAGATAACCACTCAACAATTCTAGCATAGTCTTCTCCTTATGGCGACTAAAAGAAAAGATGAGAATTTCAAAGGAACACACTACAATGTTTTTGGAGTTTTTGGTTTTTTTGAAGAAAGCAAATTAACAAAGGAAAAACGAAAAGCGAGCAAAACAATTTACATCGAAGATCTCCTAACAAGCAACAAAAAAAGAAACGATAAATATTTCTGGTTTCCTTTTATTATTATGAACTAACACTAGTGTAGGCGCCTGCTATAAAAACGGTTTTTAACCCCTTTCCGTGATGAAGTCTTAAATCGTCGCCTTGCATGTGTGGGCGAAAGGGGGGTTATCCCACACGACACGGAAAACCCGTCGGCGATGCCTGCGCTCGGTCACACACGATGGAAAAAAATATATCATGTGCGATTGGAAGGGCCATCACAAACAAATATACTGGGGAAGTCGTGTGAGATGTGCTTAGCATCCCACACAGTGAATCCGAAACGTACGTTTCCGTTCGTATTGTACATCACATACAATTTTCTGCATAACATCGTCTGTGTTAGGGGTGGCCATCACGCACGATGTCTAGAAGAAACTGTTTGGCATAGGGCTGTCCATCACACACATGTTTTATGTGAAAATGTTTGTGAATGGGTGTCCTAACGCACACAGTTGTCGGCCAGAAGTCGTGTGTGATTGTTCACTGATCCAACACGCCAACTTTCCAAAAACCGTGTGGGTTTGTTGAGGTCATCGCTCATGGTGTTCTATGACAAACCGTGTGCAATAGGAAACCCCAATAATCACGCTAATTGCTCTATTATTTATAATCCAGCTAGTAATCAAATTGACACTTCATATCAAGCACACAATATATTTCATTTCGTATTACGGCAACCAGGACTTCATAATTGAAATATATCAGAGTACAACATCATATAGGCATATACTACCTAGCTACCCAATTACACGACATGACCAAGTTTCACATGCAACATCTAAAACCTTTGGAAAGTAGCATCATATACGATAAATAGAAGATGAATCAAGTCTATAAAACTGTTGAAGCGGAAGGCAAATATTGAGCCTTCATTGATGTCGAAGGTCCTTGCAACTTTATGCCAGTGCATGTGGATGGTTACCCGCCCATCCTCCGTCCTCTTGAGGAAGACTTCAAGATTATACCATGGATGTTGTATGAATACCTTCCTCGCCTCTTGACCATCCAGGTGGTTTGAGACGTACTAATCGATGAACTGCTTTGGAAAGGACTAGAAACAAAGATATGCATAAATTTCGTTTCAAAAATTGAAATGTTGCAAAGGGAAAAAAGACAAGGTAAAAGAGATAGTACCATACTATAGTTGACTAATGTCTTCTTCATTGTGTAGACAAAAGAGCTTGTTGTGTTTCGTCACTAGTTTCTTTATCTTAACATTCTTTCTGAGTTTCTTCATTTGACTGATATTCATGAACACATCATTTCCCACATGCAAAATGGGTCGAACTGTGGGTCTAAACCTCTTACAGCAGGACCTACATGTGCAAGACCAAATAATTAGAAACCTACATACACAATAATGTGCTATTAGCCAAAGTATCATGAAAGTGCAAACCTCGATGGAAAACTTCAGTGTCTCCCATTGTTCCCCCCGATAATGTATTTAAGATAGATATTGATAAGGTTATAAGTGAGATTTGGCGTGCTATCAGTAAAATATGTTAATGAAAAATAGACGCATTGTAGATCCAACATATTAATTCAAGCCACATAGAAAATCCAAGCGTGCTCAGAACTATGAAGTATAGCAATTGTACGTTTCACATGCATAACAATACAAAATTGTACCAACAACAATCGAACATCACATTGTAGATGATCACCAAAACAAATGAACCAAACAGTTAACCGAGCATCACATTGTACAATAGAACATACTAGAAGGTCAGATTGTATAGTAGCATTACATTGCATATTTCACAAGAATTTCTTAAGGAAAGGCAGGACCAGCAGGTAAAGCAAACATGCTTAACAGGCGTAGCTAGTTGAACACATGTCATTAGTAATTAAGCTAAAAAACAAGCTATTCCTCGTCGTCGGAGATATCGATAATGATGGGCTTGGATGAGGGCGAGGGGGAGGGGGTATGGGGAAGGTGTGGGTTACCTGACTATATGGACGAGGCCGAGCAGCAGGAAGGAGCATCGCCGGCGAGGAGGCGGCGCTGCAAGCAAGTGATACTTGTGATCTGCGTTGCGTTTTCCGTGAAGAGGAACGGGTAATTTCAGCACAAAGTGGGTAAGTATTTCCCTTGGTTATGAAACCAAGGTTTTTCGAACCAATAGGAATATCAATCCTCAACTGTCTTCAGTGGCTACACACAAATGAACAAACAACTTGCACCCAACGCGGGCAAGAGGGTTGTCAATCCCCTTGATCATGTTATTTGCAAGAAAATGAGTTGTGTAGATAATTGTAGATAATTGTAAATTGCAAAATAAAATTAAAGGTAAATAAAGGCAGCAAGGTAATAATAGCGTTTGTAAATATATAAGTGAATAGACCCGTGGGCCATAGTTTTCCCTAGCGGCATCTCTCATGTAGGCAGCATACGGTGGGTAACAAATTACTACTGGGCAATTGATAGAAAAGCGGATAGTTATGCGATTTCCATGGAAATGATCATGTGTATATAGGCATCACGTCCATAAACAAATAGGTCGACTCCTGCCTGCACCTATTACTATTACTCCACTCATCGACCGCTATCCAGCATGCATCTAGAGTATTAAGTAAAACAGAGTAATGCATGGAGAATGATGACATATGTAGACAAAGTAAACTCAAGCAATATGAATAAACCCCATCGTTTTATCCTTAGTAGCAACAATACAAAGACGCATCTTGTCCCCTACTTTGTCACTGGGATATAGAAACTCGTTAGGTTGAACCTACCACAACGCACCACTCCCACCGATGAAATATCAATCTACTTGCCCAAAGCACATCAATAACTCGGAGAGCATTACGAAGCTATAATGATCATGCAATTAATAGACAATATATATCAGAGGTATCTCAAATACTTTTCATGAATAATCTGAACATAAACCCACAATTCATCAGATCCCAACAAACACACCGCACAATAGGATAACATCGGATAGATCAAAGCGAAGATGCGATGATCATTGTATTGAAGATCAAGAGATAGAGAGATTTCCATCTAGGTACTAGCTATGGACCCGTAGATCTGTGGTGAACTACTCACACATCATCATGAGGGCAGCAAGGTTGATGTAGAGGCCCTCCGTGATCGATCCCCACTCCGGCAGGGTGCCGGAACAGAGCTCCAGATGGCCTCGTGATGGAACAGAGACTTGCGGCGGCGGAAAAAGGGTTTCGGGACTGCCTCTGTTATTTTTAGGGTGAAAGAGAATTTATAGGCCAGAGAGGGGCGTCGGAAGGCAACCTAGGGGGCACAAGTCATCAGGGCGCCCCCCTGAGGCACCCCTTGTTGGCTTGTGTGGCCCTCGTGCGGCCTCCGGCCTCCTTCCGAAGCTTCCAGGTCTTCTTTTGGTCCAGAAAAAATCATCAAAAAGTTTTGTGGCAATTGGATTTCGTTTGTTAATGTAAACCTAAAAATTAAAAAACACGCAGAAAACAACAACTGGCACTGGGCACTGAGTCAATAGGTTAGTGCTAAAAAATATTATAAATTGGTAAATAAAGACCCAAAAAGTATCCTAGAATGATGATATATCAGCATGGAACAATCAAAAATTATAGATACATTGGAGACGTATCAAGCATCCCCAAGCTTAATTCCTGCTCGTCCTCAAGTAGGTAAATGATAAAAACAAAATTTTTGATGTGACATGCTATCCATTATGTAATCTTATGCATGTATGCTCATTGAGAAACGAATTAACATAGCAATTATTAGAGCGTAAGAAACGAAATCATTAATCTTTCAAAGTATATGATCCTTAAAGAATGTTTACCCCCTATTCATCTTATTATATTAGCAAGGCATGGCTCCATCTTCACCACATTAATACAAATGCCCAGCACCATGGTGTCCAAGTCAGGCAATTGGATCATACTTTTTCAATATGCATCAACTTTTTATTCTTCACCCAATACATGAGTGTGAGCCATTGGACATAGCATTTAGGTGGAATAGAGTATGGTGGTAGATATCAAAGGGGCAAAAAGTGGAGAAGATAGTCTCATATCAACTAGGCGTTCCAACGGGCTATGAAGATGCCCATCGATAGATGTCAATGCAAGGAGTAGGTATTTCCATGCAAATGATGCACTAGAGCTATAAGTGTATGAAATCTCAAATGAAGCTAAGTGGGGTGTGCATCCAACTTGCTTGCTCATGAAGACCATGGGCATTTGAGGAAGCCCGTCATATGAATATACAAGCCAAGTTTGTAATAATGAATAGGTAATTCCCACTAGCATATGAAAATGATATATCATGAGACTCTCTGCATGAGGAGCATGGTGCCACTTTGAGGCACAAGTGTGGAAAAAGATAGTAGCAAGGTCCCTTCTCTCAGTTTCTCTCATTTTTTGAATGGATGGTGGGCTCATTTGGCCTCCTCCATCTTCATTTTTCATCTGGAGTCTCATCTCGACTTGTGGGAGAATCATAGTCTCCATCATCCTTTCCTCACTCGGACAATGCTCAAATAAGGATGATCATCACACTTTTATTTACTTACAACTCAATATGGAGAAATGATATGAACATATGACTCTGTATGAATACCTCTGGCAGTGTACCAGGATGTGCAATGATCTAGCATGACACGTATCAAAAATATGATGAACGGTGGTTTTGCCACAAATACTATGTCAGCTCTATATGATCATGCAAAGCAATATGATGATGAACGAACTAGTCATGTGAAGTGACGATGGAATTTGCATGGCAATATATCTCGGAATGGATATGGAAATGCCATGATAGGTAGGTATGGTGACTGTTTTGAGGAAGATATAATGAGGCTTATGTGCAACAGAGCGTATCATGTCACGGGATTTGGATGCACCGGCGAAAGTTGCACCGATCCTCGAGGTGAGGACAGGCTATGCATGGTACCGAAGAGGCTAGCAAATATGAGAAGGTGATATTGCGTATGTCCATGGTTTCACATTAGTCATAAAGAACTCATATACTTATTGCAAAGTTTTATCAGTTTTATCATAAATCAAAGTACTACTTGCATGCCCCGAGGGAAGAGGTTGGTAGGAGTTAACCATCGAGCGCTTCCGACCCGAAACAACACTAGGATTTCAACGAGGAATAGAAATGCTCACACATCATCACCATGCCTCTTTAATTTTTAGACAAACAAGAAGTTAACCTCTCTTAATATCGACACTTCTATGAATCAATAATTATGAACTCACACCTTTTTCATATTACCACATCAATATCATTAACCCACAATTTCTCTATATGTGCTACATGATGGATTTGATTATCACACATTGAATACCAAATATTTTTGGACTAGTCTTATGACCCATGGAAATTACCATCACTATTTATTAACTCTCAAACAAATATAAGTGAAGAACGAGAGTGAAATCATTTCTATAAAATCTACACGCCAACGTGCTCAAAAAGATATAAGTGAAGTACTAGAGCAACTGCTAAGCTCAAAAGATATAAGTGAAGCACATAGAGTATTCTAACAAATTATGATGAAGGTGTGTCACTCTTACATAGGTGTGTCCATCAAACAATGATTGTGGCAAACTTAAAGTAAAAGAAAAACAAAAGCAAACGACGCTCCAAGCAAAACTCATATCATGTGACATACCGATGGATTGAGACGAAAGAGGGGATGCCTTCGGGGCATCCCCAAGATTAGACGCTTGAGTATCCTTTAAAATATTACCTTGGGGTGCCTTGGGCAACCCCAAGCTTAGGCTATTGCTACTCCTTATTCCTTTGTCCATCATGATAACACCCAAAACTTGAAAACTTCAATCACACAAAACTCAACAAAACTTCGTGAGATCCGTTAGTATAAGAAACATATTGCATACTTTAGGTACTATTATAAATTGATTCTTATTTCATAAATTCATAATAGGTACTGCATTATAACTTCTCCATGGCTTATACCCCCTGATACAATCAATAGCATAATCAAAACAAGCAACTATGCAAGCAAAAACAGAATCTGTCTAAAACAGAACAGTCTATAGCGATCTGTAGAGAACCTATACTTATGTTACTCTAACAATTATGAAAAAATAGGAAAACCTCGGAAATTTATATAGAGATACTGTGTAAAAATTTAAGATCATTATCACGCTCCGGTAAAAAATGAAAATTCCTGTACTGGAGTCAAAAGTTTCTGTTTTCTTTCAACATCGATTCTACTCATCTTTTGAGCACCCCAAAGGCTTTACTTAGCACAAACACTAATTTAAACACAAAAACATAATAATTACAGAGTCAATAATCATGTTATTAAGAACAAAAAGAAAGTTTAAAGCAAAAATTTAAAGATAACTATTGGGTTGCCTCCCAACAAGCGATATTGTTTTATGCCCCTAGCTAGGCATAATACAAAGTTTCAAGTATTGTCATCTTTGACATCAAGCTCCTCAATAACACAACCATGGATAGTAGAGGAAATAGGAGGATTGGTAATAGGATCCTTTATTAAAATTATAAAGTTGGGATGGACACTAATCATCTTTAGATCCTCATTCCTTTTGGTAGGAGGTGTACTAATGCTCTTAGGAATATATATGAACTTGGGGTTTTTGTTTTGAGAGGTACTAGCATTAGCTTTAGAATGTGTGAAAGCGGAACCTACTTTGTCAATGACCTCTTCCATTTTATCAATTCTATTCAAACCTTGTTCTATCCTCTCATCAATAGTAGTGCCTTTTTCCTTTAGAACTTTCAAAGTCATTCCTACCCGTGACCCAAGTTGAGTGATATGATTATGAAGTTTTTAATCCAACTCCTCAATTGGTTTATTTGTGATCATTTTATTTTCAATAGCATCAAGCCTTTGCATAACATGTTCCAAGTTCAAACTTGTTTCATTAACAATAATGGGTGGTGTCCCTACAAGATTTTCAATTGCGTTATAGGCATCCAAAGTGTGACACATTAAGAAATTCCCACCGGTGATGGTGTCAAGGACGAACCTATACCAAGTGGTCACACCAACATAAAAAATTGTGAAGCAAGGTAGTGGTGGATAAAATTTAGTTGCTTTATTTTGGTCTAAGCAAATCCTATACCATGAATGTTTCAAACTTTCTCCTCCCCTTTGTTTAAAATTGACTACATCATCATTGGGCGTAAAGCGAGCGGAAGAATAACTAGCCATGACTTCAAACAAGAAAACTAGTAACAAGCAAAGATAAATATCCAAAGCTAAATATCACAGAAAATAAAAATAAGAACAAGTGAATGAAAATTTGTGTGAAGTTACGTGATAGTTTATGATGATATTCCCCGGCAACGGCACCAGAAATCCTTCCTGATACTTGTGACCTGCGTTGGGTTTTCCGTGAAGAGGAATGGGTAATTGCAGCACAATGTGGGTAAGTATTTTCCTCTGTTATGAAACCAAGGTTTATCTAATCAATAGGAATATCAATCCTCAACCGTCTTCATCGGCTGCACACAAATGAACAAACAACTTAAACCCAACGCGATCAAGAGGGTTGTCAATCCCCTTGATCTCGTTATTTGCAAGCAAATGAGTTGTGTAGATAATTGTAGGTAAATGTAAATTGCAAAATAAAATAAAAGGTAAATAAAGGTAGCAAGGTAATAAAAGCGTTAGTAAATATATAAGTGAATAGACCCGGGGGCCATAGTTTTCCCTAGCGGCATCTCTCATGTAGGCAGCATACGGTGGGTAACAAATTACTGTTGGGAAATTGATAGAAAAGCGGATAGTTATGCAATTTTCATGGCAATGATTATGTGTATATAGGCATCATGTCCATAAAAAAAAATAGGCTAACTCATGCCTACACCTATTACTATTACTCCACTCATCGACCGCTATCCAGCATGCATCTCGAGTATTAAGTAAAACAAAGTAATGCATGGAGAACGAGGACATGATGTAGACAAAGTAAACTCAAGCAATATGAATAAACCCCATCGTGTTATCATTAGTAGAAACAACACAAAGACGCATCTTGTCCCCTACTTTGTCACTAGGATATATAAACTCGTCAGGTTGAACCTACCACAACGCACCACTCCCACCGATGAAATATCCATCTACTTGGCCAAAGCACATCAATAAACCGGAGAGCATTACGAAGCTATAATGATCATGCAATTAACAGACAATATATATCAGAGGTATCTCAAATACTTTTCATGAATAATCTGAACATAAACCCACAATTCATCGGATCCCAACAAACACACCGCACAATAGGATTACATCGGATAGATCAAAGCGAAGATGAGATGATCATTGTATTGAAGATCAAGAGATAGAGAGATTGCCATCTAGGTAGTAGCTATGGACCCGTAGGTCTGTGGTGAACTACACACACATCATCATCAGGGCAGCAAGGTTGATGTAGAGGCCCTCCGTGATCGACCCCCCCCCCCCGGCAGGGTGCCGAAACAGAGCTCCAGATGGCCTCGCGCTGGAACAGAGACTTGCGGCGGCGGAAAGAGGGTTTCAGGACTGCCTCTGTTATTTTTCAGGTGAAAGAGAATTTATAGGCCAGAGAGGGGCATCGGGAGGCATCCGAGGGGGCACAAGCCATCAGCCCCCCCCCCCTTGAGGCACGCCTTGTTAGCTTGTGCGGCCCTCGTGCGGTCTCCGGCCTCCCTCCGAAGCTTCCAGGGCTTCTTTTGATCTGGAAAAAATCATCAAAAAGTTTCGTGGCAATTGGATTTTGTTTGGTAATGTAAACTTGAAAAGTAAAAACACGCAGAAAACAGCAAGTGGCACTGGGTACTGGGTCAATAGGTTAGTGCTCAAAAATATTATAAATTGGTAAATAAAGACCCAAAAAGTATCCTATATTGATAATATATCAGCATGGAACAATCAAAAATTATAGATATGTTGGAGACGTATCAGCAAGCAGTGAAGGTTTGAACTTAGGAAAGGAAGGGGGAAGCAAGGGGAAATGTGGCTTTTGGTTGGTACGAGGGGTGGGGGAGGTAGATATTTGCGCGGCAGCCCAAAATTTCATTCGCTGCGGCGAAAAACTAGCGCGCACAGTCACATCGGACACAGTCCCTTTACCAGAACTCTGTGCGATATCCAACAACACAAACGAATCCTATAGTTTATCTCGTGTGTGATGAGACTAAACGTGGAAATTTTGGTCTCCAAGCTTCCGGTGTAACATATCAGATATTACATTGCACACGGTACTTGCATTTCATTTTCATTTGGAAGAGAAAATGGGGACACGGCAGCAAATTTTGGTCTGAATTTTCCTCGTTACATTGGTCATCGATGTCGTTGTTTAATTTAACAACACTTGCAAAGTTGAGTACTACACAAAAGAGCCTACAACACTGCCCACACTTTCTTAATCGAGCAATGAAACATTAGTTAGTTAACCTAAACATTACTCTAACAAAAGACCATCGCTCTAAATAGAGACTAATATTCCGCCTGGCATTCATCGACCTCTGCCGCCTCCTCGATGACCAGCTCCCGCTCGACGACCACTGGGGTAAGGAGATCCATGGCATCCATCGCCACATACTCCACCAGCATCTCGTAGTCCTCGTCCACCATCTCTTTTGAATATCGTCATGATCCGAGTGTGGGCGGCCTTGGTCCGGGCATGGACGGCCACAATCTTGGCTAGGGAGGCCGCCGAGGAACGGACGCCTGCTCGAGCACACTCAGCGATTACCAACTCATCGGATGTGGGTTGTCGACCAGTGTCAGACAAGGCAGCTGAGATTCTTATAGTGACTGACACGAGATGGGCGTGGGTGGCCTTGAGATGGGACTGGGCGTCCTCCATCGGGGCTATGGTGACCACCAAAAAACTGACAGCTGATGTGCCGTTCTCACCATTTTCTATCCTTGTCGTGGTTGTTGCTGCTGCCCTCTCAGTTGCATCAACTGCCCTTTCGGTTGGTGCAGCCGCCCTGTCAGAGGTAGTGGCCGCTTTCAAGCATGTTGAGAGTGCACTCATGGCTAATGCGGCTGCGCTCGGGCCGGAGTGGACTGCTGAAGTTGCCCTCGTGACGGGGATCCACGTCCCCATCTTTCTCCGGCAATGATTGGACGGTAAAATGGTCTGAGGAGTCAGTGCGGTAAACTAGCCGGCGGTGGACTGTAGCCAACGAGCTTCCGGCCTATGCATGTATGAGGATTGGCCCAAGATATTTTCTAGTGCATCACACATGATTCATGATCATAAATTGTTTGTGAAAGGCTTGATTTTCAAAATGTTTTTAAAACAAAAAATGAGGTTACTTCGGCAAAGGACGGTTTTGGATTGCAATAAGATTTATCTGGAATGAACACGGATCAATATGAGTGTCGTGCTAAAATATGGAATTATTCAGGGTTCGTTTGGCATTGTAATACATTAATTGAGTTTTCTAGACATTTAATGTGTATAATTCAAATTTGAACTATCGTCCCAAGGTCCGATGCATCGAAATGGGTTGTAAAATAATATTAGTGTACATGGCTTCATCTTTAGGTCACGGGCAAGAAATCGGAATGAATTTCGAACATCTCGGCATCTTGGCTCGGCCACAAACGTTGAGAAACTTGGTTTTTAAATTACTGTAAATCCAAAAAAGCGTTAGAAATTCTAAAAACTTTGCATGTTGTCATGACATGGCGCATATGTGCCATCGTAAAAAAACTGGCCAATTTGGGAAAAGTTTAGCCACAAGTCCCTTACAAACCGAAGCTTCTCATGGCAAGCTTTGTGGTTCTGATAGGGAACACGTCACCTTACGTGGGCAAAATGACATCCGCTCATCTTCTCGCCTTGAACTTTTTTTAGATGCAACATAGACCAGTAGGAGTGTATTTCTAAAATATGGAATTATTCAGGGTTCTTTTTGCAACTTTTATACATTAATTGAGTTTTCTAGGCATTTAATGTGGATAATTAAAATTTGAACTAAAATCACAAGGTCCAGTGCATCAAAATGGGTTGAAAAATCATATAGGTGTCCATGGCTGCATTCTTTGGACCCCAAGCAAGATATGGGAATGAATTTCCAATATCTTGGGGTCTTGGCTCGGCCACAAACACTAAGAAACTTGGTTTTAAATTCATGTATAAATCAAAAACTCGTCAGAAATTCATGAAACTTGGCATGGTGTCATGACATGGCTCATGCCCTGGTAAAAAAATGTCCAATTTGGGACAAGTTTTGGCACAAGCCCCTTACAATCAGGAGCTTCTCACGGTGTCGTGGTTTTGTCACGGCAGATGTTCTCTTAGGAGAACTTGAGTGTGAGGCCATCGCCGCTTGGTGGCGACTCAAAGGGGTTGATCGGGAATGAGAGACGAGTTTACCCAGGTTCGCCCCTCCGGTGGAGGTGATAGCCTACGTCCTGCTTTGTGTCTATAATGATGATGATCTCAATTACAAGGGTGCATGTCGGCATCCTGGGAACGGGGGTACCCAGACTTGTCTGCCCGCGGCCCAGGGCGTGGAACGCTACGACGATCCGTACGGCCCGGCGCGGCCTGACTCAAGACAAGGCCCTCGCGAGAGCCCCCCGCTCGCGAGGGAGACGGCACCAAGGCCCTCGGAGGGGAGAGACCTCCCCAGGCCCCTCCTGAGCGGCGGATATCTCTATGCAATGCTCAGCCTCGGGAGGTCAAGGGTGACGCAGACGGGCCAGGCGGGCACCAGCGCGCCAGAGGAGACAGTCTCCTCTTTGGTGCAAAGGAGGCAAGGGCGAACGCGGGTTCCCAAAGCACCCCCCCCCCAAAGGTTTCCATTCTGGTGCAACAAGACCAAGACCACGAGCTCCGCAGGGCGGGCATCATCACCGAGCCCACCTCTGCATCACCACTGGCTACTTTGCAGGCGAAGACCACCTTTCGTCAGGATAAGGGTGTACCTCCTGTCCCCCTTCGAATTTGGCCATTGTGGGGTCCCTTCCCGCCATTGCGATAAGGGAAGAGGACCCTGGCCACTATAAATAGATGTTAGCCTGCTTTGTAGAAGAGAGAGACGAAAAACACTGCCTGAGCATCCTCGCGAGGCGACTGACCACTGTACTAGTTCATCCACCAACCTCCTCATGAGGCAATCCACCAAAAGGCATGAGTAGGGTTTTACGCTTCGCAGCGGCCCGAACCTGGGTAAATCCTCGTGTGCTAACCTTCTTCTTGAGAGTGTGGGAGCTTGTTTGGCTAGGCCATCGAGCCGAGAGCTAGAGGGTGAAGCTGTTGGGGATCTTCGCACACGCCCCTGTGTTCAAACTTCTTCGGGTTTTGTGGAGCTCGAAATCCGACATTTGGCGTGCCAGGTAGGGGGCGTGTCAAGGTCTTCCTCAAGCTTCGCTCCTTCTCCGCTCCACCACTTCGATGGCTGACGCTCGACGAGCCTGTGCCGAGCGTCGTGCTGCCCGTGTCGCCCAGACGGCGCCGGTGGGCCGCACCGCCGCGCGTCGATCCGCCTCTCCTGTGGCCGACGTCGCCACGGGCCTGGATGCCCACGAGCAGCAGGACTCGTCGCAGCCGGTCACCGTGCGGCACGACGGCCGCACCGCCACCCTGTCGATCGTTCTAGCTACTGGGTCGTCCTCCCACGCTCGTCCCGGGCCAGCGCGCGGGTCGGGCGCACTCCTCATGGCGCGCGAGCTGCTGCGTTACCGCCCTACCCCCAACCACTATGACGACTGGCTCGGGTGCATCGCAGAGCTCGTCGGTGCTGCCGGCGATGCTTCGACGCTCTCCTACTCATTCCGGCCCCAACCCTCTCAGGCAGACCACGTGGCCCACGATGCACCGCCTCCTCCTCCCCAGTGCAATGTCGACCCCGAGACCAGGCGTGAGGCACGCCCGCGCGACCAACCGCGTGGGCCCCCGGCAAGGGTGAGGGACGAAGTAAGCTGCCAGGTCATGCCCCAGCCGCGCGCTGATGCGCACGCGCTCCCTGCGACGCTGCACCAGCGTCACGACCAGGCTCCCCTGGAGGCAGCTGCCCAGGAGCACCAAGACCGGGTTCCACCCGTACGCGCGGCACCCGCGGGTCCAGTTGGTTGTCGCGCCATCGCCCCGGAGCTGCATCCGGCTGTGTGGCCCTGCAAGTTCAAGCCCGACTGCCTCCTCGCTGCGACGGCACCCCAGATCCCGCAGAGTTCTTACAGCTCTACTCGCTGAGCATCCAGGCGGCCGGTGGAGACGACAAGGTCATGGCTAGCTGGCTCCCCATGGCCCTCAAGGGTGGTGCCCTCTCCTGGCTCCTCAACCTCCCAGAGGGGTCAATCACCTCCTGGGATGACCTGTGCGAGCGTTTCGTTGCCAACTTCCAAGGCACCCGCGACCGCGCCCTCGATGTGACTGACCTGCGTCGCGTGAAGCAACAGCCAGGCGAGACCTTGCACAAGTACATACAGCACCTCACGACTGTCCGCCTCAAGATCCCGAGGGCGTCAGATGAGGCCATCATCTCGGCATTCACCGACGGCGTCAGGGACCTTAGGATGAGGGAGGAGCTCGCCATCAACGACGACATGTGCTCAGCTCTGGAGATGTTCAACCAGGCGAACAAGTGCGCAAAGGCTGAAGAGGGACGCCTCTCACTCCTCGAGCTTCCGGAGGAGGACCCCGAAGACAAGAATACCAAGACCAAGGAGACGAAGCGCAAGGCCACCACAGTGCTGGCGCGGAACCTAAGGCGAAGCGCAGTTGAGACGAGGAACACCCCGCAGGAGGGCGACCATTCTGCATCTTCCATGGCATCAATAGCCACAACACCATCGACTGTCAGGAGCTCAGATCTGTCTGTGACAAGCATTTCGGTCGACGCCCTGGGCGCGGCGACCATGGCTACGGTCGCGGAGGAGGCCGCGGAGGAGGCCGCTGGGACAGTCGGGACCCGCGCCAGGAGTGGCGTGACCGGCCTCGGGAGGACCGCTGGCGCGATCAAGGTCGGGAGGACCGCTGGCGTGAAGAGCCTCCAGAGGGGTCACGTCGTGGTCAGCCTCGTGAGACCCGCCCTCGTGAGGCCGGTCTTCCCCCGCTGTCGCCGCCACCCAGGAGGAAGGAAGAAGACAGGCAGAACGACGGGGCTGGGGGCTTCCAGGAGGCCAGGGCAATAGCTTGCATCCTGGGCGGCGCCCAAGCCCCAGCATCTAACGGCATCTTCAAGCAATTCTCACGGGAGGTGAGCACAGCTCTCCCGACGCTCAAGGCTGCGCGCCCCCTCAAGTGGTCCCAGTGCGCCATCACCTTCGACTCCAAGGATCAAATCATGTGTTCGGCCATGGCAGGCGCCCTCCCCATGTTGTGCACGCCAACCATCAGCAATGTCCTCGTCACCAAGACCCTCATAGACGGTGGCGCGGGGCTCAATATCCTCTCCATTGAGACGTTCGAGACGCTCCAAGTGCCATACGACCAGCTCATGCCAACCAAGCCTTTCTCAGGGGTCACTGATGGCTCTACCGTCCCCATCGGGCAGGTACGCCTGCCGGTCACCTTCGGCGGACGTAACAACTACCACACCGAGCTCATCGTCTTCGACGTCGCCCACATCCACCTC
Organism: Elymus sibiricus; assembly: GCA_039707655.1. Lineage (NCBI taxonomy): Eukaryota > Viridiplantae > Streptophyta > Magnoliopsida > Poales > Poaceae > Elymus > Elymus sibiricus. Next base: position 272,574,551 of record CM077669.1, read on the forward strand.
CCGTACAACACGATCCTCGGGTACCCCGCCCTCGCCAAGTTCATGGCGGTGACTCACCATGGCTACAATGTCCTCAAGATGCCGGGGAGTGGTGGTGTCGTCACCATCGCCTGCGATGAGAAGGATGTCGTTTGCTCCCTCGAGCACGCCTACCGTGCCGTGGCGGCCGAGCACTCAGACGACGAAGGTGACGTCTTGCCTCGCGAGGACGTCCCCAGGAAAAAGAAGCAGCTCCTCTCCAAGGGGTGCCAGGGGGCTCAAACCTCTAAGGACGGCGCCTCAGGCTCCGCGCCCGGGGCCAAGGCCCCTTCCTCCCTCACATAGGAAGGTGCGCTCGACGCTTCCCTTGGGTTGGGCTTGGGGGCTGCCGCTTGGAAGGCTACCGACATGACCGGTGAGACAAGGGAGGTGCTTGGGCACGACCTGGAGGTGTGTTTCGGTGCGCGTCCGCCAGAGCAAGGAGCACGGCACGAGGCGCCGAGTTCACGGGAGTTCATCACCTGTGCGATTGAGGAACTTCAGGAAGGACAAGCCATGCGAGGCGGGCGTCGCCCTGCATCACCAAGCGTGGCCATCGTCGTTAGCCAGGGCGGCGCGTCGCGCGTCTGCGTCGACATACCAAGTATCAACAGGGCCGCATCCCTGGACATCTTTTGGCCGTCGCGCGTCGGTCGCAGCGAAGTCTACCCGCGCAACTACGTCTGCATGCCTTTTGGTTTGATGAACGCGGGTGCCATGTTTCAGCGCCTTGCTCAGGCCATGCCCGCGCCCTATGGAGTCAGGCGCCGCGAGGTGCTGGAGGAGGCGCCAGGGCCGAGCGAGGGCCCCGAGCCTCGGGAGGCGCCGGGATCATGAAGGCCAGACTCCGACGACTACCTCGACGCTTCATCGGTTCTGCTGCCAGGTGACTTTTTGGTTCATACCAGGTAACTTTTTGGTTTGCTCAGTTTGAGGGCCCCCATTGGGCTGCATTATCCTCAGGCAGTTGGGGCCCGTCCCCGCAGCCGCGTCGTTTGCTCATGTAGCAGAACTTTTTATGCATTTTATCAGTTTCTTAAACATTCCAACCTGCATGCTCGGTGCTTCGCCACCATGAATGTCGTCGCGCCCTAATGAACCTACCTTTGACCGCCTTGTGATTAAGGGCTGGCACGACATCTGTGCTCGGGTCCGTCCCTACAGCGTTGACAAATCCAAGTGGTCGAGATCTATCTCCCGGGCCAGCCCCGTGCACGTCACCTCCCATGGCCCTTGGTGCTACGTCCTCGCATGAGCTAATCGAAGGTGGGTGAGTCAGGGCCCGCGGCACGGTTCCTGCAACCATGGTCGGCCTTCTCGCCGCCGGGTGTTTTCTCCTCGGAATTGTCGCATGAGAAGACTGGGCATGGCATCTTTTCTCGGGTCCGTCCCTGCAGCGTCGATAAATCCAATGGCTGAGCTCTGTCAGGCGGGCCGGCCCCGTTCACGTCACCTCCTGGGGTCATTGGTGTTCGGTCTTCTCATGCGATGGCCCTTGGACATCCATTCGGCACAGGTTTCTCCAAAATACGCAAGACTTGCAGTGGCACCCTCTACCGGAAGACTCATGCGCAACCCGCCTTTGAGGTAGGGCCTCGTGAGACCCGCGCTGGCTCACGAGTGCCCAGATACACCTCCCAGTTCTACCGTGCAAGCCACGCGTACAAACTTAATGGGATGTACACGCCCGGGGGGCTCAGGAGCCAGGGCCCCCCATTCCCACGCCCAAGTGGAAGCCCCATGCTCCGCGCTGGCGGATAACACTGTCGCTCAGCGGATATACCCACGCAACGTGGAAGCCCCATGCTCCGCGCTGGCGGATAAACAACTGAGGGCACCCTAACGGCTGCATCCAATCTCAGGACGGCCCCTCGCGGCCCCATATCGCGGCGTTCCTCTGGGATGTCCGCGTGAGGGGGTTGCATGGGGGCTACGCTCAGGCCGGGCCTGGCGCACGCCACCTTCCCAGGTCTCTGATACCTGGTCTTCATGCGTCCCTCTCAGATGAAAGATGGCAAGGAAAGGTATGGGAGCCTCTCATACGTCAAGGGGGACCCCTGAGCATCGTGACTTAGAGGCCTCACTGGTCACGTAGCCCCTCACCCCTTGGCACCGTCCTGGTGATCCGGACGCCCCAACGGCGGTTGAGGTATGCGCGGGACCGGGCCCTACCGACGCAGAGCTCAAGGCGCTCCAAATCTCCAAGTCAACCCCGTCTTCGCCACGTTCCCTTCATGAGGGCTGCTCGTATGTCAAGGGGGACTCCTGAGCATCACGACTCAGGAGCCTCACTGGTCACGGCTATGCTCAGGCCGGGCCTGGCGCACGCCACCTTCCGAGGTCTCTGATACATGGTCTTCACGCGTCCCTCTCAGACGAAAGCTGGCGAGGAAAGGTATGGGAGCCGCTCGTACGTCAAGGGGAACCCCTGAGCATCGCGACTCAGGGGCCTCACTGATCACGTAGCCCCTCACCCCTTGGCACCGTCCTGGTGATCCGGACGCCCCAACGGCGGTTGAGGTATGCGCGGGACCGGGCCCTGCCGGCGCAGAGCTCAAGGCGCTCCAAATCTCCAAGTCAACCCCGTCTTCGCCATGTTCCCTTCATGAGGGCTGCTCGTACGTCAAGGGGGACTCCTGAGCATCGCGACTCAGGAGCCTCACTGGTCACGTAGCCCCTCGCCCCTTGGCACCGTCCTGGTGATCCGGACGCCCCAATGGCGGTCGAGGTATGCGCGGGACCGGGCCCTGCCGACGCAGAGCGCTATAGCAAGCAGGAAGGCAACAAGGCGAGGAAAGAAGCCACACAATTTAGTAGTCATTACAAGCATTTAAATGTCTCCGGAGATGCAAACAAGTCTAACGCCTCCGCGAGGCACGATGAACGTTACAGGAAAAGACCCAGGAAGAGGAGCTAGGAGGAGCTGGCGCCACCGCCCGTCCTGGCCGTGGGGAGCTCGTCATCGACATCGCTGCCATTGTCATTGTCCTCACTAACTCTTGCAGCTGCAGGAGGAGGTGGGGGAACGGCGACGCAAGCGAACTTCTTCATCAGCGCCTCCACGGCCGTCGCCGTAGCAGCGCGAACCCCAGGATCAACCGGGCGGATCACGGAGCCGAAGTCGAAACTCGGCTCGCGAAGGTAGAGGTGGCTGAAAACGCGTGTCGCGGCCGCGGAGAAGAGGTCGCGACACTCACTCTCCAAGACGTTCTCCACCCTGGCAACGGCACCCTCAAGCACCTCGACGAGCTTTGAAGAGAGCCCCACGAAGCCGCTCTCAGGAGCCACCAGGGGCTCCGCGAATCCCCCCTGACAGATGGAGTTCAGTGCCCGACGAAGCCTGAGCTCGACGGAGGGGAGGGCACCAAGCTCCGCAGCCTTCCTCTCCTCAGCTGCGACAAGGGTCTTCTCCCTGGAGTCAAGCCGGGCCTTTTCCGCAGCTGCCTCCTCCTTCAGCCTGTCCAGATGCTTGCGCTCCGCGGCTTGGTCGGCTGCCGCCTTGGACAGCGCGGAGTCACGGTAAGCAAGCTTGGCCTCGCAGGTCTTGAGGTCTTCCTCCCACTGGCGAAGCCGTTCCGCGAGCGCAATCCTTTCCTTCTGAAGAGCCTTTAGGCGGACCTCCGCCTCGGCAGCGCTTCACGACGGACGCCGCGTCGGCCAGCGCCGGGTCGCGGGCTGCCTTGGCTGACGCGGCTTCCTTCCGTCCCTCATCCGCGGTGGCCTCGGCCTAGCTCCAGACCGCCACGACAGAAGCGTCGGCCTGGAGCCACCCAGAAAGGAGCCCCAAGCGCTCCTTCGCGAGGCGACCATCGGCACTCCCAAGGGAGCTCCGGACCTGATCCAGAGCCGCATAGGCCCCATCCATGGCGCCTGACTCGACCAGAAGGCCACAAGTCGGAGGCGCCAGGTCCCGTCCCAGGGGTGGCGCCTGCGCAACGGCAGGAGCAGCCTCCAGTGGGTAGGAGCATGAAGAGCAGAAGGCGCTGGAAGCTGCAGTGCCATCACATGCAGGGCCGGGGCGGACGGTCCCACAGCTGGTTGGGCCTCGGGGGCTGGCCCCCCAGGCAGTAGCGCGGATGCACCCCAAAGGGCAGGAGCAGCCCTTCCGTCGGGCGCCGGGGGCTCCGCGGCCGTGACAAGGAGGGTCGCCCCGCGAGCCTCCTTGCCCACGACATCCGGCGCCTCGTGAGGCATCAGCAGAGCACCAGGAATGGACACCACGTCAGAGGACATCTTTGACTTGACGCACGCCTTCTTCTTCTTCGCCTTCAGCGCGGCAGCGTTCCTAGTTACCAAGCAAAGGAGAGACCATCAGCACTCAAGCCACCGGCGGGTGGCCAAAAACCAAGCGGGACTACTTACTCTTCGACGTCGACCCACTTCATCTTCCTCTCCACCTCGGCGAAGGCGGGAGTGCCCTCGCCCTTCTCAGGGGAGGCGCCGCCGCACGGAGGAGCAGAGTCACCATCCGCAGGGGCCGCAACTGGGGGAACCGCGCCAGCACCGGACGCAGCCGCCTCGCTCACAGGCTGCAGCTCGGGCAAGGGCGAGGCGGGCGCCGCGACCACCTTGCTGGCACGAGCTGGGCACTCTAGAAGGGGCCCAGCCTCGCGTTTCTTCGGGGTCGCCCGGCAAGCGGTCCGCGCGGCCCGAGGCGTGGGCACCGACCCCCTGAGGACCCTGGTGAATCGTGGAGGACTTGCAGCAGGGGGCTCGCCGGTGTCGTCATCGTCTTCGAAGCCACGGAGAAGCGCACTCCCTGACGGAGGGGACACTTCCTCCAGTTCATCATCCGTGGTCCCCTCTGTGTCTTCCTCATCCACGGTGTCGCCGGAGGACACCGCGCCAGGGGCGCCAGGGCACTCGGCCGGAGAGAGCCCCTGTTCGTCGAAGGTGGGCATCGCGGCGACCAAGTCGGCCTTGTCGTCGCGGTAGTACAGCGGGGCATAGGCCTCAGGAAGGTCCCCGAGGTCGCTGCTGAGCAGGGTCGCCATAGCCCTGTTCAGTTCCCCGGGGGTCAGGCGCGTGGACCGAAGCCTAATGTCATCACCGCCGCCCTGGTAGTCCCACATGGGCCTCGAGTGAGACTAGAGAGGCGCCAGGCATTGCGTCAGGAACTCCTTCACTATCATCCCCCCGGTCAACTTCCTGGCGTTGATATCTCGAGAGATCCGCTCCAGGACGGGCTTGGCCCGGGGTCGAAGAGCTTCGCGGAGGTCCACGCAGGAATCTTCTCCGGCAGCCCTTTCGGAAGCTCCAGGCGGGGGTTGATGCTCTTGAGATCCAAGAAGACCCAGTGGTGCCTAAAGTTCTCCACCTTCTTCCCGGCCTTTAAGAGCATGTTCCCGCTCTGGCCCGCGATGAAGGAGACACATGCTGACCGCTGAGCACCGTCATGAACCCGCAAGCTAAAGAAATGAAGGAAGAGGGCCACCGAAGGCTTCACGCCCATGAAGGCCTCACAGTAAAAGGCGAAGACGGACAACAGCAGGATGCAGTTAGGTTGAAGGTGGAGGGCCTGAACCCAGTAGTGCTCGAGGATGGCGGTGAAGAACTCAGAGAAAGGCGGAACGAGCCCAGAGAAGATGCTATGGAGGAAGAAAGGGTAGGCCGACTTGGCCAGGCCATGCTTCTCCGCGAAGCCGCACCATATCAAGGTCCGCCCCCACTCATTGGTACCATCCGCCGTCGATGGAAGCACCGGGGCGAGGTCCCCGTCCTTGTCTATAGTGGACTCCGAGAGCGCCAGCGAGATGGAAGCGGAGGCCGAGCTCTGAGACTCGGGTTTCGACTTACCGGCGGGAGCCATCGAGAAGTCCTTGAGGCAGAGGAAGCAAGAAGGAAGACAGTGCGGCGCTGAGATCTGGAGAAGGCTCTCGCAAAGGATGGGGATCTGGGAGAAGGAGCAGGAGCGCAGAAGAGGAAAACAATAATGGCTCCACACTGGACGTTAGGCTTTTGTCGGTTCGGGCAGTTGCCGAGGAGACACGGGAGCGGGGACGCCCGCATCCAACCGCACACCGCGTGCTGGGCCTGGCCCGCAGGCAATGAGGGCCCGCGGTGCTTCGGGCCATCTTCTTCAGCTTCGCCTCGAAGCCAACTCGAGCGCGCCTCAGGCCCGGGGGCTACTGTCGGCGTCCTGGGAACGGGGGCACCCAGACTTGTCTGCCCGCGGCCCAGGGCGTGGCACGCTTCGACGATCCGTACGGCCCGGCGCAGCCTGACTCAAGACAAGGCCCTCGCGAGAGCCCCTCACTCGCGAGGGAGATGGCACCAAGGCCCTCGGAGGGGAGAGACCTCCCCAGGCCCCCTCCCGAGCAGCGGAGATCTCTATTCAATGCTCGGCCTCGGGAGGTCAAGGGTGACGCAGACGGGCCAGGCGGGCACCAGCGCGCCAGAGGAGACAGTTTCCTCTTTGGTGCAAAGGAGGCAAGGGCGAACGCGGGTTCCCAAAGCACCCCCCCCCCAAAGGTTTCCATTTCGGTGCAACAAGACCAAGACCACGAGCTCCGCAGGGCGGGCGTCATCACCGAGCCCACCTCTGCATCACCACTGGCTACTTTGCAGGCGAAGACCACCTTTCGTCAGGATAAGGGTGTACCTCCTGTCCACCTTCGAATTTGGCCGTTGTGGGATCCCTTCCCGCCATTGCGATAAGGGAATAGGACCCTGGCCACTATAAATAGAGGTTAGGCTGCTCTGTAGAAGAGAGAGACGAAAAACACCGCCCGAGCATGCTCGCGAGGCGACTGACCACTATACTAGTTCATCCAGCAACCTCCTCGTGAGGCAATCCACAAAAAGGTAGGAGTGGGATTTTACGCTTCGCAGCGGCCCGAACCTGGGTAAATCCTCGTGTGCTAATCATCTTCCTGAGAGTGTGCGAGCTTGTTTGGCTAGGCCGTTGAGCTGAGAGCTAGAGGGTGAAGTTGATGGGGATCTTCGCACACGCCCCTGTTATCAGTGTCAAAACCGGCGGATCTCGGGTAGGGGGTCCCGAGCTGTGAGACTAGGATCGATGGTAACAAAGGGACGAAGGAGACGATGTTTACCCAGGTTCGGGCCCTCCTATGGAGGTAAAACCCTACGTCCTGCTTGATTATATTGATGGTATGAAGGTTACAGAGTTGATCTACCTCGAGATCGACTAGCTAAAACCCTAGATGAGTTTTCATGTCCTACATTCTAAAACCCTCCCGGTTTATATAGACACCGGGGGGTGCCTAGGGTTTACACATGATGGGCCTCCTGCCGGGGATGGAAATGTCGATTTCCTCATCTTGTCTTGGAGTGCACGACGCGCCTTCGAGGCTTCCTTCTGGAACGTGGAGTCTCGATGTAACCGGCCTTTCCTGTGATAGCCAGAGAACGGCCCATCGAGCCGGCCTATTAAGAGATGGGCCAGCGGCCCGAGGACCCCCTAGTCCGGGACTCCCTCAGTGGCCCCCGAACTAGCCCCCAACGCCAAGAGTCTCAGCTCCAGCTGCTTCATATGATCAGAGTCTTTGGCTTGCGGGGTGAGTTCTTCTTCCCTTTCAATGATCGACTGAGACTAGCTCGGCTTCCGATGACACGTATTTCATCCGATCATATAATTGACCGAACACCATGAATTGCTTAGCCCCGAAGGCCACTCGTCAAAGTGTAAACAATGTTTTCTGACACCCCCTTCTGATGAAGGGTCGTGGCCTACCACGACCGCTGAACCAATTATGAGAACTCGATTCGCGGTTCGAGGCCATTTTTACAGTGACACGACTTATCAATGCACAGATCGTGCTCCGTTTCACACGGGATATGATTAATCTTCATGTGCGCATAACGGCATGCATGTCTTGGGAAGCGGAGGGATTTGTGGCGCGATAAGAGAGGCTAATCAGCGGCACGTCTCATAAAAAGGGAAAAAACCCCAAGGCCTATTCACGCTTCCCATTCGCATCCTCCGCCTCCTCAATCTCCCCAAGCTTCGAGAGCCCAAATCTAGTTCTTCCTCGCCCTCTCCTCCGAGCTTAGCCATGGCGGGTTCGGGCTCCAATGGCAAGTGGGAGACCTCCACGGTCACTGACCAGGATATCCGGGACCTAAAGCAGGCAGGCTACCTCCCCGCCAACGTCTTCCACCGCGCCCCGGAGAAGAACCAGGTGATTCCCACCCCCAAGGCAGGCGAGAGGGTGGTGTTCGTCCCCCACTTCATCCGGGGACTGAGCTTTCTGCTCCACCCCTTTGTCAGGGGTCTCATGTTTTTCTATGGGCTGGACTTCCACGACCTTCCACCGAACTCCTTCATGCACATATCGGCATTCATCATCATCTGCGAAGCCTTTCTGCGGGTCGAACCGCACTTTGGCATGTGGCTCAAGATCTTCAACGTCAAGCCGAAGACCGTGGAAAGCGAGCACGCGGACTGTGGAGGGGCGGTAATCAGCAAGCTCCACCGCGTGGAGTGGCCATCCGGCACCTTCATCGATACGATCAAAATCTGGCAGAAGGAGTGGTTCTACATCACCGAGCCAAGGGACGAGAGCTGGGCGGCACCTGCCGAGTTTAGATCCGGACCCCCAACGAGGTTGACCTTGTGGCTCAGGAAGGGCCTCGACTGGGGGTCGGATGCTGAGGTGAAGCTGCTGCAGAAGTGCATTACCTCGGTGATCGCGGCCAAGGTGGAACTGGTGAACGTATTCCAGGTTATGCTCCACCGCCGTATCCTTCCTTGCCAGCGCCGGGCTTCCCCAATCTATCAGTCTGATGATGAGCCTACCGTGCGCCAACTCTTCCGCACCACTCCTGAGAAGTTGTGGAAGGCTTTATTCAAGCCTCCGAAGAGCTAGCCGGCCAAGGAAGAAGATTCCGGCCTAAGCGTCGATAACCCACCGACCCAGGTATGGTATAATTTCAATCCATTAATTCTGTTTCTTCGGCAAAAAGTCTGAACGCCTTCTCCCTTACTTTCGCAGAAGTGGCTGAGCAAATCTGCGAGGGTAAACTGCCCGGTCCACAACCCGAAGACCCCAGGTCGGAGTTGTTGGCGGCGATGCTTGTTGTGGCGCCGTACTCGGCGCCCGAGAAGAAAGAGAAGAAGAAGAACGCCAGAGAGGGTCTCCGCATCAAGGACCAGCCAGACGCCGCGTCCGAGGAAACCCATGCCTCCTCGAGTCACGAGGAGGAGCATGAAGACGGAGGGGAAGGCGTTTCCCCCCTCCCGAGGAAGAGGGTGGCGTCATCGGACGCCACGGAGGACGCAGCTCCTCCTGCCCTGAAGAGGGCGCACCGGGCGAGGTTGGTCTTGCCCGATGACAGCTCGGATTCTGACGCAGAATCTGAGGAATTTGAGAGGGTTCCCCGAAGGAGATTAAGGGTCAAGCTCCCCGCTCAAAGGTATGAATCCGAAGACACCCAGGTTATTTATGCAGGGTTTTTCAATGCTTTAAACACAAGCGCGTCTTTTGATTTGCAGCCCACCGCGCGTTCTCCCCACCGACCAAATATCAAACGGGGAGTCCCCACCCGCCGAGCTGGTAGAGAGTGAGACTGCATCGCACCCCACACCTCCAGGGGTCGCGAAGGATGCCGCGGAGGTGTCATCCAGCCAGGCTCCGTTGGAGCCAAACACAGGCGGCGGGGTCGACCACACCATGGCCGAGGCTGACGCCGCGGCCGCCGAAGGCCAGGAAGAAGAAATCCCCCAGGCTGCTGAGGACCAGGGGAAGAATACTCCCCTGGCCGCCGAAGGGGAAGGGCGAAGAGATGCCCAGTCCCGTCCGAGGACGTCTCCGGAGCACGCTGTGCCTCTGGAGATACCGGCTCAGTCCCCGGTCATGGATCGGACTGTCCGGTCACCACGGATGCCACCAACGGCTGGGTGGCCGGTTATGGAGGAGGCGCTAGCAAGCGCCTCCATCTCCGAGGATCACCGCACTCTTATGGGTGCAGTTTTACAAGGAATTCAGTCCGTTGCTAACGGACTGAAAGAGGCCTTCAATGGTCTCTTGGCGGGCTTCAAGGTGAGTCACATAATACCCTTTTCCCGAACAACGTTAATTTTAAGTTTGTACTATCTTTATATATGTAGTAGCCCCCGAGCCCCGGATGGGTTTGCAAAAACGAATCCGGGGGTCAAACAAGAGGGAATGAACAATGATGCACAAGTCACCATTTAGTCCTGCAATGTTCTAAAAGTCCTTGAAAGGACCGAACAGAGAGTCATATCCTTGATAGTTCGGGGGTTTGAACGCACTTAACTGGATGCATTTTTTGTAGGCCTCGTCATCAGCGGCGACTGCTAATGCCGCGGAGCTAACCGAACTTAATCGGAAGCTCAAGATCTCCAAGGGGGAGCTTGATAGCCTGAACAAGAGGTTCGACGAGGCACAAGGTAAGCCGAATAGTAATATCCGAGCTATATATCGGTAATGATCCACATTTGTAACCCAGCGTGACCGTTTGTCTATTGCTTCCACAGCTTCAGCTGCGGAGGTCGAAAAACTCAAGGCCGAGCTTCAGCGAATGAAGCAAGAGGCCGCGGAGGAGAAGGCGGCTGCCGCACAAGCAGCGGCCACGCTTTCCGCTTTGAAGGCCACGAGTGCCAAGCATGAGGCCGAGTGGAGGAGGTGCAATAAGAGCTCAAGGATGCCAGCAAGAAGTGTGAGGCCCTTGAGCAGAAAGGCAAAGAGCAAGCCACTGAGCTAGCCACGCTAAAATCCGAGCTCCAAAAGGAGCGGGTGGATAGGCGGTCCTTTGAAGAGGAACTTCGCCAAGTCAAGGCTGTCATCGATGGTAAGCCGTATTCACTACAATGCGCCTTTGGTGGTAGCAAGTTTGCTTTGCTCACCATGGTGTGGCGTTCCTTAGGCGTCTGTGCGGACCTCCAGAAGAGTGCAGCGGACGCGAACAAGCTTTATGCTTTGCGGGCGGAGGATGATGAGGCCCGGCTATTCTGGGCGCAGTTTGAGTCCCCCGAGCGCTCTCCTCTCCACATCGAGCAAATGAAGCAACTGATGGAGATGCACAGAGTGGCAGAGCCAGCCATGAAGGACCTCTGCATCCGTTTGTGGCCCGATGAGCCGTTGCCGAGCAGCTACTTCGGCTTAGTGCAGAAACTATGCGAAGCTGCGCCTTGGGTCGATGTGCTGAAGCGTTCTACGTGCATCGAGGACGCGCGGATGGCCTTTGCAAAGACCATGGTGCATTGTCCGAAGCTCAAGCCAACCAAGATGGCTACCGCACCTCCGCCTCCTAGAAAGGAGTATAGGCGCCCCGAGCGATACTTCCCCACAGTGATGGAGGGTGCTCGGGCAATAGAGGCTCAATGCTCCAAGGACGTTTTGTATGAATGAGCGCGTTGTAATATGTCCGAAGACTTTTAACGCTTTATAACTAGTGATGCATGGTTTATCATGTCTTATAAGTATTTGATTTTTATTTTGACTCCTGTGTGGCCGGTTTATCTGAAAGTTGCGAGTCGTCGGCTTCAGCCCCCACGTAGATACTACACGGGGTGTCTCTGTATCCGCACTGTGACCCTTAGCTGAGGTATCGGTGCCCGAAGGCGGTAGTGCGGGGGGGACAAGGCAATCGGAGTATGATGCTTTATCGCTTTCACTTAGTCATAGGAGCGTAGAAAAAATGTGGGGGCTGATAACCAGCCCCCAGTGTGATGTTCGGGGCCAAAGCCAGCATCACATGGTTTGTACAAGAACGAAACCCATCGTATAACACAGAATAACGTCTATCGATCTTTTAGTATGACACTTATGCTCGGATTTGCAGACCGGTTCCCGCTTACTATGACAGTCAGTTTTCGGCTTTCTCCCCTGAGGTGCTTGACCAGGTGAACTGGAAACACAATCGCAGTGGTTCTCCCTTTGCCCCTTTAGCCAAACGAGCGGAACGTAAGGGGGCAATCACAGGAGTCGGGCAACCCAACCATTGACCCAAGACATAGTTCGGATCCGATGCATATAAAGCAAAATCCAAGACGCCGAACACACGACCAGTTGTGTTGGGGTGATGTTCAAGGCGATTTTTTTTTAAATTCAAGCCCCCGGTCTATTAGCCGGTTGCATCATAATATATACCGAACAGTTTTCGCAAGAAGCGTTACCAAGGGAAGAACAGAGGATGTATAAAAGACAACGAAGTGGCCATATATGATGGTCTTGTACTTGCTCAATACTTCTTACAACTTGGATTGCCAAAGCAACTGTTTACAAGTTTTTGAAGATGAAATATGAAATTTACAGAGGGGAGGCTGTACCAGGGGTCTTCGATTGGTGACATGACGTCCTCGATGTGTCCTGTCGCCTGTCCATTCATATTCCTCTATAGGGGTTGCATCCCTTTAAGGGTGATGCTGTCGCCGAGCGGACCTTGGGAAGAAGGTCTTGAGAAGTCGCCGAAGTGTGGATGAGCTTTACGCTTTTAGCAGGTCCTTGATGGTACCTGTGTTTTGTCCGAGGACGTGTACTAATGGTTCGGTCCGGCCGAACACTTACCCTTTGATGGTTGTTTCCCATTGCTGCCCATGGAATCTTGAGTGCGAAGTTGTGCCTTCTTGGCACGTATTTGGCGGTCGTTAGGGCTGTGCAATGGGGGGCGTGTCCCTATTTCTGGGGAGAAGAGGAATCTGGGAGTTTGGATTGAAACCGAACTCGTTTGTCGACCTTACGAGCCTTTATGGCAGATTTAGGTGTTTGCCGACCGTCCTCATAGTGGAATTCGGCCGCCAGGGCCAATGCATGTTCCTCAGTTCAGAGGGAACGCTCTGTGTTGCCGTTGATGGTGATGACCCCCTTGGGCCCCGGCATCTTGAGCTTGAGGTATGCGTAGTGTGGGACGGCGTTAAAGCGAGCGAACGATGTACGGCCCAGCAGGGCGTGCTAGCCGCTGCGGAAAGGTACGATGTCGAAGATCAAGTCCTCGCTACGGAAGTTATTGGGCGAGCCGAACACCACTTCCAGGCTCACAGAGCCCGTGCACCGGGCCTCGATGCCTGGGATCACTCCTTTAAAGGTAGTGTTGCTGGGTTTGATCCTTGATGGATCTATGCCCATCTTTTTCACCGTATCTGAGTAGATAAGATTGAGGCTACTTCCTCCGTCCATTAGGACTTTAGTGAGGGGATACCCATCGATAATGGGGTCTAAGACGAGGGCTGCCGAACCTCCATGACGGATACTGGTCGGGTGATCTCGTCGATCAAAGGTGATCAGGTAGGCCGACCATGGGTTAAACTTCGGGGCTACAGGCTCTACGGCGTAGACCTCTCGAAGGGCGTGCTTCCTCTCCTTTTTCGGTATATGAGTGGCGTATATCATGTTCACAGTTTTTACTTCTGGAGGGAATTGCTTCTGACCTCCATTGCTCGGGTCGCGGGGCTCCTCGTCGTCCTCGCTGCGTGGGCCTTTGCCCTGCTCCTCGGCGGCGAGTTTGCCGGCCTGTTTGAACACCCAACAGTTACGGTTGGTGTGGTTGGCGGGCTTGTCTGGAGTGCCATGGATCTGGCAAGGCCTCTCCATGATCTTGTCCAGCGGGGTGGGTCCGTCGCGCTTGCCTTTAGGAGGCTTCTTCCGCTGCCCGGATCTTGGATTGCGGAAACTGGCGTTAACGGCCATGTCATCGGCGTCGCTAGTGATGTGCCGGCGTTTGTTTTTGTTGCGTCGTGGTTTCCCATTTCCATCCCGGACTTCGGAAGTGCCGGGGTCTTTGGGGTTGTGGCTTTGCCTCGCTAGCCAGTTATCCTCGCCCGCGCAAAAGCGGGTCATGAGTGATGTAAGGGCGGACATGGTCCTAGGTTTATCCTGACCGAGCTGGCGAGCCAGCCATTCGTCCCAAATATTGTGCCTGAAAGAGGCTATAGCTTCGTCATCTGGGCAATCGACGATCTGGTTTTTCTTGGTCAACAACCGATTCCAGAATTGTCGAGCGGACTCTCCTGCCTTTTGCACGACATTGCTTAGGTAGGAGGAGTCCGGGGGCCGTACATGGGTGCCCTGGAAGTTAGATCGGAATGCATCCTCGAGGTCCTCCCAGCTCCCGATAGAGTTTTTGGGGAGACTGTTTAACCAGTGCCGAGCTGGCCCCTTAAGTTTAAGGGGTAGGTACTTGATGGCGTGGAGGTCGTCTCCTCGTGCCATGTGAATGTGGAGGAGGAAGTCCTCGATCCACACTGCTGGGTCAGTTGTTCCGTCGTATTGCTCGATGTTCACGGGTTTAAACCCTTCAGGGAACTGATGCTGCATCACCTCGTCAGTGAAGCAGAGTGGGTGGGCAGCGCCTCTGACCCGGGTTATATCACGCCGGTAGTCGGCGTCTGTTCTGGCCCGGTTTTGGTCCCGAACTCTGTTGGTTCGGTCGAGCCAGGGCCGGTACTCGTCCCTTCTACCAGGGGAGTACCCTCTAGATCCGTAGATGGATCTCGTGCGGCCTGTTCTATTATCCAGGTCGCGTCGCAGGTCTTACCTGTCCTCAGGCTCCATTGCCTCTTTTCCTATTCTGCGGGGTTTCGCCGGCCTATAACCGGCCTCGCCAGCCGTCCTATCTCGTCCTCGGGGAGGGCGATCCGGCTGGTCGTATGGAGTGTGCTTGGGGGACGGCGTATTGGGGAGCTCATCGTCGAATTGTGGCAGCAACCGCCGGCGGGGGGTAACTCTTGGGTTGGTTCCATAGACCGGCGCCGTGTTCTTCCTCGGCTGATAGAACCCTTGTCCATCGGTCGTTGAGGGTGTCTTGTTCGGCCTTGAGCTGCCGCGCTTTTGCCTTTAGGCTTCGGGCAGTGGCTAAAAGCTGTTGCCTAAACCGTTCCTGATCCTCAATGGTTTCGGGGACGATGAGGTCCTCGTCTTCCGGGCTATCCTCCTCCTCTACAGGGGGGAGGTAGTTGTCATCCTCGGAGTCGTTCGGATCTTCGGGGTCGCGCTGGTCCTTCGGCCTTTCCTGGTCCTCCAACGGATACTCAGGGATATCGGGATCGCCGAGGTCTTCCGGGGTATCGTTTTCCCCGGTGCCGGCAATAGCTTCCCTTCCCTTTTTGTCTTTGATTGCTTACGCGGTTTCCGGTGTCTTGACAGCGCCTCACATGAGTCATCGCCATTATTTGCTAGTGTGCGCTCGCCGTTACCGGCTGGCATATCCACCATGTAGACGTCATAGGTGGAGGTGGCGGTCCATCGCCCGGTGTTGACGGGGGTGGGAGCGCGATCCTCTTCCTCCATGTCTTCTGCCTCCTCGGAGGCGTAGTCCAACATATCGGTTAAGTCTTCGATAGTGGCTACTAAGTGGGTGGTGGATGGGACAAAAAATCCTTCTTGACCCGCCTCAAGACCGATCTGAGTGTGGATCGGGGCTGGGTCATTAGTAATTTTCATCGATGAGATCCGATCTAGAGCTTCGTCAAGTGTCGAGAGCTCGATCGGGTCAATCTGCCCGGCGCATTTGGAGTTAACTTCTGACGCGTCCGCACGAGAAGTGTATTCGGCAGGAGTTGATGCCCGGCCATCTGGCGCTATAGCCGGATCCGGATTGAAGTCCAGATCATCATCGGGATTGGCCCCATGAGCGGGATTCAAAACGATATCCAAGGTTAAGGCCTCGGAGTCCTTGGGCGCGTCAGATGAGACTACAAGCCCGGTGAGCAAGAGATCGCCCCGAGGGTCTACGGAGAACTCTAAGTTCCCGAATCTGACTTCTTGATCCGGGGTGAAACTCCCGACCCGGCCGAGGCGGCCGATCGGGTCAGCGTGTAGCACGATACTGCCGAAAGCGAAGATCTATCCAGGGACGAAGGAGTCCATGCTACGGACCTCTTCATTGATGAAAACACGAGCCATCGATTCTTTTGGGGATCACAGCGGAACTCTCAATGAAAGCACCAATGTCGGTGTCAAAACCGGCGGATCTCGGGTAGGGGGTCCCGAGCTGTGAGACAAGGATCGATGGTAACAAAGGGACGAAGGAGACGATGTTTACCCAGGTTTGGGCCCTCCTATGGAGGTAAAACCCTACGTCCTGCTTGATTATATTTATGGTATGAAGGTTACAGAGTTGATCTACCTCGAGATCGACTAGCTAAAACCCTAGATGAGTTTTCCTGTCCTACATTCTAAAACCCTCCCGGTTTATATAGATACCGGGGGGGTGCCTAGGGTTTACACATGATGGGCCTCCTGTCGGGGATGGAAATGTCAATTTCCTCATCTTGACTTGGAGTGCACGACGCGCCTTCGGGGCTTCCTTCTGGAACGTGGAGTCTCGATGTAACCGGCCTTTCCTGTGATAGGAAGAGAACGGCCCATCGAGCCGGCCTATTAAGAGATGGGCCAGCGGCCCGAGGACCCCCTAGTCCGGGACTCCCTCACCTGTGTTCGAACCTCTTCAGGTTTTGCGGAGCCCGAAATCCGACATTGCAGAATCACTAACCTAGCTTTCGAGGGTGTGTAACTTAAGTCTTTTGGCCCTAGGAGCTCGCCTTTATATACAGGTCGAGACCCTGGGCTTTACAAGAGTCTGAGTCGTGTCACGATTCGTGACCTACTATGTCTCTAACTCGCCTTGCCGCTCAAGCAAGGAAACTCCTGGCGTCTTCTGCCTCTTGGCTCTTGACTCGCTGTCTTCATGTGCTGGGCCGCCATCCGTCTTACTTGGTAAGTCGCCTAGCCTGCCTTGCCTTCAACGGCACGGCCCGTCTTGAGTATGATTGACTAGCCGCCAATATGCTTACCCGGCCCAGTAGGGCGGGTTATACCGCGGGGTTATATCCCCGACACACGGGAAGCTTTGTGGATTCGATATGGAACGCGTCACCTTACGTGGGCGAATCGACATCTGCTGCCTCTTCTCATCTTGAACTATTTCTAGAGGCAACATAGACCAAAATGAGTGTCGTCCCAAAATATGAAATTATACATGGTTCGTTTGGCCTTTTTATACATTAATTGACTTTTATATGCTTTATTTAATGTGCATAATTCAAATTTGAACTACAATCACAAGGTCTGGTGCATCAAAATGGGTTGAAAAATCACATAAGTGTACATGCATCTTTAGGTCCCATGCAAGATATGGGAATGTATTTCAAACATCTTGGGGTATTGGATAAGCCACACAAACATTGAGAAACTCGGGTTTTGAATCATGTAAATCTAAAACTCATCAGAAGATTCATGAAACTTGGCATGGTGTCATGAACATGGCACATATGTGCCGTGGTAAAAAAAATTAACCAATTTGGGACAAGTATTGGCACAAGCCCCTTACAAACCGGAGTTTCTTACGGGAAGCTTTGTGGTTCCGATATGGAACACATCACCTTATGTGCGAGAAACGACATCCACTGCCTCTTCTGGCTTGAACCAATTCTAGAGGCAACATAGACCAATATGAGTGTCGTGCTAAAATATGGAATTATTCAGGGTTTGTTTGGCCCTTTTTATACATTAATTAATGAAACTTGGCATGGTGTCATGACATGGCACATAAAGCGTCATAGCATTTTGTTTTCCTATTTGAGACTCATTTTTAATATATTTTTTCTTAGAGCCAACATTAAGAATATTACTTTACATTATAGTAAATCTAGAACTCACACAAAATTCAAGAAATTGGGCATGGCGTCATGATACAGCATAAATATGTTGTGGTATTTTTCATGTTCACTTTGGGAAAAGGCGCACAGATTAATAGCGAACAAAAGCTTTTTGGAACAAAGAACTATCACATTTCCATGCAAACGGTTGCATTATTTTCAAACAGTGGGCATTCTACTGCCCTTACATGCTGCCAAGCGTCGCACTCTTTTATTGGCTAGGGCCTAGGAGGTGTTGTGCGGGCACCTGCTTGAGCTGACGGGAGGCGTGCGAGATGGCCTCCGCTGCGCAGGCTCATCGGGAGGCATGCGGGCAGTATGCCACAGGCTCACCAGGAAGCGATCCCTTTGACCTCCATATCCGCCTGCCTCGCTTCCAACCTATCCATCAATGGCGCCCGAGCCACTGTTTAATAGGCGTCTTTACCGCCCACTCACTCACAATCCTCTATATATCTTCGCCTCCCATTCCCCTCCATCATTCAGACATCCACGGTGACCTACGCCATGGCGCACAAGGATCATATGCCACTAGTCTTCCAATTTGGTGAAGTCGACACCGATCTGGAGGAGATAGAACATAAAGACGAATGGGACGCCATAGACCTGGCCCTGGAAGAGATGCATGCCATAGAAGATGCTGCCCCGGCACACTCGCCAGCAACCATCCCCGCGCCCACGCCAGCAACCATCCCCGTGGCATTGATGGGCTGGTGGCCGAGCATCATCGCAGCGCTGGAAACCACGGGCGTCAAAGAGGCCCCCGCGAACCCGCGCGAGCTCGTGTATGTGCAAGCGCCAGCGCCTACTCCTGTGGCCGTGCTCGTGTGCGCCCCTACACACGCCGGGCCGGTCCCCGTGCGCATGCCCACACCCACGGCGCCCGTCCCCGTGCGCGTGCCTGCACCCACCGTGCCCGTGCCCGTGCGCGTGCCTGCGACCATCATGGCCCCGTTAGCGGATTGGGCCGCCGTCGTCGATAGCTTCCTCATAGCGCCACTAGTCGCAGCCCCTCGGCCCCACACCCGTCGATCGCGCGACGACCGGCTCTTTGATTGGGAAGTCCATATCATTATGGTCTCGTTTGAAGAACTGAACAACTACGCCCCGAAGCATGACAACGCAGGCACAGGACGCTGCCGCCGCCACAACCAGATTACTTTATATTGTATCTCAATCGTATGAATGTAAAGTCAAAGCTTGACTAAATGAAATCTATGGTTTGATCAATTGAGTATTTATCTCTGAATTCACATAGTAAACAAAAACCATCATTGTTTTCTCTGAATAAACACTCATCACAAACGGTTTAGGTTGAATACCCGTTTGCAGATCGACAACTATCTTTCCTTCGTCCGTAAGCCAAGTGAAAAATTGGCGTGAAGGATTGGTGCGATGTGTCATCGCAAATGTTTCTCTAATATGACTTGTGTGCTTAGTATAGACAACCCGGGAAGATTTGCATCTATCATATTGGGTAAATTGCCATTTGTCAAATCGGAAACATTGGCATTTGTCGATCTAGTTACATTGGCATTTGTCAACATTGTGGCACACGCATTTGTCAAATTTTGCAGGAACAAAATCACAATTAGGGTGTAATTTTGCAACTGAAATTCACTAAACATGGATTTCATTCATACATTGAGCAGTGGTCTTTGTACAAACAGTTCAACTTGGCAGCTGAACCGAACAAACTTTTCCCCAATTGTTGCCAACAACGTACTGAAATAGTTAGTTCAAATATATATACTAGCTAATTTAAAGTATGTGGTACAGTTCGACCATATCTATAGTTAGATAAACTGAACAAAATAGCCCCTAAATACTAGTACTACGAACGGTCTTTGTACTACATCCAACAGAATCGAGCGCGCTCGGTAAGAGCCAGGTGAGGAGGAGCCTACCGACGAGTTGGTGGAGTCATGTCCGTTGCATGCCAATACTGCCCTCCGGCGCTCAAAACGCCCCTCCTCGAAGCGGCGCTACTCGTCATAGATCTCCGCATTCCGTGTCGCCTTTGCGGCTTTTCTTGTGGCCATGGCATCGGTGAGCTTCTTCGCGTGCGCGACCTAGCACTCCACCTCCTTCTCTAGGAAGTAGATGTAGCGTGCAAGGTTTGCGATGCAAAAGCCCGGTGGTGGGCCTTTGGCCGCCTCCACCTCCTGCATTCGGGCCGCGGTGGTGGAGCGGGTGATGACCCCGCCGCCTGACGGCGGGGTCGAGGCCAAGACGGAAAACGGTGTGATCGCGGCCAAGGTGGCCCTGGCGACTTCCGGCGTGGTGGTGGCCACGGCGGCCACCGACAGCAGCTTCCATCGCGCAGCGGTGGTGGAGCGTGTAGTGGGTGGCGTGCGCACACCCACCAGGGACGCCACATGCACTACACACTTTAGAGGACTGTCGCATCGACGAGGTGAAGCCTCCCAGCGGGAGCTGTCCTCTGGTGGAGTGGCTAAGCAACGACGAACGGCTGGTGCCATTGGCGATTGGGCGCGAAGCAAACTAGATAAGCTACGGGGTGGGAGGGGATGACGGCAAAGTGGAGCGGCTGGCCATGAGGGTTTATATAGCAGGCCGACAAGCATTGGGGATTTGGGGATTTGGGGATTTCGCCAAGCCGGGCGGGAAGCTAGAGACGTAGCACGGTTTTGTGTGCGGGAACCTACACGGTTGTGCGCGGGAACGAGGTCATCGAGCCGATGCGTGGCCAAAAGCGGTGCCGAAGCATGCACTGGAATCCTTGGGTGGCAACGCGGTGACAAGACGTGAGAGAGGAGGACGGGGTGATGCGTAGGCAGGCGGGGCATAATAATATAATGTCTGTGATATTAATAAAGGAAAATGGCACTTCCCAACGTAGCGTCAGTAATGATTTCATCCATCGCTGACAATTGTTTGGCAGCAACCGTCTGCCCACAACACACACAACTTTTCAGTATGAATCGTTTGGGTTAATATTGGTCTTCGCACACAATTCTGATGAATCAACTATTTGCCGGGTATCACACACACCTTGTTATGGTAACTCGCTTATGTTCTAGCTGGGTCATCGCAAACAGTTTGTCCGAGTGAACTGTATGCCATACTTCGCACATATATGTATTTTGTGAACCGTTTGTGTTATCTTGTCTAATTGCAAATAGTTCATAAGCACCAACTATATGCCCTGCATCACGCACGCTAGTCTCATCTCAAATGTGCCTAATGGACCAGTCATTGCACACAGTTTTCTTTATTGGCGACGGAGCTATAACTATATTGTTTGCGATGGCTCGATCACACATAGTTTGGTCGAAGGTTCTCTGATTGATGTGTCGTCTTTGGACCTTCCTAAGATATTTTAACTAAGTAAGAAAAACTAAAAGAAATGAGAAATATTTTTGGTTTTTTGAAGTTTCCCAAACACACAAATGAAAGCGAAAATAGAACTAAACAATAGATATACAATGAAAGAGGATGAACACTGATAACTGGAATGAATGTGTGGTACATGAATGTAATGTCAGTGAGAAATACATACTCACCCAAGCTTAGGATTTTGGCCTAACTTGGCCTATGGCCACGGCTGACTTGGACAGAACTCGTGGAGATAGTTTGGGTTATACTCCATCGCGGCTGCCAGCGCCTGGTGGGCTGCCTCATTACGGCGGGCAGTCTCCTCTCTAGTCTTGTACGCCTCAGCCTCGACCTCAACTGTAAACTATCTTTGTTTTCCCTGAAAGCTGAAGAAGCCAGGAGTAGGAAAAGTAATATGGAAAACACGACGCTTTTTAAAGATTAGCCTATATCAGAATGGTGAAGTCTCTCTTTCGAGAAACTGATGATGCTCCATAGCCTCATAATCAAGGTAGTTGTGTGGTAACGGGGAATCATTTTCTCTAATGGATATGCCAAGATAAGTAGCTAAACGAGTAGCATAAATCGCACCAAAAAGGTCACCATCAAGATGTTTGAAATATGCCCTGGAGGCAATAATAAATTAGTTATTATCATATTTCCTTGTTCATGATAATCGTTTATTATCCATGCTAGAATTGTATTGATCGGAAACTCGGATACATGTGTGGATACATAGACAACACCATGTCCCTAGTATGCCTCTAATAGACTAGCTCGTTGATCAAAGATGGACAAGGTTTCCTAGCCATGGACATGAGATGTCATTTGATAACGGGATCACATCATTAGGAGAATGATGTGATGGACAAGACCCAAACTATAAACATAGCATATGATCGTGTCAGTTTATTGCTATAGTTTTCTGCATGTCAAGTGTATGTTCCTATGACCATGAGATCGTGCAACTCACTAACACCGAAGGAATACCTTGTGTGTATCAAACGTCACAACGTAACAGGGTGACTATAAAGATGCTCTACAGGTATCTCCGAGGGTGTCTATTGAGCTGGCATGGATCAAGACTGGGATTTGTTACTCCGTGTGACGGAGAGGTATCTCAGGGCCCACTCGGTAATAGAACATCACAATAAGCCTTGCAAGCAAAGTGACTAAAAAGTTAGCCACAGGATCTTGTATTACGGAACGAGTAAAGAGACTTGCCGGTAACGTGATTGAACTAGGTATGGAGATACCAACGATCGAATCTCGGGCAAGTAACATACCGAAGAACAAAGGGAACAGCATACGGGGTTAACTGAATCCTTGACATAAAGGTTCAACCGATAAAGATCTTTGTAGAATATGTAGGAACCAATATGGGCATCCAGGTCCCGCTATTGGTTATTGACCGTAGAGGTGTCTCGGTCATGTCTACATAGTTCTCGAACCCGCAGGGTCTGCACACTTAACGTTCGGTGTCGTTTCGGTAGTATTGAGATATATGTGTTGGTGACCGAAGGTTGTTCGGAGTCCCAGATGAGATCCTGGACGTCACGAGCTCCTGAATGGCCTGGAGGTAAAGATTTATAAATAGGAAAGTGGTGTTTGGGTTCCGGAAAAGTTTCGGGTATTTCCGGTAGTATACCGGGAGTGACGAATGGGTTCCGGGGGTCCACCGGGTGGGGCCCACCCACCCCGGGGGGCCACATGGGCCCAAGAGGTGGCACACCTGCCCCTAATGGGCTGGGGAACCGACCCCATAAGGGCCCATATGCCCAAGAGGAAAAAAGGTGGAGATAGGAAGAAATAGGACTCCTTCCTAATATGAATCCACTTCCTAGTAGGAAGTGGATTGGACTCCTCCTAGGGGAAACCCTAGGGAGGCTGCCTCCTCCCCCCTCCCTCCTATATATACTAGAGGAATAGAGCCCCCAAAGACACAAGGCCACGTGCTAGTTCTCTATTCTCTAGTTCCTCCACCTAATAGATTCCGGTAAAGCTTAGGCGAAGCCCTACCGGGATAACTCCACCATCACCACCACCACGCCATCGTGCTGCTGGAGATCTCATCTACCTCTCCGCTCCCTCTTGCTGGATCAAGAAGGTGGAGATCGTCATCGAGCTATACGTGTGCTGAACGCGGAGGTGTCATCCGTTCGGCGATAGATCATGATTGGATCGCGGGACGGCTAGCGATTTGGATCGCGAAGATGTTCGACTACATCAACCGCGTTTCTTAACACTTCCCGCTTAACGATATACAAGGGTACGTAGATCCACTCTCCCTCTCGTAGATGCTCATCACCATGGATAGATCTTGCGTGTGCGTAGGAAATTTTTTGTTTCCCATGCAACGTTTCCCAACACAAGAGAGTTGCTATGTAAGCAACGTGCGATGATGGCTCCCATGTTAAATTTTCTATCTCTCAGTACAGCGCATTTAAGAATGCTTAAATCAGGTGCGCATAGGGTACTGAGATCATGTTTGCCATTTATGCATCTTCCTATAAACAGAGCTAAATATTAGATTGCAGTAAAATGAATGCTACCAATTCTAGCTTGTGTTATACCTCTAGTTTCACCTCGAGTAATATTCATGAGGACTTCATTGCAATCAGATTTATGAGGTTCAAGGCAAGTTCCCCAAAAGGGAATTCTACAAGCCACGCAAAATTCTTGAACAGTCATGCGAAAAGATTTATCATACAAGTCAAACATAACATCATGAGGGGAGCGATGAGATATATACCTAAATCTCTGTACAAAGGAATCAGTGAGATCATGGAATTGCGGGCACTTACCTGACAAGAAGTCTGTCTACTCTGCAATGTGTGCATACATATCAAATTCTTCCTTGATGCCATCTCTGAGCATGAAGGCGCATGACAGCCATTCGTATGGTTTCACGAGGGCGTCCCGTGGTGGTTCGAGATCCGGCTCACAAACTGCGGCCCTTGCGGAGCACTTGCTCGAAGAACCCCCGTGCAATACTCTCGTAAGCATTCTCCATTTCTTTGAAAAAATTCTTAAATTTTTAGTCCCTCACAATAGAAATGAACAAAATCCAACAAAATCGATAGCAACTACTCCCACAAGTGTCTAGAAGGTATGTCATGCATCAAAACTACTTCGAATCATACAAATCCAACATGTAAGATCATTTACATGGTCACCAACAATAACAAAATTTGCAAAACATAAAGTACTAAAACAAAAATTAATTGGACCATTGTAGGAGTCACATACCAAGGAGCAATTCCTCAAAACAGTTTTGGATATAGAGTTCGAGGAAGGAAATCAAAAAGCACTCGAAAATGAGCAAGAACGCAGCCTGGGAGGTAAGGGTGATTATTTCTGGAGGTAGGAGAAGGCAGTGGGCTGGTGCACTAAGTGAGGGGACCTCTGTGGGACCCACGAGCTCACTGGGCGCACCCTCTGAGCTCGTGACTCACAGGTGCACCACTTGGGGTGTGTTCAGTGCCAAAAATTCTTAAATGTTGCAGAAAAATAATACTAAATTTTCAGGTCATTCCGAGAACTTTTATTTTCGGGACATTTTTTATTGCATGGATAATTCAGAAAACAGGATAATATTGGCATTCTACTTTATTAAAAGTTTAAATAATAGAGTTAAAACTATTGGTACAGTAGGTTGAGCTTACAAAATTTATCGACCACATGCCCCTGAAAACGAATCCATTAATAAGGTTGATAGTCTTATTAACAAACCGTTTCCAAGTAACATGAAACCAAAAAAATTCGTATAACACTAAGTTACCTCAACGGGGATATGCATTTCCCCAACAATAAGAATTTCATATCTCTTTTTGACAGTAGGAAGAGGAAATTTGACCCCTCTAATAGTAATTGTCATAATTTGTTCAATGGAGTTGATATTATTCACGGAGCCTTGTTTCCTCGGGAAGTGTACCGCATATTGATTACCATTGACATGAAAAGTAACCTTGATTTTGTTGCAATCAATAACAGGCCCTGAACTAAAAAGAGTCTACCAAGGATAATCGACATGCTATCAAGAATAACAATGTCTGTTAAGATAGTAACGTTTGCAACTACAAGAGGGACATCCTCACAAATTCTGATAGTTATAGAAGTTATCGGCCATTTGCAAAGATATTTTAGTAGGTGTCATCTTATTCAAATCAAGTCTTCTATATAAAGAGAAAGTCATAACACTAAAACCAGCTCCTAGATCACATCAAAGCAGTTTTGACATAACTTCTTTTAATGGAACAAGGTATAGTGGGTATTCCTGGATCTCTAAACTTCTTAGGAACTCCCCCCTTAAAAGAATAATTTGCAAACATGGTGGAAATGTTAGCTTCCCGTCTCTTTCTTTTATTAGTGATAATATCTTTCATGTATTTGGCATAAGGAGGCAATTTTGTAATATCTGTCAAACGCTTTCGCAAAAGGAGGGGTCTAAGCATTTCAATAAAGCGCTCAAAATCCTCCTCATCCATATTTTTCGAAGGTTTAATAGGAAATGGCATGGGTTTTGAAACCATGGCTCCCTTTCCTTACCATGTTTTCTAGTAATGAAATCCCTCTTATCATATCTTTTATTC
This sequence comes from Elymus sibiricus, assembly GCA_039707655.1. Taxonomy (NCBI): domain Eukaryota; kingdom Viridiplantae; phylum Streptophyta; class Magnoliopsida; order Poales; family Poaceae; genus Elymus; species Elymus sibiricus. The sequence continues at coordinate 272,600,078 of CM077669.1, forward strand.
TTAAGAGGTGGGTTATCAAGATCAACACCAGGTTCTATTTCTATTTCATTATCAAGTTCCTTATCATTGTCTCGTTAGGCATCAACACAAAAATCATCATTATCATTGTAATTATCGTTAGGTGGATTTTTACCAGATTGTGTCTCAACATCAGAAATAGAAAGATCATTATGATTGTCAGAAAGTTTTTCTATCACAGGTTCTCTAGAAGCATGAAAACTTCTATCATTTTTCTTTTTCTAAGTGCATTGGTATAAATTTTCTGAGAATCCAGCTCAATTATTTTAGGATGTTGTCCGGGTACGACGATCTATGGGACCGGCAAGGCCCCTTTTGTGGTTCGGCTGAGGGAATCATCTGGTGCAAAGAGCATCACTGGACACTGCACGCGCGAGGGTTTAGACAGGTTCGGGCTGTCAAAGCATAATACCCTACGTCATGTGTGGTGTGGTTTATTCGGGTTCGTAGTACAGGAGCATCGCAGCCCGGCAAGGATGCTTTGGCAGCGTCGCTACGCGTGTAAATGAAAGGGAGAGTCGACCTTTCTAAAGGTAGCCATGGACCTCCTTTTATAATCCTAGGGGCTACCACAGTGGCTAAAATGGTCTTTACACAAGGTAAATAGTGCACACTATCGCTGCCCGAGACACTGGCAGGAGCGGCAGTGGGAAATACCTAACTCTGATGGACTAAGACAGGCGCATTTAATGTGCCGTGAGGTGGCGCGTTCACGACGTCTCCCGGCAAGGATTGCCTCTCCTTCTGTGTCGTTTGCCCAGCTACCTCTTATTCTTTTGCCACGCCGTAGGATGGGTGTCATTAAAGCTGCTGTAAATCCTAGGAAACGGCCACGCACCCCGTCCAGCTTCACCTACCCACCTGCCCGCTCGACACCTAGCTGATGTAGACAATCAGCCCAGCAACGTGGAGCGACGGCTTGGCGGGTGGGGGACTTGCCGGGTGCGCTTGCGTCCGAGCCCCCCCCCCCCCCCCCCCGACAAGGAAGGCTTGTCAGTTCGCTCGAGCCCTTGTACTAAGTGGCTTGGAGTTCAGTTCCAGCCCGGCAGGGTCTTGCCAGTTCGGAGGCCGCGGTGATCTGGTGCACAAGTCAGGGTACTAAGGGCCCCCTTTCTTAGTACACCGACAGGAGCCCCCGGGCCTGGGCCACACTTGTGTCCGTGACGTTGTTGGGCTAGGCCCATAAGTACTGCACAGATACATGCGGATGCAATTTCCTGTGGTTATAATGATGATTCCTCCCACCTCTTCCCGCGATATGCATTGAATGTGAATTGCGGGGAAGCGGGGTGGGATGGTGTCGAAAAACATGCTTGACAAACCGCGCCGCGTTGGACCCGAAGGGGCGCTTCCTGCGTCGCGCGTTTCACACAAGGCTCATCATTGGGGGAGAGAGGTGGATGTCTGAGTCGTGCGCCTGGCACCGGGCAGTCAGCCTCCGAACCGTCCCGCGTTGCTTGGGTGTCTTTGCCCCTTCCGCTTTGTCTCCCTCCTTTAATTGCATCCCGCGTGACGCGTGTCACACACGAGGGCCTGCATTGGCTAGGAAGGGCAGTCGCTAGCACTGGCTGTGTGTCAGTGCGCGCTCGCCCTTGGTCGTGAAGAGCCAGACCCCTCCTCTTCTCCGGCCCTATAAAGAGGGGGAGTTGTGAGGGAGCGTTGCTCATTCGTGCTCTCCCGCTTCAGCCTTTTGTCTGACGTCTCCTTCTTCCTTCCTCTTTCCCTTCCTCTAGCACGTCACCTTTGGCATGGCGAGGGGCCTCGGTCACGCTCGCGGATCCAGCGCCGCTGTGAGGGGCTCCCCCCGGAGTCCCATGCGGATCGTGGTGGCAACGGCAGGGGCTGGCTCCAGCTCCCACGAAGGGACGGCGTCCAGGGGTCGTGGAAGAGCGGCTCCGCCGAACCATGGCGGTGCTCCCGTGCACCTCCCGCAGCCCCATCCAGGGATCCATGCGGGGGATGAGGCGCAGGAGTTCGTTGTGGTGGTACCCCGCCGGCTCCGAAGTTGAATGCGCCTCCTTGATCCTTTCGCGAGGGTCATCAAGGGCGGAAGGCCCTTAGGCCTATGGCTCTAGGCAGACAGTTGCTGCAACGGGCCCACCTGGGTTGCAGTTGCAATTGACCTTTCCCCCGGAAGCACCATGTTCCTGACGCGGAGATGGAAGGCGTTTGCACGCTCCAGCGGCCTAGGGCTGTGGGGACCCCGAATGTAAGTGCACCGTGATCCCAGAACTAAATGCTTACTGAACCCACATAAACTGAATAACAAGAGTCTTACATCCATTACATACCGTTTTACTCAAATATGGCATTCATGGCCACGTCTTCATAATCTCACAGCGGAAATCTTCAATGATAGCATGGACCCATGCCATCTGCCTTAACCCTACAAGCATTCTGAATGGGAAGTGTCCCAGTTCGATGTCCGTATCCAACATAATCTTCACCATATTCCTGATCTTCCATGCCTGGCCAATTAAATAACTAGTGGCAAGCCAATGAGTACTTTGAATGTACTCGCAAGCACCCCATGTTTTGGAACAAGGCAATCACAATGCATGATATAGCACTAAATAGGTAAATTGCAGAAAGCTAATTTTGAGTGTAATGACATGTTCAAACCAACTTGTAAAGCATGCATCAACAGGTTGTACATATCCATATGAACAAGTTACAGATAACAATATAAGCAGGGGTTGAACATCAATCATCATGCCAAGTCATCTGACTTAGCTCAAGTACCATCTTTCTCCCACACACACACGCCAAGTTTGTGAAAAGATCAGACGTAGTTTAAGTAGGACCACCAACTATCCATGACCGTGGACACGACTATTCAAATAGTTTTACACTCTGCAGAGGTTGCACACTTTACACACAAGACTCAGGGAAGTTCCGTGTCATCCACGACTCGCGATATATTAAATACCCGAGGTAAGCACCCGAACAATGCCTTTCCCCTGGCGACACTAAACAAAGAGTCCACTCGTTGGCCCACGTTCTCATGATGTACATCATACGAGACTCGCTCTAGATCGTACCATCCCTGAGGGGACGCAACGGTGTGCCCGATGTCTGTAAAAACAGCCCATGGTTGCCCTACCTGGCACGACCCCGTATCGAGAGGGTGACTCTGGCCCTCTCACCACTAGTAATGCGGGCTCTCTGCTAGCATCGACCAAAGTAATCAACAAAGCCCCTTACCATATAGGGGTAGAGTGGTTGTACATGTAAGGTTGGGACGGTCAGCAGACCTTAAATCTCTCAGTTTTCTAAAACACACACACACACACACACACACACAACTTGCCTCGGCACACCACTTCTTTCTCAAGTGGTTACCTCGCTCAACATCATCTCCCTCGGGCATTAGTGGCACCCGACAGGGTTTTCGAAAAGTCTTTGAAATCATTTCCTTTCCGACACCATGCATGTTCCATCCCACTTGCGTAGCAACTACTTAGCATCCTAACTACTTCCCACCCGCACAACCCTCATAGGAAGGTAGGGTCATGCTCAGTGCAAGTATCAACGAGGAAAGTAACGGAGGTAACCCACCACGGTGGTCACCGTTTCATCATGATTCAATGCAATGGAATGAAGTGCCATATGTCATGCATAAAAAAAATCTTAGACATGGTCAAAGGGCTGCTTACCTGGCTCAGCAAAGTCTTCGTGGTCTTCTCAAGCTTCTGGTCCAACTCCGAGCACTCTGTCTACTTCGTCAACTACCATCGGAAACAACCATAATAAGCAACACAACAAGCAGAGAAATAAAAGTGCTCTAGAAATAGGAATTTTATTATTCTTGGACACCTTTGGTCATAAGAAAAAATCCTAAAGTGGCTCTACTGGAGTTCGGTCAATGAGGCTTTTTAGAATGGCGGAAATGGAGGAAATGATGATCCCATAAGAAGTCTATAGAAAACATTTCTATAAAAATGAGTGAATGCACCTACTAAATAGGGTATGATTTTAGAAACATTTAGGAAGTCGTTTCACCGGATAAGGAGTTGGGATGATTTTCCTATGAGTTTTCTAAGATGGGAATAATTAAAAGGGGAGCTATTTATTTGGTACAACAGATACTAGGCATGGAAAAAATGTTAACCATGGCTGGATAAATAGGTCATGATATTTAGAGCACATAGAAGTTGGAATCACTCCATTTGGAGTTGATTTGGATGTTCTAGCAATTTTACAAGGTGGGCTTTTCATAGTTCAAATTCAATTTTGAATTTGAATACAACAGAAAAGTTTTCTAAAAATGTGTAATTCACATATTTGGATAGGACATAATTTTAGAAACCATTAGGAATTTGAATCATCAAATTTGGAGTTGAAATGGATTTATTATGAATTGTTTCATTCTCTGGTAAAAAAGAAAAAGAGAAATCCTCACCAAACGGGCTAAGATGCGCACTGGGCGAGGAATAGCTATTGGGACGGCCCAGTAACACAGTTGAGCAGGCGCAGCGGCCACGCCGAAAGCGTACTCCAGGGAGTACGTCTCTCGCGCGGGTAGGCGGGGCGGTCGAAACCCTCCTCCACTCAAATGGCGAGCCCGACCGGCCAGCCGCTTACAAGCGGGCCCCGCCTGTCAGGTCCTCCTCTCACCTCCCGCCAGAACAGGGGAGAGGCAGATGAGCCCGGCCGAGCGTGCGCCGGTGCCTGCCCCGGTGGCTCCGGCCACCTCCGGCGGTGCTCCGGCCACCGGTGTGCTCGAGGCGGCTTGCCGCACCCGCCTGGGTTGTCCTTGGCCCCGGGGGAGGTCGAGGTCGACCGCGGCGTCGGTCGTGACGGAGGTAGCCGACGGAGGCGATGGGCACGGTGCCCTGGCTACGGGAAGAAAGGGATGGAGCGAGGGAGAGGTGAGCGATGGTGCTAGAGATGCTCTGGCACGGTTCGAGGGAGAGGAGGGAGTCGGGTTGGCGCGGATTTGACCGAGGTCGCAGAGGCGCCATGGCGGCCATGGAGGAAGAAAATGAGCTCAGTAGCTCGATTGGCTTAGCTAGGGGGTCTCTGGAGGGAGGGGAGCGACCTAGAGCGCGAAAACAAGCTCGAGGGGGTAGAAATGGGCAGGCGATGAGGTGGAGCTCGGGTGCGCCTCGGATGCCCTCGGGCGCGGTGAGCACGTGCTCAGAGCTGCTCTTCGCTTCATGATGGCGTCAGAGAGGGGTGTGGGAGGTAAGTAGGGATTCCCTGGCGCGCGTGGTCATTTTGTCGAGGACGGACAAGAGCTAACCGATGAGGTCAAGCGGCAGAGCGCCGTTGTTGCAGGTCAACAACATGGTCACCATGCTACAACGCGTCCAGAGCATCCTTTTGGTCGGCAAAAGTTGTCTAGCATGTGAGGCATGGGTGCTTGAGTGCTCTGGTGAAGCCTCAAAGGAAATGGAGCTGGTTGGAAATGATTTTTACTCAGGTTAAGTTTGCAGCAGCAAACTTGGGAGCTATCTCATGGGCTTTTACTGAAGAGCATAAGAGCTAAAAGGTTGTCTGGTGGTCTTAGGCATGGAAGGAGAAGGTTCATACCAAATTTTAACTCAGGGAGATAAGAGTAGCTACCACTTGTAGTTCAAGGCTACATTTGCTGCCAAATCTTAGGTTTAGATGATTCTCTCATACTTTCCACATGAGCATGCCATATTTGGGTTTGTATTGATGCATCAGTATGAGGTTGTGGTAAAGTTTGGGGGCAACCACAAGTGCAAAATGGAAGGAGAGGGGAAAGAGAGGCATGCCAATGCTATCCAAATAGTAAAATGGAGGGGTTTTACCCACCAATTATTGCTCCCTGGCCAAGATAGAGTTACTAGAGGTAGAAGTGGGCTAGAACATGTTGTGGTAAAAAATTGAGAGCAAGGAGAATCTTTTAGGGTCTGCCTTGTTCGTCCACGAGCTTATGGTTGAAGGTGTTTGATGTTGTGCTCGGGCATCTAGGGGTATCCAATGGCCCTGAGATTTACCAGGGGTAAATGGTAAGTCCAATTTGTCCTGATCACAAGTTTTCAGCTCATTTGAAGAAAGTTAACAATGCAAACTTGGTAAACCCTAGAAATGGATAGAAATGGATTTGCTTAGATCTAGTAATGCTAATCTATTCTCCTTGATGCACCACTTGGTGTGGTGGCATCATTTGGGGATTAGAGTGTGCCCAAAAAGTTTAGGGCCAAATGGGGAAACTTGGCAATGCAAAAATTCCCAATTCTAGAAATCGGCAGAAATGGGTTTGGGGGGATTTGGAAAAGTGGATCTGTTCTCCTTGATGAACCAGTTGGTGTGGATGCATTATTAGAGGATTAAAACATGTCCACAAAGTTTGAGCACAAATGGAGGCACTTGGCAATGTACAGTTGACAAATTTTGGATCTGGACAGGAATGGTTTTGGGGCCTTTTGGTGAACCAAAATTATTGGGATTGAGATGAAACTTGGCAAGATGATCACATATGGCATATGTTACATGCTGGAATTTTCCTGGATTTATTTGAGAATATTTCTTATAGAAATATTTCAAATACTTGAAATGAGCAGAAAGGGTTTTGGCGGGTTTTGTCCAATATTTTGAACATGACCATGTGTTGAAACTCATATATATGGAACATATATGTCCACTGAGTGTTCCTGAATTTAAAAAAATACTTTGAAAGATAAAAATAATTTTCTCCTATAAAAGACCGTTTCTGGCCTGAAGAAAAAGCTTTTCAATAAATTATGAAAATAATCTTGAAAAATTATATTTAGTGGTTTTGGGAAGTCTTATATATAATAGCTTACAAATAAAGTCTTTGGGGCAAAACATTCACCCTAATTGGATGACTTGTAGTACAAACCTCAATTCTGGGGTTTGTGAAAAGCTAAATTGAATAAAAGCTTTTTGGCCAAAAAATATTTTTTTAAATAGATTTTGGTCCTATACACATGGCATGATCATTGGGCAAAGATTTGGATCAAGGAGATGAGTTTTGAAAGTACTATGAACTAAAACACAAGCAAGCAAACAAGCAATCAGCAATCAAGTCCAGTGTCACAAGCACACAAAAAGTTTTTTTTGGCCCTAATTTTTGAGTCATGTTAACTTAGTCATGAGGCAAATAACAGGGTGTGACAGACCTACCTCCCTTACAAGAATCTCGTCCCCGACATTCCTAGGGTAGGCGTTGGAGAGATACGAAAATTCGGGTCTGAGGTACTCTTCACGTTCCCATGTTGCTTCTGCTTCGATGTGTTCACTCCACTAGATCTTGAAGTGATTGATGATACAGCTTCGAGTGTGTTGCTCGACTTTGTCTGAGAGGTGAACGGGTGTAACGCCCAAGATGCGATCCTATCCTTATTATGGCTCGAGGGCCTCGACAGGGATAGAAGCGCATCTCATCGTTTCGCAAGAATGGATATCATTACAAGTACATGTAAAGAAGAGATGAGTATACGGAATTGGCTTACACTCACCACAGGCTAAATCAAGTTCACATCAATACAACAACATATACAATCATCATACAGAAGAGCAGGGTCCGACTATGGACGAAATCAAACGATAAAATGACATCCATCCTTGCTATCCCAGGCTGTCGGCCTGGAACCCATCCTAGATCGATGAAGAAGAAGAAGAAGAAGAAGAAGAAGAAGAAGAACTCCAAATCAAACACGCATCGCTCTCATGTCAAAGCATCGCATTACCTGTACCTGCAACTGTTGTTGTAGTAATCTGTGAACCACAGGGACTCAGCAATATCATTTCCAAGGGTATCAAGACTAGCAAAGCTTAATGGGTAAGGTATGGTGAAGTGGTGAGGCTGCAGCAAGCACTAAGCATTTATTTGAGTGGCTAACTTACAAGTACAAGAATAAGGGGGGTGATCATCACATAAACGGACATGAACTAGAATGATCACTAAGTGATCATGATTCCTGAACACCTACTTACGATCAAACATAACCCCACTGTGTTCTCTTTCAGAGCAGGCCTCACGAGAAGAGACGGTCACGATTACGCACACGGTAGGTGTATTTTATTAGAGTTTACTTCAACTTCTCAATGACCGGATGTTAAACAAATTTCCAAGTTGCAACATAATCGCGGGCATGGCTCTCATGAAAGATTTAACCCTGCAGGGGTGCTCCAACTCATCCATCACAAACTAACCACAAGCTGTGTTGGAATTCCTCAACCGCGGGATAACCCGTAGTATTTGCGGAATCCCGTTGGAAAATCTCAACCTCGAGATAGCCCGAAGTGTCCTCGAAATCCCGCGCACAAGACGTTCGAGAAAGGTAAAACAAATCCAGCAAGACCGCCCGGCGTGTCGACGAACCCGATAGGAGCCGCGTATCTCGTTCTCAGGACACGTTGGATAAGCAACGCGTACGGTGGCCTGATAGAAATCTCCCAAGTTGCCATGGGGTGGCCCCGCACAGTGCTCTGTTTTGGACCAACACTCATGAGGAGCACTGGCCCGGGTTGTTGATTAAAGATCTTTGGGTTAATTACTCCCTATGCAGGTTTATTAGTTATTAGGCAAATGTAGTACCAATGTTGGGCCTTGCCAGACGAGTTTTATCCCAAAACAAAAATCAAGGGGGTCCCCATAACAACCCCGAGCATGTTAGGAGCGCTCAATATGGAACATAACATCGATACACAAGTATGTAGGGCGGCAAAAGTGGAACAAAACACCGAGCAAAAGGCCAAGCCTTCCACCTTTTACCAAGTATATATGTGCATTAAATTAAATAGCATTAATATTGTGATATCTCAAAAAATGTCCATGTTGCACATGGAAACAATTTGCACCTGCAACTAGCAATGCTATAAGAAGGGCTGAGCAAGCGGTAACATAGCCAATCAATGGTTTGCTGGGATGTGGAGGGTTAGAGGCTTATCATGGCATTTTGGAAGGCTTGTCAAACAAGTGGTAGGTAGCGAGACATAGCGATAGAAATGAGACAACTAGCATGGCAATGATAGTAGTGGTATCCAGGGAAATGTTCATCTTGCCTGAGATCCTGCTTGGAAGAAGATCGAGTCCATGAAGAAGACGAACCAACGTAGTCGAACGAATCGTCACACCCGAATGCTTTCGGAACTCTATCAAGAAGGAGCAATCCGGAAACCACAATCAACACATGATAAACACCACAACATATGCATGCATGATGCGCAAACAAATATGATACATGTCAAGTTTAAATATGCAAGACATGGCAAGATGCAACAATCAAACACTACAAATTAAGTGAAGTTCAATATGCAACGAGTTGCATATTGACGAAACTCCACATTTGAATTACATAGTTCACTCCCGTTTAGGTACACGGCAATATTAAATGTTGTTTAACATGGGTAAGGTGGTGATGGAATTAAGCAATTTTAAATGGAGAGGGAGAACATACATACACCAAAATAACACTCTCCATATTATGAGAAATGCAGTTAATGTAGTTCAACTAAACAATCATTTTAAATGTTTTTTATCATGGCAAGAGGCGAAGCATGTACAACTACATCAACTAGGCATTTTAAATGAGGCTGGAAGCAACATATAGCATTTCCGAAATGACCTCATATGCATTTTATGAATTTGGTCTAGATCTGTCCTAAGCATATTTTATAGTTGTCAAACAACAATATAAAATGTGCCATGAGATTCTATGCGTTTTTCTAGTCAAGTTACATATGTGGATCATTTTAAACGGAGCTACGGTTATTTAGTTATGAAATGAATCATTTTAACATGGCATTTACGCAAATTTAAACAAACAGCAAGTTTAAACATTTTAAACATGGGTGAAAGTTGGATATTGTGAATCTACACGAAATTTTAGTCAAGTTTCATATATAGATTGTTTTAATCCGATGCATGGTTGAATTTATGTGATCTTGCCAAAACCTTAACTTATTTTGTAAAGTTGTGCAGTTTTTGACTTGAAAAAAAAAAAGACATCCCAATTAGACACTGGCTGGGCTAGCCATTGTCAATGACAATGGGGTCAGGGACATGGTCAACAGGGTCAGCGTGGACTGGTCAACAAGGGTCGTGGGTCCCAGGTGTCATAGGCACCGTAGCTAATGCATGAAGGGAAAAACTATATGTAAAAAGTGGAGAACCTGGGTTTCAAACCCAGGACCTCTAGCATGGAGATTGGTTGTGCTAGCCAGCTCAGCTGGCTGTGTGTTTGTGAAGAAACACAGTGGCAACACTAAATAGCTTCATGTGCCAGAATAGATCTAGGACACAACGAAGTTCAGTTATGAAGGAGATTGCTCACAGCGGGGAAACAAATAGGCAGGCGGCCATGGCGGTCCAGCAGGTCACGGCGGGGAGGAGCGGAGGAGACCAGGACTTCACGGATCTAGTTGATGGCGAGCAACTGGGGGAGGTGTTGGCTGGTTTGGGGCCCGGGCTGCAGCCATCCATGGCGCTGCATCAGGAGGTCGAGAGAGAGATGTGAGGCAGGGGAGGTGCGGGCAAAAGAATGGAGGAGCAGCAGTAGGGCATCTCACCGGCGGCAAAGCATCCCACGGGCTCGGTTCTCCTTGGTGGCTCCATGGCTGCAGCGTGAGGGGGCCTCCTGTCCATGGAAGTGGTCGGCTGGGTACCTAAGAGGAGAGAGAAAGACTTGAGGGTAGAGAGAGAATACGGGAGGAAGAAATTGAATGGCAGAAGGCAGGGATGCGCAGGGGCTCCGGTGGCCTGATCCGGTGTGCTCACCGGCGACCTGCTCGTTGGACGGGGCGAGGCTTGAGGAGGAGTCTGACATGGGGACACGGACGAAGTAGAGCAGGCTGCGGAGCTTCATTCCAGTGGTGCCAGGGCACTCCTGTCTGAACAGACAGAGACAAGGAGCTCGAGGACAGGAGGCGGCGCGAGAGGAAGGCCTCGGGAGACACTGGTCTGCTGGTTGGGCGGCGGAGGAAATCAAGGGAGTTGGTCAGATCGATCTGGTTGGTTGGGGATGGATCCCGAGGGAGATGCTTGTGGGTGGCGGCGGCGCTGAGGAAAACGAGGGATGGGATAGGACTAGGGTTTCGTCTGAGTTTGGTATAGGGTGGTCTATATATAGTGAAAATACAACTAGGTTTGGACCCTCCGATTTAGATCGAACGGTCAAGATAAATAGGTTAGGGAGTGTCAGGAGCCCTCTATCCCGGCTGGGCTACGGGCCATCTGTCATGGGCCAACCGCCATGAGTTGAGCCCATCTGGACGCAGTCGAGCAAGGCGACTACATATACTCAAGGGAGAGGAACGAGCAAGGGTATCCAGTGGATCACGGATGAACCCGGCGGCGGCTTCTCTCTTCTTCCTCTACCTCTAGTTCATATCTGTTCTTCTCCTTCCTGTAATAGCTATTGGATTCATAGGATCAAGTGAGTGTAGATCGTGTGTACCACATTTGTATCCTAATATCAGGTATTCAGAGCCAGGCCACCACCCTTCTACCCGTCAATTTTTCTCCAATTTTGCTTCCACACCCGATTTCACGGCGACAACGTCATGCCTACTGTGTTACCACCGGAATGGGATGCCATGTCCGCCAAAGAGCAGACCATATGGTATCTCGCGTCCTTCATCGACAGGATTGAGGGCATGACAGCTGAGCTCGTTGCTTCTACCGCATGACTCGACTCGGCCGCTCCTCCGCTACAACAACATCGGCCCTAGTCATGCCCATCACCGACCCCGCGACCACGACGCTGGACTCGCCCACACCCATCGGCCAGACGCTCTCGGGCGGCGACAATTTTGTCCGCATCATCGCCGCCCTGCTCCGCCCACTGTTGTCGAGGAGATCCAAGACGCCACCTCGGACTTCTGTCCCGAGCTTGCAGTCGACCTCACCATCGACGCCCTGGTCACCGCATCCGCCACCGACGTCTCCTCTTCCACCACCAAGACCCCGGAGGTCCTCGAGGTCATCTGTGATACATCCACTGACTGCATTGCCAGGGCGCCCATCAACTGTTCGATGGATTGCTCGACCCAAGTCTCAACCATCGTCGACCTCAACGAGATCTAGGACGCCACCACCACAGTCCTCCCCGAGCCAGTGGTCAATCTCATCCACCAGGTCGTTGCCGTTGAGATCGTGACCCTGGTGGCAACCACCACCGACGTCAGGCCCAAGACCAGCGTGCATGAGCTTGATGCCCTCTCTGCCAACTCCTCCACCCCGGTGACGAACGGGGTGGACCACGACGTCTCCTTCATCATCCCCAGCAACCCTGCTCCACTGGTGCTGACCTTGTGTTCGACAGATTGTCTAGTCCGGGATGGAGACTGGGTGCAGCATTTTCATCTTGTGGACAAGAACAAGACTTGGTTTCTGCCACCAGTACGGAAGGGGGTCAAGCAGCAACCATGGCCGCCACTTTTGCGAATGTGGATTAGGCACATGGGATACATATTCAGGCCAAGACCGTGGCCATCGTTCAGGTATCATTCAGGTGTAGGCTATCCCAAGGAGCCATGTTCAGGTATAACTCGCCAGCCACATAAAGTTTCATGGTTCACTCCTGGGCTAGTACTATTGCTGTTCAGAGATGCAGTTTTTCTTCAAGTTTCTTGTGGTGAGTTGATTACCATGGAAGAGCTTTTCAGTTTCCAACTTTTTGAGATTTGGCAATATATCCCCGATGAACTACTGCTCGCGAGAGAGACTACATTGATCCACTCCCTACTCTAGCCTGATGACGGATGTTCTAGTGTTACACCTTTTTCATCTGTGTATGTTGTCTGTTCATTGGAATCTATTGAGCATCAATTTCTAGCTGTTCCTGAACAAGTCAGTGAGTTAGCCTATATTTTTGGTCTTGACAAAAACTTGGGGTATTGTTAATCTTCTCTGTAAAACACAAATGCATTGTTAACCTTCTAAGCATCGAGCACGGGTTCTTACGGACCGAAACAAGGTACGACCCATTCCATGGCCGTCATTTCCAATTAGAAGGTCCATGGAGCATTTGTTTCTGTTAGCCCAAATACATGATCGTGGTTTGATTGGTAGTCCCTTTCCTCTGGAATTATGTCATACTGGAAATCTTGTGTGCAACCTCCATGGATATTGTATAAGGATACTTTCTACTGAGCTCTTGTGCTTGTGGTCTCTAAAACAGAACATGGACAGATCATGTTTCAGTAAGCATCTCCTTCATGAAGGACACTCGAGCAGTATCGGTCTTCACTTAATTAAGTTCGAGCAATGGTCCCCGTTCGCTACAGCTAGCATCACTGATCAATGGAAACTTATCTATGACAAGCACACTATTGTATGTGATATCCCTCGGCATGAGAAATCGCAAGGGGCGATGCAGATCAAGGGCATGTTAGTGATTCAGTCAGTTTTGAGTCGAAGGGGATTTCAGGGTGACATTAGTTGGTACTTGCATTAGATGATTCTTCCCACTCTGAAACACTCAGTAAAATGTACACAGGCCAAGCTAGCAAAAACATATACGTATTCAGTTTTCAATTTGCAGCTATCAACTTTTGGGACCGAGACTGCTTGTAGTCTGTCTATGTTGTCTATATTCAGTGAGCCATTGCTGCATATTCATAGCATACTGCTGCTATTACCTTGGCCACCACCTCATGGTGCGCATGGACTGCAATCGACTTTCTTTTTCACGAGGAATTCAGTTGTCTGTTTGGTACACTTGTGCTGCCTTGTTTACCCTCTGAACAAATATCATGTCAGGCTGATTATTCTTGTTGGTATTTGGCACTTCTCAAATCGTTGGTTGTTCAAACTGTACAAAATGCAGCCGAGGCTTGTGATTCAAAGTCCAGTATGTCTGCTAGTGTGGTTCTCTTATTTGGCCATAAAAAATCTATTGCGTGAGGATCTGAATTTCCTACACCTAAAGGGCAGCAGTAGTGGTCAACTTTTTATGGCCAGCAACATAGCAAGTATTGTATGTGCCATTCACTGGAATAAGAACTGCAAGGAGTTCAGTCCTGATAACCGCATTCAAGATGGGCTTGCACATGAGCCATGGTTCAAGTCAGAGCTTTCTGCTATTGTCTCCATTTATGGGATACTGTGGTGTGTTGCTTCACCGATTGCATCCTTGGATGCGGGACTTCTTGGCTCTATCGCCCAAACTGAATTGTGGCTTGTACAGTTTGAAGCACAGAAGTTGGAATACATACTTGGCATTACTGCAATTGGGTTATAGTCTTTGTCTGCAATTTATGTCCAGATCTAGTTGGGAGCATGCACCAGGGATGGTGGCAAGCGAGCTTCGTGGCAAGAAAAAAAGGATGTCAGTTTGTTAGCGTCCGACGGCTTCTGCATGGCGTACTTTCATGGGACTAAGAAGTTGATATCTTTACTTGGTCCCTTTTGCGAGTCTTCCTATGAACTGCAGCTTGTGCCATGTTTCTGTGTCAGGATATCCCATGAGCTGGTTCTAATGTGCTATTGTCGTGCAACTCAGCAATCTAGTCAGTGTGACGATGAATATAGCATGGCCACAAAGACATGGTGTGTAGTTCTAATACAAGGCATTGATACACCATGGGACCCTGGTGGCATCACACGTGAAATAGAGAAGGGCAGGCACTGGCTTGAGGGCAAGCCAGTTTTTAAGGAAGGGGGATGTCAGCAGCCCTCTATCCCGGCTGGGCTACGGGCCATCTGTCATGGGTCAACCGCCATGAGCTGAGCCCATCTGGACTCAGTCGAGCAAGGAGACTACATATACTCGAGGGAGAGGAACGAGCGAGGGTATCCAGTGGATCACGGACGAACCCGGCGGCGGCTTCTCTCTTCTTCCCCTACCTCTAGTTCATATGTGTTCTTCTCCTTCCTGTAATAGCTACTGGATTCATAGGATCAAGTGAGTGTAGATCATGTGTACCACATATGTATCCTAACATCTGGTATCAGAGCTGCAAGGAGTTCAGTCCTGATAACCGCATTCAAGATGGGCTTGCACATGAGCCATGGTTCAAGTCAGAGCTTTCTGCTATTGTCTCCATTTATGGGATACTGTGGTGTGTTGCTTCACCGATTGCATCCTTGGATGCGGGACTTCTTGGCTCTATCGCCCAAACTGAATTGTGGCTTGTACAGTTTGAAGCACAGAAGTTGGAATACATACTTGGCATTACTGCAATTGGGTTATAGTCTTTGTCTGCAATTTATGTCCAGATCCAGTTGGGAGCATGCACCAGGGATGGTGGCAAGCGAGCATCGTGGCAAGAAAAAAAGGATGTCAGTTTGTTAGCGTCCAACGGCTTCTGCATGGCGTACTTTCATGGGACTAAGAAGTTGATATCTTTACTTGGTCCCTTTTGCGAGTCTTCCTATGAACTGTAGCTTGTGCCATGTTTCTGTGTCAGGATATCCCATGAGCTGGTTCTAATGTGCTATTGTCGTGCAACTCAGCAATCTAGTCAGTGTGACGATGAATATAGCATGGCCACAAAGAGATGGTGTGTAGTTCTAATACAAGGCATTGATACACCATGGGACCCTGGTGGCATCACACGTGAAATAGAGAAGGGCAGGCACTGGCTTGAGGGCAAGCCAGTTTTTAAGGAAGGGGGATGTCAGCAGCCCTCTATCCCGGCTGGGCTACGGGCCATCTGTCATGGGTCAACCGCCATGAGCTGAGCCCAACTGGACTCAGTCGAGCAAGGCGACTACATATACTCGAGGGAGAGGAACGAGCGAGGGTATCCAGTGGATCACGGACGAACCCGGCGGCGGCTTCTCTCTTCTTCCCCTACCTCTAGTTCATATGTGTTCTTCTCCTTCCTGTAATAGCTACTGGATTCATAGGATCAAGTGAGTGTAGATCATGTGTACCACATATGTATCCTAACATCTGGTATCAGAGCTGCAAGGAGTTCAGTCCTGATAACCGCATTCAAGATGGGCTTGCACATGAGCAATGGTTCAAGTCAGAGCTTTCTGCTATTGCCTCCATTTATGGGATACTGTGGTGTGTTGCTTCACCGATTGCATCCTTGGATGCGGGACTTCTTGGCTCTATCGCCCAAACTGAATTGTGGCTTGTACAGTTTGAAGCACAGAAGTTGGAATACATACTTGGCATTACTGCAATTGGGGTACAGTCTTTGTCTGTAATTTATGTCCAGATCCAGTTGGGAGCATGCACCAGGGATGGTGGCAAGCGAGCTTCGTGGCAAGAAGAAAAGGATGTCAGTTTGTTAGCGTCCGACGGCTTCTGCATGGCATACTTTCATGGGACTAAGAAGTTGATATCTTTACTTGGTGCCTTTTGCGAGTCTTCCTATGAACTGCAGCTTGTGCCATGTTTCTGTGTCAGGATATCCCATGAGCTGGTTCTAATGTGCTATTGTCGTGCAACTCAGCAATCTAGTCAGTGTGACGATGAATATAGCATGGCCACAAAGACACGGTGTGTAGTTCTAATACAAGGCATTGATACACCATGGGACCCAGGTGGCATCACACGTGAAATAGAGAAGGGCAGGCACTGGCTTGAGGGCAAGCTAGTTTTTAAGGAAGGGGGGATGTCAGCAGCCCTCTATCCCGGCTGGGCTATGGGCCATCTGTCATGGGCCAACCGCCACGAGCTGAGCCCATCTGGACGTAGTCGAGCAAGGCGACTACATATACTCGAGGGAGAGGAACGAGCCAGGGTATCCAGTGGATCACGGACGAACCCGGCGGTGGCTTCTCTCTTCTTCCCCTACCTCTAGTTCATATTTGTTCTTCTCCTTCCTGTAATAGCTACTAGATTCATAGGATCAAGTGAGTGTAGATCGTGTGTACCACATCTGTATCCTAACAGGGAGTCCAACCGAGAAACCGATGATGGTTTGGGGTATTACGGGGTTGATCCGGATTCAAGGGTCATGACCAAATGTTTCGGGTTCGGGGAAGGTTTTCGGGCGCGCGCGAGGGGTGTGTGCACTATGTAGAGGGATAGGCATGAGAAGAGATTGAAGATAGGCAGCCCGGCAATAGGTTTTAAAATACCGAAAACGTCCGACAATTTGACCGGCTAGTGCCGGTATAGATTTAACGGTTCGTGTATCAAACAACCTCCGAATGCGACGAAATTTGGCAGGCGGTCTACCTACAATATAATAAGACCGCACGCCAACTTTCAACCCATTCGAAGAAAATTTTATATGCACTTTTAAAAACAATATTTTATGATGCCGCAGGTGCGTGCGTGTGTGCTTGGTCTCAAAACGGTCGTCGACGAGAATGGAGAGAACCGACAACTACGAACGGATGCGAGTTTTGAAAAAATGGCGGCAACGGAGTGTTGATGCTGTGTAGATGATGCGAATGATGCGATGATGAATGCGACAACCAACGAAACACACGGCGATAACGGAATTAAATGGGAATCTTGTGGAGCGTCGGTCTCGGGCTGTCACAACTCTCCTCCACTAACAAGAGATCTCGACCCAAGATCTTAGAATGAGAACATAAAGAGAAAGAGGAAAGGAAGAGGCAAACTTAGTTGCTTCTTTGACAAATGAGTGAAACCAATGAAACTTCAAGGTTGCAAAGAGATGAAGAATGGCACGAGGCACAAGCAAGAATTCAAAACAAATTTGGGCAGCACTCCGGTAGAAAAGAGAAGCAAAACTTGATAAGATGCAAAGAACTTGAAAAGAGAACACAACACTCCGGTTAGATGGATAAGCAAGGAAAGAACATGATCTTTGATAAAACGGGATGATGGTCGAAGAGAGCAACATCACAATGTCTCCGGAACAAAAGAATAGAAGCTAGATCGTTGGAGAGAAGAGAACGGGGAAGAAATGATAATTCCTACCACACTTGAATTAGAAAGCATCCTTAGAAAGAAGGATTGAACGGAGTTGTTGGAAAATCAACAACGAAAGGATAAGCTTCCCATTGGATTATGGTAAGCATCTCAAAATTTTGAGGTGGCAACCAACCATTAACAGAAACAATTGATTGCTTGGAAGCAACAAGAGATATAAACTTCTTTCACAAAGAGGATACATAGAGAACTTGGATCTTGATAAACACCGCAAATAGCAACAACCCTTAGGAAAGGCTTTAGGTGAAATTTAATCCAAGATAACTCCAAGAAAGGAAAGATGGGTTTAAATATCTCATTCTTGACAAATTCTCTTCGAGGCTCCTCATGAACCAAGAATGTTATAACACCACCTCAAAGGATACGGGAGAAGAATTGCACTTTGAAATGCAAGACAAAGAATACTTGAGGTACTACCACAAGAATCTTGAAGAATACTTTGAGAAAGAAGAAAATCCTTGACGAACCACCATGAAGAACCATTGGGAAGAACTCCGGAATGAAATGATGATAGAAAAGAGTTGAAGGTTAAAAAGAACAAGAGTTGAAGCATTGCAAAGATTTAGATGGAACTTCACAAAGAGATGCTTAAGAAAACTTGGAACTCTGGAGAAGAAAAGATAAGCAACTATAATCGAGAGTTTGGTATCATGAACAACACCGGAAGAAGGATTGAAATCACCTTGATGAAACAAGAATAAGAATTATGTTATGCGTATCCTTCATCGAGTTAAATTGATGACAAGCACCGGATTGGCATACTACTTATTCTTCTTGAAAAGATTGACGAGAGAAAGCACAGACTTGATGAATTCTTGAACGACAACACCGGTAGAATTTGAAACGAATGAGGATACTTTGAATGAATTGGTATACATAAGAACGAAGAGAACACGATCCACCGGTATGAATTGAGAATGAACGATGAAAATATCGAACGAACGAAGAGACATCAATTGAGAAGAATTTGAGAATGAAAGCTGAAAGCTGAGAACGAAGAAATCTTCTGAAATGATGGCCTTCGGAGAATCGAGAAACGAAAACAACTCTGAAATGCTCCGGATAGATATTTAAAGAATTACTCAAGATTGAAAACAATTCGAGAGGATAGCATAAAGCTCGAAACACAAATCTTCGGAAGAACAGATAAGGATTTAAGAGAAACTCTCCTTCAGTCTTAAAGTTGAGAATGATGATGAGATACTCGACCAAGAATTACTGAGACACTCCGGGTCAATGAGTAAAGAAAGGTTGGGCCAACGATGAACATGATTTAAAAAGCAATCTTCGAGAAGTGATATGACTGATGAAATTCATTCTTACGTCATATTTAAAAGAACTTGAGGACATACCCGGAAGGATTAGAAGAGCCAGGTAAGGTCCTGGAGAAAACCTGTGGGTTATGGGCCCACTCAAAGAGAACACCGTTGAAACAAATGCTTAGGAAGAGAGATTGCACCGGTACAAAATTAAGAACTTGATGAGGTTGAGAACCTCGAAACACTTAAGAGGATTTGAACGATAACACGAATCTTCTGAGATAACTTCTGACTCATGATAGAATAGAGAGAGATGAATAAAAGAGAGAGGCTTGGACAAGAACTTCCACATGGATAGCATTTAGCGAATGAAAAAGATACGATGAACACCGCGAGCTTGCATTGATTTCACCGGAGAGGAAAACAAGAACAAAGAATGATGAACTTAGCACTTGAGCATCTTCACAATGAATCACCAGATACCATACGGAAGAAAAGATAGCAGAAGGATCACATGAAAAGAAGATACTTGGATGACAATTTAATCATTGAAGAAAATGGCGGGAGGGTGGGGAAAACAAAGAAAACTTAGGACGGATGAAAAGAACTCCGGAAAGAAACATGAGGATTGATCTTGCAAAAATTGGAGAGGATTGAATAATCTTGAAGAGAAGCACACCGGTTGGAAAGAATTGACACGACAATTTGATTGAGCAAAAGGATTAACACTCCCATAGAAATATGAGAACACCACTTAGGAAAGATATGAAATCACCACTTGACATCGAAGCAACTCGACTTACCATACTCTAACAAAACCAAAGGATAAGGCTTTCGAATTAAGCCAGAAACAAATTCATGATAGAGATTTCATCCAATATTTTCGTGGTAAGGCTCGCACGGGCTCGATCATACATTGGATTGTCATATAGAAATGACGCTCGAATATGCTCCCTAGGCGTAGCGAACTACAAGGCTTGACAAAGCATACCGAGACTGTCCTTTGTAAGGAAGACCGTGAACAAACGAACCACTAGATGTCGAACCCCAACCTCACATAATGCATGTGTTGGAAGATAATCCTAGGTAACTACTTGAATTCCCACCTAAGAACTTCCGAAATCTTTGGTTATGCAATCGGGTCCACGGATACAAGGAGTAAAATCCATCACTCAACTCCTAGCAGTAATACTACTCCCCAATGTATCACATCCATCAACACATAACCAGAGGCCTCGGGAATTCATCTACCTCAGACCCTCGTAATCACAACGATACTAAACATGGCAGTACATGTGATCCCGCTCCCCAGTACTGGGTGCCGCCACACTCTTCGCACCACGAATAGTATTGAAGCAGTTTCGAACATCCGCGTCCTGAGATACTAAGGAAACTGAACGATAACAGTGTGACAAGAATCCCCTGGAGCTCAACTCCCCGGGTCCAATCCATACGTTCGGGAGGCACCAAGAACAGAATTCCGGTCACAACAACATCATAGAGGTTCCAAAATACCCGCCTGATCCTAAAAAAAATTGAGTGAGAAGAGGGGTAGAATTAAAATTCCTACGTCAGGATTCCTCACTAGAGCATAGAAGAGGAGTAAAAAGAATCCTACTCTCTGATATATAACTAGACTCAAAATAGTTTTTCACTAGACTCAACTCGGCCAAGTTCGATCAATCAAGGGGGCTCCTAGGTCGGTACGGCTCTGATACCAACTTGTCACACCCAAGATGCGATCCTATCCTTATTATGGCTCGAGGGCCTCGACAGGGATAGAAGCGCATCTCGTCGTTTCGCAAGAATGGATATCATTACAAGTACATGTAAAGAAGAGATGAGTATACGGAATTGGCTTACACTCGCCACAGGATAAATCAAGTTCACATCAATACAACAACATATACAATCATCATACAGAAGAGCAGGGTCCGACTACAGACGAAATCAAACGATAAAATGACATCCATCCTTACTATCCCAGGCTGCCGGCCTGGAACCCATCCTAGATCGATGAAGAAGAATAAGAAGAAGTCCAAATCAAACAAGCATCGCTCTCACGTCAAAGCATCGCATTACCTGTACCTGCAACTGTTGTTGTAGTAATCTGTGAGCCACAAGGACTCAGCAATCACATTTCCAAGGGTATCAAGACTAGCAAAGCTTAATGGGTAAGGTATGGTTAAGTGGTGAGGCTGCAGCAAGCACTAATCATTTATTTGAGTGGCTAACTTACGAGTACAAGAATAAGGGGGGTGATCGTCGCATAAACGGACGTGAACTAGAATGATCACTAAGTGATCCTGAACACCAACTTACGATCAAACATAACCCCACCATGTTCTCTTTCGGAGCAGGCCTCATGAGAAGATACGGTCACGGTTACGCACACGGTTGGTGTATTTTATTAGAGTTTACTTCAACTTCTCTATGACCGGATGTTAAACAAATTTCCAAGTTGCCACATAACCGCGGGCACGGCTCTCATGAAAGATTTAACCCTGCAGGGGTGCTCCAACTCATCCATCACAAACTAACCACAAGCTGCGTTGGAATACCTCAACCGCGGGAGAACCCATAGTATTTGCGGAATCCCGTTGGAAAATCTCAACCTCGAGATAGCCCGAAGTGTCCTCGAAATCCCGCGCACAAGACGTTCGAGAAAGGTAAAACAAATCCAGCAAGACCGCCCGACGTGTCGATGAACCCGATAGGAGCTACGTATCTCGTTCTCAGGACACGACGGATAAGCGACACGTATGGTGGCCTGATAGAAATCATCCAAGTTGCCCTGGGGTGGCCCTGCACAGTGCTCTGTTTTGGACCAACACTCATGAGGAGCACTGGCCCGGGTTGTTGATTAAAGATCCTCAGGTTAATTACTCCATATGCAGGTTTATTAGTTATTAGGCAAATGTAGTACCAATGTTGGGCCTTGCCAGACGAGTTTTATCCCAGAACGAAAATCAAGGGGGTCCCCATAACAACCCCGAGCATGTTAGGAGTGCTCAATATGGAACATAACACCGGTACACAAGTAATGAGGGCGGCAAAAGTGGAACAAAACACCGAGCAAAAGGCCAAGCCTTCCACCTTTTACCAAGTATATATGTGCATTAAATTAAATAGCATTAATATTGTGATATCTCAAAAAAATGTCCATGTTGCACATGGAAACAATTTGCACCTGCAACTAGCAACGCTATAAGAAGGGCTGAGCAAGCGGTAATATAGCCAATCAATGGTTTGCTGGGATGTGGAGGGTTAGAGGCTTATCATGACATTTTGGAAGGCTTGTCAAACAAGTGGTAGGTAGCGAGACATAGCGATAGAAACGAGACAACTAGCATGGCAATGATAGTAGTGGTATCCACGGAAATGTTCATCTTGCCTGAGATCCCGCTTGGAAGAAGATTGTAACAGCCCGGGACCGACGCTCCAGAAGATTCCCCTTTTATTCCGTTGTCATCATGTGATTCGTTTGGTTGTCGCATTCATCATCGCACCATCTGCATAGCATCGGCAACTCCGTTGCCATCATTTTTCAAAACTTGCATCCGTTCGTAGTCGCCAGTTCTCTTCGTTCTTGTCGTCGATCGTTTTGAGACCAACCACACACGCGCGCCCGCGGCATTGTAAAAAAATATTGTTTTTAAAGTGCGCGAAATGTTTTCTCTGAATGGGTCGAAAGTTGGCGTACGGTCTTGATATAGAGTAGGTAGACCGTCTGCCAAATTTTGTCGCAATCGGAGGTCGTTTGATATCCGAACCATTAAACCTATAGCGCCACTATAGCTGGTCAAATCGCGGACGTTTTCGGTATTGTAAAACTTGTTGCCGAGCCGCCCGTCTTCCCTCTCTGCTATGCTTAGCCCCTCTGCACAGTGTACGGACCCCTCGCGCCTGTCCGATAGCTTCCCCGAACCCTAAACATATGGTCGTGACCGTTGGATTCGGATCATCCCCGTAATACCCCAAACCATCATTGGTTTCTCAAATGGACTTCCTAACCTATTTTTCCTTCAACCGTCTGATCTATATCGAAGGGTCAAATGGCCCCTGGCCTAATCCCACAGTGGTATATACCCTAGTCTAGCGTGTCCCATCCACCCATTCCTCCTAGCCGCCGCCAGCCACCTCGCAACAAACCACCTCCACCAAATTACCCTCGGGATCCCCTCCCATTCCATTCCAACCAACCCGATCGTTCTGACCATCTCCTTGGTTTCCGCCGCCGACCAGCCCCACTCCTCCTTATTTTTCACTCCAGCCCAACCGGCGTGCACGCATCCACCAGCGCAGCCCCGCGCTCAGCGCCCGCAGCTGCCCGATGGCCATCTCTCTCCTGCATGCGTGGACGCGTCCAACGCCCAATGTCTGCGCAACCGCCGCTGTCCGGCTCACCAGCGCACCTCCGTAGCTGGCCCCGCCATCCTCGTGCCGACCAGGTCGTCGCGCCTCCCCCGTCTTCTCCCTCCCAGACTTCTCTCTCAATCTCTCTCCCACTCTTTTCTCTGTCAGATACAGGGAGCCACCATGGACGCCGCCGCTGGACTCCCAGGACCTCGCCTTTGCCGCAATCCGGCCACCCGTTGACCCGATCTGCCGGTTCCCGCCGCCGCGGCTCCGTTCCTAGCCGTCCCCGCGGCCCGCCGTCGCCGGAGCACCGCGCCGCCGGCGGTTGCCCTGCCTCCTGCATGTGTGTGCAGGGAAGACGACGATGCTGCAACCCGCTCACTCGCCTGGTGCATGGGCCAACGCCTCCCCCAGGCCAGCGCGCGCCGCCCTGCCTCCGGCCTCGCCATGCGCCTCGTCTGCCTCGCCTAGGTCCTGGCCACCTCGTGCCATGACCACGCACAGGAGAACGAGCGCTCCAGCGTCGTTGACTGAGCCCGCATGCATCCCCTCCTGCCTCGCCTCGATCTGGAGCCAGCATCATCCACTCGACCCAGTGCTTGGGCCGGCATGTTGCTTCAGGCCCAGCCGAACCCCTCCTCCGACCGGGCCTTGAGCCCATGGTGAGCAGTCCCATCTTTGTTTTTTTCTCTGATGTTGGGCTTGGCCCATGTCTATTTGCTGCTATGTCTCGCCCAGTGCACTTCTTAGTAATCCAACGCCCACCAGTTTTGGCCCAGCCATGTTTTTTTATACGTTCTGCGAATTATCTAATTATAACCAGGAAATTACAGTTTTACAGAAAACCCCCTATTGATCATGCATTTAATATCTCCCAAACCGTGCATCGGATGAAAATACTTTATATATGTAAAATGTTCAGAATTTTGTGTAGATTAATAATATCCAACTTTCATCCATGTTAAAAATGTTTAAACTTCCTGTTTGCATTAATTTGCGTAAATACCATGTTAAAATGATTTATTTCATATCTAAATAACCGTAGCTCCGAATTTAATGATCCACATATGTTACTTGACTAGAAAAACATGTAGAATCTCATGGCATGCTTTATTTTGCGGTTTAAAAAATATATAATTGCGTTAGGACAGATCTAGACCAAATTTATAATTTGCATATGAGATTGTTTTGGAAATGCTATATGTTGCTTCCGGCCTCATTTAAAATGCCTAGTTGATATAGTTGTTCATGCTTCACCTCTTGCCATGATGTACAACATTTAAAATGCTTGTTTAGCAAAAACAACGTCAACCGCATTTCTCTTAATATGGAGAGTTATTATCTTGTTATATGTATGTTCTCCTTCTCCATTTAAAATTGCGTAATTCCATCTTCAACTTATGCCATGACCACCCATGTTAACAACATTTAATATTGATGAGTACCTAACGAGAGTGAACTAAATATTTGAACGTGAAGTTTCACCAATATGCAACTCGTTGCATATTGAACTTCACTTAATGTGTAGTAGTTGTTTGTTGTGCTTGCCATGCCATGCCTATTTAAACCGGACATGCATCATATTCATTTGCGCATCATGTTATGCATATGTTGTGGTGTTTATCATGTGTTGATTGTTGTTCCGGATTGCTTCTTCTCGATAGATTTCTGAAAGCGTTCGGAGTGTGAGGATTTGTTCGACTACGTCCCGTTCGTCTACTTCACGGATCGTCTTCTTCATGGATTCGTTCTTCTTCCAAGCAGGATCTCAGGCAAGATGACAATTTCCCTGGATACCATTACTATCATTGCCATGCTAGTTGTCTCGTTTCTATCGCTTGTCACGCTACCTACCACTTGTTTGTCAAGCCTCCCAAATGCCATGAAAAGCCTCTAACCCTCCACATCCCAGCAAACATTGTTTGGCTATGTTACCGCTTGCTCGGCCTTTCTTATAGCGTTGCTAGTTGCAGGTGCTAATTGGTTCCATGTGCCAACATGGATATCCTTTTGTTATATCACAATATTATTGCTATTTAATTTAATGCACATATATACTTGGTAAAGGGTGGAAGGCTTGGCCTTTTGCTCGGTGTTTTGTTCCACTCTTGCCGCCCTAGTTACTTGTGAACCGGTGTTATTTTCCATATTGAGCGCTCCTAACATGCTCGGGGTTGTTATGGGGACCGCATTGATTTTCGTTTTAGGATAAAACTTGTCTGGCAAGGCCCAACTTTGGTACTACATTTGCCCAACATAATAATTCTGATAATTAATTTGACGCATAGGGAGTTAGCGCTACCCGAGGTTCGTTTCAACATAATACAGGGGGGCCAGTGCTGATGGTGCTCGGGGGATGTCTATCCGGCCACCGTACGTAGTGCTCATCCGGTCGTGTCCTGAGAACGAGATACGCGGCTCCTATCGGGTTCGTCGACACGTCGGGCGGCCTTGCTGGATTTGTTTTACCTTTCTCGAACGTCTTGTGCGCGGGATTTCGAGGACACATCGGGCTATCTCGAGGTTGAGATTTTCCATCGGGATTCTGCAAATACTACGGGTGATTCGGTGGTTGAGGAATTCCAACGCATCTTGTGGTTAGTTTGTGATGGATGAGTTGGAGCACCCCTGTAGGGTTAAATCTTTCGGAAAGCCGTGCCCGCGGTTACGTGGCAACTTGGAAACTTTGTTTAACACCCGGTCATGGCAAACTTGAAGTAAACTCAAATAAAATACACCAACCGTGTGCGTAACCGTGACTGTCTCTTCTCGTGATTTCTGAACCGAGAGAGGACACGGTGAGGTTATGTTTGTTCGTAAGTAGGTGTTCAGGATCTCTTAGGGATCATTACTAGTTCACGTCCGTTTATGCGACGATCATCCCCCTTTATTCTTGTACTCGTAAATTAGCCACTCAAATAAATGCTTAGTGCTTGCTGCAGCCTCACCACTTAACCATACCTCACCCATTAAGCTTTAATAGTCTTGATACCCTTTGAAATGAGATTGCTGAGTCCCTGTGGCTCACAGGTTACTACAACAACATTTGCAGGTACAGGTAATGTGATGCTTTGACGTGAGAGCGATGCTGGTTTGATTTGGAGTTCATCTTCTTCTTCTTCATCGATCATAGGATGGGTTCCAGGCGGCAGCCTAGGATAGCAAGGATGGATGTCATTTTATCGTTTGTTTTCGTCCGTAGTCGGACCCTGCTCTTCTGTATGATGATGGTATATGTTGTTGTATTGATGTGATCTTGACTTAGCTTGTGGCGAGTGTAAGCCAATTCCATATACTCATCTCTTATTTACATGTACTTGTAATGATATCCATTCTTGCAAAACGACGAGATGCGCTTCTATCCCTGTCGAGGCCCTTGAGCCAAAATAAGGATAGGATCGCATCTTGGGAGTTACAAAGATCGTGTCCATGAAGAAGACGAACCAACGTAGTCGAACGAATCCTCACACCCGAACGCTTTCGGAACTCTATCAAGAAGAAGCAATCCGGAAACAACAATCAACACATGATAAACACCACAACATATGCATGCATCATGCGTAAACAAATATGATGCATGTCAAGTTTAAATATGCAAGACATGGCAAGATGCAACAATCAAACACTACAAATTAAGTGAAGTTCAATATGCAACGAGTTGCATATTGACGAAACTCCACATTTGAATTACATAGTTCACTCCCGTTTAGGTACATGACAATATTAAATGTTGTTTAACATGGGTAAGGTGGTGATGGAATTAAGCAATTTTAAATGGAGAGGGAGAACATACATACACCAAAATAATACTCTCCATATTATGAGAAATGTGGTTAATGTTGTTCAACTAAACAATCATTTTAAAAGTTGTTTATCATGGCAAGAGGCGTAGCATGAACAACTACATCAACTAGGCATTTTAAATGAGGCCGGAAGCAACATATAGCATTTCTGAAACGACCTCATATGCATTTTATGAATTTGGTCCAGATCTTTCATAGGCATATTTTATAGTTGTCAAACAGCAATATAAAGTGTGCCATGAGATTCTATGCGTTTTTCTTGTCAAGTTACATATGTGGATCATTTTAAACAGAGCTACGGTTATTTAGTTATGAAATGAATCATTTTAACATGGCATTTACGCAAATTTAAATAAACAGCAAGTTTAAACATTTTAAACATGGGTGAAAGTTGGATATTGTGAATCTACACGAAATTTTAGTCAAGTTTCATATATAGATTGTTTTAATCCGATGCATGGTTGAATTTATGTGATCTTGCCAAAACCTTAACTTATTTTGTAAAGTTGTGCAGTTTTTGACTTGAAAAAAAAGACATCCCAATTAGACACTGGCTGGGCTAGCCATTGTCAATGACAATGGGGTCAGGGACATGGTCAACAGGGTCAGCGTGGACTGGTCAACAAGGGTCGTGGGTCCCAGGTGTCATAGGCACCGTAGCTAATGCATGAAGGGAAAAACTATATGTAAAAAGTGGAGAACCTGGGTTTCAAACCCAGGACCTCTAGCATGGAGACTGGTTGTGCTAGCCAGCTCGGGTGGCTGTGTGTTTGTGAAGAAACACAGTGGCAACACTAAATAGCTTCATGTTCCAGAATAGATGTAGGACACAACGAAGTTCAGTTATGAGGGAGGTTGCTCACAGCGGGGAAACAAATAGGCAGGCGGCCATGGCGGTCCAGCAGGTCATGGCGGGGAGGAGCGGAGGAGACCAGGACTTCACGGATCTAGTTGACGGCGAGCAGCTGGAGGAGGTGTTGGCTGGTTTGGGGCCCGGGCTGCAGCCATCCATGGCGCTGCATCAGGAGGTCGAGAGGGAGATGTGAGGCAGGGGAGGTGCGGGCAAAAAAATGGAGGAGCAGCAGTAGGGCATCTCACCGGCGGCAAAGCATCCCACGGGCTCGGTTCTCCTTGGTGGCTCCATGGATGCAGCGTGAGGGGGCCTCCTGTTCATGGAAGTGGTCGGCTGGGTACCTGCGAGGAGAGAGAGAAAGACTTGAGGGTAGAGAGAGAATACGGGAGGAAGAAACTGAATGGCAGAAGGCAGGGATGCGCAGGGGCTCCGGTGACCTAATCCGGCATGCTCACCGGCGACCTGCTCGTCGGACGGGGCGAGGCTTGAGGAGGAGTCCGACATGGGGACGCGGACGAAGCAGAGGAGGCTGTGGAGCTTCATTCCAGTGGTGCCATGGAGCTCCTGTCCGAACAGATAGAGAGAGGGAGCTCGAGGACAGGAGGTGGCGCGCGAGGAGGGCCTCGGGAGACGCTGGTCTACTGGTTGGGCGGCGAAGGAAATCAAGGGAGTTGGTCGGATCGATCTGGTTGGTTTGGGATGGATCCCGAGGGAGATGCTTGTGGGTAGCGGCGGCGCTGAGGAAAACGAGGGATGGGACAGGACTAGGGTTTCGTCTGAGTTTGGTATAGGGTGGTCTATATATAGTGAAAATACAACTAGGTTTGGACCCTCCGATTTAGATCGGACGGTCAAGATAAATAGGTTAGGGAGTCCAACCGAGAAACTGATGATGGTTTGGGGTATTACGGGGTTGGTCCGGATTCAAGGGTCACAACCATACGTTTCGGGTTCGGGGAAGGTTTTCGGGCGCGCGCGAGGGGTGTGTGCACTGTGTAGAGGGCTAGGCATGAGAAGAGAGGGAAGATAGGCAGCCCGGCAACAGGTTTTAAAATACCGAAAATGTCCGACAATTTGACCGGATAGTGCCGCTATAGATTTAACGGTTCGGGTATCAAACGACCTCCGAATGCGACGAAATTTGGCAGGCAGTCTACCTACAATATAATAAGACCGCATGCCAATTTTCAACCCGTTCGAAGAAAGTTTTATACGCACTTTTAAAAACAATATTTTATGATGCCGCGGGCGCGTGCGTGTGTGGTTGGTCTCAAAACGGTCATCGACTAGAATGGAGAGAACCGACAACTAAGAACAGATGCGAGTTTTGAAAAAATGGCGGCAACGGAGTGCCGATGTTGTGTAGATGATGTGAATGATGCGATGATGAATGCGCCAACCAAAAACACACACGATGATAACGGAATTAAATGGGAATCTTCTGGAGCGTCGGTCTCGGGCTGTCACAACGGGGTCCTTGTGGTAACCTAGGCCTGACTAAAAGTTAAGGGCCTGATGAATGGCGTCCGAGCAAAGGTTTGGCTTGCGTGTGTATTCCCAAGTTGGAACACGGGGCAAAGTAGTGTGTCTGTGTGCTAGTCCCGGGTTTACTCATGCTGGTTAGTGACATGTAGATGTCCCGTGCTAGAAGGGCGAGTCTTGGTGTAGCTTCTCATTGACAGGTAAGTCCTTATCTTCCTTAAAGCAGGAGATCTTCAGTCGTAGGTGGTCTTTATCCTTGAGAGTGTTGAAGTGTGTCATCGTAGGCTTCTCGTCGAGAACTTCTCCTTGAGTAAGTTGCCCAGGTATGTTCTTCATTCATCTTCGGCCATTTGTCTTTGTCGTCACACACGCACGTTTCTGGTGGGTCTTCTAGTGTTTGGTATACTTGTCTCTCCATAGCAATTTGTGGCAAGGTTTGGGCTGAGTCTCGTCCCTAAGACTAAGCTTAGAGATTTGACGCGAAAACAATTCCTACCACCTAGGAAAGTTTTTGAGGGGGTCCTAGATGAGCTAGCTACCCAAAAGTATAGACCAGCCATCCAATCCCCAAGGTCTGAGGCTTGGCAAGTGGGGTGAACCACCTTTGACAGGGGTTTCACCATGATCCAGTCAGGATTCACGTCCTTGATTTGACCAAAAAGGGGCTCTTTAATTTTTCTTGATGTCCAATGGCTTCATCGTGCTTGAACGTCTGTGCTTCTTGAGATAGTCTAGCTGATGTAGCCAGCAGAGGAGTGGTGGTTGACTTCTCTTGCTTCTTCTTCATCGTCGTGGCTCCCAACCATAGTGGTTCTTCATCTTGTTCGGTAAGAATGTCTTCTGCTGTAGGGAGGGTGCTTCGAGGAGTCCATATCCCTTAAGGTAAAATTTTACACTTGAGAAGCTTGGCAAACGGGCTTCTGGGGCCTATCCAGTTAGGACTAAGGTGTTCTTTTCTCTCATTGGGTAAATAAGTATGTCATCCATGAGGACAACAACATATTACTCCAAGTATCACATAAACGCATTTCTCATGGGATATGTGAGAGAAGCGGGCATAATTCAACCTAAAAAGGGCTTGACGGTATATCCATTAACCGTGATGAGTGGACGGTGTGGTCTTGGGGTAAGACTCGGGAATGGCTTTAGACTGACGGCATTTTGATTCAACTTACTCTCGAGAAGAAGCTCGGGAACCAATCTTTGGCCAGTTAGTCTTAATCTTCTGGGATCCATATTTGTCCCGGGTGGTTAATTGTCCATGGTTTTGTGGTCCTTTGTGACCAAATTCTTCGAGTCCACCTTCCTTATGGATAGGATTGGGGGTGGTTAAGGTAGAGTATTGGTCGTAGTATTTTGACTTAGATCCAAGGCCTATGGTCATGATCCGACCATGTTATGTCTCGGTAAAGCTTAGGGGTTTTAAGGATCTTAGGATGTGAGTGAACGTCTATCATCTTATCCTTGAGCACAGTTCTTGGATGCCAATAGTCTTACCTATTTCTATAATCAAAAAATTGTCCTATACCACCGAAAGCATTATCTCATATAATTTATCTCCAAACATCACTCATGCTATTCATATCGCCATGAATCTTGAGAGAAGGACTAGAGGTAGTCATATATGCCAACTATAACCATCTCAAATGTAACCTATGTAAAATGCCTTGGGTGAAGCATTCAAGCTGATAAGCTTGAGTAAGATGCCACAATCCAAGTGCTTGGCTGATTTATCCAAGGTCTAAGGTGTTGCATCTCTATGCTAAGGAAATACGTCGTATACCAATCAAAGATCTCGTTTCCTTCCTACGAATCCAATTAATTGATCCATGAATATCATCCAATATTACATGATCCATACTGCTACATATCCAATTACGGGTGATGTTCCATATATCTCCTAGAGTTCCTATAATTCCCAATCCTTGCAAAGACTATCTCATCATAGAATATCCACCAATTCCCATCATGATGACCTATTAAACTCCAATGTTAGGTGCATATAGGTCCTCGAATTGAATCTGACAACAAACCAGTATTCCTAGTTCATTTGCTATCAAGAACATGGTATCAAGATCGAGATTATCAGACTAAATCCAAATTACTCCGATCCATGTAGTCTTATCATCATCGTCACTCTATTAGGATCACCTATTTAAATCAAAAGCTCACATCTAGTGAGAATTCCTACTTGTTACTCCAGTCACTATCGTAACATCACCAATCTCTTATCAAAATCATCTGTTCAAGTCAAATTCTTACTCCTCCAAGAATTTCAGCTTGGAATCATAATTGTCCTACTAAATCCAATTTAATTAAGGTAGAAGTAAGTTATGCTACTTTATCAACTTGATCCACCAAATTCACCTATGATCATGGAAGTGTCGTAATCCACCAAAGGGTCTCAGTTACTTCCTCAAGATATCTATTTTAGCCTCGACAAATCATTAGTCTACTAATCATATATCCTCAAAATAATCTTCCCTATGGCATCGTCAGTCCAAGTGCTGGATTAAGAATGTAATGTGTTTGTTCACCTCGATCACTAGTTCTATGGTGAACCCAGTGCTAAACAAGGTCATTCAAGCTTAACGGGTTCTCTTGCAAACCCTTTGGTTAAGCATATGGTTAATGGTTTAAGTCGGGTAACTTGTGGGGTCTAGGCTAGTCTAGGGAAGGACTTCAAATCCTGAGGGAAAAATCATAACCCAACGGGTTCGCACCTGGGTGAAGAGGTCGTCGCCAAAAGTCTTTGGCGTCAGTCGTTTGTTGAGGAGGATCCTTGGTGCATCTTGCCTTGCGAGTCTTTAGTTGACGAGAAAGGTGAGAGGGAAAAGTAGCATAGAGGGTAGGTGCCTAAAGGGGGTGCTATGGTGCAAGTGTAATCAAACAAGTGCCAAAAAGGGTCAAACACAAACATCAAGGTAAGGTAGGTGATATAGTCGCATACTTGTTGCCTAGGGCAAAAGTGCGACTTATATCAAAACACAAATGGATAAAAACAAGTAAAACACAACATGGTTCCATTTGAACCATCACACGGACTCGACTTCGCATAGGGGATACGTGACTCATCCTACCCTAGGGGTTCTCGGACTCAGTAGTTGTGCTTGCTTCGTGTCTCGGAGAGAAGGACGCTCGGTCTTCTGGGTCTTCCTCAGGTGTCTCTGTGTCTCTTGTAGTTGTCCGTTGAAGCGATCCCAGTTGGGCCTGAAGAATCTTTGGTAACTTCTCATCTGGTAAGTTGACGGGGAGAAGGTGATTCCTCATGGATGCCATTGTCTGGGTCTTCTGTTGTCTCCGTAATCATGACAATGTCTTCTAGTCTTCTAAGGCATCGAGGGTTCTAGGTAGGCAATCCATTATGCAATGATATTATCAAGGCATGGTAGGGGTCCATCCTGTCAGTTACGTTGGTGAAAACGTTGACTCCAAGAGCGGGGGATGAAGAGAACCGTTTTCGTGCTCACAATGATGAGGCGGACCAAATGGCGAGGTTCTCATCCACCGGTGGTTGCCGATACAACAACGGAAAGGACAGGGTTGCTTTGTTAGCGATGCATATCATGATCTTGCATACCTTATGCCCTGATCACCATAGGCCAAGGTTGCATCATCCTGGGGTAGTGTCGAGGGTGTTACCATCTTCTGAGTCTGAATGTCCTTATTCCTCGACAAGGTATCTTCTGTTGGTGTCGTCTTGTCGTAGCATTGCCAACCTTGTCTTCCAAATATGTGGGTGATCATTTGGCAAGGTTGCTTCCTCTCAAGTTACCCACGAGGATTTCAAGGAATCCAGTGGTCAGGGGCATAAGGGTACTAGCGACCATTTACAAAGTTTTGAAAAAGCAGACGAGGAGGGCCAAAGAAAAAGGGTGGAGGTGCTAAGGCAAAAACCTTCGTTGTCTTTGAAAACTTAGGGTCAGTTCTTTTGTAACTTATTTTGGGCTTCTAGAATAAGCTGCCCCAACCCAGCCTATTCTAGAAGCCCAAACTTAAATTTTATTTTAGAAGCCTATTAGTTGACCTTTAATTAGTAGGCTTCTAAAATAAAATTTTAGTTTGGGCTTCTACAATAAGCTGGGTAGGGGACAGCTTATTTCCACAGCTTCAAATAAGCTACAAAAGAACTGGCCCTTAGAAGAGGTGAGAAATATAGAGGTTTTGTAAGTGATTTTCAAGGGTCTGGAAAAACTAGTTTTGTCCCAACTAACATCCATGCTAACTAAGGGCTTCCTACAGTTAGGATGGCTCTGATACCAGCTCTGTGGGGACCCCGACTCATAAGTCGTGATCACCAGTGATCCCAGAGATCAATGCTCACTGAACACACAGAAACTGAATAACAAGAGTCATACATCCATTACGTACCATTTTACTCAAATATGGCCTTTATGGTCAAGTCTTCATAATCTCGCAGCAGAA
Source organism: Elymus sibiricus (assembly GCA_039707655.1). Lineage (NCBI taxonomy): Eukaryota > Viridiplantae > Streptophyta > Magnoliopsida > Poales > Poaceae > Elymus > Elymus sibiricus. The sequence continues at coordinate 272,634,084 of CM077669.1, forward strand.
ATCTTCAACGATAGCGTGGACCCATGCCATCTGCCTTAACCCTACAGGCATTCTGACTGGGAAGCGTCCTAGTTCGCATGTCCATCTCCAACGTTATCTTCGCCATATTCCTGCTCTTGCATGCCTGGCCAATTAAATAACCAGTGGCAAGCCAATGAGTACTTTGAATGTACTCGCAAGTAACCCATGTTTTGGAATGAGGCAATCACAATGCATGACATAGCACTAAATAGGTAAGTTGTAGAAAGCTAATTTTGTGTGTAATGACATGTTCAAACCAACCTGTAAAGCATGCATCAACAGGTTGCAGATATCCATATGAACAAGCTACAGATAACAATATAAGCAGGGGTCTAACATCTCATGTTCAATCAACATGCCAAGTCATCTAACTTAGATCAAATACCATCTTTCTCCCCCACACACACACGCCAAGTTTGTGAAAACATTGGACGTAGTTTAAGCAGGACCACCAACTGTCCATGACCGTGGACATGGCTATTCGAATAGTTTTACAATCTGCAGAGGTTGCACACTTTACCCACAAGACTCGGGGAACTTTTGTGTCGTCCACGACTCGCGATATATTGCATACCCGAGGTAAGCACCCGAACAATGCCTTTCCCCTAGCGACACTAAACAAAGAGTCCACTCGTTGGCCCGTGTCCTCATGATGTACATCATACGAGAATCGCTCAAGATCGTACCATCCATGAGGGGACGCAACGGTGTGCCCGGTCTCTGTAAAAACAGCCCATGGTCGCCCTACCTGGCACGACCCCGTATCGAGAGGGTGACTCTGGCCCTCTCGCCACTAGTAATGCGGGCTCTCCGCTAGCATCGACCAAAGTAATCAACAAAGCCCCTTCCCATATAGGGGTAGAGTGGTTGTACATGTAAGGTTGGGACGGTCAGCAGACCTTAAATCTCTCCGTTTTCGAAAACACACACACAACTTGCCTCGGTACACCACTTCTTTCTCAAGTGGTTACCTAGCTCAACATCATCTCCCTCGGGCATTAGTGGCACCCGACGGGGTTTTCGGAAAGTCTTTGAAATCATTTCCTTTCCAACACCATGCGTGTTCACATCCCACTTACGTAGCAACTACTTAGGATCCTAACTACTTCCCACCCGCACAACCCTCATAGGAAGGTAGGGTCATGCTCAGTGCAAGTATCAACGAGGAAAGTAACGGAGGTAACCCACCACAGTGGTCACAGTTTCATCATGATTCAATGCAACAGAATAAAGTGCCATATGCCATGCATAAAAATTGTTTCTTACACCTTGTCAAAGGGCTGCTTGCCTGGCTCAGCAAAGTCTTCGTGGTCTTCTCAAGCTTTTGGTCCAACTCCGAGCACTTCGTCTACTTCGTCAACTACCGCCGGAAACAACCATAATAAGCAACACAACAAGCAGAGAAATAAAAGTGCTCTATAAATAGGAATTTTATTTTTCTTGGACACCTCTGGTCATAAGAAAAATTCCTAAAGTGGCTCTACTAGAGTTGGGTCAATGAGGCTTTTTGAATGGCGGAAATGGAGGAGATGATGATCCCATAAGAAGTCTATAGAAAACATTTTTATAAAAATTAGTGAATGCACCTACTAAATAGGGCATGATTTTAGAAACATTTAGGAAGTGGTTTTACTGGATTAGGAGTTGGGATGATTTTCCTATGAGTTTTCTAAGATGGAAATAATGAAAAGGGGAGCTATTTATTTGGTACAACGGAGACTAGGCATGGAAACAAATGTTAACCATAGATGGATAAATAGGACATGATATTTAGAGCACCTAGAAATTGGAATCACTCCATTTGGAGTTGATTTGGATGTTCTTGGAATTTTACAAGGTGGGCTTTTCATAGTTCAAATTCAATTTTGAATTTGAACACAACAGAAAAGTTTCCTAAAAAATGAGTAATACACATATTTGGATAGGACATAATTTTAGAATCCATTAGGAATTTGAATCATCAAATTTGGAGTTGAAATGAATTTATTACGAGTTGTTTCATTCTCTGGTAAAAAGAAAAAGAGAAATCCTCACCAAACGGGCTAAGATGCGCACTGGGCGAGGAATAGCTACTGGGCCGGCCCATTAGCACACCTACGCAGGCGCAGCGGCTACGCTGAAGGTGTACTCCAGGGAGTACGTCTCCCGCACGGGAAGGCGGGGCGGCCGAAACCCGCCTCCACTCAAATGGCGGCCCGACCGGCCAGCCGCTTACAGGCGGCCCCCGCCTGTCAGGTCCTCCTCCCACCTCCCGCCAGAACAGGGGAGAGGCATGGCCGAGGGTGCGCCGACGCCCGCCCTGGTGGCTCAGGCCACCTCCGGTGGCACTCCGGCCACAGGCATGCTCGGGGCGGCTTGCCGCACCCGCCTAGGTTGTCCTTAGCCCCGGGGGAGGTCAAGGTCGACCGCGGCGTCGGTCGTGGCGGAGGTAGCCAATGGCGGCAATGGGCACGGCGCCCTGGCTATGGGAAGAAAGGGATGGAGCAAGGGAGAGGTGAGCGGTGGTGCTAGATATGCTCCGGCGCGGTTCGGGGGAGAGGAGGGAGTCGGGTTGGCGCGGATTCGATCGAGGTCGCGGCGGTGCCATGGCAGCCATGGAGGAAGAAAATGAGCTCAGTAGCTCAATTGGCTTAGCCAGGGGGGTCTCTGGAGGGAGGGGTGTGATCTAGAGCGCGAAAACGAGCTCGAGGGGGGTAGAAATAGGCAGGCGATGAGGTGTGGTGTGGCTCGGGTATACCTCGGATGCCCTCGGGCACGGGGAGCACACGCTCAGAGCTGCTCTTGGCTACATGCTGGCGTCAGGGAGGGGCGTGGGAGCCAAGTAGGGATTCCCTGGCGCGCGTGGACGTTCTGTCGAGGCCGGACGAGAGCTAACCAACGAGGTCAAGTGGCAGAGCGTCGTTGTTGCAGGTCAACGGCATGGTCACCACGCTACAACACATCAAGAGCATTCCTTTTGGTCGGCAAAAGCTGTCTAGCGTGTGAGGCACGGGTGCTGGAGTGCTCTGGTGAAGCCTCAAAGGAAATGGAGCTGCTTGGAAATGGTTTTTACTGAGGTTAAGTTTGTAGCAGCAAACTTGAGAGCTATCTCAGGGGCTTTTACTAAAGAGCATAAGAAGCAAAAGGTTGTCCGGTGGTCTTAGGCATGGAAGGAGAAGGTTCACACCAAATTTTAACTCAGGGAGATAAGAGTAGCTAGCACTTGTAGTTCAAGGCTACATTTGCTGCCAAATATCAGTATGCAAATGAGGTTGTGGTAAAGTTTGCGGGCAATCACAAGTACGGAATGGAAGGAGAGGGGAAAGAGAGGCATGCCAATGCTGTCCAAATAGTAAAATGGAGGGGTTTTACCCACCAATTATTGCTCCATGGCCAAGATAGAGTTACCGGAGGTAGAAGTGGGCTAGAACATGTTGTGGTAAAAATTTGAGAGCAAGGAGAATCTTTTTGGCTCAGCTTTGTTTGTCCACGAGCTTATGGCTGAAGGTGTTTGATGCTATCCTCGGGCATCTAGGGGTATCCAATGGCCCTGAGATTTACCAGGGGTAAATGGTAAGTCCAATTGGTCATGTTCACAAGTTTTCAGCTCATTTGAATAAAGTTGACCATGCAAACTTGGTAAGCCCTAGAAATGGGTAGAAATGGATTTTCTTAGATCTAGTTATGCTAACCTATTCTCCTTGATTCACCACTTGGTGTGGTGGCATCATTTGGGGATTAGAGTATGCCCAAAAAGTTTGGGGCCAAATGGGGAAACTTGACAATGCAAAAATTCCCAATGCTAGAAATCAACAGAAATGGGTTTGGGGGGATTTGGAAAAGTGGATCTGTTCTCCTTAATGCACAACTTGGTGTGGATGCATTATTAGAGGATTAAAACATGTCCACAAAGTTTGAGCAAAAATGGAGGCACTTGGCAATGTAGAGTTGACCAAATTTGGATCTGGACATGAATGGTTTTGGGGCCTTTTAGTGAACCAAAATTATTGGGATTGAGATGAAACTTGGCAAGATGATCACATATGGCATATGTGACATGCTGGAATTTTCCTGGATTTATTTTAGAATATTTCTTATAGAAATATTTCAAATACTTGAAATGAGCAGAAAGGGTTTTGGAGGGTTTTGTCCAATATTTTGAACATGACCATGTGTTGAAACTCATATATATGGAACATATATATCCATTGAGTTTCCTTGAATTTAATAAAATATTTTTAAACATAAAAAGAATTTTCTCCTATAAAAGACCGTTTCTGGCCTTAAGAAAAAGCCTTTAAATAAAATATGAAAATAATCTTGAAAAATAATATTTAGTGGTTTTGGGAAGTCTTATATATAATAGGTTACAAATAAAGTCTTTCGGGCAAAACATTCACCCTAATTAGATGACTTGTAGTACAAACCTCAATTCAGGGGTTTGTGAAAACCTAAATTGAATAAAAGCTTTTTGGCCAAAATAATATTTTATAAAAAATATTTTTTTGTCCTATACACATGGCATGATCATTGGGCAAAGGTTTGGATCAAGGAGATGAGTTTTGAGAGTAGGAGGAATCCTATGAACTAAAACACAAGCAAGCAAACAAGCAATCATCAATCAAGTCAAGCATCACAAGCACACAAAAAGTTTTTGTTGGCCCTAATTTTTGAGTCATGTTAACTTAGTCATGAGGCAAAACACAGGGTGTGACAGGGGCTTGGGCACCTCCTCCACTTCAAGTTCGACGGCGCCGCTACCCTCTTTGTGAATATCTTCGGGGTCACCGGCGCCCGCCTGGGGTGTTGCGCGTAGAGCTCGAGCGGCAGCGACCTCGATTCCTCCAGCGACAGTGACGACGATGGCAACACCTTCGGCATCAAGCAGGAGAATTCCACTAGGAGCGCACGATGTCATAGCTAGGGTTTAGGGTTGCGGGAATGAGGCTCCATCTACGAGACCTCATTTCCGGATCAATCGCCACATCATAGTGGTAGATCTCCTTTTGTGTTTAGATCATACCCAATGTAATCCTACGAGAGAAATGGAAATAAAATATTGGGCATCTTTGAAATGTTAATGGTTTACTATGCGTCTGTGAACGTCCGTTTCCCTTCACGCGACAAGACTGTGCTTGTGTGTTTTCCTGATTCTTAACGCTTATCGGTGCGTACATTCCTACCGCGGGCGCTTCAAAGTATAGATCCCAAGCACCCTTTCAATAGTGTGGCTTCTGGAAAGGCCATCCCGTCGTCCTCGCCGAGTCCACTTAAGGTGTTGGGCATGCTTCCAACCCTTAAGCGTGTAATGATTTCAACAAGGGGCCTTTGCGTGCAGGTTTTCTTTACACAAGCACCAGCTCATTTGAGGGAAAGGCTCAAAATTTTTGAAAAGTTTTTGCAACTTAGCCTTTTCTCGTTGCGTTTCTTGCCGCAAGACGATCGCCCTCGAACGCATCTGTAGGTGTCTGTACCATCACCCCCCCGGGAAGACTTGCACGTGGGGCTCCTTCTCCCTTTTGAGAAAAAGAAAGAAGAGAAAATGGAGTGGGCTAGGAACCCAGGTGGTTCAACAGCCATCTTACGCAAGGAGTGATCTCAACACCTCATATAAAATACATAAGATAAATATGTACTTTGACAAACAGTTGTAGAACACTTAGCTTTATTCACTACGCACAGGGTCATCGCCTGGCTCTGTACAAAGGATTACACGCCTCGCCGGCGAACTTGTACAAAAGGGGTTGCCGGGGGGGGCGGCAACCGCGCCTCATGGGTAGAACTTGCGAACATGCTCGATATTCCACGAGTTCTTCACCGGGGTGTCGTCTTCGGTCTCCAGCCAGACTGTGCCAGTCCTGGTGACTCGTACTACCCAGTAAGGGCCTTCCCACTTCGGCGTCGACTTGTTTGATCCCTTCGCGGACTGAATCCGTCGAAGAACAAGGTCGCCTTCCTCAACACTCCCGGCGCGCACTCTGTGGTTGTGATAGTGGCGCAGGGATTGCTGGTACCGGGCGGAACGCAGCGCGGCCTGGAGACGATCTTCCTCGATGAGCACAGTGTCATCTTGTCGCATTTTCTCTTGCCGGTCCTCGTCAAAGGCATGCACTCTTGGTGACCCGTATGTGAGTTCACTGGGGAGAACTCCTTCTGCACCATAAACTAGGGAGAAGGGTGTCTCGCCGGTGGCTCGATTTGGTGTCTTCCTGATTGACCAAAGAACCGTCGGGAGTTCATCAATCCAACGCCTTTCGTGCTTGTGCAGCTTGTCGAAAGTCCTCGTCTTGAGTCCCCGCAGCACTTCGGCATTGGCTCTCTCTACTTGCCCGTTGCTCCTTGGGTGAGCAACCGATGCAAAGCATATCTTGGTGCCGATTTCTTGGCAATATTGCATGAAGCTGCTGCTAGTGCACTACATGCCGTTGTCGGTGATGATCCTGTTGGGAACACCGAAACGGAAGACAATCCCTGTGAGGAACTTGACCGCTACCTGCGCTGTTACCTTTCTCACCGGTTATACCTCAGTCCACTTCGTGAACTTTTTGATAGCGACGAACAAGAACTCGAAGCCCACGGTAGCACGGGGAAAGGGCCCAAGGATGTTGAGCCCTCAGACCGAGAAGGGCCAGGAAAGCGGTATGGTTTGAAGGGCTTGTGCTGGTTGGTGTATTCGCTTGGTGTGGTACTGGCATGCTTCGCACGTTGTCACCACCTCCAAAGAGTCTTGAAGGGCTGTCGGCCAATAGAAGCCTTGGCGGAATGCTTTCCCGGCAAGGGCCCATGATCCGATGTGGGAGCCATAGACCCCTTCGTGTATTTCTGCCAATAGCTGATGTCCTTCTTCCCGGGAGATGCACTTCAATTTCACACTGTTCGGCATCCTCTTGTATAAGGTGATGTCCACAAACTGTTATGTGTTCGACCGTCGGGCTACTCTTTCGGCTTCTTCTGGTTCCTCGGGAAGATCTCCTGTTTGGAGGTACTAGACTATCTGATGTGCCCATGGCGAAGCCTTAGGCTCGACGGCAAGGACCCAAGGCATTTCTTCCGTTGTGGGGAAGCTAGCTTCTACGACAAGGACCATCGGGTCTGCCGAAGCTCGAGGTCCACCGGCAGGTGGGTTGTCGCTCCCGATAACCCTATTGGCGGTCACTGATGGCTCTGCCGGAAGGTAGTCGCCGGAATTGACTTTTATTTTTCTGTTCTACCACGCTAATGGGTGACTAAAGGTTGGGTCAATCGGAGAAGAAAAGTGTCCGGTTCCACAGGCAGCTTCTGCGCGGCTCTCTTTGACAGGTCGTTAGCAATGTCGTTCTCGGCACGGGGGACGTGCTCCATTTGTAGACCATCAAAGCGCTCCTCCAATTTTCGTACCTCGTCAACATACGCCTCCATCAGGGGACTCTGGTAATCCTTGTTTACTTGGCGCATGACATGCTGCGAATCTACCCGAACTATCAACTTTCTGATGCCGAGATCGGCCGCTATCCATAATCCAGCAAGCAACCCTTCATACTCAGCCATGTTGTTTGTTGATTCCTCCCGGGAAAATGCATCTGGATCACATACTTGAGGTGCTCTCCGGTGGGTGCAATGAGTAGCACTCCGGCACAGGCGCCTTGCAGCGAAAAAGCTCCGTCAAAGTACATGACCCATTCTTGAGATGTTTCTTTGTCGTGGAGTGTTGTCTCCTGGATTTCTTCGTCTGGTGTTGGTGTCCATTCTGCTATGAATTCCGCCAGTGCCCTGCTCTGGATTGTTGCCGTACTTTCGAAGCTCAAGTCAAAACTGGCCAGCTCCAACGCCCACTCTACGATCATGTCCATTGCCTCTGGATTTCTCAAGATACGTTGCAGCGGGAACCGAGTGACGACGGTGATGTGATGTGCTTGGAAGTAGTGGCGCAGCTTCCGGGAGGCCATAAGGAGGCCAAAGAGCATTTTCTGCATCCCAGAGTATCTTGATCTAGCCCCTGCAGGAGGGAGCTAACAAATACACGGGCCGCTGCACCACCTTCTTCTTCTGCACAGTTTGTTGATCTGCCCCTTGTGTCATGCTTGCCTCATTGTCTATTTGTTTTGCTCGGGCTGGTTTCGGCTTGCCGGCTGCCGGCTCGGTGGTTTCTGCTTCATCCTCCTCAGCTTCCCTTTCTGCCACCAGCGCAGCATTACCCACTTGGTTCGTTGCCGCCAAATATAGCAGCAACGGTTCCTCCGGTCTTGGTGCGACTAGGACTGGCGTTGAGGATAGGTATTTCTTCAAGTCATGCAGCGCAGCCTCTGCTTCCGGGGTCCACGTCGTTGGGCCCGCCTTCTTGAGGATCTTGAAAAATGGCAGGGCGCGCTCTGCGGACTTGGAAATGAACCTGCTGAGGGCGGTGATGCAGCCCGCCAAGCGGCACATGTCCTTGATGCGCTTGGGCGCCTCCAGCTATTCAATTGCCTCAATCTTGGCGGGGTTGGCTTCGATCCTGCGTTGCGATACGAAGAACCCAAGGAGCTTGTCGGAACGAATTCCAAACACGCACTTCTTGAGGTTAAGCATCAAATTAATCTTGCGCAAATTTGCGAAGGTTTCTTTTAGGTCTTGCACCAGTGTGTCCTTGTTCTTGGTCTTGACCACTATATCATCCATGTGTGCCTCCACATTTTTATGCAACTGTGGTCAGACCAATCTGAACTTGAAAGTGCGTTATATTGACTAGAGGGGGGTGAATAGGCGATTTTTATAAATTCGTCACTGAGGAATTACTGATTGAGGAATTTGCTAAGTGATGAACTACTTGCAGCGGCATAAGTACTCAAATGCATGCGAAACATAGCAGTAGCATAGTCATCATGATGAAATGAAACATACACAGAGCATAAGTAGCGTGAACAGGATAAGCAGGCAGAAGATAAAGTGAATGAAGAATTTGAGTTGAGGAAATTTAGAAAGTCTTCAGTCAAATTCTTCAGACAGTAACGATCAGATTCATCAACAAGTACTTCAAGGAAATGAAGGGTTGAGGAAATATAACCAGGAGCTCGATGAAGACAGTGATTTGATGACCCAGTTCCAACTGATGTGACAGTTGTACGTCTGGTTCGGAGCGGCTTGGTATTTAAACCAAAGGACACACAGTCCCAGGACACACCATCCTTACCGTATTCTCCTTGAGCTAAGGTCACACAGACCTCGCCCAACACTCGTGGTAAGTCTTCAGGGTAGACTTCCAAACCCTCACAAACTCGGTCACCCGGCGATCCACAATTGACTGCTGGATGCTCTAGACCATGACGCCTAACTGTCTGGAAGATACACAGTCTTCAAAGGTAAAAAGCATCGGTTCCACACAGGAACAATCTCTTCAGTGATGCTCAATCACTTTGGGTTTGGGTTTTGGGGTTTTTCCTCACTGATGATTTTCTCTCAAAGTCCTCGAGGAATGGGTTGCTCTCAAATGAGAAGTGTCAAGTTCTCTCTTGGAGCAGCCAACCATCTATTGGTTGTGGGGGCGGCTATTTATAGCCAGGGGCAACCTGACATGATAAGACATAAATGCCCCCCAATGATATGACCGTTAGGTGGATAGAATATCTGGATAGCTTGCGCAAAGCACAGCAACGGTCAGAATTTGAACTGTCAAATTCCTCAGGGCTTATCATATTCCTCACTTGTAGGCAATTCGCACTGGCGAAATCCTAACTCCTCAGTCAGACCAATTTCCTCAGTGACCAGAAGAACATCGTCTCTGTCACTGAAGAACTTGACTGAACTGCAAGAGATTTTCAATGGCTTCACTCGAAGGATTGGGTTGTGTTGAGGCCTTTGAGTTGAGCATCAGATGGAAATTTTTCCTTAGTATTACATCGGCCCCCTTTAACAGTACGATGTTTCCTATGACTCAAGGAAGGAAATGAAACAATAAAAACAAAAGTCTTCACGCTTCATAGTCCTCGTTAATATCTTCAAGGTTACACCGAATTCTTCAGCTTCAAAGTCTTTAGGGAAATCCAAAGTCTTCAGCTGAAGACATTCATTTTTAGGGGTCGATATTCTTCGAATGTACCAAACTCCTCATCGACTTATAGAGCATGTGTACACTCACAAACATATTAGTCCCTTAACCTATAAGTCTTCAATACACCAAAATCACTAAAGGGCACTAGATGCACTTACAATCTCCCCCTTTTTGGTGATTGATGACAAATAGGTTAAGTTTTCAACGGGGATAAACATATGAGGTGTAAGTACTGAGTTTGAGGAATTTGATTGCAAGATATAGAGGAACAACCCCTGAAGATGTGCATATTTGAGGAATTTGCTTTGGACTGCAAATGCACATGGCAGGATAAAATCTTGGAGATCTCCCCCTATATCTTGTAATCCGTACACGCATTTAACATATATCATGAGGAAATTGAAATGCATGATGGAAAATGGTGTCTGACGAAATTCAGCATGCGTGCATTAAGGTACTTGAGGAAATAAGCATGCGGAAAGCAGTTCAAAAGTATCAGGCCACCATCGGACTTGAGTTTACAACTCAATCAACAAACACTTCAGAAGAGCGAGAGTTGTAACTTAAACAAAAACAACCCATATAAAGAGACCCGCTTGAAGACTAACTCAAATTTCTCCCCCTTTGTCATCAAGTGACCAAAAGGGACGAAATTGAGAACTAACGCCCCTGAAGAATTTCATCTTGAAGGTGGTGGAGGAGCTCGAGCGTTGTTGGGGTCGGTTGGTGGGGTAGGGCCTTCAGCAGTGTCTTCAATATCCTCAGCTTCATCTGTTGCATGCGATGAAGAAAATGAACTTGTGACGAGCAGAGGGACTTTGACCTTCTTGAATTTCTTCTCAGGAAGATGAGCCCAGTCAAAGTTCTGCAGAAATTCCATCTCATTGAGTTCTTCAGGAGTCTTGAAATGTGAGAGGATGGCCCCGGTGCGGTTGAGGATTTCATGCACATAGTAATGATTCTTCCTCACTGAATTCTGCGTCACAGTCATGTTCTGAAGAATTGATTTGAACTGACGCTTGACCCACTTGTGATTATGATCGACCTTCTGATGAAGACTTAGAAGAAGCTCACGATCAGTCATCACTCGAGGGGCAGAATCTTGAGGGTTTTGAGCTGAGGCTTTTGCAGCAGAATCTTGTGTGGCAGAGTCATCATTGGTGGAGTAAGATGCAGCCTTGCGAAACTGACCATCCAATGGACGAGTGCCTTCATCAATGACAGCCTTGCCTTTTCCTTCAACTGAGGAAAATGTCTGCTTGAGGACTTCAATCAGAGGCAGGAAACTGAAGTGATTCTGAAAATCAGCTTTGAACGGAATTGGAGACCTTGATCTGATGAATTTCATGATCCAGAGAGCATAAGGCTTCAATTCGAATGGTGACACTACAATATTTGCCAAAGTCCTCATGAAGAAATCTTGATAATTGATGGGAATCCCATGAATGATATTGAACAACAAATTCTTCATGATGCCAACAACTTCTTCTTCTTCAGAGTTGCGGCCCTTGATTGGACTAAGGGTTTTGGTCAATATGCGGTAGATGGTCCTGGGCACATATAACAAATCCTTCACTAAGAAGGTGGTCCTTGGAGGTTTTCCTGGTGCCAAAGGCTTCATCAGCACTTGCATCATGTGATTTGGCAGTTCAGGTTCATCATAGATGCATCTTGCTCCTTTTGAAGGAATTGGAATTGGGACACAGTGAAGCAATTCGCTTGCTGGAGTAGTGTAGTGGGTGTTGCCTGACATCCAATCCAGAATCCATGTGTTAATATCAGAAGCTTCACCAGAGATGTGCAGAGTTGCATAGAATTGAAGAATCAGCTCTTCATTCCAATCGCAGACATCAACACAGAATGGGAGAAGTCCAACGTCATGAAGAACTGTAAGCACTGGAGTGAAGCATGGGATGGATTCCATATCCACATGAGGAATTTGATGATGCTGGAAGACTTTGTCCTGGTCAAACAGCACAACAGCATAGAAGTTCGTCTGAGATGGAGTCCAGAACCTTGAACGACCAACTCTTGCTGAGTCATAAGGATTTGGTCCAGTGAAGAATATGTGCTCATTGAAGAAATTCGCCTTGATGAATTTGGGGCGCTTTGAGCCTTTGAATGGCAGCTTGGGCTTAGGTTGAAGATTTGGCTTGAAGCGGCCCACAATCTCCTTTGGCATAACAGTAGTTTCTTCAGATTGAGGAACATGTGCAGCAGTCTCCTCAGGCACATTCTGGACAGGAATTTCTTCAGCTGATGCAGCTGGAATTTCTTCAGGAACAGTCAGAAGGGGAGTGGACAGACCATCAGATCCTGTTTGAATTTGTTCAGTTGGGGTAGGAGACTGAGGAATCTGAGTGAGAGGAGTGGTCATTGGTGAATTTGGGTGTGCTGCTTCCCAAAATTCATCATTGATGACTGGAGTGGTAGATCCAATGTCCACATCCTCATCCATTTCTTCAACACCGGCCTCTTCAGTAGTCAATTGAGGCTGGGGTGATGACACGAGAGGGGTTGAAACATTTGCATCCACCTCTATTTCTTCATCAATCTGCTCTAAGGAAGCAGCAGACTGGGTTTCTTCATCGTCCTCAGGAATCACATATTCTTCTCCAAAAGGAACAATTTCATATGAAGGGACTGAAGAAATTGGAGTAGCATCAATTGGTTCGTCTGAGGATCTTGGCAAAGTCCTCACTTTCTTGGGAGATGAGGATTCTGCAGAAGTTGATGCTTTCCTTTTCTTTGCAGCAACCTTCTCCGCAGCCTTTGTTTTCTTCACTTTTGATGCAGAAGGAAGTGTGAATTTCTTCACCTTTGATGATTTTGCTAGGGGAGCATTGGGTGAAGACGGAGCAGTTTCTTCAGGCACGACTGATGCAGTCGCCCTAGCAGTTTCTTCAGGCGCAACGTTGGGAGTTGCCCTGGCAATTTCTTCAGCAGCATGAGTTTCTTCAACTGCACTTGCAGTTTCTTGAGCAGGCTGAGCAGAGGAGCTAGCCTGAAGAATTTGTGGTTGCGATCTGGCTGCAACCCTTGAGTTGTGGTCCTTGATGGCTTTGTCAGCCAGTTTGACGAATCTGACCTTGGCGCCTTTCCAGTCTGCATAGTAACGGTCAAATTCATCAATGAGGCCTTTGATGTCCTTTTGGACAGAGACAAGTTGACCATGCATCAGATTAAGAACATTGTTCTTCATGAAGCGCTCTTTCTTGTACTGAGCCTTCTTGGCCTTTCTGGCTTTTTCATACTTCCATTTTTCCTCACCAATGAAAGTTGTGAGAACATGGCTAGGACCGGGAGGCAGATTCAAATCATCAATCGGAGTATTTGGGTCCTGGTGCTAAATGTCGATGAAGTTGAGCACAGTCTTTGGGTCCAGCAGGAGAGGAATTGAAGTGCCCTTGTCTTGAGCCACTCTTTCTTGCTTATTTCTCACAATGGCAGCAAGTTCTTCATCATCTGCATAGTCATCCTCAGATTCTAAGGGAATTTGAAAGACTACTTGCTTCTTGTGAGGACTTGGCCTCTTGCCTCGTCCTGCTGTTGCCTTCACTTTCAGCAAAGTGGGACTGCTTGAGGAATGTGCTTGGGCAGATGAAGTTGCAGATGCCCCTGAAGCAATTGAAAAACCAGCAGTCCTCTGACAGGATGCAAGATGCACTGGTGGTGAAGTCTTGGCAGCAGCTGCGGAAGATTGTGCAGCTACTGAGAGCATTGCAGGAGCCCTTGATGATTTTGCCCGAGGCATTTGCTGTGAGGAACTTGGAGCTGAGGACTTTGGTGCCGAGGATTTTTGCTTCACAGCAGATTTCTTCACCACGGATTTCTTCGGAGCAGGTGCACTAGCAGAGGCAGTAGCAGCAGCAGAGTCCTCATTGAATTGCCTCACAGCTTCTTTAGAAATCCTTTGAAGCTTTTTCTGATATTTTGCCCATTCTTCAGGAAAATCCTCACCTCTCATGAGGCTAGTGGGATCTGCTGTCTGGTTATTTGCCAATGGAGGTCTTCGGCAAGGAGGTTTTAGGGCAAATTTCGTCGTGTATTTAGGAGTGACATAGCGATATTCTCTTCATTCCTTCATCCATCTCCTTTCAATCTTTTGAATGCGAATTTTGCGCTTCTCTTTGGTTTCTTTCCCATAGATTTCTTCATCAGGTGTGCAATACTCAGGATAGATATCCTCCTTTCTGAGGTCTTTTCCCATCTGACATTTTCTTCAGCTGAGGATTATGAACTGTTAAAGTTTCTGACGAAGTATGCAACTTTTCTTCAAGGAATGCTGCCAATGAGTTAAGTTGATGAGAACCTAGAGATTCATAAGCTGACATTTGTACCAGTGAATAGAGTATAGGTGCGAAGAATTTGAAGAGGTCATATGCGTTCTCAGAAATTTTAGCAAAAGTATCAAGTTTGAGGAATTTGACCATAGATACCTTGAAGAATTTCACTAAGTGTTCTTGACTTAGGTTCCAGAGTTGTGTAGATTTGAAGATCCACACAATTGAGGAATCTTGAAGAAAATCATAACTTAGCGAAATAAATCAAGAGAAGAAGTTTGTTTGGTGATTTAGAGATGGATTGCTGAAGAATAACACCTTTTGAGGATTTTGTGAAAATCATCGGGATCAAAAATGGCAATAAAACTAGATTTTATTTACCGTATGCGATGAACACGACGAACAGAGAAGTGAAGTGGAGGAGTTCGTCAGTCCAGATCTCCCACGTCCTAGCTTGGCAGAGGGAGACATCTACAGCGGCGGCGGAGTGAAGACTTTCGCAGCCGATGCGAGTACGACGACGGCGAGGTCAAGGCAGTGAAGCTCTTCCTCTCCGGCGACGATGAAGTTAGCAGCGGCGCTAGGTCTGGAGGTCGGGAGAGATGGGAGTGAGGAGTAACCCGAGCAAGTGGAAGGGAGGGGGTATTTATAGCGGCAGTAAAACCAACTGGTCCGAAGATTTTGGACCAGTATGCCCCTGACCCTTGCTATCCATGCAACATGTGTCACCCACGTACTGTGTAGTGGAGATAGTGGGGGGTCGTGGGTTACCCAGTCGTGGGAATCGGAACGGTTTGAGCGGCAATCGCCAAAAATTGAGATTGAAAATTTTAAAGTTTCGTTCGCAAATTCTTCAGCTGTCAAGGACACGGTGAAGACTTTGAACGGGTTTCAAAGTAGAACGCATATGAAGAATTTGTGAACAGACTGGGTTGAGTTAAGCATAGAAGGGGAACGGGTCCGATCACATTCACTTAGAAGAAAATCAACTTGAAGAAATAGCTATAAGTGAATGCTGTTGAGGACATTGAAAAACTCAAATATATATATAGTCAATGAAGAACTTGAGTTTAAAATTTGAAGAATTTGAAGATTTTGAGGATTTTGCAAACTTGAAGAATTTGAAGATTTGAAGAATTTGCAAAATGAGGAAAAACTCAACCATGAAGAATTTCAACTGTGGTTGGTGGCGCGACCCACACTACAACAAAACAGACTTTAAGTAACACAATCGTGTAACAGATAGAAAAATGTGTTACCTGGAAAATTACAGTAACACACCATTTTGTGTTATACAAGAACCAGTAACACATATTATATAAGGCCTCAAACTGTGTTACAAGGATATTACGGTAGTAACATATAAATATGTGTTGGTCGAATGTGTTACATTGATTTGACAAGGTAACATATGAATATGTGTTAGTGGAATGTGTTACGAAGTTCAGTTACAGTAACACAATCATGGTTGATACATAGTGTTACATCTATTATAGGGGGACTAGAAAGACAAAAATCAAGTACATACACATATCACGAATACCTGGACACATAGGGCCACGTGTGAACATGATTTTTTATAAATACGTTCTTGTTTTGGTAAATGGTATTTTCATTCTTTGCTTAATATGATATGAAAAGACAATGCAGTTTGGTTGGTAAATACCAAACTATTTCGGTATGGTTGCAATGAATATCATATTAAGTATATTTTTACGCAGATTATAGGATGACTCAACAACCATAAATGTCATATACACACATATTAAGTATTTGACCTCAATACTCGCGAAGGAGTGGAAGACCAACAACAAACGAGAGCTTAAATTTGGACATAGTTTTAAAAACTGGACCGAACCAGCGGTCTGACCGAAAAAATAATGAAACCGAGGCCTCTTGCGGGTTTCAAAGGTGTGTCGATCTTTTAGCGAAAAACCGGTGAAATATCAAGGAAATCGTGTGTAAACTAGGAATCAGACCATTGAACTTGAGCCACCGCATGCCCAACGGCCCGATACCAACTGGGCTTGCAATTTACTATTTAATAATGGATTACAACCAATGACAAGTGATTCATTTGGCAGAGGTTATTTCCTTAGAAAAATTTACTTAAGTATTATGTTCATTTCGCGGCGTGACTTCTGGTGTGCCGCCGTCCGTGAGAGAAGGCGGCTCAGTAGTCTATTGGGCGTGGGGTTGCGCCTCTGTCGCAGGACCTGCCCTGCTTGACCCAATTTCCACTACTGCAGCCGAAGTTTATGACCTTAGTCCCTAGGTAGGCTCTATGGAGAAGGCAGGCAAGGCCAGTTCATATGTTCTAAATAGGCCCTGAATTTCGTATGCCCCCTAAAATGTACAAACTCCTAGAACATTGCCATCTTTGCATCAACAGTTCAAATGTATGCCCCCTTCTTCCTTAACATTTCATGGGCACACGAAGCAATATTCCGATTCAGTTAAATAATTAGTCTTGTAAACTGGTAGTATATGATTTTTTATAAACTGAATTGAGCCCAGGCGTTGTTGCGCCGACCCGGACTAGACGTCTGTCGCCGCTCCGTAGGAGCTGCACCAGACTCCCGACGCCCTCGTTTCCTTGGGCCCTCCCCCACTCTGTGCTAGAAGATGCTAGTAGCCTAGGACTGCTGGATGCCTGATTAAGTGGACGCATATAGATGTTTGCTGGTTTGCTTCCCTCTGAGTGCAAGGCTGCTATCTAGGTGAAATGTGAATCCATGTGATGTTGCTTTGTTTATCGGTGCTAGCTATCTGCAATGGGTATTGTCAGTATCAGTACATCTCTGGAATTATAATACAGTAACCTGTCCTAAGTGAACAATTTCCTCGGAACTAAACTCAACAATAATTGCATGTATAGGGATGCAACGATTCAGTTTAGACATCCCGTAGCAGTTGGGTTCAGGTTCTGGTTGTTTAATGCAAAGTCTTCACCTTAGGGAATCACTCCCTCCGTCCCATAAACGCTCGTATACTATGGGACGGAGGGAGTACTTGTTAGTATGTGCCTGACTAAACTGAACAAGTAATTCACTCAAGTCCTATTCCAGTAACCTGTCTAAACTGAATTACTCCCTCCATTCCAAATAATAAGATGTTTTGGATATTTCAATATGTACTACATACGGACTAAAGTGAGTGAACAAACATACAAAAAAGCCCCCTATATACATTCAGTTTAGCGAGAAGTTAGAACATGTTATATTTCAGATAGGAGGGAGTACTTGTTAGTATGTGCCTGTCTAAGCCGAACAATAGAGTAAGTTGTCCTAAGTAAACCATCACCTATCTATCTCGGAACTAAAATACACTCAAGTCCTATTCCTGCTAGCACATAACCTATATGTTAGACTATTTGTATTGTAATTTCGCAAATTTGAAATGTATTTCCTGAATGATAGTGTTGCAAGACTTGATTGGGCTTTTTATGTTATTCTGTTGTCATATATTATATGACCCTTGGAGTAGGTAGGATTTTTATTTTGGAGTGTGCACACCATTCATTTTGTTCCTGGATCCGCCACTGATTTCAGTACTTGTACTTGTTCATCCATCTAAATGTTTCACCTCTATACTTGTACTTCTGATACATCACATGATTTCAGTCTAATTTAGTTTCACACATCCCGTGCGGTGCAATATCATCCGAGGGGGCATCTTCCTTATTGGGATGGCGCATGAGGCAATATGTTGCGGCTCTCCTATCAGCTAGTGCTTCTTACATCACTGGTATTCCCAGTATAATTTTTTTATTATCCGTCGCTTCAATACTGCTCGGTTTGCTTAACCTGTACACTTTTGATCTTAAACATGTCCTTTATCCATATGCTGACATCGTTGATATCCAAGTGTAGGTGTGGCTAGATGATGGTCTTGAACCTCCTCTCTCTATTTTGAGTTATGATAAGCTGATAGTGCATTCGCATGCTACAGTGTACTTCTCTGCCCTCTCCATTCACATGTTTCTTTTGGTAAGTTTGGTCGGTTCTAGGACACAAATTGCCGAGGGGACGTCCACAACTTGTAGTGCTTGATTTCTCTGTCCGAGACTACAATCTTATCCTAATGATAATGGTATTTCCCGGTTACCAATATTACATGGTAAAAAGGAGGTAATGTTAATACATGGCTACATCATTGCTTGTCATTTGAAACCTTCATTTTAGTATTTCAGTTTGAAGAGAATCCAATGCAATGGACTTGTTGATGAACGCTTGTCTATGCAACATGAAATTTCTGAGGATAATAATTTATCGCATTCGCACGAAAAGGTTATTCCTATAATTACTCTTACTCATGTCACAAAGAATATAAAATAATTACTTGGTTAGCACTGTTGTGTCATGGAACCAGGGCGGCGAGCATGATAATGTCAACCAATTACAAATCCAACAAAAGTCATCATCTCCACAAGACCTTGTTATTGATTCTGTTCCAGAGGTAATGTTTGTGTGCTTTTGAGTTTTCAAGTTGCAGCTTTCTATAGCTCCAGGATATGAATATCATTTCATTTACTATTATTCTCTCATGGTAGGTGAAGGAAACGAGGGAGCAGGGGACTATAACTGAACACCCACACCCAGTCCGCTTAAAAAAAGGTGTACTTCTTCAGTCAAGGTAACGATCCGCCAAGGGGCATGTGTTTACTACACCCAAATTCCCAACCCAAACCACATTATCATGGCTGCATGAAAACTGGGTTTTGTTACAAATTTTGCTCAGTCTGCTATATGTAAGTAAGGGATAAATTCAACCAAACGTGAGCAAGCGAGGTGCCCTCGGGCATTAGACTTTGATGTCTCGTCCAGTTTATTTAGTTTTTATCTGTACTGGACTGACATTAAAATAGAGCTCATGTGGTCCATGCCAATGATATAATCATTGTCGTTGAATGCTAATATTGATCATAATGTAGGTTGCTTCCAAAGTAGTTTTAAAGACTTCAACATATCCCAACAAGCGAAACGTTGCGTATGGTACTATTCGGAGTACTAAACCAAGAACTAAGGTGGTGGTATGGAGTTAGATGCTGAATTTTCTGTTGTGCGCATAGATCAACCTATTCTTGATAATGAGGAGTTAGTACGGGAAGTTTCTGATAGCAAGACAATTCGTGATGCTTTCACTTCAGGATACTTAATTGCTTGGCCTTTAGCTTTTGTAAGTTAAAGTATTCTCTTCCACATTCTGAAATCATATTTGTGTACATTTAATCACATAACTCTAAGGTTCAATTTTCTTTTACAGATTCGAGAGAATGGGTTGAGATGCAGCTGAATTCTCCGGTTGGATCAAGAAGCAAATAAAATTTGAAAATTTTAGTTACCCATAGGCATAGTTTACATTGATAGATTGAAAAATGTAATATCATTCACAAGATGTTTTTCTTTGGTCGAATTGATGCAAATGCTACGGTGTAATATTCTCTATAGTTGTGTTTTCTGTAGTTGAAATAATATCAATGATATCCGGTTGCACCAGTAGCACTTGTATTTTTTTTGTAACGCATATGTATCATACACTCTTGTACATTCATAATAAATATCTTTATATTTTGAATTTGCGTATGTGGTGTGCTTCAATTTCTATACCATTCTAATGGTGCCAAGCATAATTATAAAATAATTAACTATTTGCGAAGTTGCATCAATTTTTAATTAAATAAATGTATATTTCATATAATGGGTATCAAATTTTGTGGTTAATAATGACCAAAGAAATACATTAATTATGTTGCCATACTGATGTAGAAGTGTTACCTATGGTGTTACTATCGGGCAAAATTAATTTTTTACTAGGGTAGTTGGCAACTATCTACTATCCCTATAAAAGCACGAAAGAGGAAGATCCAAACCATCTCCACCGTCCAGTAAACAAAATCTAACCACCCAGGATCCTCCCGTGTTTAACACAAGCCACCATGGCTTAGTGCCCACAGATCCCTCTGCTCACAGTTTTAAGAAAACACCCCACGACCTGTTTGCCCCAACCGCCGCACGCCCCTTTGCCTCGCTCCCGACCACGCCGCCGCACGCATCCGGCACCCTCTCGCATCTCCGGCGCCTGCCCTGCCTCCCCCACGCAGGCCTTCTTTACGCGTTGTCCCTCATCCTCGACGGCGAGAGGCACGTGGGATCTGCCGCCGCCAGGGACGTGGAGGTGTGCGGCCAACCGCGGGCGTAAGAGGTCGTGCCTGAGCCCCAGGCGCAGCGGCGCGGAGTCCTCCACCGCCGGTTCCCTGCCGGTACGAGATCCCCACGGGTCTCCTCCTTGCCGTCGTTGTCCATCCTGCTGCAAGCTCTGCCTTATCTCCACGGCAACGTTCTGCTCCATCCATCAGTAGGTAGCGACCATGTCATCTCTCTCCCTCTCAATCCCTATAGTATTTTTTCCATGGTGTTTCTTTTCGATGGTGAAACTCAGGCGACCATGAGTCCATGACCACTGTGTTTCTTTTCCTTTTATTCCGTAACTGGTAAAGTAAGGCGTGGATGTTTCCTTTGATCAAATCCAGTTCCATTATCATATGAAATGCTAGGAGAAAATAAGTTGGTAGTGCTTCTCTTTTTCCAGAAGAGCTGGCATGGTGGACTGGAGTGCTCTTTTGGTTTTGATTAGCCCCAGGATAAAATGATCACCCAGCCAGTCATGGGATCATGGCCAGGTTAAATGTATTCAGCTGTATATAACTCATATGGTCAGACTGCTTTCTTCTGTCTTATATTCTAAGTTTTCTACATACATCCAACGACCTTTGTACTAATTTTTGTAGTTGTTGTTGCTAATGTTGTTGTACATACTACTTAATGTTATAACGATGTTAACTTCTGAAATTCAAGCCTCCCATCGTATGTGGCTAAAGTGCTAAATGACATTATCTTCTTCTTACTATTACAGGTGCAAACAACCTATAGAGTCAAGGGGTACAATACCAAAATACAAGCTGCAAAAGTGACTCAAATTCCTCTTCGCTCACAAGTAACTACACTGGTAATTGTCCATGTGTGGATCTGGTCGACATGACCATATTGTTTGATGTTCAATGTTAACTACAATATTGTTTTTGGATAATACATAACCATATTGTTTTACTATGTATTGTCATGGGTGCATTTCTTAAGTTTCCTGCACAAGTTGATGATTTTACACAATACTGAGTGTCCTCTGAATACATGGTTGTCGCCATCATTAAGAGTATTCCGCCTCTGAAGTACTTTTTTTCTTGTACGTTAGTGTTTTTGATTCTTGGGCGTTTGACAAACACTTCACAAATTAATTTCCTGTTAACAATTTCAGAGATGGAGGCTGGCATGCAGTTCGTGTACGCAGAGGAGAAGCACACCTCACTGAGAAGTTGTTGCTGCTATCCTCGGTACCACCGCCGGTCGCGATAGTTGGTGGTGAGCCTCTTCTCCCTCCTCTCAGATCTTCCTTTTTGCTCTAGATGATCTCTGTTCATGTTGTTAGTGTTTAAAAACATCTTTCGCTGTTCTAGCTGATAATCTTGTTTGTCGCTATCAGTGTGGTGCATATACACCTAGGCTTTAGGTTGTTGTAATTTTCCTATAAGATGTTGTTGAGAGCATGGAACTGAAATTGACATCAGAAATAGGCTTGTTAAGTGTTTGTGTTTCCACCAAACATAGGCTGGCATGTAATCTTACAAACCAACATAGTCGACCAGTGTCATTTGATAAATATGTATACTTCTACAAAATGGAGAAGGAACATGCAGTTAAACTTACGATCATCAATTTACAGTTTTTAGTAACTTGTGTTCTGAAGCATTTTATATTCTTCAGTTTACATGATTTAATAGAATAACATATGGCCAGCTCATTACAAGTGTTGTTGATTGTAGCGTATTTTGGCCTTATCTTCTAACATACTTTAGGGTTGCATTAGTGGACAACATGCTGGAAAGAGAATGTTCATCCCTAGGACCCCTTTGGCGCCCTCGGAGAACATTTCGTTTCCTTTCAAGTTGAAGAGGAAACAGTTATCTGTTCGTGTGAGTTTTGCAATGACCATATACAAAGCTCAGGGGCAAACCATCCCAAATTTTGGTATTTACCTTCCTGAGCCTGTACTCTCGCATGGCGAGCTTTATCTTACATTGTCAAGAGGTGGGCCATTGCACACAACTCGGATTCTGGCAAATCCAAATAAAGAAATATATCCCTCTGGTAAAAGCACCAACATTGTGTATGGAGATGTCTTAGAGGGATAACATATGTTTGTTCACCGAACTTCGGATTCCTGCTATGGTTTCTGTATGTACAATATTTTTTGGACTAACATTATAAATGTTTATAATTGCAGCTTTTTGTCCGATCCCACCTATAGGGAGTATAGAGCATCTATACTCGGTAAGCTCCGCAGCTGATCATTTATTTCATGCTTCCACTACTTCTTTTTTACCTTATGTAATCTGTTTCAATGCGATGATGCACACTATGTATGTTTTGCGTCATTTTCCATGTTATATCTACTGAGGCCTATTCTTGGAGCATTCATTTTATTGGGATTCTATAGCTAAGTTGGAAACGTAATCATTCGAGGTTTAGCATTTAGTTGAGCTGATCAAAGTGTGCTTGCTGGTTTCCCATGTTCTTTTTACGATTATAAAATTAATTATGGCCTATGAGTCTCGCAAGGATATCACTTTTACCTCCACCAGCTCAAGGCGACTGAGCGCTCCGTAGAAAAAGGATCGTGACAACTTGGCAATCTAGCGCCGCCGCCCGCTCCCGTGCGGCGCTGCCGCCGCACCGGGGCGTCCCCGCCATCACTCTCCCCTCCGCCGCCCCGGCGACGCTGCCAGGGCAAAGCCTGAGCAGCTTGGCGGCGGCGGACTTCTTCTCGCGCGTCAGTTGTTCAAGATCGCTGTGGCGATTCCGATCTTGATATGCTTGACGGTGATGGCGGCGGCGGCGACAGGTCAGATCAGATCTGACCCCGGTGGCGGAGGCATTGGGCCTGGTCTCCGGTCAGACCCAATCCGTTCAGTACAACCTCCATGCACGGTGGCGATGATCGGTGGCAGTCCCGTGCACATGATGCTGGGTTGTGGGTCTTCGAGCGGATCCGGGTGAAACCCTACTCTTGGCACGTTGCCAAGGTCGAAGATGACGACGTTTTTCTGCGTCGTCTCCTTCTTGAAGGCATCGTCGTGGAGAAGCTCTAAACCCCTATCCGCTACCTTTGGGGGGAATCCCTAGATCAGTCAATCGGATGACGGCGACACTCATTTGTCGTACCCCTCTTGAGGGCGTCATTCTTGGAGGGGTGCATAGGCTCGAGGGGCCAGTGGACGGCATCTGCGGTGGAGCGGCGTTCCCTGTGACGCATCGACATCGTGGAGTCTTGGCGGTGAGGCGCAGCAAAGTCTCGGCGACGGATGTGTGATGATGAATGCGCGTAGGGAGGAGGCGTTGTCTCGCGCCGTGGAGGCGTCGACGGATGCGTCGGTACCTGCTCTGAAGATGGATTGATGGAAGATGGTGGCGACGACCTATGAGAGTGCGTCTGACGAGTTTGGCCCCAGACCCGATATGTGGCTTGGTCGGGGCATCCGGCATTAGATGTTAGGCTTTGGTGCGATGTTTGTTTGGTATTCGGCTCGGACATTTGACACCCCTTCATCAATGGATAAGAGTAGCGACAAATGTTGCCAGGATGGAGGCTTCAGACGTATTGATGTATTACTTTGTAAGATCTTTGTGAATAATTAATAAAATGGCTGCATGCATCTACCAGATGCAGAGGCCGGGGGTCATCCTCCTTTTCCAAAAAAAAAGTGAGTCTCGGAAGGAGTGAATTCACGAATCAATTATATTTCTTGCTATTATGTCTTACTTGATGCTTTTGATGCCTCTGATTCTACACTATTCAGCCTCCTTGACGAATATACTTTATTTTTGTAGTCACAAATATACTTTATTTGAAATGTTAGTATGTTTATCTCAATTGGAAACAATCCTACCATTGAAGTTATTTAATAAGGAATGCTTCTTTTTTATTTTAGGATAAGATTTATGTCTAGCTGCATGTTCTAAGATAATGCTGGTGCATTTTGCATTCAGGTTGCATTTATCGGACTGTACCTTGTTATCAGATTACCTGTACAAAGACTGAATTTTGTTGGCTGGTATTTGTGATGAGAAGGAACATGTACAGGTTGTGCGTTACTTTGATGGATGTCCATAGCTTAGAATATGTATGAGAAATATATGATGTACATTTTGTATTAGTGGTAACTCTCTCTCTTTTCTTTGAAAGGTCAAAGCATTTTATTATTATTGATTGATTACCAGCAACGTACATAGACAACAGTGAATGGTTTCTGGAGAAAAGGACCTGCGGCAAGTTGGCGAGGTTGTGGCTAGCTGCGTGTGGTGGAGATGGTGTTGTAGTGTGTAGTGGGCATGGGAATCCGTAGCAACCTGAAGAAGTAGAGTAGTTCTCAATGATTTTTTGGCAACCTTTCTTCTGGAAGTTTTTATACTGGTTC
Organism: Elymus sibiricus; assembly: GCA_039707655.1. NCBI lineage: Eukaryota > Viridiplantae > Streptophyta > Magnoliopsida > Poales > Poaceae > Elymus > Elymus sibiricus. The sequence goes on from CM077669.1 coordinate 272,658,904, forward strand.
TTAAATTGGATTAAAATGATGACTTATTGTTCTCACTCAGGTCTCAGGATGGTGGCTTGTGATTTTCGGTGCACCTACTCAGCTACATCGACAATGAAGACACACAACATTCTGTATATTGTACGAGAACTATTAGGCATATTAACAAATACTGAGATAATAATATTATCTGAGTATCTGACAATGATCACAAGTATTAAGAAATACTGATATAATAATGTTTTATGCTCTATGCATAGGATGCTACATCAAAGTGTTTACTTGAGTTGTAGTATTTTTTAGTGCAATTAAAATATCTTTATGTATATGTTAATTCTCACATATGTATGTAATATTAGTCGTGACGTGCATTTGCACATGCACGCTTACTAGTATATTATAGTGTTACGATATTGGGATATTATGTTACTAGTTGTGTTCGACGCTAAAAAAATATGTTACTACGGGTGTTACTATAATTACAAAAATGTGTTACCCGCGTGTTTGGTAACACACAATACACATGTTATTGTAATGTGATTGTAACGCAATTTTTAATATATGGTAACAATTACTATATGTTACAGTTAACACCACGTAGTAACACGGTCTAATGGAACACATTTCAAACTGTGTTACTATCTGACTTGGTAACACATTTTTGGGCCTGTAGTAACATAAGACGGTGTTACCAAATCTCCGTCCTATTGTAGTGCCACCGTATAAGAATGATGATTTCAGACACCGTGTACAATTGTCGTAGGGTTTTGAGAATCAAATTCTTCATTAATTTCTTCACACTTAGAGTGTTAGTCTTCATTGATTGAATAAAAACGTTACTTCGTGTGTTGCACATCAAAGTCATCAATTTTGCATAAGTGTTAGGATGTGTGTCCTTTCAAAGAACATTCGAAGATTCCAAGATATTTAGCTCACACCGCAACTTGCAAAATCTCTTCTCATCCAAGGGCTTTGTGAAGATATCAGCGAGTTGTTCTTCAGTCTTCACGTGGTCGAGGAAGATATCGCCCTTCATCACATGGTCACGAAGAAAATGATGACGAATCTGGATGTGCTTGGTCTTTGAGTGCTGAACTGGGTTGTGAGCAATCTTGATGGCACTCTCATTTTCGCAGTAGAGGGGAACATTCTTCACATTGATGCCATAGTCCTTGAGGGTTTGCTTCATCCATAGCTACTGAGCACAGCAAGAACCAGCAGCAATGTACTCAGCTTCAGCAGTAGATAGTGACACACAGTTCTGCTTCTTCGAGGACCAACAGACTAAGGATCGTCTGAGGAAATGACAAGTGCCTGACGTTGACTTGCGGTCCACATGATCACCAGCATAATCAGAATCAGAATATCCAATGAGGTCAAGATCTGAGCCCTTGGGGTACCATAATCCTAGTGTTGGTGAGTGAGCTACATATCGAAGAATATGTTTCACAGCCTTGTGGTGTGATTCCTTCGGTTTTGCTTGAAATCGGGCACACATGCAAACACTAAGCATAATATCTGGCCTAGATGCACATAGATACAATAAAGAACCAATCATGGAGCGATATACCTTCTGATCGAAATCTTTACCACTTTCGTCAGTGAAGAGTTGAGCCGATGTGGGCATAGGAATCTTGACGCCTTTGCAATCCAGCATGCCGAATTTCTTCAGGACACCCTTGAGGTATTTCTCTTGAGATATGAAGATGCCATTGCGTTGTTGACGAATTTGAAGCCCTAAGAAGAATTTGAGCTCTCCCATCATAGACATTTGATATTCTTCACCCATCATATAGGCAAATTCGTCACTGTAACGTTTGTCAGTACATCCAAAGATAATATCATCCACATATATTTGGCACACAAATAATTCATCATCATATGATTTTGTGCAAAGAGTTGGGTCAAGTGAACCGGGTTTGAAGCCTTTCTTCATGAGGAATTCCTTCAGTGTGTCATACCACGCCCGAGGGGCTTGCTTGAGGCCATAGAGAGCCTTGTTGAGTGTGAAGACTTTGTCAGGATACTTAGGATCTTCAAAACCTGGGGGTTGAGCAACATATACTTCTTCCTCAAGCTTACCGTTGAGGAATGCACTTTTCACATCCATTTGATATAAGATGATATTATGATGGTTAGCATAAGCAAGCAATATGCGAATAGCTTCAAGTCTAGCAACATGTGCAAAAGTTTCATCAAAGTCGATTCCCTCAACCTGTGTGTAGCCATCTGCCACAAGACGGGCATATTCCTCACTACCTGACCAAGTTCATCTTGTTTGTTGTGGTAGATCCACTTGGTACCTATGATATTGTGCTTGCGAGGATCTGGGCGTTTGACGAGTTCCCACACGTTGTTGAGCTTGAATTGATGCAATTCCTCTTGCGTGGCTTGAATCCACTCAGGCTCCAAGAAAGCTTCATCAACTTTGGTGGGCTCTGTGATAGAGACAGAAGCAAAGTGCCCACAAAAGTTAGACAAATGAGAGGCTCTTGAGCGAGTGAGAGGACCTGGTGCATGTCGTCGAGGATTTTCTCGATCTGCACTTCATTTGCAAGTCGTGGATGAGCAGGTTGAAGACTTTGTTGAGGCTGAGCATTTTCTTCAGTGTCATTGTCTTCAGGTGTATCAGCATGAATGTCTTCAGCGTTGGGTACAACTTCTTCAGAGAGTAGTTGTTCTTTAGTAGGGATCACATCTTCAGTGGCCTTGAACCTAATAGATTCCTCAAGAGGCATTTCATCTAGCACAGGAGGCAGGTGCTCTCTTTGCGAGCCGTTAGTTTCATCAAACCGCACATCTATAGTTTCAACAATCTTGTTGTGATAGGTGTTGAAGACTTTGTAGGTGTGCGAGTCCTTTCCGTAACAAAGCATAAAACCTTCCTGTGCTTTTGGTGCAAATTTAGAACTGTGGTGAGGATCTCTAATCCAGCATTTTGCACCGAAGACTTTGAAATAACTCACATTTGGTTTCTTGTCAGTGAGGAGTTCATATGAAGTCTTCTTGAGGAATTTGTGAAGATATACCCTGTTGATGATGTGGCAAGCAGTATTGATTGCCTCGGGCCAGAAGCGACGAGGGGTCGTGTATTCATCAAGCATGGTGCGAGCCATCTCAACAAGAGTCCTGTTCTTGCGCTCCACAACGCCATTCTGCTGAGGAGTATAAGGGGCAGATAGCTCATGAGTAATACCAAGTTCATCAAGATAATCATCAAGACCAGTGTTCTTGAACTCAGTCCCATTATCACTCCTGATATGCTTGATTTTGACGCCGAAGTTCGTCGAGGCCCTTGAAGAAAATCGTTTGAAGACATTCTACACTTCAGATTTGTACAGGATAATGTGCACCCAAGTATAGCGAGAGAAATCATCAACAATGACAAAACCATATAAACATGGAGTATTTGTTAGTGTGGCATAGTGAGTGGGGCCAAAGAGATCCATATGAAGCAATTCAAAAGGACGAGTGGTAGTCATGATGGTCTTGGATGGATGCTTTGATCTGGTCATCTTTCTAGACTCACAAGCCCCACACAAGTGATCCTTGAGGAATTTGACACCCTCAATACCAATGACGTGCTTTTTCTTCGCGAGCGTGTGCAAGTTCCTCATGCCAGCGTGTCCAAGTCGTCGATGCCATAGCCAGCCTTCTGAAGCTTTTGCAAGTAGACATGTGGCTGGCTGTGGACCTGTAGAGAAATCAACAATATACAAGTCTCCTCTCCTAAAGCCTTCGAAGACTTTGGATTTGTCAGATTCCATGATGACAACACAATGGTATTTGCCAAAGATGACAACCATATCAGGATCACAAAGCATTGAGACAGACATGAGGTTGAATCCAAGGGACTCGAAAAGCATCACCTTATCCATGTGTCGATCCTTCGAGATTGCAACCTTACCTAGACCCAATATCTTGCTTTTTCCTTTGTCAGCGTAGGTGATATGCTTCAGATGAGAGGGAGCCAGTGGAATGTTCATCAATAGGTTCTTGTCACCAGTCATGTGGTTGGTGCATCCACTATCGAGGACCCACTCAGTTGTTTTGGGAGTTTCATCCTGCAGATGAATTAGTACAGCTTACAACCGCATATGCTTCAGAGTGAAGAATATGACATCAAATTCATCAGATTGAATTTCATCACATAGAATAGTAAGCAGAGTAATATGAGGACGTGAGAAATGAATAATTCATTTATTCATGAATAGCTTGCGTCCCTTCAAGCATTTCCTCAGGTCTCCAGCAAATTCTTCAGAAGTTCAAGTTCGTCTGGAGACCTGACCCTGCATAAAAGGTTAGTTCAATTTCTTCACCACCCACATCTGGAGGTGTGGCAAAGAGTTCATCATTCTGCGAGCACCATATGAGAATGGTGGCATTGAGGCAAGTGCACTTCGTTTTACAGCATGGGGGTTAGAGTACTCATATGAATATGCAGAGAAATTCTTCGAGGACTTATGAACATAATGATTTGAGGAATTATGCACATATTCATGAATTTTAGACTTTCCCTACGAAACAGAAGCATTAGCACGAGAATGATATGGTTTCTAACCATGTGAGGAATTTGGTCCATGTGAGGACTTTGGTCCTTGTGAAGACTTTGGTCCATATGAGGAATTTGATCTGGGGTTCCTGTTCTTCACTGGTGGTGTCATGATGACATTCACCTGAATACTTTCCAAGCAGCTCTTGGGAACCCAGATTTTCCTCAGAGGGGGACCATTCCTGCAGTTAGTTCCAACATATCTAGCAATTACTTCACCATTCTGATTTTTGAACAGTTTATAGTTGGAGTCAATTGACTCATCAGAGGAATATGAAGTTTCACAAGTAAAGCCAGATAAAGTAGATGGATCTACAGGAGGTCCTTTTGCAGCAACCCATGAGGTTTTGGGATACTGCTCAGGTTTCCAGTAAGATCCATCAGCATTGAGTTTTCTCTCAAATGCAATACCCTCTTTCCTAGGGTTCCTGTTCAGAATCTGCTTTTTAAGCACATCGCAAAGGGTTTGATGCCCTTTGAGACTTTTGTATATGCCTATCACATACAATTCCTTCAACCCTGCATTTTCGTCAGTGATACTTGTGGTATCCTTGGATGAGGAATTTGTGACCACGGAAATAGTTGAAGAATTTGTAGCAATAGAAGCATTTGAACTTTCAGGTGTAGAATGAGCAGTTTCGCGTTCAATGCATTTCAAGCAAGGTGGAACAAAATCTTCCTGAGCGGTACTGATCTGTTGAGCGAGCAAAGAATCGTTATCCCTTTGAAGATCTTCATGAGACACTCTTAGTTTCTCAAGATCTTGCTTTCTTTGAAGAAATTCATAAGATAGCTTCTCATGATCGACTAAGAGGGCATCATGACGACTTTGAAGGTTATCAAACTTAGACTGAAGACTTTGAAGTCCCTTAGTCAGAGTTTGAGTGCGATCCATTTCCTCATTCAACAGGTCATCGCTTTTGTCTAGCAGTTTCTGAAGCTTTTCAATGGCACTTTGTTGTTTAGTAGCAATATTAGCAACTTTGGAATAGCTAGGTTTCATGTAATCCTCAGATTCACCATCACTTGATTCAGAGGAGGAATGGTGTTTGAGTACCTTGGCACCTTTTGCCATGAAGCAATAGGTGGGAGCATAGTCGTCGTTGCTGACGCCAGAGTCGTTGGAGTTGCCATTTCTTTCATCATTGAAGATGGACTTGCTGACGAAGCAGTAGAGAGAGCTAGGCTCGCCACACCAGAGTCCGACTCCTCCTCAGATTCCTCCTCTTCCTCATATTCTTCAGATTCTTCTTCAGAATCCATTTCCTTGCCAATAAGTGCCCGAGCCTTCCTTAAGTTGTTCTTCTTGTGCGATGAGGACTTTGAAGATGAGGACTTTGAGGACTTTGAAGATTTCTTCTTTTTCTTTGAGTCATCAGAACTGTCATCCTTGTATTTCTTCTTCTTTGATTCTTTTTCCCAGAGAGGACAGTCAGCAATATAGTGGCCAGATTTCTTGCATTTGTGATAGGTTCTCTTCTTGTAGTCGCTTGATGAAGATTCTGAGTTCTTCATGCCACTTCTTGATGATTTTCCGTACCGACCTCTCCTTGAGAACTTCTGGAATTTTCTCATGAGCATTGCTAGCTCCTGACTCAGTTCTTCAGGATCACCAAGGCTACTATCAGATTCTTCGTCTTCAGATGAGGAAATTGCCTTGGCCTTCAAAGCACGAGATCTTCCATAACTTGGCCCGTAGAGGTCTCTCTTCTCACCTTTTTGGAATTTATGAGTATTGAGTCTCTCAAGAATATCAGCAGGATCTAGTGACTTGTAGTCTCCACGTTCTTGAATCATCAAAGCAAGTGTATCGAATGAGGAGTCAAGAGATCTCAGCAGTTTCTTCACCACCTCATGGTCGGTGATGTCAGTGACACCAAGAGCTTGTAGCTCATTGGAGATATCAGTGAGGCGATCGAAAGTTTGCTAAACATTTTCGTTGTCAAGTCTTTTGAAGCGGTTGAAGAGATTGCGAAGAACATAACCTCGAGAGTCACGTTGAGTTGAAACACTTTCATTGACTTTGGACAGCCTATCCCAGATAAGCTTAGCAGTCTCCAAAGCACTCACTCTGCCATACTGATGTAACAGCCCGAGACCGACGCTCCAGAAGATTCCCGTTTTATTTCCATTCTCGTCGTCTGATTTGTTCGGTTGTCGCATTCATCATCGCACCATTCGCATCATCTGCATAGCATCATCACTCGTTTTTGAAAACTTGCATCCGTTCGTAGACGCCGGTTCTTTCCGTTCTTGTCATTGACCGTTTTGAGTCCAACCACACACGCACGCGCCCGCGGCATCGTTAAAAATATTGTTTTTAAAAGCGCGCGAAAAATATTCTCGGATTGGGTCGAAAGTTGGCATGCGGTCTTGTTATATTGTAGGTAGATCGCCTGCCAAGTTTCGTCGCAATCAGAGGTCGTATGATACCCGAACGGTCAACCGTAGTAGCGTAGTCATCGGTTTTAATTATCGGACGTTTCGCGGTTTAAAAATCTTGTGCCGGGCCGCAATTCTCCTTCTCATCTCAGCCCAACACACCTCTCCACAGCCCACTAGCCCAGCCTAGCCCCCTCCAATCGAAGCCGTCGGATCGAGATCCGAGGGTCCGAAAACGGAGCAAAACACCTAACCCTAGCCCCCATTGCTATAAATAGAGGCCTACCCTTCCAAAAATGGAACCCTAGACCCCCCGCATCGTTTTCCGTGCGTGTCCAACCCCCAGCCGCCAACTAGCCACCTCCCACCTCGCAGCCGCCGCCGCCACGCCTCGTTCTCCGTGCCGGCCGCTTGCGCGGCGCCACTTGGCGAGCCGCCAGTCAGCCAGCCGCCGCGCCACCGGTTTTTCCTCCACCCGCGGCGCGCCAAGTGGCCTCCCCGCCGCCGCGGGCCCGCCAAGCCCGAAGCCGGCCCGCCCCGGGCCTGAGCGGGCCGAGCCGCTGCCCCGCCCGCGAGGCTCCGCCAGCCGCCCCCGAGCTTCCGCTCCTCCGCGCCCCGCGCCCGACCCCGCCGCCGCCGCACCACCGGCCGCCGTGCCGCCATCCGAGCCACTGCCGCATCGTCGGCGACCAGCCGCCGCTGCGCCACCTCCCTGTAGCCCTGACTCGCCGCTAGTAAGCCGCCGCCGCCGCTGCGGATCTTCACAGCCCCAGCCGCCGGCCGGCCAGATCCGGAGAGGCCCGCCCGGATCCGGCCGCCACGACCCCTCTGCCGGCCATGGCCTTGCCTCCGGTCCCTCTGCGCGCTCGCCGGCGTCGCCCCGCCATGGCAGCTCCTCTGCCCCGCGTGGGACCGCCTCGTTCCAGATCCGAGGGGATCCCTCGATCCAAACGGGATCCCGGACGTCTTCGTCCCGTTTGCCCCGAGGTGCTGTTTTTTTCTAAGTCCCTGAGCAAGTGCCCGTTTTTCATCATAGTAGCATATTGTGTGGGCCCTAGCTCTCTGTATGTTTATCGGATGGGGATGTTTTGAATATGAAAAATCATCTACAATTTGTGCTCTTCATGTTAATGCCACTTGCATGCACATTAGAGACCAGATACCTGCTCAAAACTCTGTTGCAAAGGAGCATTCCATCGTAGTTTGCAAATCTGTTATTTTATTCAAACTTGCGTGGATGGTTGCATCTAGACCGTAGACCTTTTGCAAATGGTTTCTTCATGAGAATTTCTCTATGTGATGTCTACCGTCATGCCATGCCTCTGGTTGCCATGTAGCACCTCATTAACCTATCAATTTGTTGCTCTCAAGTGGCCATCGTGTTAAAACTGAAATCTGTTAACGATGAGTTCCGTTTTGCGAGCATCATATTAAGGAAACCCTGCACCCTATGAAATTTTGCCAATGGTATGATTTGAAGTGTGTCATGCCTAGTTGCTGTTAGTGTCCTTGCCATGCTCATAAGTGATTGTTATGCTACTGGTATTGCCATGTCTTCATGCCTAGTCAATACTGCAGTTTTGGGAGATAGCTAAATTTCACTAAGCCTGAAACTGTTATTTTGTTGCCATGTTGCCATGTGATTTGCTGTTGATCTAGGAGTCTTTTGTGGTTACCACCAAGGAGTCTTGTGTTAAGCATGTTGTTGCCTATCATGTTGTGCCAATAGTTTGCATGAATAGGTTTAGCATCATAATTAATTCTGTTGTCCAATATGTCAATCTGGTAAAAACTGCTGCACATGTCTACTCTAATTTTCACGAAGTCTGAGAATCTGTTTTCTTCATAATGCCATGTTTTGTTGATGCTAGCAATGATTCTATGCATAATTAGACCTTGCCACCATAGAATGAATTGTAGTGCATCATGTCTACTACCATGCTGTTAAGTTTCCTACCAATATATGACCTGTAGCATATAGTTTTACTGCTGCTAATATGCCTTCGTGAAAAATCTGCTATGCTAAAACCTTTTATTTTCACTAAGTCCTCATCTGCTATATTTTATTGCCATGTTGTGAGCTTCCTACCATGTGATCCATGACTCTTTTGAGTATGAAATGTGAAGATGAAATGAAGTGTGTGTTATATGCTACTGCCCCATGCTTAGTTTGTGCATTTTAGAATATTGTAACTTGTTGTTTTCATGTGTGCAAAATGCTATCTTGCTATTTTGGGCAGATTTCAATTAAAACTTGTGCTGGTTGTTGTGGTTGAACCGTTGCTTCGTTTTGAACATGCCATATATGAAACTTGCTTAGAATTTCATGTAGTTTCATAATATCTTGTTGCATACATGATTTAACATTTTTTTGGTTGATGTTTGCATGCATTTTGGATTCATGGCATATTATCTTGTGATGGTCATATCTTTTAGGCCGTAGCTCCGTTTTATATGATTTATATATGTAAATCGACTAGAATGATGCTTAGAATCACATGGTGCATTTTGTTTTTCTGTTTAACAAATATAAAACATGATTAGTTCAGATCTGGACCAATTTCGAAAATAACATATGGGGTCATTTCGGAAATGCTATATGTTGTTTTCGGACTCATTTAAACTTGCCTAGATGTGTAGTTTACTTATGCTTCACCTCTTGCCATGTTTATCAACATTTAATATTGTCGTGTACCTAAACGAGAGTGAACTAAATATTCGAATGTGGAGTTTCGTCAATATGCAACTCGTTGCATATTGAGCTTCACTTAATGTGTAGAAGTTGATTGTTGTGCTTGCCATGTCATGCATAACATGCATCATATTTGAAGTGCATCACGTCATGCATATGTTGTGGTGTTGATCATGTGTTGATTGTTGTTTTCGGATTGCTTCTTCTCGATAGAGTTCCGAAAGTGTTCGGAGTGTGAGGATTCGTTCGACTACGTTGGCTCGTCTTCTTCATGGATTCGTTCTTCTTCCAAGCGGGATCTCAGGCAAGATGATCATTTCCCTGGATAAAATTACTATTATTGCCATGCTAGATGTCTCGTTTCTATCGCTTGTCTCGCTACCTACCACTTGCATGTCAAGCCTCCCAAATTGCCATGAAAAGCCTCTAACCCCTCCACATCCCAGCAAAACATTGTTTGGCTATGTTACCGCTTGCTCAGCCCTTCTTATAGCGTTGCTAGTTGCAGGTGCAATGTTTCCATGTGCCAACATGGATATTTATGATATATCACAATATTATTGCTATTTAATTTAATGCACATATATACTTGGTAAAGGGTGGAAGGCTTGGCCTTTGCTCGGTGTTTTGTTCCACTCTTGCCGCCCTAGTTACTTGTGTACCGGTGTTATGTTCCATAATTGAGCGATCCTAACATGCTCGGGGTTGTTATGGGGACCCCCTTGATTTTCGTTTTAGGATAAAACTTGTCTGGCAAGGCCCAACATTGGTACTACATTTGCCTAATAACTAATAAACCTGCATAGGGAGTAATTAACCCGAGGATCTTTAATCAACAACCCGGGCCAGTGCTCCTCATGAGTGTTGGTCCAAACTAGAGTCGTGTGTGGGGCCCACCCAGGGCAACTCGGGAGATGTCTATCAGGCCACTGTACGTTGTGCTCATCCGGTCGTGTCCTGAAAACGAGATACGCGGCTCCTATCGGGTTCGTCGACACGTCTGGCGTTCTTGTTGGACTTGTTTTACCTTTCTCGAACGTCTTGTGCGTGGAATTCCGAGAATACTTCGGGCTATCTCGAGGTTGCGGTTTTCCAGTGGAATTGCCTAGGAAATCACGGGATTCGTGGTCGAGGTTATTCCCGCGGCGTGTGGTTAGTTTGTGATGGATGAGTTGGTTCACCCCTGCAGGGTTAAATCTTTCGGAAAGCCCTGCCCGCGGTTACGTGGCAACTTGGAAACTTTGTTTAACACCCAGTCATAGCAAACTTGAAGTAAACTCAAATAAAATACACCAACTGTGTGCTTAACCGTGACTGTCTCTTCTCGTGAGTCCTTTTCTGAGAGAGAACATGGTGGGGTTATGATTGACGTAAGTAGGTGTTCAGGATCACTTAGTGATCATTACTAGTACACGTCCGTTTATGTGACAATCATCCCCCCTTATTCTTGTATTCGTAAGTTAACCACTCAAATAAATGCTTAGTGCTTGCTGCAGCCTCACCACTTAACCATACCTCACCCGTTAAGCTTTAATAGTCTTGATACCCTTGGAAATGAGATTGTTGAGTCCCCGTGGCTCCCAGATTACTACAACAACAGTTGCAGGTACAGGTAAAGCGATGCGTTGACATGAGAGCGATGCTTTGTTTGATTTGGAGTTCTTCTTATTCTTCTTCATCGATCATAGGATGGGTTCTAGGCGGCAGCCTGGGATAGCAAGGATGGATGTCATTTTATCGTTTGTTTACGTCCATAGTTGGACCCTGCTCTTCTGTATGATGGTTGTATGTGTTGATGTATTGATGTGATATTGATGTAGCTTGTGGCGAGTGTAAGCCAATTCCATATACTCATCTCTTCTTTACATGTACTTGTAATGATATCCATTCTTGTGAAACGACGAGATGCGCTTCTATCCCTGTCGAGGCCCTCGTGCCAAAATAAGGATAGGATCGCATCTTGGGCGTGATAAGTTGGTATCAGAGCCTGTACCGACCTAGGAGCCCCCTTGATTGATCGAACTTGGTGAGTCGAGTCTAGTGAAAAACTATTTTAAGTCTAGTTATATCAGAGAGTAGGTTTCTTTTACTCCTCTTCTATGCTCTGGTGAGGTATTCAACTTAGGAATTTGGATTCTACTCCTCTTCTCGCTAAAAAAAAATTAGGATCACGCGGGTATTTTGGAAACATTATGATGCCGATGTGAAGGAATTATGTCTTGGTGCCTCCTTTTATCGAGGAGTAGAGCTCCGAGGGATTTTTGCACATCGTTATCGTTCAGTTTCCTTAGTATCTCAGGACGGAGGATATTCGAAATTGCTTCAATACTAGTAGTGGCGAGAGGAGTCCGACATCCCTAGTACTGGTGGAGAGAGTTCGGATGTACTGCCATACTTAGTATCGTTGTGATTACGAGTGTCTGAGGTAGACAAGTTTGCGGAGTTTCTTGGATTATGGTGTGGAAGGTTGCGGGTGCAGTTGTAGCTGATTACCTTGGGTATGTTCCTGGGTCCGCAACCCGAATCGCATAAACAAGAAAGACTTCGGAAATTCTTAGGTGGGAATTCAAGTAGTTACCTAGGATTATCCTTCCAGCAAATGCAATGGGTTATGTATTTGTTTCCGGCTTAATTCTCAAGCCTCACCCTTTGTGTTGTTTTAGAGTATGGTAATTCGAGTTGCTTCGATGTCAAGTGGTGATTTCATATCTTTCCTAACCAGTGTGTTTCTCATCAAGATAATTCATCCCTCTCCAATATTTGCAAGATCAATCCTCATATTCCTTTCCGGAGTTCGTCTCATCTGTCTCAGGTTGGCTTTGTTTTTCCCATCCTCCCGCCCTTGTCTTCAATGATTAAATTGTCATCCAAGTGCCTTTCTTTTCATTGATGCTTCCGCTATCTTTTTTTTCCATATTCTACCCGGTGATTCATTGCGAAGATGCTCAAGTGCTCAAGTTCATCATTTCTTAGTCTTCATCTTTGTTTTCTTTCCGGTGGATTCAATGCAATCTCTTAGTGTTCGTCATATCCTTGTCATTCATTACATGATTCCCCATGTTGGAAGTTCTTATCCAAGCCTCTCTTGTTTGTTCGTCTCTATTCTATCCGGAGTGCTGAAGATATCTCGGAAGATTCGTGTTTTCATTCAAGTCCTTTCAATTAGTTCAAGGTTCTCAACCTCATCAAGTTTTCATTCGTACCGGTGCAATCTCTCTTCCTAAGCAATTGCTTCAACGGTGATCTCTTTGAGTGGGCTCATAACCCACATGTTTTTTCCCAGGATCTTACCTGGCTCTTCTAATCTTCCCGGAGATGTCCTCAAGTTCTTTTCAATATGCGTAAGAATGAATTTCATCAGTAATATTCCTTCTCAAAATCGCTTCCAAATTATTTTCATCGTTGGCTCAACCTTTCCTTATTCATTATTCCGGAGAGTCTCAGTAATTCTTGGTGGTGTTTCTCGCCATCATTCTCAGCTTTGAAGACCGAAGAAGTGTTTCTCTTAAATCCTTGTCCATTCTCTTGAAGATTCATGGTTTCAGCTTCGTGCTATCCTCTTAAATTGTTTTCGATCATGAGTAATTCCTTTCATACCTATCTGAAGCATTTGAATGTTGTTTTCTTTTCTCGATCCTCCGAAGGCCATGATTTCAGAAGAATTCTTCGTTCTCAGCTTTCAGCTTACGTTCTCAAATTCCTCTCAATTGATGTCTCTTCGTTCGTTCGATATTTTCATCGTTCTTTCTCAATTCATACTGGTGGTTCATGATCTCTTAGTTCTACTGTATCTCCATTCATTCTTGGTATCCTCATTCATTGTGAATTCTTACCGGTGTTTCGTTGAAGACTTCTTCAAGTTTGTGTTCTTATCTCTCATCAATCTTTGCAACAAGAATAAGTGGTATGTTAAATCCGTTGCTGGTCATCAATTTAACTTGATGAAGGATAGGCATAACATAATTCTTATTCTTGTTTCATCAAATGGTTTCAATCCTTCTTCCAGAGTTGTTCGTGATATCAATTCTCGATTCTAAGTTGCTCATCTTTTCTCTTCCGGAGTTCCAAGTTTTCTCAAGTATCTCATCGCGAAGCTTCATCTAAATCTTTGCAACGTCATAATCTATCCTTTTCAACCTTCATTTCTTTTGATCGTTGTTTCGTATACGAGGTCCTCACGGTGGTTCTTCAAGGATGTAATTCTTTCTTGAAATTTTCGTCAAGATTCTTGTTGGAGGAGCTCAAGTATTCTTATCTTGCATTTCAAAGTGCAATTCATTCTCTCTTATCTTTTGAGATGGTGTTATAGCATTCTTGATTCATGAGGAGTCTCGAAGAGTAGTTGACAAGAATGAGATATGTACACCCATCATCTTCCTCATTGGAGCTATCTTGGATTGGATTTCACCTAAAGCATTTCCTAGGGATTGTTGCCATCATGGTGCTCATCAATGATCCAAGTTTTCAATGTATCCTCTTGGTGAAAGAAGTTTGCATATCTTGTTGTTCCCAAGCAATCATTGTTTTCCGTTAGTGGCGGGTTGTCACCTCATAATTTTGAAAGAGTTTCCATAAGCCCACAACAAACTTATTCTTTTCGTTGTTGATTTTACAACAACTCCGTTCAATCTCCCTTTGGTAAGGATGATTTTCAATTCAATTGGGATAGAAGTTGTCATTTTATTTCTGTTCTTTTCATTCCAAGTATCTAGCTTCTATTCTCTTATTCCGGAGGCTTTGTGATGTTGCTTTATTCATCGCATCATCTCGGTTGGTCAAGATCATGTTCCTTCTTTGCTTATTCATTTAACCGGAGTGTTGTGTCCTATCTTCAAGTTCTTTCCATCTAATCAAGTTTTGTCTCTTTCTACCGAAGTGCTGCCTAGATTTCTTTTGAATTCTTGCTTGATTCTCATATCATCCTTCTTCTCTTGGTTTCACTCGTTTGTCAAAGAAGCAACTACGTTCTACCTCTTCCTTTCTTCTTCCTCTTCCCCTTCTCATTCTAAGATCTCGGGTCTTGTAAGTGGAGGAGAGTTGTATCAGTCCGAGACCGACGCTCCGGAAGATTCCCGTTTTATTTCCATTCTCGTCGTCTGATTCGTTCGGTTGTCGCATTCATCATCGCATCATTCGCATCATCTGCATAGCATCATCACTCGTTTTTGAAAACTTGCATCCGTTATTAGATGCCGGTTCTTTCCGTTCTTGTCGTTGACCGTTTTGAGTCCAACCACACACGCACGCGCCCGAGGCATCATTAAAATATTGTTTTTAAAAGCGCGCGAAAAATATTCTTGGATTGGGTCAAAAGTTGGCATGCGGTCTTGTTATATTGTAGGTAGATCGCCTGCCAAGTTTCGTCACAATCAGAGGTCGTATGATACCCGAACAGTCAACCATAGTAGCGCAATCATCGGTTTTAATTATCGGACGTTTCACGGTTTGAAAATCTTGTGCAGGGCCGCAATTCTCCCTCTCATCTCAGCCCAAACACCTCTCCACAGCCCACTAGTCCAGCCTAGCCCCCCATCCGATCGAAGCCGTCGGATCGAGATCCGAGGGTCCGAAAACGGAGCAAAACCCCTAACCCTAGCCCCCATTGCAATAAATAGAGGCCTGCCCTTCCAAAAATGGAACCCTAGATCCCCCGCATCGTTTTCCGTGCGTGTCCAACCCCCAGCCGCCAACCAGCCACCTCCCACCTCGCAGCCGCCGCCGCCACGCCTCGTTTTCCGCGCCGGCCGCTCGCGCCCCGCCACTTGGCGAGCCGCCAGTCCGCCAGCCGCCGCGCCGCCGGTTTTCCTCCACCCACAACGCGCCAAGTGGCCTCCCCGCTGCCGTGGGCCCGCGAAGCCCGAAGCCGGTCCGTCCCGGGCCCGAGCGGGCCGAGCCGCTGCCACGCGCCCGAGGCGCCGCCAGCCGCCCCCGAGCTTCCGCGCCCTGCGCCCGACCCCGCCGCCGATGCGCCGCCGCCGCACCACCGGCCGCCGTGACGCCATCCGAGCCGCTGCCGCACCGCCGGCGACCAGCCGCCGCTGCGCCACCTCCCTGTAGCCCCGACCCGCCGCTGCCACCGCCGCGGATCTTCGCCGCCCCAGCCGCCGGCCGGCCAGATCCGGAGAGCCCCGCCCGGATCCGGCCGCACCGACCCCTCTGCCGGCCATGGCCTTGCCTCCGGCCCCTCTGCGCGCTCGCCGGCGTCGCCCCGCCATGGCAGCTCCTCTGCCCCGCGCGGAACCGCCTCGTTCCAAATCCGAGGGGATCCCTCGATCCAAACGGGATCCCAGACGTCTTCGTCCCGTTTGCCCCGAGGTGCTGTTTTTTTTCTAAGTCCCCGAGCAAGTGCCCGTTTTTCATCATAGTAGCATATTGTGTGGGCCCTAGCTCTCTGTATGTTTATCGGATGGGGATGTTTTGAATATGAAAAATCATCTACAGTTTGTGCTCTTCATGTTAATGCCACTTGCATGGACATTAGAGATCATATACATGCTCAAAACTCTGTTGCAAAGGAGCATTCCATCGTAGTTTATAAATCTGTTATTTTATTCAAACTTGCGTGGATGGTTGCATCTAGACCGTAGACCTTTTGCAAATGGCTTCTTCATGAGAATTGCTCTATGTGATGTCTACCGTCATGCCATGCCTCTGGTTGCCATGTAGCACCTGATTAACATGTCAATTTGTTGCTCTCAAGTGGCCATCGTGTTAAAACTGAAATCTGTTAATGATGAGTTCCGTTTTGCGAGCATCATATTAAGGAAACCCTGCACCCTACGAAATTTTGCCAATGGTATGATTTGAAGTGTGTCATGTCTAGATGCTGTTAGTGTCCTTTCCATGCTCATAAGTGATTGTTATGCTACTGTTATTGCCATGTCTTCATGCCTAGTCAATACTGCAGTTTTGGGAGATAGCTAAATTTCACTAAGTCTGAAACTGTTATTTTGTTGCGATGTTGCCATGTGATTTTCTATTGATCTAGGAGTCTTTTGTGGTTACCACCAAGGAGTCTTGTGTTAAGCATGTTGTTGCCTATCATGTTGTGCCAATAGTTTGCATGAATAGGTTTAGCATCATAATTAATTCTGTTGTCCAATATGTCAATCTGTTAAAAACTGCTGCACATCTCTACTCTAATTTTCACCAAGTCTGAGAATCTGTTTCTTCATAATGCCATGTTGTGTTGATTCTAGCAATGATTCTATGCATAATTAGACCTTGCCACCATGGAATGAATTGTAGTGCATCATGTCTACTACCATGCTGTTAAGTTTCCTGCCAATATATGACCTGTAGCATATAGTTTTACTGCTGCTAATATGCCTTCGTGAAAAATCTGCTATGCTAAAACCTTTTATTTTCACTAAGTCCTCATCTGCTATATTTTATTGCCATGTTGTGAGCTTCCTACCATGTGATCCATGACTCTTTTGAGTATGAAATGTGAAGATGAAATGAAGTGTGTGTTATATGCTACTGCCCCATGCTTAGTTTGTGCATTTTAGAATATTGTAACTTGTTGTTTTCATGTGTGCAAAATGCTATCTTGCTGTTTTGGGCAGATTTCAATTAAAACTTGTGCTGGTTGTTGTGGTTGAACCGTTGGTTCGTTTTGAACATGCCATATATGAAACTTGCTTAGAATTTCATGTAGTTTCATAATATCTTGTTGCATACATGATTTAACATTTTTTTGGTTGATGTTTGCATGCATTTTGCATTCATGGCATATTATCTTGTGATGGTCATATCTTTTAGGCCGTAGCTCCGTTTTATATGATCTATATATGTAAATCGACTAGAATGATGCTTAGAATCACATGGTGCATTTTGTTTTTCTGTTTAACAAATATAAAACATGATTAGTTCAGATCTGGACCAATTTCGAAAATAACATATGGGGTCGTTTCGGAAATGCTATATGTTGTTTCCGGACTCATTTAAACTTGCCTAGATGTGTAGTTTACTTATGCTTCACCTCTTGCCATGTTTAACAACATTTAATATTGTCGTGTACCTAAACGAGAGTGAACTAAATATTCGAATGTGGAGTTTCGTCAATATGCAACTCGTTGCATATTGAGCTTCACTTAATGTGTAGAAGTTGATTGTTGTGCTTGCCATGTCATGCATAACATGCATCATATTTGAAGTGCATCACGTCATGCATATGTTGTGGTG
The DNA here is from genome assembly GCA_039707655.1 of Elymus sibiricus. Lineage (NCBI taxonomy): Eukaryota > Viridiplantae > Streptophyta > Magnoliopsida > Poales > Poaceae > Elymus > Elymus sibiricus. The sequence goes on from CM077669.1 coordinate 272,676,696, forward strand.
TTGATCATGTATTGATTGTTGTTTTCGGATTGCTTCTTCTCGATAGAGTTCCGAAAGTGTTCGGAGTGTGAGGATTCGTTCGACTACGTTGGCTCGTCTTCTTCATGGATTCGTTCTTCTTCCAAGCGGGATCTCAGGCAAGATGATCATTTCCCTGGATACCATTACTACCATTGCCATGCTAGATGTCTCGTTTCTATCGCTTGTCTCGCTACCTACCACTTGCATGTCAAGCCTCCCAAATTGCCATGAAAAGCCTCTAACCCCTCCACATCCCAGCAAAACATTGTTTGGCTATGTTACCGCTTGCTCAGCCCTTCTTATAGCGTTGCTAGTTGCAGGTGCAATGTTTCCATGTGCCAACATGGATATTTTTGATATATCACAATATTATTGCTATTTAATTTAATGCACATATATACTTGGGAAAGGGTGGAAGGCTTGGCCTTTGCTCGGTGTTTTGTTCCACTCTTGCCGCCCTAGTTACTTGTGTACCGGTGTTATGTTCCATAATTGAGCGATCCTAACATGCTCGGGGTTGTTATGGGGACCCCCTTGATTTTTGTTTTAGGATATCACTTGTCTGGCAAGGCCCAACATTGGTACTACATTTGCCTAATAACTAATAAACCTGCATAGGGAGTAATTAACCCGAGGATCTTTAATCAACAACCCGGGCCAGTGCTCCTCATGAGTGTTGGTCCAAACTAGAGTCGTGTGCGGGGCCAACCCGGGGCAACTCGGGAGATGTCTATCGGGCCACTGTACGGTGTGCTCATCCGGTCGTGTCCTGAGAACGAGATACGCGGCTCCTATCGGGTTCGTCGACACGTCGGGCGGTCTTGCTGGACTTGTTTTACCTTTCTCAAACGTCTTGTGCGAGGAATTCCAAGAATACTTCGGGCTATCTCGAGGTTGCGGTTTTCCAGTGGAATTGCCTAGGAAATCACGGGATTCGTGGTCGAGGTTATTCCCGTGGCGTGTGGTTAGTTTGTGATGGATGAGTTGGAGCACCCCTACAGGGTTAAATCTTTCGGAAAGCCGTGCCCGCGGTTACGTGGCAACTTGGAAACTTTGTTTAACACCCGGTCATAGCAAACTTGAAGTAAACTCAAATAAAATACACCAACTGTGTGCGTAACCGTGACTATCTCTTCTCGTGAGTCCTTTTCTGAGAGAGAACACGGTGGGGTTATGATTGACGTAAGTAGGTGTTCAGGATCACTTAGTGATCATTACTAGTACATGTCCGTTTATGCGACAATCATCCCCCCTTATTCTTGTACTCGTAAGTTAGCCTGTCAAATAAATGCTTAGTGCTTGCTGCAGCCTCACCACTTAACCATACCTCACCCATTAAGATTTAATAGTCTTGATACCCTTGGAAATGAGATTGCTGACTCCTCGTGGCTCATAGATTACTACAACAACAGTTGCAGGTACATGTAAAGCGATGCGTTGACATGAGAGCGATGCTTTGTTTGATTTGGAGTTCTTCTTATTCTTCTTCTTCATCGATCATAGGATGGGTTCCAGGCGGCAGCCTGGGATAGCAAGGATGGATGTCATTTTATTGTTTGTTTACATCCGTAGTCGGACCCTGCTCTTCTGTATGATGATTGTATATGTTGATGTATTGATGTGATATTGATGTAGCTTGTGGCGAGTGTAAGCCAATTCCATATACTCATCTCTTCTTTACATGTACTTGTAATGATATCCATTCTTGCGAAACGACGAGATGCGCTTCTATCCCTGTCGAGGCCCTCGTGCCAAAATAAGGATAGGATCGCATCTTGGGCGTGATAACTGACCTTTGCTCAGATGGCGACATATGATATTCTTCGCTTTAGAATCGAGTTGTTTGAATCTCTTCACATCAGCAGCAGTAACAGTGGGAGTGACGCGGGGAACACCATTTTCCACAACATACTAGAGATCGTTGTCAATTGCCTCAAGATGCATGCGCATCTTGTTCTTCCGGTAGGGGTAGTCTGCCCATCGAAGGTAGGACACCAAGCTGAGACCTTGATCATGCCTGCAGTCGACATAACTAAAACTCCAGGTGGTTAAACCAAAATCACACAGAACAAGGGAGTACCTTGCTCTGATACCAATTGAAAGTGCGTTATATTGACTAGAGGGGGGTGAATAGGTGATTTTTATAAATTCATCACCGAGGAATTACTGATTGAGGAATTTGCTAAGTGACGAACTACTTGCAGCGGAATAAGTACTCAAATGCATGTGAAACATAGCAGTAGCATAGTCATCATGATGAAATGAAACATACACAGAGCATAAGTAGCGTGAACAGGATAAGCAGGCAGAAGATAAAGTGGCTGAAGAATTTGAGTTGAGGAAATTGAGAAAGTCTTCAGACAAATTCTTCAGACAGTAACGATCAGATTCATCAACAAGTACTTCGAGGAAATGAAGGGTTGAGGAAATAGAACCAGGAGCTCGACGAAGACAGTGATTTGATGACCCAGTTCCAACTGCTGTGACAGTCGTAAGTATAGTTCGGAGCGGCTTGGTATTTAAACCAAAGGACACACAGTCCCAGGACACACAGTCCTTATTGTATTATCCTTGAGCTAAGGTCACACAGACCTCACCCAACACTCGTGGTAAGTCTTCAGGGTAGACTTCCAAACCCTCACAAACTCGGTCACCCGGCGATCCACAATTGACTGCTGGATGCTCTAGACCATGACGCCTAACCGTCTGGAACATACACAACCTTCAAAGGTAAAAAGCGTCGGTTCCACACAGGAACAATCTCTTCAGTGATGCTCAATCACTTTGGGTTTTGGTGGTTTAGGTTTTGGGGTTTTTCCTCACTGATGATTTTCTCTCAAAGTCCTCGAGGAATGGGTTGCTCTCAAATGACAAGTGTCAAGTTCTCTCTTGGAGCAGCCAACCATCTATTGGTTGTGGGGGGCGGCAATTTATAGCCAGGGGGCAACCCGACATGATAAGACATAAATGCCCCCCGATGATATGACCGTTAGGTGGATAGAATATCTGGACAGCTTGCGCAAAGCACAACAACGGTTGGAATTTGAACTGTCAAATTCCTCAGGGCTTATCATATTCCTCACTTGTAGGCAATTCGCACTGGCGAAATCCTAACTCCTCAGTCAGACCAATTTCCTCAGAGACCAGAAGAACATCGTCTCTGTCACTGAAGAACTTGACTGAACTGCAAGAGATTTTCAATGGCTCCACTCAAAGGATTGGGTTGTGTTGAGGCCTTTGAGTTGAGCATCAGAAGGAAATTTTTCCTTAGTATTACCTCGGGCCCCTTTAATAGTACAGTGTTTCCTATGACTCAAGGAAGGAAATGAAACAATAAAAACAAAAGTCTTCACGCTTCATAGTCCTCGTTAATATCTTCAAGGTTACACCGAATTCTTCAGCTTCAAAGTCTTCAAGGAAATCCAAAGTCTTCAGCTGAAGACATTCATTTTTAGGGGTCGATATTCTTCGAATATACCAAACTTCTCATTGACTTATAGAGCATGTGTACACTCACAAACATATTAGTCCCTTAACCTATAAGTCTTCAATACACCAAAATCACTAAAGGGCACTAGATGCACTTACAATCTCCCCCTTTCTGGTGATTGATGACAAATAGGTTAAGTTTTCAACGGGGATAAACATATGAGGTGTAAGTACTGAGTTTGAGGAATTTTATTGCAAGATATAGAGGAACTCCCCCTGAAGATGTGCATATTTGAGGAATTAGCTTTGGACTGCAAATGCACATGGCAGGATAAAATCTTGGAGATCTCTCCCTATATCTTGTAATCCATACACGCATTTAACATATATCATAAGGATTTTCAAATGCATGATGGAAAATGGTGTCTGACGAAATTCAGCATGCGTGCATTAAGGTACTTGAGGAAATAAGCATGCGGAAAGCTGTTCAAAAGTATCAGACCACCATCGGACTTGAGTTTAAAACTCAATCAACAAACACTTCAGAAGAGCAAGAGTTGTAACTTAAACAAAAACAGCCCATATAAAGAGACCCGCTTGAAGACTAACTCAAATTTCTCCCCCTTTGTCATCAAGTGACCAAAAGGGATGAAATTGAGAACTAACGCCCCTGAAGAATTTCATCTTGAAGGTGGTGGAGGAGCGCCAGCGTTGTTAGGGTCGGTTGGTGGGGTAGGGCCTTCAGCAGTGTCTTCAATATCCTCAGCTTCATTTGTTGCATGCTATGAAGAAAATGAACTATCACCAGTGGGCACTATGTGGTCAATGCACGGCAAGGGGAATGGGTCCTTTGGGCAAGCCTTATTGACATCGGTGAAGTCGATGCAAAGCCTCCATTTCCCATTCGCCTTGCGCACTACCACAGGATTTGCTAGCCAAGTTGGGTGGATCACGCCCCTGATGAGACCTATTGCTTCTAGCTTCTTGATTTCTTCGGCAATAAATTATTGCCGCTCTAGGGCTTGCTTCTGGACCTTCTGCTTGACGGGGCGCGCATGGGGACAAACGGCAAGGTGTTGCTCAATCACCTCCCTGGGAACACCGGGGATGTCACACGGTTGCCAAGCAAACACATCGACATTCGCCCGCACGAAGGTGATGAGCGCACTTTCCTATTTGTTGTCGAGGGTGGCACTTATAGTGAAAGTACCGCCCTCGACGTTCTCCCGCGCGGTCACTTGCTTCGTCTTTGGAATGGTCACCTTGTCTTTCTTGCTCCTGGCGGCAGAGGTTTCTGGTAAGTCCTCGACGGGTGTGCTGCACCTTTTGGCGCACTTCCCGGAGTCCTTACGAGATCCGCCAGGGTTCTTGTTCTTCCCCCGAGGAGATTTGCCGGCAGGAGCGAGTGCCTCGTTAGCAGACGCTGCCACTGCCTCTCGGAAGAGCTTGTTGACGCAGAGGGCTACGTCCTTGTTATCAGCACGAACGCTGATGACGCTCATCGGCCCTAGCATCTTGAGGGTGTTGTAGGCGTGGTGAGAGGCCGCCATGAACTTCGCCAGCGCCGGTTGGCTCGGAATCCCGTTGTACGGCAGCGACATCTTCGGAACGTCGAAGACCACTCTCTCCATACTGAAGTTGAGCTCACTGCCAAACGTGACTGGCAGAGTTATCTTCTCCTTGGGTTGAGATCTTCCCGGGTTGACCCCTTGGAAGGATCATGTCGGCTTGAGATCTAAATCGGGAATCTGCAGACGCTTGATTACGTTCAGCGATATCAGATTCAAACCAGCTCCACTATCGACCAACATCTTCGTGACCTTGAGGTTGCGGATTGTCAGTGATACCAACAACTGCACGCACCCGATGGCAGTGATGCGGTCAGGGTGATCCTCAGCGTCGAAGATGATGGGAGTGTTGGATCATTTGAGGGGTTTCCTTGCCTCTACCGCTGGTTCTGCCACGTTGAACTCACGGGCCCACTGCTTGAGTTGTCGATGAGAGGAGTGCAAAGATGCGCCTCCATCAACGCACATGGCATCGACAGCTTTCTGGAATTCCTGGCCTTCATCTCCGTCATCATCATCGTCTTCGTCATCAGACTTCTTGTATCGGCCTCTAGCAAGTTTCTCCTTGCGCTGCTTGGCCTTGCCGCGGCGGCCACCGCGGTTACCGCTTCTTCTTTTTCCGGAACCACATGCACCATCTTGGCCCTTCTCCTTGTCACGCCTTTCGTACTCTTGCTTTTGCTTCTCGGTAAGCTATTCTACTTGGCGGCACTCGGTGATGTCGTGGCTCTTGGTGAGGTGGATCTTGCAGTACGGCCTACCGGTATTTTCTCCTACCACGGCCTCGTCATCTCCGGAGCTTGCGGCAGCATTCTTGCCAGACCCTTTGCACTTGGCCTTCTTGTCGGAGTCGGAATTGTCGTTCCCTTTGACAGCCATCACTGCTTTTCCCTTGCGCTTCCGGCCTTTTTTCTTGGAGGCCGGCGCGTCTTCATCATTATCTGAGTCGACCTCCGCGCCGGCGTCCTCTCCAGGGCGCCTTCTTCCCTCTTCAGCTTGCGCGCACTTGTCAGCAAAAGCATACAGCTCGGCGACATCCCGCACCTTATTGATTCTCATCTCCTCATGCATCCGCCAGTTGCGCACGTTTGTGTGGAACGTGGCAATCACAGCGGCTGGGTGGATGTCGGGGATGTTTTGTTGCACGCGGTTGAATCTCTGGATGTATTTGCAGAGGGACTCGCCCTCTCTCTGGGGGAGCAGATGCAAGTCGCTGGGCTGCACTGGAAGCTTATGGCCTCCATTGTATGCGCCAACAAACTGGTTGCATAGGTCCGCCCAAGAGGAGATGGGCCCCTCCGGCAAGTTCATCAACCAACTCCTCACGTTGAGCTTGCGCGCCAATGAAAAGTAGTTGGCGAATACTTTTTTCGTTGCGTCCCCCCGCAGCCTTCACGGCGATGGTGTAGATGTCGACGAACTCGGAAGGGCTGATCTTGCCGTCGTACTTATCGGGCAGTTCGGGCTTGAAGGGTCTACTGGAAGCCTAGCGGACTTGCCGTAGCTCGTGGGTGAACGCTGGGCAACCTACCTCGTAGGGCAGGCTGTCGGGTACCCCCGGCGTAGGTGCGTCGATGGCTGGGTCCGCGCGACCATCAGACTGGTGGCGTGCCTGATGTCGCCTCTCGATGGTAGTGCGAGTGTCCTCCTTGCGTTTATCCTTCGAGACATGGCATTGATCTTTGTTCATCCGCGGATCTGTTGAGGCGTACGACACCTCGTCTTGTACGTCGGTCCGGCGGGTAGGTTGCTACTGTTGTGGGGGAGATTGCACCGTGTGCGCCCCGACGGCATCGCGTCCGGTGGTGGGAGCCCACGTAGCCACCTGGCGGGCGCACGACGGGCCCGCTCCCTCTAGCCTGTCACGGTTCGCGAAACTCAACAGACTCTGGATAGTTGCTCTCCAGTCCTCCATCTTCTCCGGCACGGGTGGAAAGTTTAGCAACAGTTGGGCCTGCGCCAGAGCTTCCTCCGCAGTCTTGGGCATGGAGCGGTGCGAGGCGTGGGTGGCGCTCTTACTCCTAGAGGTGCCAGGAGGAGCGTCTCCCCGCGCCGTCGCGCGCTGCTCATTCCCTCCAGCAGGTTGCTATCGAGCTAGGCCCTGCGTGTCTTGAGAGGGATGCGCAGGGGTCTTGTCCGCGCGCTATCCAGGGTCGCCACCCTGGAGGCGTTGGTCACGGTGGTCTTGAGAAGGCTGCGGCGAAGGTCTTGTCGCTGCCGCTGCTGCTGTTGCTGCCGCGGCCGCGGCCGTTGTGTCTGCGGTGCCGGCCCCGGTCGCTACGGGCGCGGTCTGCGTCTCCACAACGAGGGGGTGCGGATCGCGGCTAGGGGAGCTCCGCGCAGTGTTGTGGCTGCGTTCACCGGCGTGGCGATTGTGGGGGCCGCCTCCATCAGTGTCGCCGGCCACCACTTGTGAGGGCAGCTTGGACATGGACGGGGCGGGCGTCCCCGGGCCCTTAGCCTTCTTGGGAGGCATGGGCGTTGAAGAAGTTGTTGGCGACGATGCGTAGGAGTCGGTGAAGGTTCACGCAAGGGATCCCCCTACCTGGCGCACCAAAGATGTCGGGGTACGACGATCTATGGGGCCGGCAAGGCCCCTTTCGTGGTTCGGCTGAGGGAATCCTCTGGCGCAATGAGCATCACCGGACACTGCACGCGCGAGGGTTTAGACAGGTTCGGGCCACCGGAGCGTAATACCCTATGTCATGTGTGGTGTGGTTTATTCGGGTTCACGGTACAGGAGCGTCGCAGCCCGGCAAGGATGCTTCAGGAGCGTCGCTATGCGTGTAAATGAACGGAGAGTCGACCTTTCTAAAGGTAGCCATGGACCTCCTTTTATAATCCAAGGGGCTACCACAGTGGCTAAAATGGTCTTTACACAAGGTAAATAGTGCACACTATCGCTGCCCTAGACACTGGTAGGAGCGGTAGTGGGAAATACCTAACTCTGACGGACTAAGACAGGCGCATTTAATGTGCCGTGAGGTGGCGAGCTGGCGACGTCTCCTTACATGGATTGCATCTCCTTCTGTGCCCTTCTCCTAGCTACCTCTTATTCTTTTGCCACGTCGTAGGATGGGTGTCATTAAAGCTGTTGTAAATCCTGGAAAACTGCCACGCACCCCGACCAGCTTCACCTACCTGCCTGCCCGCTCGACACCTAGCTGATGTAGAGAATGAGCCCTGCAACGTGGAGTGACGGCTTGGCAGGCGGGGGCCTTGGCGGGTGCGCTAGCGTCCGAGCCCCCCGTCAAGGAAGGCTTGATGGTTCGCTCGAGCCCTTGTACTAAGTGGCTTGGAGTTCAGTTCCAGCCCGGCAGGGTCTTCCCGGTTCGGAGGCCGCGGTCGTCTGGTGCACAAGTCAGGGTACTAAGGGCCCCCTTTCTTAGTACACCGATAGATGTCCTTATGGATATGGAGGCTCATGAGTCATTCTGCCTCCTCTGGTCACAACTATAACAACACGATCATTCAATTTATTATTCATTTCATTAAGCAAACCATTTGGTGACTTAGAGACTTTTTCTAACTGAGCATGAACCATGGATGAATGTTTACTCAAACCTCTAACATCATTAGCAATCCTAAACATCAAGTCACTCAAACGATCAATCATCATGGCATTTCGTTTCAATTGATTGCTAACATACATATTAAAGTTTTCTTGCTTAAAAATGTAGTTATGAAATTCATCCAGGCATTAACTAGCCGATTTATTATAAGGGATATCACCCTCATCAAATCTATAAAGAGAATTTACCGTTACTACCTATAGGGATATCGAGTCCATGCATTTCTTCAATAGGTGATAAATTCTTGACATCTTCAGACTTAATACCCTTTTCTTTCATAGTTTTCTTAGCTTCTTGCATATCTTATGGACTGAGGAATAGAATGCCACTTTTTCTTCTGAGTTGGTTTTGCTCGTGGTTTAGGAAGTGTCCAATCATCGGCATTCGTTAACATACTATTCAATAGTTCTTCAGCCTGGCCAATAGTTCATTCCCTGAAAACACCACCGGCGCAACTTTCTAGGTAGTCCCTAGAAGCATTGGTTAGTCCATTATAAAAGATATCAAGTATTTGATTTTTCTTAAGAGGATGATCAGGAAACGCGTTTCGTAATTGGATAAGCCTCCCCCAAGCTTGAGGGAAATTCTCTTCTTCAGGTTGCACAAAGTTAAATATTTCCTGTAAGGCAGCTTGTTTCTTGTGAGCAGGAAAATATTTTTCAACGAAGTAATCTATCATATCCTGGGGACTACGCACACAACTAGGATCAAGGCTATTAAACCATTTCTTAGCATCATCCTTTAATGAGAAAGGAAAAGGCTTAAGAATATAGTAGTAGCAAATTTTTTCTTCATGAGCAAATAGGGTGGCAATATCATTCAGTTTGGTAAGGTGTGCCACAACAGTTTCAGCTTCATAACATGAAAAGGATCCGATTCTACCAATGTAATTAACTCAGGATCAACAGAGAATTCATAATCCTTATCAGTGACAAAGATAGGAGAAGTAGTAAACTTAGGATCATATTTCATTCTCTCTATCATATATTTTTCTTTCCGCTTACTCAGTAATTTCTTAAGATCATCTCTATCATTACAAGCAAGAATTCTCTAGCTACCTCCCCATCCATAACATAATCATTAAGTATATCACGCATTTCAATTCTAGTAGGAGAGCTAGGCATAATAGGTGAATCATAATTTTCATCGGTTTCAACATTCTCAATTTCTTTAGCTTTAGCAATTTGTTCATCAAGAAATTCACCTAGTGGCACAGTTTTATCAAGCAGAGTACTAGCATCATCACAAGTTTCATCTATAACACAAGTAGTGTCGTGGATTTGTCACGGCAGATGTCCTAGTGTAAGGACTTAGTCGTGAGGTCCGGCGCACGTAACTGGTAGCTTGAGAGGGGTTGAGCGGGACGAGAGACGCGGAGTTTTTACCCAGGTTCGGCCCCTCCGATGGAGGTAAAAGCCTACGTCCTGCTTTGTGTCTTATATTGATGATGATGACGATCTCGGTTACAAGGGTGCAGAGTCAGCACCTCTAATCTCGAGACGCTCTAATCTGACTATCTTTCTGACCTGTCTATGAGACCTGTCTATGAGACGTCTAACCTGACCCTCTTGGGGTGACCCGCCCCTCCTTATAAAGGCCGAAGGGGCGGTTTACATGTAGAGTCTAAGTCGGATTGATGACTTCCCATCGCGGGCTTCTCTTCATGGGCTTCCGAGTCCTGGGCTTGTAACCCGTCCCGGGCGGCTTACACCGGGCGGGTTACAACCAGGGCTTATCTTCAGAGACTCGTCTCCGTGACTGTCTGATAACACTGTTCACCTCCTGGCACTGTAGCATCCGGGTTAGCCTCCTGACACTGTAGCCGGGTTAGCCTCCTGATACTGTAGCCGGGTTACCATCTCTGGTACTGTAGCTGCCGGGTTACCCCTGACACTGTAGCTGCCGGGTTACACCCCTGACACTGTAGCTGCCGGGTTACACCCCTGATACTGTAGCTGCCGGGTTACACCCCTGACACTGTAGCTGCCGGGTTATACCCTGACACTGTAGCTGCCGGGTTAGAACTGTAACCAGGTCTGTACTGTTTGCCGGGTCAGCATGTCTGCCGGGTCAGTACTGTTCTCCGGGTCAGTACTGTTTGCCGGGTCAGCATGTCTGCCGGATTATACCGTGGGGTAATATCCCCGTCATTAGCCCCCAGGTTAGCTTGAATTTATTCATGGTAAGCTCCATCGTCTTGCAGGTATATGCCCTTTGAAATAAAATATTGGGAATACAATACCCATATGCCGTTGAATCAGCCTTCGACGCTCTTGGCGGGTCTCCTCCGCCGGGTTATAATCATTGATGGTGCCGAGTTAAATAACTGAACTCCCGCTGAAATTGACATCTTGAAAACTTCTCCAATTTTTTGATATATTCATATTACCTGTAGCCCCCAAGCTCCAAGTTGATCCATGATGACTTGGCGCTTTGCAACAATATCTTTGATTGTGTAGCCCCCAAGTACCAGGTTGTCTTGCCTGTAGCAGCCTGGGACTTATAACTGTCTTATACTTTATAAAGCTTCAGCTGGTGTAGCCCCCAAGGGCCGGCTCATCAATATGTGATGCGCCGGGTCTTCAATTTGTACCTTATAATCTGTTTTGAACAACTGAATACTGTAGCCCCCAAGTGCCGGGTCGCACGCCTGCGGCGACTTGGGACTTTAGAAAAATTTGATGTGAGCGGTGTAGCCCCCAAGTGCCAGGTCAGTAAGAAGTACTGGGCTGGGACTTAGAAAAATATTGAAAGGCTTGCTCATCTCCTTGAGATAATAAGGTCTTGTTGACAATGTAATACTTTGAAAACCAGCTTGCATTAGCCCCCAAGTGCCGTGGTGCATGCTTGCAGCGACATGGGACTTTGCATACTTGATATAAACTTGTCTTGAATATTGTAGCCCCCAAGTGCCGGGTCGTCTGCCTGCGGCGACTCGGGACTATTGTGATAATAATGACTCATCATTGTTGGATGAATCCTTGGCCGTGGTTGTAACTTGACAGAGTATCCTGAATAATGCCTTTACTCTTGATAATGAAAATCCCAGCTCGTGGTTGCGGTGCAACCCGGCGATTATGTATGAGAAATCCATGATGAAGATCCAGCCATGTTGGCTATTAAAGATCTATTTGTTCTGGCGGCTTATCTTATAAGACAAGACCTGCAAAAATAAACAAACAGAGTATATTCTGCATTGTTGTAAGGGCGGCTTGAAAAAGCACAACCCGGAGATGTTAAAATCTCGTATAGCCTTGCTTCCTCTTTCACAATCTTGCTCTGACCCGGTTTGGCAAACCGGCATGATATGTAAGTATGATGCAATGCATGATGTAATGTATGATGCAATGCAATGTATGATGCAATGTATGATGTTCTTGCTTTGCCTTTTATTCTCAAAATTTCATATAATGGTTCTTCTGGGTGGACTCGATGCTTGAACTCATACCAGTACAGGGTCTCTAACGAGAGTGGCCGTCAACTCCTTTGAACGGCTCAGGGTCTCTAGGCGAGATTAACTGATAAGAGCGCAACGAACCAGAGAGAGACACAGCAGGTGGGAGAGTTTACCTCGCCGCTGTAAGAGGCCCTTGCAGGGGGTAAGTTTTAGAACTCGCTGCACCCCTGACAAAACGGCATCAACTTACAGGCAGGTATAACTCGGATTTGCGGATGTAAGGGTTTGCCTCGCCGCTGTAAGAGGCCTTTGCAGAGGGTGAGTTTTTAGAACTCGCTGCACCCCTGACAAAGCGCATCTACTTACAGGCAGGTATAACCCGGATTGCAGATCGAAAAGGAGGTAAGTTTTAGAACTCGCTGCACCCCTAGTGATCTTTGTTGACGGAATCAACCTTTGGGTCCACGACCCGCCTTATATTGGCTGAAGAGCCTGACCGAGAGGGTTGAAGCTTAACCCGGTGGATTGAAAGCCCCCAAACGACCTTGTTGAAGTATCAACATAATTGCAGCATCTTGTAAGCCGCCATCTTGTATGAAGAAATAGCAGAAGCCCCCAAGTTGAACGGTGCATCATGGCGACTCGTCTTCTTGGGTAATTTTTAATCCTTCCGCCAATAATGTACTATCCCCTGAGATCGGGTTAACTTTCTTGCCATGATCTGTGGCTCTCGTTGAAAACGGCCAAGTGTGTCGAGCCATGCCTGTAGCCCCCGAGTTCTTAAGTTGACTCGAAGAGGCGGCATGAGAATCTTCACTGAAGGTTGAGATTGACCGTGGCGGGTTATAGATGATCCCGCATGAATTGTTCCAATAATCCGGTCGATGGTTCGTCCCGGCTGGTTGTTGAAGCTAACCAAACTGCAGTGGCGGCGACTTGTGCGCCTGTCTATTTGGGTGGCTCATATAGATGAACTGCACCGATATGCTGATGTGAATCAGACTGTGTGCGGCGTCTTGCGCGTTTCGATTGAGCGGCGTCTCAAAGCCGCCCGTCGGGCGGCTTGTACTGATGTACACAGCTCCTGACGTGTTGATGTAGACGTAGAAGTTAACCGCGGCGTTGAAGGTGGCGCAGTTGTGATAGACGGCCGCGGCATTGTAAGCCGGTATGGTCGGGAGAGGCGGCCGCGGCATTGTAAGCCGGTGCGGACGGGTGACTCGGCCGCGGGCGTTTGTAAGCCGTCGCGGACGTATGAGTCGCCCGCGAGTTGATGTAGACCGGACCACAGGTGGTTTCCGTGCGTCCATTGGACAACTCGTACGGGCGGGTGCTGATTTGAGCTTTGTACCCGCCGTACGCCGGTCACCTTGCCAGTCCTGCATAACGACATCACAGACGAGAGTAACTGTTCTCGAAAGAATAATAAATGTTTCAATAAAAATTGAATGGACAGATTTCACCTGATTCGTCCGGACGACAGACGGTCCGTTCTGTGAACATGCCCCAGTAATTTCAATGGCAATTTAGCCAGTCTTTCGAGGCCGCGGCAGAGGCGGCGGGCCGTAGCGGCGAAAACAGCTCGAGGCGAGACTCTGGATGATGAGGCAGAGGTGGCTCGCATTGAATGTATGGCGGCTCTGAAAGGCCAATCAGGCGGTGGTCGCAGCGGCGATGGCGGAGACGGCAATTTGAAGTGCGACCGCAGCAGAGCCAAAGCCGGGCAGCTTTAGAATAGACCCGCAGGTTTAGAATAGACCCTCCGGGTCACCTCTTTTTTTTTTTTTTTTTTTTCAGTGGGTAGCCGGCCTCCCTTTCCCATCTGACCCCATCTTATCTCTTTTCTTTTCCTGAGAGGGGAAAGTACGGGAAGAGCCGGCGCAGAGGCAGGGTGAAGCCAGCTTGCGGGCTCACGGGGGCGGCTCACGCTGCAGCGGAGAGGCGCCGGCGACTCGGCAGTGGCTCAGTCGTGGCCGAGGCCAAACATGGCGAGGCGCGGTGGAGACGGCGGCCTGCTCGGGCGGTGGTGAGGCGGAGGCGCGGTCCGGCGCGGCCGCGGCGGCGGGGCCAGCTCCCGGCGGCTCACGGCGCGGCAGGCGCGGGGAGGACGGCGACTCAACGAGCGACTCCGCTCGCGGGCGTGACGGCGGCTGCCCAGCATGCGGGTGCGACGGCGGCTTGCGGCGCGGCTTGTGGGGGCGGGGCCACGGCAGCAGAGACGAGCAGAGGAAGAGCCGGCGAAGCGCAGCGGAGCCAGAGCCGGCGCGCGGGGTGGAGATGGCGACTCGTGGTGGCGGAGGCGGCTCTGACCGCTGCAGAAACGGCAGGATTGCCAAGAGGCGAGGCCGCGGGGCGGCTCAACGGCGGCGGCTGTCGCCGGCTCGCAACGGTGAGGCGGAGGCCACTGGACGGCCAGGGCGGCTCTGGTGGCGGGGGCAGCTCGGTGCTGTGGAGGCCTGTGAGCTGCGGCCGTTTGCGGCGAGGCTGGAGACGAGCTCGCGCGGCGACTCACGGCAGAGGCGGAGCGGAGCAGACAGCGGCTCGTCGAGACGGCGGCTCGAGGAGGCCCAGGCGAGGCGGAGCTGCGACGACGTTGGCGGGTCCAGCGAGGCGAGGAGAAGCCGCGGCCAGCCATGGCGGAAGGGCAGACCGGCGACGGAGGTGGCTCTGGCGATGGAGGAGGAAAAGGCGAGGCGCCGGCGGCTCAGGCGACGCGGGAGGAAAAGGCGAGGCGCCGGCGGCTCAGGCGACGCGGTCAGGGCCGGCCTTTGACGAGGATTGGCGAAGGAGGCAGCTCGAGGCGTCTCGAACGTGGCCGGCTCTGGCGGAGATGCAGCAATGACCCGGCACGGGGGCGGTTCGGGGCGGAGATGACCCGGCGAGGCGGTCGCGGCCGGCTTGGCGGAGACCGAAGGAGGAGGCGGCTCGGGCGCCGTTCGCTGTAGAGTTGGGCGGCGGTGACTTGGCCGCGGCGATGAAGGTGGGCGGCGGCTTGGGGAGGCGGGCACCGGCTCGCTCCGAGGCGCCGGCGAAGGCGGAGACGCGGTCCGGCGCGGTCGCGGTGGCGGGGCCAGCTCCCGGCGGCTCACGGCGCGGCAGGCGCAGTCGCGGCGGCTTGGAGCACCGGCGGCAGAGACGGCGGGGCGGCTCGCAGACGCAGCAAACCAGGGCGGCTCATGGTCGGGCGGGGCGACAGAGGCCGCGGCGGTTTGTCTAGCACCGCAGTGGCGACTTGTCCCGAGCGGCAGATGCGGTGTCGTGTCCGTACCAATTTCCGGGTCAACAGGGATACCGTCTCCGGGTCGTGGTGTATTTAGAGAACCCACGTCCGTGTATATTTTTGTTTTTGCAAGGATTTGATGAAGACGGCAGCAGCAGTACAAACCTCCTTGGCCTTAACGCATCCATCAGATTTGGTATGGTGATTGTCAATTGTGCTGCCCGCAAGAGAAGTTTCCGATATTATTCTTCAGTGGCACTGTTGCTCCTAGTAGAAAAATACCCTTCGCAGAACGTGGTGTACGGCGGCTGTAGTAAAATAGTTGTCGGACTCAGCCATAGCATCACAACTATGATATTTCTTTCTTTGATCTAATCTGACTCGCCGCACAATTTTTCATCTTGAGCAATGAACTTGGAAAGGCAATTTTTGCCGTCACTGGATTTTTCCTTCTTTTTCAACCCCGTCTGATGAACTGGGAGTTGATGTAGATCCTTTCACGGTGACTCTTCTTCGTCTGAACAATCGCGAGCTTCTCGATCCCTGAAGAATTCCCTTTAAGAACACAATACCATCGCACTGGCCCCACGGTGGGCGCCAACTGTCGTGGATTTGTCACGGCAGATGTCCTAGTGTAAGGACTTAGTCGTGAGGTCCGGCGCACGTAACTGGTAGCTTGAGAGGGGTTGAGCGGGACGAGAGACGCGGAGTTTTTACCCAGGTTCGGCCCCTCCGATGGAGGTAAAAGCCTACGTCCTGCTTTGTGTCTTATATTGATGATGATGACGATCTCGGTTACAAGGGTGCAGAGTCAGCACCTCTAATCTCGAGACCCTCTAATCTGACTATCTTTCTGACCTGTCTATGAGACCTGTCTATGAGACGTCTAACCTGACCCTCTTGGGGTGACCTGACCCTCTTGGGGTGACCCGCCCCTCCTTATAAAGGCCGAAGGGGCGGTTTACATGTAGAGTCTAAGTCGGATTGATGACTTCCCATCGCGGGCTTCTCTTCATGGGCTTCCGAGTCCTGGGCTTGTAACCCGTCCCGGGCGGCTTACACCGGGCGGGTTACAACCAGGGCTTATCTTCAGAGACTCGTCTCCGTGACTGTCTGATAACACTGTTCACCTCCTGGCACTGTAGCATCCGGGTTAGCCTCCTGACACTGTAGCCGGGTTAGCCTCCTGATACTGTAGCCGGGTTACCATCTCTGGTACTGTAGCTGCCGGGTTACCCCTGACACTGTAGCTGCCGGGTTACACCCCTGACACTGTAGCTGCCGGGTTACACCCCTGATACTGTAGCTGCCGGGTTACACCCCTGACACTGTAGCTGCCGGGTTATACCCTGACACTGTAGCTGCCGGGTTAGAACTGTAACCAGGTCTGTACTGTTTGCCGGGTCAGCATGTCTGCCGGGTCAGTACTGTTCTCCGGGTCAGTACTGTTTGCCGGGTCAGCATGTCTGCCGGATTATACCGTGGGGTAATATCCCCGTCAAGTAGTATCATCAATTACTTGCGACATATCAGAGTGAATAGCAGGTGGAGGTGTCGCAAGCATACTTAAAACAGAAGGTGAATCAAGTGTGGAGCTAGATGGCAGTTCCTTACCTCCCCTCGTCTTAGTGGGTACGATCTTAGTTCTGGAGACCTTTAGTTTATCCACAGTGATCAATACATATCCCAAGTGAACTCAGTAAATAGAGCTATGCTCCCTAGCAACAGCACTAGAGAATAGTCTTGATAACCCACAAGTACAGGGGGTCGCGACAGTCTTCGAGGGTAGTATTTCACCCAAATTTATTGATTCGACACAAGGGGAGCCAAAGATATTTATGAGTCTTAGAAGTTGAGTTGTCAATTCAACCACACCTGAAAATAATATATGTGCAACAAAATATTTAGTAGCACAGTAGTTTGATAGTTTTAGTAACTATAGCAATAGTAGCAGGAACAGTAATAGTAGCAGTTTGTGATGATTCTAACAGCGGCGGCAGTAGTAACTTAGCAAATATCAATATGAGAAAAGCATAGGCATTGGATTGGCGATGGATATTTATGTTGGATGGCATTCATCATTTAGCAGTCACAACCTAGAGCGATACACAATAGCGTCAATTCATCAACGTAATGTAGGCATGTATTCCGTATATAGTCATACGTGCTTATAATAAGAACTTGCATGACATGTTTTGTCCTACCCTACAGTGGCAGCGGGGTCCAGAGGGAAACTAAGGGATATTAAGGCTTCCTTTTAATAGAGAACCAGAACAAAGCATTAACACATAGTGAATACATGAACTTCTCGTACTACGGTCGTCACCAGAGATGATCCCAACTTTTGTCACTTTGGGGTCTACGGATCATAACACATAGTAGGTGCATATAACTTGCAAGATAGGATCTAAAGCACTCTCATATTGATCGAAACATAATAGGTTCAGATCTGAAATTATGGCACACGGGCCCTAGTGACAAGCATTAAGCATGGCAACATCAATCTCAGGACACAGTGGATACTAGGGATTAAGCCCTAACAAATTGACCAAATTACATGACAAATTTCATCCAACTCCATCACTGTCCAGCAAGCCTGCGCAGGAATAACTCAGTCCCGGTGGTGAGCATCATGGAATTGTTGATGAAGAAGGGTTGATGATGACAACGGTGATGAATCCCCCTCTCCGGGGCCCCAAACGGACTCCGTATCAGCCCTCTCGGTGAAGAACAGGAGGTGGCGGTGGCTCCATCTTGTAAAACACGATGAAAGTTTCTCTCTGATTTTTCTCTCCGTGAGACGGTATTTATAGAGTTGGAATTAGGGCAAACGGGGGCTCATAGGACCCACGAGCTCACAGAGCGCGCCCCCCTGAGCTCGTGGCTCCCTGGTGGCCCCCCTCCGGCAGGTCTCTTCGCCAATAATTCTTATATATTCTGAAAATATTCTCCGTAAATTTTCACCCCAATCTGAGAACTTTTATTTCTGCACAAGAATAACACCATGGTAGTTCTGCTGAAAACAGCGTCAGTCCGGGTTAGTATCATTCAAATCATGCAAATTAGAGTCCAAAACAAGAGCAAAAGTGTTTGGAAAAGTAGACACCCCTAGGACTTTTCAGACGCCGTCGGCTCGCAACCGCTAGCCATTGTATATGGCCATTCCCTGCATGTTCAACTACTTTGTGCATGGGATTGCTCGCGGTTGAGGAGGCCGCGGTGCGCTCTACTGGCGTCCCTCCACGTGCGCTGCCAGCAGTTGGTGCCAGTGCACGGTCACGTACGTTTGGGGTGCCATATGCATGCAGTTGCGCCATGCACGGTGCCACCAAGAAGTTACGTGCGCCATATAGTTATGCACTACAAAAACTGTCATGCGGACGTGCAGAATTTCTAGGCCGTCCGGCGTCCACCCATTTATTCCACGGACATTTATCTTAATCTCTTCAACCTTCTGATCATGCCAAACGACACAAGAAGCACACTCTTGATGAAAATACAAAGCGGATATCATGCGCGAATCCAATGTCGGTGCTCCGAGCGGTTGTCGGCGACGAGTGGCTGTTCACTATTCGTGCCAAAGTGGTCACCTAAATAGGAAGATGGATCTCTCGGTGGTGTACACCAACAACCCAGTCAGGGTGGAGAACTCCATCAACACTATTGAGCAGCTCTTGCTGAGGATGAGAAGTACAATGTGGTCAGCTTCGACCTCAAGTATAGTGACAGTCATGTCGGGTATGATCATAAGGTTGTCGTCGCTTAGTTGTTCATGCGCCAACACGTCCTCGTCAACCACTACTACCTGGCCACAAGTCCTTGCGAGCGTTTTGGCATGTTTGTCAATAGCCCCGACTACAGGTTCGCAATGATGGACAGCACCAATGATCTAAAGGTGCTCAAGTCTTCGATCTTGGCCTGACAGAAGCTTGTCGACATCCAAGGGAAGTACAGGGTCTGGGGCAGCAAGAAGGAGAAGGACTCCTTGGATGACCTCATTGCGGCCATCATCAACCCCTACTATAGAGACATGAAGGTTGAGTGTGACAAGAACAAGTCTGCCTAGCACAAGGTCTGGGTGAACGAACTAGATGAAGAACACGTCAAGTACGCGGCAAAGGACTCGTACACAAGCTATGAGATGTACAAGCAGATCGTTGACATGAGGAAGTGCCTCTGTACTATAGATGGTGAGGGATCAATCCACAAGCAGAGGAGTGGCAGCAAGCGTCATCACAAGAAGTAGATGATTTGATGATCGTTGCTCCTAGTTTAGTATGCATGTGATTGTCTATTGGGGTGTGCAAATGTTATGTGTAGTCACTTATGTAATTCGATGTTTAATTTGGTTATGCAACTATGTTGTTATAAGTAACTATGTTGTTGTTCTGTAGACAGAGCAAATCACATCTCATACGATTAAACTATGGAACATGTCGGTGATGATATCAGCAATCGCTGACAATTGTTTACCAGCAATCGTTTGCCCACAACACACACAGCTTATTACGAGGAACTGTCTATGTTACTATCGGTCTTCCCACACAATTCTGGTTACTAACCCATTTGTCGGGTATCACACACATCTTGTTACGCCGAATCGTTTGTGTTATTTTTGCTCATCGCAAACAGTTCATCCAAGTGAACTGTATGCCATCTACGCACACATATCGATATGGGTACCCGTTTGTGTTATTTTGGCTAACTGCAAATAGTTCGTGTGCACCAACTATATGCCACGTATCGCACACGCAACTCTTATGTGAATTGTGCTTGATGGATCATCCATCGCACACAGTTCATTTTATTGGTGACGGTTTTATTACCATATCATTTGCAATTCATGCATCGCACCCAGTTTCGTCAAAGGGTCTCCAATACATGTGTCGTCTTAGGACCTTCTTGTAGTAGTGGTGACCCCGTAAAGGCAATCATTGCCTAACATAGGTAAAACGGTGAGGACGACCCGACTGAACTACCGGGAAGGATCCATATATCAGAAGACCACTCCATGATACAGAATTTTGAGATTCATGAGTGGTAAGGAAGACACCAAGGATCTCCAAGAATCACTATTTGAAATCGTTGATGTCGATATTTACCCATGAAACATATGGAAAATTTACTGATAGCCTGCACCTTAGAAACCCCGAATGAAGAATAGATGGTACAGACACGAAATGCTACAGACAGGTTGTAGATTATTTTGCCTGAGAATCCTTAAGTAATTGGCAGGTGGTAAATGACATATGGTACCAACACGAAATGCTACATACAGGTTGTAGATTATTTTGCTTGAGAATCCGTAAGTAATTGGCAGATGGTAAATGACAGATGGTGCAGTCGCAAAGCTTCCATGGATAGAAGGATGATAGATGGTAATAGATGGTATGAACATAGATGGAATTGCAAGGATATTTGGAACCACATGGACAAATGGACAGAGAACCTAATGAGCCGATAGATGATATCTTGATTATAGAATCTGAAGGATGGTCAGCATTACCCCGAGGAATATGAAACTAAACGAGACCATATCCTTAAAGTCTTTTAAAGGTCGTGGCAACCTGGAACCTCGGATACTGCAAACACACGGATAGTTCTGGGATGCACGATGAACTCCAGATCAAATACTGGCTACAAGAAACCCTTGAGGAACAGAGCTACCAGCCATAGAATTATGTTGAGGATAGTATAGACAGCCAAGGAAAAGCAGCACCAAGGATCCGAAGGTACATATGGTATTATCATAGCCTAGATAACAAACCCTAGACTTGGAGATGGAATTTAAGATAAACACCGAACCCTAACCTTTCTTTCTAGCCTCTCTAGATCTCGATATGAGATGTTTTTTAAGGGTGGTAGTCTGTCACATCCCAGATTTTTCCCAAATGTGGTATGTTTAAAATTTCACAGGGAATTAAACTTCTCCCAACAAAAGCTCTTGATTGATTGCTTGTTAGCTAAAACTTGTTGATTCTTTGATGACAAGGGTTGAAAGCCCAATGCCACTAGTTGAAACCTAGCTAGCTATTTGTTGAAACAAAATCATTTTGAAATATTAATTTTGCATATGGCTACCCTAAATAAGTCCCAAGTAATATCCAAAGACAAATAAATTTTTCCAAGAACTGAATTGGATCTGTTTTGGAATCAATTCAAAAATCAAAGGGGAATTATTAAAAATGCTTTTGCAATTATTTCGCAAGGAAGTAAATTCCCTAAGTCCAAATAATATGTTTGACCTTCTGCAAATTTTCCAAAATGGATTTGAAATAAATTTTGTTCTGAAACCAAATTCAAATTCAAATGGAAAAAAATAAGTGCCAAAAATGTGTGCCCAAAATGCCCAAAGAAAATGTGCACCAAGTTAGAAATATTACGTCCGGAATTTACAAAATAGTCACTGTTGAAACAAAATTTAAATTCAAAACATATTTGAATTTACAAAAGAAAAGATAAAAGAAAAAGGGAAAAGGGAAAACAAAAAAAATAGAAAAACAGAAAATAAATAAAAGAAAAGGCCTAGCCTAGCTAGCCAGCCAAGACGAAGACCAGCTAGGCAGCTGAGCCAACGCGCCCCTCTCTCTCCCCCTCACCCACTGACTAGTGGACCCCGCTGGTCAACTTCGTCCCCAATCGCTAGTGCACAACGCCGCCCACGTCCCCCACGTTCCCAAGCATGCACGTGTGCACGATCGCATGCCGGCGCGACCACTGTGCACCCCAGCCCCGGCAAGCCTACCCCATAAATAGCCCCTCCCCTCTCGCCATTTTTCCCAAACAATTGAGGCCGAGTGTCGTCAAGCTTTCGCCGGAGACCCCCTCACCTCTACATCTACCTTAACCGCCCCGGCCATGATTCCGGTGAGCGCATCCCCTGCCCTGACCAACCACTGCCCCCACGAGCTCCACCTCGACATCGCGAACCCCCTAGACATCGCCACCAATCCCAGAACCCCCAAGAATGTCGAATTCATCAACGTCCGAACCTCATCACCGTGCACCATGTCCCTCATGTTTGCCTTGGCTGGGCGCACCTCCCTGACCCACTCATTCATCACCAAGTGCTGGATTTTGAGCACCTCGATCTCGCCCAAAGCTCTCTGTCGTTGCAGCAACTCCTGCAAGCTCCTCCCGCTTGACTCCGTCATCCCCAGCACCGTCTGAGGCCATCGGCAACCTCCACGTGCTTGTCTGCATCCATGCATGCCCCTCGCCGCCCGTGGAACCCACCGGAGCGTCGGATCTGTCGACCTCCGAGTTGTGTGCCGTCATCGTTGTGTTTTACAGCGAAGATCTCCGGTGAGCCCAAACCCTAACCCCCTCCCATATGTTTTCGACCATTGGATCGCGATCACACGCACATGAATAGATCACTTAAATGAACTGGTACCAACCAATAGGAAAGTACCACGTCAACGGCCTTATCCAAAACATTATCCGTTCAATTTTCTATTAATTTGATTAAATGGCAATTTTACAGAAAACCCCTTGGATACTAAAACAATCATAACTTTTATTCTGTTAACCCAAATTTAATGAAACATTTTGCAAAATTATCCTTAGGAAATGCACTTCAACATAGGAAAATAAAGTATAGAATTGGAATAATTTGAAATTCAAAATCAAACCGAATGAATTTGAATAGGACATAACTTGCAATTTATAAATCCAAATTAATTGATTCGTTTTGCAGAATAAACCCATTGAATTCTAGTTTCAACTTATCTCGCTAAAACTAAAAGTTGAATAATTTAAATAATAAGTTAAATAGAATTCAGTAGAAGTGAGGATTCGGGTGAAATTTAAAACTAAATAGGTTAATTTGAAATAAAAGACCTAAATGGAATAATTCCTTTTTCAAAACATTTCAGAAAACTAAAATGAAATTTAGAAATATTTTAGGATTATTATTTGACTTTCTGAAATTCAAATAATAATAGGATTCAGTTCAAATTAAATAGGTTATAACTTCAAACCATTTGTTTAATTTGAATAAAACTATTTGAATGTGGTTTAGTAAATCTAATTAAACCTAGTAATTGTTTTGGAGTTATAATTGACTTTAAGGAAAGATGAACTCAAATTAAATTTAGTTCAAACCAAAATAAAGTAAAAAAAACTATTTGCACTTCGTAAATGATATTTGGATTTCTATTCGACTTTAGTTGAACTAAAATCAAATAAATAAACTATAGTAATTCTATTGGATTTATAATTGACTTTAGATTAAAACTTATTTAATAATAAACTTTAGTAATTAGATTAGATTTGTATTTGACTTTACGGAAGACAATAAATACAATTGAGTTAGGTTGAACAAACTAAGACAAACATGAAATAATTCATAATTCAATTTAACTTAGTAGAACCAAATCAAATGATGAAGTCAATTCAATTTGAACTCAGATTAGATGAACCCTAGTCCAAATCCAAATGGAAATGAAAGCCAGATTAAGTGATTGTCACTTGGAACCTTAGTGCATTGTGCTCATGAAAGGTCAACAAGTTTGAATTGGCATTCAAACTTGAACATGAACTTGGCTATCCAAGATTCATAGACCATGTATCAATTGTTAAGATTCCTTTGATTGGGTCTGACAACCACAACTTTACATCACATACTCCTTATGTGATGAACCCTTATTGAAACTTTCATGTGAACCCCTATGTCACATGTGTTCCAAGTGACAACCACTATGTTGTTTTCCAAACTCTTATGAGTTAACCATGACACATGATCTCACAGCACAGTGGCACTGACACCATGCACAACACTTGTTGTATGTTTGTTTGATTGTGTTGTTGTATCATTGTTTCTGATTGCTCTTTACTTACGATAGATTGTACGGAGAGTGAATAGCAACTTGATCAAGATTGTGGCATTGAAGAATCGTCACTACCAAGCAAGTGGGACCTTTGATCATAAACTATGTTTTCTTGCGTCGTAGTTGTTTTCAATTAGGAATCACCTATAGTATTTTATTTTGTACTTGACAGAACCGAGTAGAATGATTGTAGGTCAATTATACCCTGACCTTGTAACCAATGAGTAGTTGCTTCGCTGCTATAACGTGGATTGGGAAACACCAATTATTATTTCACCATATAACCTCATGGTTGACTACTTAATTAATGAATCGATCTGGGTGGACTGGCTTTGATTGGGTCATCGGAGTACAGTTTTTGGTGGGGAATGCCACCCAGGTATCAAAGGAATTTTACGAGTTCAAAGTTGTGTAGTTTCCCTGTGTGACCGTGAGACAATATTGGCTCTGTCTGGACCAAGTAATTTGTGGGAACCCTCTTGGGCAGACCAGCATATGTAGTTTTTGCTTGTAGGTTGGACTGGGTCTGCCATTTCTGAGAGGACTACTACTTCCCAAAAGTCTCGTCTTGATCTACCTAGCTACTTCACGAGTGAAGTTTAGTAGCAAGAGGGTGTGATCGGGAATCACAGTAAAGTACACAAACCTCTGCATAGTGTATAAAACTGATCATGATTAGTCATGTCCCCGGTTACGGACAACTTTTGAGCAACTCATCAAAGAATTGTCAGCTTGATCTCATTCACCTCTTCTAATAAAATCAATGGTTTGAACCAAAGGGGAGTGTGTAGCTGACCTCAGAGGACTGGGGTGTACAAGGGTCTCTGCATAAAGGCTTGTGGCAACCGCGTGAGATGGAAACCCACATGCTCAATTGTTTATATCTTGGACTATAAACGGGGTGTACGAGTGCCTTAATGCTATTAGAGTAGACCACTAATACAAAGATAGGAAAACTATCTTTCACGAAAAGGAAAACCCGGCCACACCAATTTGCATGTTTATGTTCCAACAAGCCAATTCTTGTGAAGTTTGCCAATACATCCAATGTATTGACCCTTGTGGTTGCGACGTCCGCCAGAAAGGTACAAAGTAAGGTTACGACTCTATACTCAACTCTTGCCTGTGAGTTCATGGGCATCACAAGACTAGAAAATTATCTCCGCTGCATGATATTGTAAGCTACCCCACGAACTATGCACGTGTGTATTGTAAAGCACTAGATTTGTGATGTAATGCTATGGCATGTGATGTATTCTTGATATTTCATCGTCGATTGTGTGTGTCAGCTATTGATCCAAAGACTGGCACAGTAAGTGCAGAGATTTGGGGCCCTATCAAGGACCGGGTCGTGACAGTAACCTCCAAGCGTGTACACACCTCTGTAAACATGTCTCGATTCTCCACATGTTATAGAGACAACCATAAACAAAGCGTACCGGTACATCTATAGATAACGTGCAATAGGGAAAAACTTTTATCGTTAAAAGTCTTATCATTCATACATAACCAAAGCGACCAAATCACAGCAAGCGCTCCCACCCCGAGAAGAATTCTAAACTTGTTAGTTGCCAAAAATATTAGCAAGACTACATGAAGGATACAACCCAAAAACTACTTGAATGGCTAACCATATAGAACGAGCCAATTTGCATTTCATGGTGACAAAAAATATATTACACACTCCCATGCCAATTCCTCTTAATAAGGTTATCGTTGGTAAGAATGACTGCTACCACGTAAAGATTTTATTCTAGTATACAGATATGGCATATTTGGTTTGTTTTGGCCCCCATTACATTATGAAGCCAAGTTTACGTTATAACAACCGCAAATATACGACGATGCAATTCAGTATAACTATGCAGCAACTATAATAAAGAAACATCATGAGACACATATTTCAATTTACATGGCAGAAATTATCACCCATCACCGGCTATTTCGACTGCCGCCCGTCCCCCTTGCCAGACGGCATGCTGCGGACGTTCTTCAGCAGGTCCTGGATCTTGGACAACATCATCATCTGTGATGGGTCGCCAGTGGTGGGGGCGGCGATGGCGCTGCTGCTTGCCTGGGGAGGCGCCGTTGCCAGCAGCTCCGGGTTCTCCTGCAGCTTGATCTTCTCAAAGATGTACTGCTTCTCCGCCTCGGCCTCCTCCAGGCGGCGCCTGAGGTACATGCTCGCATAGTCCTGCTCCGCCTTCTCCGACTTGGCCAGTGCAATGCTCTGGAGCTGCTCTGCCTCCTGCCGGGCCTCGTTGGCCTTCATCTGGAACATCTCGGCCTCAGCACTCTTCAGCCGGATGATGCTCTCCAGCTCCTCCACCTGCTGTTGCTTACGCAGCCGCTCCGCCTTGAGCTCCTGTGCCTCCCGTGCCTTCTCCTCCAACTCACGCTCGCAGGAGTCCACCGCGAGGCGAGCCTTCTTGAACATCTGCATCTTCTCTTCAGCCACGGTCTCCATCTTTTTGACAGCCTCTTGGACAACCTCAGCAATTTGATTGCATGCCTCGTGCGGAGTGATCAGGCGCCCTAATTGTTCATTTTCAGACATCTTTGGAAAATCCATCTCAAGCTCTGCCAAATAAGTAATAGTTAATACAACGAATTACAGCTGAGATAGGCAGATACAAGCCGATGGCATGCAGACGTAAATAAACCCACAAAGCTGATCACACCAAAAGTACTGGAACAAAATCCAGTAATAAACATACTCATCTTTCGGGCTCTTTGGTACACTACAAGACTAATATGGAGGGCCTTTAGCCATTGATCAGTATATGATCAAAAGATTATAAAATCACAGTTATACATTAACAGAAAAACTGACACCAAACTTGTAGATAATCTGACAAACAAAACAATATGAACCACAGAAGATAACCACAGAGCAGTCAAATATCTTTTACATGGGAACGATAATGAATGCACCAACTGTAGACATATAATGTTCATCTTAGATTCATAAACAGATTACAGACTCAGTGTGATGTTGGTCTCCATGGAATTTCTTATCAATTGAGCAACCACAAGGTGTGCCTTTATAATATTACTGCTGCAGATAACAGACGAGTATGTTAAGATTATCATATCCCATAGGATCTGCTGTAGTTAATGCTTGATCTGGTAGTTAATACTTGCCATGTATAGATGATCCTATAAGCTGTTATATCAATCAGAGATTGACCTGATTGATTGTATGCTTGATGTACAAGTCTGACACCATATATTGAGTACAGGCCGATGGGAATGGACAACGGCAATTAACCCCAATTCTAGATATTTTCACATGGTAACAAGAGCCTAGTCGATCCATGCCATGACTTCCGCTCAAACCACCTCCATGACCTCGCCATCCACTGCATCCGGAACCTCGCTCGCCTTCGGGCAGTTCACCGGCGGTGGTTCTGTGTTCGCTGGCTCCACCTCATCGGGACTCACCTCGATCTCTACCATGGGACAGATGGTCACCGTGAAGCTCAACCACGACAACCACCTGCTATGGAAAGCGCAGGTCGTCCCCATCCTTCGCGGCCACCAAGTTCTTGGCTATGTCGATGGATCGTATCCGGCGCCGCCGAAGACTGTCCGTGAGTCGGACGCGGACGACGCTCCGATGGTGGCCAACGCGGCATACACCGTGTGGTATGCTCAGGATCAGCTGATCCTCTGTGCACTCCTCTTAACACTGTCACCTGAGGTCCTGGCGCGAACGCTCGGGTTGGCCTCCTCCGCCACGGTGTGGTCTGCCGTCGAGCGGATGTTCTCGTCGCACTCGCGCACCAAGGTCACGCACATCCAACGCCAGTTGGCGCTGATCCAGAAGAAGGACATGAGCATGGCCGATTACTACGGCCGTGTGAAAGCTCTCGGAGATCAGCTGGCAGCCATTGGCAGCGCCTTCTCTGATGATGAGATGACAACCTACCTGCTGACCGGCCTCGACCAATCGTACGAGTCATTCACCACCTCCGTCAACCTGCAAGGCGGCAACATGCCGCTGGACGAGCTCTACTCCCACATGCTCGACTACGAGGCACTCCGGGAAGCCGCCAACACCAGCTACCAGATCACCGCCAACGCTGCTAGTCGCGGCAACGGCGGAGCAAACCGTGGCCGAGGCCGTGGCAACGGCGGCCGCGGCGGCTACGCTAACCAAGGGGGACGAGGTGGCCCTCCTAATGGCGGCAACGGAGGAAATCACGGAGGCCAGGGTGTACGCAGGAATGCACCAAGCAACAGGCCAACTTGCCAAATCTGCAGGAAGGTTGGTCATTCAGGATACAAGTGTTACAATCGTTTTGATGCAAGCTACCAGGGAGAGGAGCCACGCCAAGCCAATCACGTCAACACCGGCCATCAGGCCTATGATCCTGCATGGTATGTGGATTCAGGAGCCACGGACCATATCACTGGGGACCTAGAGAGGCTCAACATCCGGGAAACCTACCAAGGCAAGGAACAGGTCCATACAGCTAGCGGATCTGGTATGAAAATCTCTCATATTGGTAATTCTCATATTCATATGCCGCACAATCAATCTTTAGCCTTAAATGATGTTCTTCTTGTTCCACAAACACAAAAAAGTCTTCTCTCCGCTCATCGTCTTACCAATGATAATAATGTGTCCGTTGAACTTTTTCCCAATGCTTTTGCTGTTAAGGATCTGGCTTCGAGGAAGGTACTAGCTCGCGGGGAGGAGGGGGGGGGGGGGGGGGGGCAGTGAAGGTCTCTACCCAGTTTATGGCAGGCATCCGAGTCAACATAGAACGGCCTTGTCTGTCTCCGTCAAGCCAAGTTACTCTCGGTGGCACTGTCGCTTGGGCCACCCGTCGTCCGTCGTCGTCGACCACGTCGTAAATCGCTTTGGTCTCCCGTATGGAGACAAGAAAAATAAAATGTCAGTTTGTGATGCATGCCAACAAGGGAAAAGCCATCAGCTACCCTTTCCTCGTTCCAATAGTGTCTTCGGTTCCTTTAGAACTCGTCTTCTCTGATGTTTGGGGGCCTGCGTGCCTCTCATCAGGAGGCTTCAAATATTATGTTAGTTTTGTCGACGACTTTAGTAAGTTTACTTGGCTGTTTTGTCTTCAGAATAGAAAAGATGTTGAACAAATTTTTCTTCAGTGGCAAGCTCATGTTGAACGATTATTGAATCGTAAAGTTTTGCAGGTCCAATCTGACTGGGGTGGGGAATACCAAAAAGTCCATCCTTTCTTCCAAAAAATAGGTATTGCACATCATGTGTCATGCCCACACACACACCAGCAGAACGGATCTGCAGAACGAAAACATCGCCACGTAGTCGAAACCGGCCTCACACTTTTAGCTCAATCCTCCATGCCAATCAGATTTTGGGACGAGGCTTTTAAAACTGCGTGCTTTCTTATCAATCGCATGCCCAGCAAAACCATCAACATGGCCACACCACTTGAGCGCCTTCTCAATGAAAAACCTGATTATACCTTCCTAAAAGTTTTCGGTAGCGCGTGTTGGCCATGTCTTCGGCCTTACAATAATCGAAAGCTTCAGTTTCGATCAAAACGATGTGTTTTCCTTGGGTACAGCACACTGCACAAAGGTTACAAATGCCTTCATATCTCTTCTGGACGAATCTATATCTCTCGAGACGTGGTATTCGATGAAGCAGTTTTTCCCTATTCCGATATCATGCCACCCTCTACACCGGCCTCCCTACATAACCAACTCCTTATGTCACCAACGTCATATCCATACTCATCATATACCTCTGATTGTGCAGCTAATGATGGAGAAAACAATGGCAGAGATCATAATTCATCCAATCCTGCTACGTGTGGTATTCTTGTTCCTTGTGTGCAGGTTCCCAGCGTGCCGAGCAACAAGGGATTGAGTGGTCGCGTTGATCGCCCGTCGTGCATGGGCCAGGCAGGCGACACAACAGCCACGAGCGAGCCGCTCTCCCCGCACCGGCCAGCTTCGCCGGGAACGCCCGGCGAGTCACCTTCACCTGCTGGGTCGGCCTCCCCTATAGCGGTGCATGGGCTAGCTTCGCCCCCTGGCCCTCCAGAAGAAGCGGTGGCTATGTCTCCTGTCTCGTCGGGGGCTGATTCGCCTCCGCCAGCGGCACCGCCGCGCTACGCCACTCGCCTCCACGACAACACATGGCGGGCGAAGGTCGTTACTGATGGAACCATTCCTTATGGAGTGACGCATCGCCAGCGTCGTGCCTCCTTGGCGGTCACCGAGCCTCGCAACCACATTGAAGCTGCCACTGATCCGCATTGGCGCAACGCCATGGACGAAGAATATCAAGCACTTTTGTCCAACAAGACCTGGCACCTTGTCTCACCCCCACGAAATTGCAATCTCATTGATTGTAAATGGGTCTTCAAGCTGAAGCATCGCGCTGATGGCACCATTGATCGGTATAAAGCGCGCCTCGTTGCCAAAGGTTTCAAGCAGCAATTCGGAGTGGATTATTCAGAAACATTCAGTCCTGTCATCAAGCATGCCACAATTCGTTTGGTCCTCTCTCTGGCTGTCTCCAATGGTTGGTGTCTTCGGCAACTCGATGTTCAAAATGCTTTCCTTCATGGTGTACTCGAAGAAGATGTGTACATGCGCCAACCGCCGGGCTATGTTGATCCAGCGCTACCTCGCCATGTTTGCAAGCTGGACAAGTCGTTGTACGGTCTTAAGCAGTCACCCCGAGCTTGGTTCTCTCGTCTCAGTGCCAAGCTGCTAGCCCTTGGCTTCCGTCCCTGTCGGGCTGACACCTCGCTCTTTGTCTATGAGCAAGGGGGAGTAACCATGTATATGCTCATTTACGTCGACGATATCATACTGTCCAGTTCGTCAACTCATGCTGCTCAAGAGCTCATTGCCGCACTCCGTGGTGAGTTTGCAGTAAAGGATCTCGGTGATCTACACTATTTCCTCGGAATAGAGGTAGTGCGCTCTCAAGATACAATTACACTGAAGCAAGCAAAGTATGCTAGTGATCTCCTGAAAAAGGAAGGTATGATGAGTTGCAAGCCTGTTCCTACCCCATGTGCACTTCAAAAAAATTGTGCCGTGATGAGGGAGCAAAGCTCTCAGAGAAGGAGATGACGAGGTACAGAAGTGTTGTTGGGGCGCTGCAATACTTGACGCTGACTAGACCCGACATCAGCTTCGCCGTGAATAAAGTGTGTCAGTACATGCACTCGCCTACAGAGCAGCACTGGGGGGCAGCCAAGAGAATTCTTCGGTATGTCAGAGGAACCATGCAGCTCGGCTTGAATATTAGCCGTTCTTCCTCATCCTTGCTGAGCGCATTTTCGGATGCCGATTGGGCAGGCTCGGTAGATGATCGTCGCAGCACCAGTGGATTTG
The DNA here is from genome assembly GCA_039707655.1 of Elymus sibiricus. Classification (NCBI taxonomy): domain Eukaryota; kingdom Viridiplantae; phylum Streptophyta; class Magnoliopsida; order Poales; family Poaceae; genus Elymus; species Elymus sibiricus. The sequence goes on from CM077669.1 coordinate 272,708,093, forward strand.
TGGTGTTCTATGGAGGGAATTTAGTGCCGTGGAGTACAAGAAAGCAAGCAACTGTCTCCCGGTCTTCGACAGAAGCAGAGTACAAGCCGCTAGCCAACGCCACAGCAGAGATCATTTGGTTTCAGTCGTTGCTTCGTGAGCTAGGCATTGCTCAACGACAAACCCCTATCCTATGGTGTGATAACCTGGGTGCTACGTATTTGTCAGCCAACCCGGTGTTCCATGCTCGAACGAAACACATCGAAGTTGATTTTCACTTCGTTCGAGAACGAGTGGCTCGAAAGGATCTTCAGATTCGGTTTGTGTCTACTCATGATCAGTTAGCGGATGGACTGACAAAACCGATCAGTGCACAACAACTCAGGCGACTCTGTAGCGATCTCAATCTTGCAGGATGAGAACGAGGGGGAGTGTTAAGATTATCATATCCCATAGGATCTGCTGTAGTTAATGCTTGATCTGGTAGTTAATACTTGCCATGTATAGATTATCCTATAAGCTGTTATATCAATCAGAGATTGACCTGATTGATTGTATGCTTGATGTACAAGTCTGACACCATATAAATTGAGTACAGGCCGATGGGAATGGACAACGGCAATTTTCCCCAATTCTAGCTATTTTCACAGAGTAGATCTGAGTTGAATGGCAGCAGGCATCATCAGCCAACCAGCAGTACTTCTTGCCCGTTAAATAACGAGGGGAAAAAGTACTAGGTGCATTGGAATACACTTAATACTGTTGATATGTCTGGAGATTTCATGGTGGTTGGATACATCAGCTTTCATTATTTCCATAGTTCTAAGAACATGGTTTTACTACAATTTTGTGGAGGACAGTACTATTGTTTCAATGCAGAAACATTCTGGTATTGTTCAGAGAATGCCTATTGATCTACTGAATTCGTATAACTGTCATTTATAATGCATATTGATCTACCGAATTCGTATAACCGTCATTTGTGCTAGTGTCAGAGAATGCCTATTGATCTACCCAATTCATATAACTGTCAGTGATGTGTAGAAGGAGGCCTGCAATGTACAGAGCTACAGCAGAAGACCCCAAGCCCAACAAGAAATGCTAAAAAAGGAGCTATGTTTTATATGATAAAACTATGAATTCAGAAAATGTATTCAAACTAGTTTTAGACTATCCAACTAGAAAGCAAGAAGTATAGCATAGTCAAAGATGAAACCACAGCAAGAGAAGCATGACTTAACTCAGCATGATAAAATGAGGGAACAAAACTGGAGCACGTAAAAGCATGGTTTAGTGAAGTGCATTTACCTTGGAGTGCCTGCAGCAGCGCTCTAGGACTCATGGATTGAGCAGTACCACTTCTTAGTCTTTCAATCAGATCATCACATCTCCTGAACAAGTTCCTCCCTTTTGAGTCCTCGCTTAGGCGGAAAATCTTACAAACATACTCAAGTTCTCGTAACAACGCATCCCTGTCCCAGCCAGGAGCACATTGTTGGAACACATCCCTAACCCACCCCAACAGCTCAGATGTCCTTTGGCAGGCTTGGCACCGAAAAAGCATCTCTGGATGGGCAATTCCGTTCTTAATTTTCTGTCCAGACCCAATCTGCTCATCATGGATTGCGCAATCAGTGTGAGTCCAGTGAGAGCAGACATCACACCCAATCCAGCGGCATGTATTGACTTCAAAATCAAACTTATTGCAGATCACACACATGCAGAGGTTGCAAAAGCCATTCCTGTTGCTACATATATTGCACCTACACTCTTCGGCAGGGAGAGCACTCTTACAGGCAATGTTCCGGCACCTCTTGTACAAGTAAACCTCAGCAAGATGACTCAGGGGTAGGTTAACACTTGGATGCAAAAATGCCTGGATTCCAGTCTTGATGGCAACAAGAATCTCCAGCTGAACATGGTGTGCCATCAAAAGCATAGTTGGTGTCAAATCCACCCTACCCTGGACGACCTTCTGCAGGTACAAGAACTCCTCAACATGATGAGGACCCCGAGTTCCTTCAAGAATTGATCGAAGTTCACTTTTGATTTCGTCCAACAGCTCATCTGGCATAACCTTCATTTTCTCAGCAAGTAGATCAACCCTTTCCCGAGCAACCTCCCTGAGAGTCACTCTACCGGTACTTGGGATCCTACGAATGATTTGCCATTCAGAACCACCTTTGGTGGCTGCCTCCCTATCTTTATCCACTATTCTAATAGCGGTCGCAGCAGCAGAACCACTGCTCTTGCTTGGCTCTACAGGCCAGGTCTCCCTTGAACTGGCACTCTCAGTGGCAGAGTCCTGGCCCGGGTCAGAATTTGACACACGCTCCTGCATATCTGGCGAACCAACTTGCTCCGATGAGGCCAGAGAGAGGGACGTCTGCAGGTTTGGGGTGCCCACGTTGGGCCGCGGGAGCGGCATCCCTTGTGGAAGCTGTTGATGGAAATTTGCACCTGATGAGGTTCCCATCCAAAATCAAAACCTAGCAAAGCCTGTAGGCAATAATAACTGACATCAATCACCAGCTTAACACTTGGCACTTTAAGCATCACTTTGTATACCAATATAATACCAGAACCTATCTTGAGTTATGAAGCAAATTATTGATGAGTTTGCACTTTTATTATTTCCAGAATTGCACCCGTAATCTTAGTCACCGAATAACATCTCCACAAAGCAGCCACAAGATTTATCCCCTAAATTCCCAAGTCAAAAATAAGTGGGACGATTATCTACATTTATTGCTAGCACTCCAGTAATCTTAATCACCAAACAACATATCTAGACAGAGCAGCCACATAACTTTTCTGCTAAGCTCCTCAATTAAAAAACAAGCGGTATGACTTTCTGCTTATATTTCCAAAACTGCTCCAGTTATCTTAAGTTACTAAGAAACAAAAACCTAGCCAAATCTGCACGTGAAAATGATGTCATCAGCCACTTGCTCAAGACTTGCATCTCAAGAATCAGTTCACATACCAAAAGAGCAGCAAAACCTATCTTATGTCACCAAGCAAATTATTAGTGCTAAAAAGTGTTGAGTATATTTTGTGGCATGTATAGATTGTTTCTTGTACACCAAGCCCACCTCCTATTTCCTTGTATAGATTGAGGTAGAGGCCCACATTGTACATTATATATACGTGCATATTGCACCGATCAATACATCGTGCATTACCACAACTCTCTACATGGTATCAGTTACCGCGATCCAACCCTAGCTTCCGCTCCCCCGCGCCGCCGCCGCATCCCCTTGCGCCGCCGCGCACCCTGGCCGCCGCAGCCCCTCGCTGCCGCCGCCTCCTCCCCTCCACGCCGCCGCCGCGCCTCGCACCGCCGCCGCACCCACCTCTCCGTAGCTGCCGCCCCCCCTAGCCACCGCCGCCCCCTAAAACCCTAGCTGCCGCCCCTCCTACGCGCCGCCGCCGCCTCCCCACCCCGTCGCCATGTCCTCGGGTTCCTCCCTCTCCGGTGCCAACAACCCCTTCGCCGGCCCTGATCCCACCGACATCCGCGATCTCAACATCTTCGAGCGGGTCCCCGTTCGTCTTGATCAACATGACAACACCTACTACGCCTGGAAGACGTACTTCTCCCTCGTGTTCCGGGAATACAACATCCTCGACCACGGCTCCGTCGACTCGTGCGCCATGCGCGGTGACTCTGAGTGGACCGCCATCGACGCCACGCTCATCAGGTGGTTCTATCTCACCATCTCGAAGGACCTGTTTCACACGGTCATGAGTGATGGTGATGATGTTCGCGCCGTCTGGACTAAGCTCACCGGCCTCTTCAGCGACAATCGTCTCCAACGTCGCGTCTTCCTACAGCAAGAATTCTTCGGCTGTCACCAAAACGACCAGTCCGTTGATGACTACTGTCGACGCCTTAAGACGCTCTCCGATGAGCTTCGTGACATTGGTGCCAAGATCGATGACGAAACTCTTCTCAGCACCCTCACTGTCGGGCTCAGTGAGGAATTTGGCAACGCCGCATCCAACCTCTCCTTGATGACGGAGCCCTCGTTCCCCAAGTTTGTCGCCTACCTTCGCTTGAAGGAACGCCGGATGAAGCAGGCGAAGTCCCGGGCGTTGCACACCACCCTCACCGCCGGCACCAACCGGGGCGGCCCCCGCCGCCGCCGCCGGGCTTCCCGCAGTCGCGGCCTCCAGCCCCGGCCCCGCCGCAGTACGGGGCGCCCCCACCACCACCACCGGGCTTCCCGCAACCGCCGGCCCCTCCAGCCGCCCGTGGCCGCGGCGGCAAGCGCGGGGGCTGCAAGCAGCAGCAGAACCAGGGTGGGGCTCCGCGTCCACAGCAGCAGCCGACTCCACCGTGGGCCGGCGGGTTTAACCCATGGACCGGCGTAGTCCATGCGTACACCATGCCGGTCCCTCGCGCCACCGCCCCCGGCATCCTCGGCCCGGGACAGCGCCCGGCAGCCCCCTAGGCCTACCTTGCCGCTCCTCCGTATGGCGTGCAGCCGCCGGTTGCGCCTCTGTACGGCGGTCCGCCGCCCGGAGGGTACTACCCTCCGTCACCGCAGCCCGCTGGCGTGCTGCCCCAGCCGCCCGCGCCGTGGGATCCGGCCCTCCTCGCTGCGCTCCACACCGCTCCTTCACCGAATAACTACACCGGGGGTGGCGGCTGGTATATGGACACCGGGGCCACGGCTCACATGTTCTCTCATCCTGGTAATCTCACTTCCTACCATCCCATCAACACTTCCACTCGCATCACCGTTGGTGATGGCTCTTCCCTTCCCATTACTCATGTTGGTCATGCCTCGTTTCCGTCCACTTCCACGCCTTTATCTATGTCTAACATACTTGTTTCGCCTAACCTCGTTAAAAATCTTGTTTCTGTTTGCTGTCTCTCTCGCGAAAATCCTGTTACTGTTGAATTTGACAAACTTGGTTTTTCTGTCTGACGAATGAACCAGGATGGTGCTTCACCGATGTGATAGTCCTGCAGATCTCTACCCGGTGCACTCTTCATCTTCCACCACCGCCACTCCAGTCGCCCTCTCCACCGGCGTAGATCTTTGGCACGCTCGATTGGGTCATCCCAATCCCGTCACACTTCGTCATATTCTTAAGAGTTTCAGTTTCAGTTGTAATAAGATCGAGGATCACACTTGTCATGCATGTCGTGTTGGCAAACATGTTAGGCTTCCATTTAATAATTCTTCCACCATCGCATCTTATCCCTTTCAACTTTTACATAGTGATTTGTGGACCTCTCCGGTTGCAAGCAACACGGGGTTTCTTTATTATCTTGTCATCCTTGATGATTTCTCTCACTATGTGTGGACTTTTTCTTTACGGCGCAAGTCGGATGTGCTCCCCACCCTAACAGCCTTTTATTCCTATGTCACCACGCAGTTTGGTCGTTCCATCCATGCGCTTCAAACTGACAATGGAAAAGAGTTTGACAATCAGGCCATCCGCTCCTTACTCACCCACCATGGTACTGTTTTTCGCCTTACCTGCCGTACACGTCGCAGCAAAATGGGCGTGCCGAACGGGTCCTTCACACGCTCAATGACTGCGTCCGCACTCTCCTGTTCCATGCCAACGTTCCACCTCGCTTCTAGCCGGATGCCCTCGCCACTGCATCCCTTCTCATTAACACTCGGCCATGTCGTCCTCGATGGAACTACGCCCCTCATCATTTACTCTTTGGGACTCCACCTTCCTATGATGGTCTACGAGTGTTCGGGTGTCTTTGCTATCCCAGTATCGCAGCCACCACACCCCACAAACTCGCCCCTCGATCCCTCGCTTGCATCTTCCTAGGTTATCCTCCCAACACCAAAGGCTACCGGTGCTATGATCCCGTCTCCCATCGCGTCTTCACATCGCGGCACGTTTACTTTGACGAGATGGTTTTTCCGTTTCACCAGGTACCCCCGGCTGCTCCTTCATCGTCGCTCGCCCCCGAGGACACCTCGACTACAGCTTCTCCGGGGCCCTCTCGGGCGGCGCTCGTTCCACCACCCGGCTTCGCGCCGGCTCCGCTGCCTGCTGCAGCGGCTAGCCCGGGTCCTCACCCGGCTGCCATGCTCGCGCCCGCGTCGCCCGGCACGGCCGTTCCGGACGACGTGGCTGACCTCTCCGCCGGCACTGCTGCCACCCCTGCTGCGGCTGGCCCCGCCGATCGCCCGGTCACTACGGCCGACTCGGCCACTTCTGCAGCGACGGGGTCGTCATCGACCTCTACCCCCGTCGCCCCGGCTCCACCGGCTCGCCACATGACGACACGCGCTCGGGCTGGCATCCATTGCCCGAGCAACCGGTACACGTTCGACGAGTATCTTCTCGCGGCCGTTCCGTCTTCACCGTCTCCTCTTCCATCGTCAGCTCGAGCGGCCCTTCGTGACCCCCATTGGCTCGCTGCGATGCAAGAGGAGTTTGACGCTCTTCAGCGCAACAGGACGTGGCAGCTCGTCCCACGGCCGCCTCATGCCAACGTCATCACTGGCAAGTGGGTCTTTCGTCACAAGACCCGCCCCGATGGATCCCTTGAGCGCTACAAGGCTCGCTGGGTGGTCCGCGGCTTTCGACAACGCACGGGCATCGACTTCACCGACACCTTTGCCCCGGTTGTCAAACCGGGCACCATCCGTGCCGTTCTCCAGTTGGCGATCTCTCGTGCCTGGCCTGTGCATCAGTTGGATGTTTCTAACGCCTTCTTGCATGGCCATCTCGCCGAGCAGGTCTACTGTCAGCAACCCACTGGTTTCGTCGACGCCGACCACCCTGATCACGTCTGTCTGCTGTCTCGTTCTCTATATGGGCTCAAGCAGGCACCTCGGGCATGGTACCAGCGGATTGCGGCGTTCCTCCAGCACCTTGGTTTCCGGTCCACACGCTCCGATGCTTCCCTCTACGTCTACCATCAGGGAGCTGCCACTGCATATCTCCTGCTCTACGTTGACGACATCATCCTGACGGCATCCTCTTCTGAGCTCCTTCAGCAGCTCACTGCTCGTCTCCGCGACGAGTTTGCCCTTAAGGATTTGGGAGCCTTACATTACTTCCTTGGCATTGAGGTTATCAGGCGTCCTGATGGGTTCTTTCTGCACCAACAGAAGTATGCCCATGAGCTGCTTGACCGAGCTGGCATGCTTAACTGCAAGCCCGCCTCCACGCCTGTTGACACGAAGGCCAAGGTTTCTGCACTGGAGGGCGCTCCTGCACTTGATGGTCCATTCTACCGCTCCATTGTGGCGCCTTGCAGTATTTGACGCTCACACGACCAGATCTGCAGTATGTTGTTCAGCAGGTGTGCTTGCATATGCACTCTCCCCGCGACTCTCACTGGACTCTGGTGAAGCGTATTCTTCGGTACATACGCGGCACCATGAGCATGGGTCTCACACTGACAGCTTCCGCCTCCACCGACATCGTCGCCTACTCCGATGCTGACTGGGCTGGCTGCCCGACACGCGTCGCTGTACATCAGGCTACTGTGTCTACCTCGGGTCCTCGCTGATTTCATGGTCGTCCAAGCGACAACCTACGGTCTCTCGCTCGAGTGTTGAGGCAGAGTATCGAGCAGTGGCTAATGCCGTTGTCGAGTGCACTTGGCTCCATCAGTTGCTCCAGGAGTTGCTTTGTGAGGTTCACAAGGCCACCGTTGTCTACTGTGACAACGTCTCTGCTGTCTACCTCTCCGCCAACCCCGTCCATCATCGCCGGACAAAACACATCGAGCTGGATATTCACTTTGTGCGTGAACAGGTTGCCCTTGGTCGCATACGTGTTCTACACGTGCCGACCGCTCAACAGTTCGCCGACGTGATGACCAAGGGGCTGCCTACTTCTGTCTTCGAGGAGTTCAGGTCCAGTCTTTGTGTCGCTGGCGACGCTTCGACTGCGGGGGGGGTGTTGAGTATATTTTGTGGCATGTATAGATTGTTTCTTGTACACCAAGCCCGCCTCCTATTTCCTTGTATAGATTGAGGTAGAGGCCCACATTGTACATTATATATATGTGCATATTGCACCGATCAATACATCGTGCATTACCACAACTCTCTACAAAAAGCAAGTAGAACAATTTTCTGCATTTATTTCCAAAATCAACCCAGTAATCCTAATGATCAAAAAACACATTAATCACCAAACAATATCTCCCCAACTTAATAAAAGAGAAAAAAAACAAGGGGGACAACTTTCTGCGTACATATTCCAGAAGCTACACAGAGCATCCACATGTATTCTCCTCCAAGCTCCTAAAATCAAACCCCCCAAAAAAAAAATTGGACGAATTTCTGCGTATATTTCCAAAATTGCTCTAGTAATCTTAAGTTTGAAATGACCAAAACGTATATGGACATATCAGCTTCACATTTTCTCCCTTAATGTCCTCAACTGAAGTTCCAAACCGAAAATCTAGCAAAAAAGGAAAATCTCTATTTCATCTGCGAATCATCAATTCGACTAACAAATCGTTTCCTCCTCGCAAATGAGACAAAATCGACAAATAAAAGGAGGAGGAGGAAACAAATCAGAGGCCTAGACGCCGGAACCCATCCTCCACACCCAGACCTGGCACCAATCCTTCCTGGGGTATTTCCACTCCCACCGGACGGGAAGCACGAGCCAAACTAGATCCCACAAACCTCAGCGCTCCACGGGGCAAACCTGGGGTCAGAGAGCTCACCTCGGCGATCTACACGGTCGGGGAGACGGGCCGAGTAACAAATCTCTGGTGCCGGTTAAGGCTCCGGCTCCGCCGACGACGTTGACGAGGAGGAGCTCGGGAAGCAGACGAAGAGATGTTTTCTCTATTCTGTTTTTTTTTTTTTTTTTGAGGCCTTCTCTATTCTGTTTTCATCAGTATATAGAAAGAAAAGAAAAAGAAGGATCAAATGCCGGGCGTTCAACTAGAGAGACCATGGAGGGTGAACTCAAAAAAAAAAGTCACATGGAGAGTGGTGACCGGCTAGCCGGCTAGCAAAGCAGCTAGGATGTGACCGGTTGACTTTTATAATAAGTCATTTACTCCCTCCCTCCGTTTCTAAATATAAGACCTTATAGAAATTCAACCATAGGGAGCCAAATAAATGAATCTACATTTCTAAGTATGTCTATATATATCCATGTGTAGTTTATAGTGAAATTTCTAAAAGGTCTTATATTTAAGAACGAAGGGAGTAGTTGTGAGTCAAATACACTTGTGCATAAACCTACGGATAATCATTTTGGTCATAACAAAGTACTCCTTCCACTAGTCGAAATGGTTGTGTGGACTCTCAACCGACTAGACTAGCATATAAAGATAATCCTTGGACATTATGAGTGATGTGTATTAACAAATTTATACTAGCATATAAAGATAATCCCGAGACATTATCAATGATGTGTATTAACAAATTTGTGACTTGTTTGTGAGAATATGCATTGTATGATGACGATCCTAAATGGTCCCTAGTCGAAATGGTTGTGTGAACTCTCAACCGACTAGACTAGCATATGACACGGTGGATGGTCTGGCCTCAGTGACCATGTAGCATTGGATGCTAGCCACATAATATGGATTTGGGACGCTCTGGTCTGATTCAACGTAGTCGGATCTGAGTCCAGATAAGGTCCAGTCAGACAGACCTGACTATTAGACACAACAAAATGAGGTCATATGTGAGTCTCTAGTAAAACATACGTTCTGTGTCCTAAGACAGGAGCTGAGGCATGGACTCGGGATGGTCACAGACCTGCTTTGGCTGACCAAACGCTGCTCTATAATCGGGTAGTTATAAAGGTAGGTTTCGTCCTTGTACAGACCCATGCTGCCAGACATGCTCGAGCAAGAAGAGATTTGCCCCTTCAATGAGCGGAGATATACTCTATGCCCCTCGTGTGATCCGACGTGGATAAGCATGGACATGCGACAAGGATTATGAGATAATCTTGTTTGAGGTCGGCATCACTTGACTAAAAAGTGGTCGGGCTGCAACAAGGATGACCGATTCGCCTTGTGCCCGATGATTATCCACAAGTATAGGGGATCAACTTTAGTCCGTACCATAAGTAAGAGTCTCGAACCCAATGAGGGGCGGAAGGAATCAATAGGCGGTTTTCAGCAAGGTATTCTCTGCAGGTGTTGTAAGATAATATCGATAGATAGTTCGATAGCAAGTAACATGTAACCAAAGTAACAAGGTGCAGTAAGGTCGCCCAATCCTTATTTGTGCTAAGAGCAAATTGGGGTAACTTCTTATAGTGATTAAAACGCTCTTGGGGACACACGGGAATTTCGTCTGGTTACTTTCACCACGATTCATTGACTCACGTTCATTGCTTTGATAAGTTGTTATGTGGGTGGACCAGTGTTAAGGTGTTGTTCTTACTTGAACAACAACCTACTTATGATTAACCTCTCCATGCAAGCATCCGCAACTACAAGAGAAGTATTAAGATAAATCTAACCACACCATTAAACATATGGATCCAAATCAGCCCCTTACAGAATATTTATCATAAACTGGGGTTTGGGTTTCAGTCACCCCTGCAACCCATCGTCTACAAACCAATTCCACAATCCCTTCCCCTACGACAAAACATGATGAAGTGTCATGTAGTCGACGTTCACATGACACCACTAGAGGAAGATCAACACAACACATCATCAAAACATTAAACTGAAACCAACTTCACATGATTACTTGTAACAAGACCTCTCCCATGTCCTCAAGAACAAATAGAACTACTCACAAATAATATTCATGTTCATGACCAGATGAGATAAACAAGTAATTAACAATCCGAACATGTAATCTTCCACCAAACAAGCCAACTAGTATCAACTACAAGATGTAATCAACACTACTAGCACCCTTAGGTACCAATATGAGGTTTGATACAGAGATTGAAAGTAGGGGAATAATTAGGGTTTATAGATGAGATAGTGCTGGTGAAGATGTTGACAGAGAAGAGTCCTCCCACGATGCGAGGAACGTTGGTGATGAAGATGGCTCCCGGGGGGGATTTTGCTCGGCGGAATTGCTTCGTTGGAGAGCAAAAGTTCTCCGTCTCTCGTTCCTCCTTGAGACGGCGGCTACTGCTCCCAAAAGTCTTCTCTTGATTCTTTTCTAGGGTAAATGGCGTCACATAGGAGAAGATGGGCAGCAAAGGACCCTCGTGGGGCCCACAAGTCATCAGGGCGTGACCCTCTGACTTGTGGCCCCACCGAGGCTCGTCTCCGGCACTTCTTTCTTCCATTATTTTTATATATTCCAAAATAAATCTCTGTAAATCTTTCATGTCATTTGGAGTTTTGGAGAATAGCAATCTCCATTGTAGCTTTTTCGGGCTCAAAATTCCAGCTTGAGGGTGCTCCAGACTAGGGGGTACCAGCCCGAGGTGTTTAGCTCTCATGGGCCAAACTAGGGCCCACTAAAGCCACTGCTTGGAGCATAGCCGAAGCCTTAAGATTTACTCGTGAACAAGTTGGAAGCTGCCGAAGACTTGACATACACTCGAAGAATAACCTTGTATTCGGCATATCGGCAACTGACCTAGCGTGTAGCCTAGGTACCCCGGGCATCTATATAAGCCGTGGGTTTTAGTCTGTAGAGACATAATTACTCACCTTAGGGTTTAAAACATGCACAACCGATCTCGTGGTAGATCATCATCATGTACTCGATACCTGCTACTTGTGAGCTACGTTAGGATTTTCCCCGAAGAGGAAAGGAGATGCAGTACAGTAGAGATAAGTATTTCCCTAAGTGAGAACCAAGGTTATCGAACTAATAGGAGAACCAAGCCAATTCCTTTCAACGACACCTACACACACAAAACCAAACACTTGCACCCAACGCAAGCCCCTTGAACTCATTACTTGCAAGGTTTAAATCTTGATATACATAGATAATGCAAATAATAAAATTAAAAATAAATAGTGAAAGGCAGCGAGGTATTTTTAGAGTTTTTGTATTTACGTTTAAGTAGACCCGGGGGCCATAGTGTTCGCTAGAGGCTTCTCTTTTGAAAATAGCATACGGTGGGTAGACAAATTACTGTTGGGCAATTGACAAAATTGCGCATAGTCATGACATGTTATTCACGGCAATGACATGTATATAGGCATCACGTCCATAAACAAGTAGACCGAAACGACTCTGCATCTACTGCTATTACTCCACTTCGAGAGCGCTTCTATGCTTGCCTCTCTAGGTATTATGTTCATAACAAACAAATTAATGCTTGGAGCAAGGTGACATGATGTAGACAAAATAAGACAAGCAATATGTTGAGATCCCGTTGTTTTATCCTTAATGGTAATAGTATAAATATGTGTCTTGTCCCCTTCTGTCACGAGGATGTAGAGCACCCCAAGATGAACCCACTTCAACACACCACTTCCACTGAAGATAAATCAATCCAGTTGGCCAAAACAAACACATTAATCGGAGAGAAATACGATGCTATAATAATCATGCATAATATAATTCAGAGAGACTCAATTACTTTCAATGAATAATCTGATCATAAACCCACAATTCATCAGATCCCAACAAACACACCGCAAAAGAAGATTATATCGAATAGGTCGCCGTGGGAATCGCGGTGAACTTTGTATTGAAGATCAAAGAGAGAGAAGAAGCCATCTAGGTACTAGCAATGAACTCGTAGGTCTATGGTGGACTACTCACGCATCATCATGGAGGCAAGAAGGTTGATGTAGATGGCCTCCGTGGTCGATTGCCCCTCTAGCAGAGTACCGGAAAAGGTCTCCAGATGGCCTCCCATCGGAACAAAGGCTTGCAGCAACCAAAAAAGTGTTTCAGGTGGCTCCCTGTTGGGTTCCTGATTTTAGAGAATTTATGGAGGTGGAATTAGGTCAGACGGGGCCACGAGGGGCCCATAAGGTATCAGGGCGCGCCTACCACCCCTGGGCATGCCCTGTTGCCTTTCCATCTCCTCGCATTGCTTCCTGACTTCTCGTGAAGCTTCCTGGGTCTTTTTTGTCCAGAAAAAATCATCAAAAAGTTTCGTAGCGTTTGGACTTCGTTTGGTACAGATTTCCTAGAAAACCAAAATTTGGCAAAAAAAAGCAGTAACTGACACTGGGTTAATAGGTTAGTTCCCAAAAATGATATAAAATAGCATATAATTGCATATAAAGTATCCTAGATTGATAATATAATAGCATGGAACAATCAAAAATTATAGATACACTGGAGACGTATCAGCATCCCCAAGCTTAATTCCTGCTCGTCCTCGAGCAGGTAAATGATAAAAACTGAATTTTTGATGTGACATGCTACCCAACATGTAATCTCTTTTAAGTATGATCATTGAGAAACGATGAACTAATTGATATCAACATAATAATATCCATAAACATAAATAACATAATCATTACTTTCCAAAATATACGATCCTTAAGGAATGTTATTCCCTACTCATTTATCATATCAAGCATGGCATGACTCCGTCTTCACCGCATAAATATAAATCACGAGCACCTCGGTGTCAAACCAGACAATTGGATCATGCTTCTAACGCGCTTCATCATTTTCAACTTCACGCAATACATGAGCGTGAACCATGTATATAGCATATGGGTGGAATAGTATGTTGGTAAATATCAAAGGAGTCAAAGTGGAAAAGAAAGTCTCGCATCAACTAGGTAGAGCAACTGGACCTAAGAATTCTAGGAAGAGGAGGGGAGGCAAGACTCCTCTGGTGGAAACAGAGGTGGCTGAGGATGAGCTGGAAGAAAAAAATCTCCAAGAAGTTTAAGAAGAAGGGAGAGGAAGGGCTGGCCAAGGTATCTTTAGCCAAAGGAAAAGCTACCATCCCTGGAGATAAATGATGTGTCTAGCTGTTGAGAGCGGGCCCTTAGGGAGTGAAAGTCATAGTCTTTTGGATGATGCCCTCGTTAACTTTTGCTGGGAATTTCTGTACCAATGAAGTTATGTTATTCTCTATGTAAAACTGTATGTTGGAACAAGCTAAGACTGTCTTTGCTACCATCTGTTGTTAATTCCCAAAGTAATGACTGTGATGCTCTAAGATGTGGTATGTGTTGGCACTGCCAGTTCTGGTATTCTCATAAGTGTTTTCATGAATAACAACAGAAATTGGAATATACTGAATTGGAATATTAGAGGTTAATGATAAAAATAAGTGGGTGGCCATCAAGAGCAAAATTGAGGAGAGTGCATGTGCCATTATGTGCCTTCAGGAAACTAAGAGAGAGCATTTTGATGCCTCTTATCTTAAAAACTTCTGTGCCAACAGACTTAATAAATTCATATACTTACCTTCTGCGGTTACATCTGGTGGTCTCCTTACTGTGTGGAATGGGAATCTATTTGAAGGGGAGTTGGTGTTTCAAAACATGTTTTCTTTATCTATGTAGTTTACCAGTTGTCTGTCCAATCAATCCTGGATTTTAACAAACATTTATGGTCCATGTACACATGAGGAGAAGGTTGAGTTCTTGGATTGGTTTGCTAATATTCAGATGCCAGATGAGATAGACTGGATTATCATGGGTGATTTCAATTTCATCAGAACACCCTCTGACATAAATAAACCTGGGGGAGATGTGAATGAAATGTTACTTTTTAATGATGCCATAAGCAACCTTGGTCTAGTGGAATTACCTCTCAAGGGAAGAAAATACAGCTGGAGTAATATGAAGAGTGCCCTCTTCTAGAAAAAATGGATTGGTTCTTCACTTCTGCTTCATGGATGACTGTATACCCTGATTCTACTGTGCTCCCACTTGCTAAGCCAATTTCTGATCATCTGCCATGTATGATTAAGATTGGAACTTCCATCCCTAAATCTAAAATTTCTAGGTTTGAAAACTACTAGTTACAACACTCTAATTTCAAAGATATTGTTTCTGCTGCTTGGAATATTCAAGTGGGACACACTGATGCTGCAAAAAGAATTAATGCCAAATTTAAGAACCTCAGAAGAGCCATTAAACTGTGGGCCAAAAACCTTTCTTGTCTAAAAAAGCAGATTGCTGATATTAATGAAGTGATCCTGTTTCTTTGATGTGCTTGAAGAGTTTAGAGCATTGGGCTAGTTTGAAGAAAACTACAGAAATATTTTCAAAGACTACCTGCTTGTGCTGCTTAATAATCAGAAGATCTATTGGCACCAGAGAGGCAAAATTAAAGGGGTTAAATTTGGAGACGAGAACACAAAATTTTTCCACACTGGCTTCTATCAATCACAGACACAACCACATTGCCATTGTGCAAAATGAAAACCATATTGACATCTCAGACCATGCAGGAAAAGCAGCAATTATATGGGAGACATTTAAGAAGAGATTAGGCCAATCTGAGAAAACCAGCATGCATTTCATGTTGGGGAACGTTGCATGGAAAACAAAAAATTTCCTACGCACACACAAGATCTATCCATGGTGATGAGCATCTACGAGAGGGAGAGTGGATCTACATACCCTTGTAGATCGCTAAGCGGAAGCATTAAGAAACGTGGTTGATGTAGTCGAACGTCTTCGCGATCCAAATCGCAAGCCGTCCCGCGATCCCATCACGATCCGTCTCGCGATCCAGCCACGGTTCTTCCAATCTAGTGCCGAACGGACGGCACCTCCGCGTTAAGCACACGTACAGCTCGATGACGATCTCCGCCATCTTGATCCAGCAAGAGGGAGCGGAGAGGTAGATGAGTTCTCCGGCAACACGACGGCGTGGTGGCGGCGGTGGTGGTGCTATCCCGGCAGGGCTACGCCCAGCGCTACCAAAACCGCGAATGGAGGAGAAAACGATCTAGGGAGAGAGAGGGGCGTGAAGGGCTTCGTGTGTGCTCTTGGGGCGCCCCTCCCCTCTATATATAGGTGGAGGGGCATGGAGATCAGCCCCTCCAAGCCCTAGGGCGCAGCCAAGGGGGAGGAGTTGCACTCCTAGTCCAATTCCCTCCCTTTCCATAAACAGGTGGACTTTCCACCTCTCCCAAGCCACATGGGCCTTAAGGGACTTGTGCGCCTGGCCCAATAAGGCCAGGCCGCCTCCCCTCAGCCCATGCAAACCATTGGGACGTGGTGGAACCGTTGGTGGACTTCCAGACTCCTCCAGAAGTTTCCAGAACCTTCTAGAAGCTTCTCGGTACAATACCGAAAAAACCCGAAACTTTTTCGGTCGCCAAAATATGACTTCCCATATATAAATATTTACCTCCGGACCATTCCGGAACTCCTCGTGACGTTCGGGATCTCATTCGGGACTCCGAACAACCTTCGGTCACCAACATACATAACTCAATAATACCGAAACGTCACTGAACGTTAAGTGTGCAGACCCTGCGGGTTCGAGAACTATGTAGACATGACCGAGACACCTCTACGGTCAATAACCAATAGTGGGACCTGGATGCCCATATTGGTTCCTACATATTCTATGAAGATCTTTATCGGTTGAACCTCTATGTCAAGGATTCAGTTAATCCCGTACGCTGTTCCCTTTGTTCTTCGGTATGTTACTTGCCCGAGATTCGATCGTCGGTATCTCTATACCTAGTTCAATCTCGTTACCGGCAAGTCTCTTTACTCGTTCCGTAATACAAGATCACGTGGCTAACACTTTAGTCACTTTGCTTGCAAGGCTCATTGTGATGTTGTATTACCGAGTGGGCCCTGAGATACCTCTCCGTCATATGGAGTAACAAATCCCAGTCTCGATCCATGTCAGCTCAACAGACACCTTCGGAGATACCTGTAGAGCATCTTTATAGTCACCCATTTACGTTGTGACGTTTGATACACACAAGGTATTCCTCCGGTGTCAGTGAGTTGCATGATCTCATGGTCAAAGGAACAGATACTTGACATGCAGAAAACAATAGCAATAAACTGGCACGATCATATGCTACGTTCATAGTTTGGGTCTTGTCCATCACATCATTCTCCTAATGATGTGATCTCGTTATCAAATGGCAGCTCATGTCTATGGCCAGGAAACCTTGACCATATTTGATCAACGAGCTAGTTAACTAGAGGCATACTAGGGACACATTGTTGTCTATGTACCCACACATGTATTTGAGTTTCCAATCAATACAATTTATAGCATGGATAATAAACGATTATGACGAACAAGGAAATATAATAATAACCAATTTATTATTGCCTCTAGGGCATATTTCCAACATTTCAATCTCGCCTCCATGTACAGCACTGACCATGATCCTGATATATTTGTTGATCTGGAAAAGCCCTTCACACATGAAGAAATCAATAAGGTTGTGGCTGAGCTGTCTAATGATAAATCACGTGGGCCTGATGGTTTCAACAATGAATTCTTCAAGGCTTGTTGGGACATAATCAAATATGATGTACAAAACCTAGTACACAGTTTTTATAATGGATCTGTTTATCTGGAGAGCTTCATTCATCACTCTGATCCCTAAGACAAATTCTCCATTATCTCCAAATGATTTCACGCCCATTTCCTTGCTCAATTGCTGCCTCAAGATAATTACTAAGCTCTTGGCCAATAGACTTCAAAAGGTGATTTTATAATTGGTGCATATTAATCAATATGGGTTTTTGAAAGAAAGGTCTCTACAAGACTGTGTGGGCTGGGCTTATGAGTATTTGCACCAATGCAAAAGGTCCCAAGATGAGATTCTTTTATTAAAGCTTGACTTTGAAAAGGCATTTAACACAATTGAACACCAAGCCATCATTGACATCTTAAAGGCCAAGGGTTTTCATGACAGATGGATTATGTGGATGGAAATGATATTTAAGTCTGCCTCCTCAGCTGTTTTACTCAATGGAGTACCTGGAAAGAAGTTTTACTGTTTGAGGGGGTTCAAGCAAGGGGACCCTCTTCACCTCTTATTTTTGTGATTGCTGCTGATCTGGTTCAGTCAACATTAAATAAAGCTACATCACAAGGATTAATTGCCCCTCCTTTGCAAGTGAATTCATGTCCAGATTTCCCAGTGGTCCAATATGCTGATGATACTCTTGTTTTATTACAAGCTGATACTAGACAACTGCTCTGCCTCAAAGCTCTATTATACACCTTTGCTTCTACTGGTCTGAAAGTAAACTACAACAAGTCAAACCTAATTCCAATCAACATTGCATGAGATAGGGTCCATTTTTTTACTGGCATCCTTAACTATGCCAGAGGAGCTTATTCCTATAACATATATTGGTTTACCTTTAGGGCTGGTAAAACCCACAGTTGAGCAATGTTTGCCTTTGGTTAATAGAGTCTCCTCCAGACTGACTGGACTGGCCACATTCATGTCCATGGCTGGCAGATTAATGTTAGTAAAATTTGTGCTGGCCTCTTTGATTGTCTTCTTCATGACATGTTTGGATGTTCCAATTACCATCAAAATCAGGTCAACAAGTATTTGAGACACTGTTTATGGAGAGGTCCAGACTTGGAGGATTATAGGACTGCCTTTGTTAAATGGACAACGGTTTGCAGACCAAAAAAACAAGGAGGGTTGGGTGTCTTGGGTATTCAAGTTCAAAACAAGGCACTCATGTTGAAGAATCTTCATAAATTCCATAATACACAGAACGTCCCTTGGGTGAACCTCATCTGGAAACATATTATAATAATGGACAACTTCCTGGTTTTCAGACTGAAGGTTCCTTTGGGTGGAAATCCATTTTGGGTCTGGTAGATTGGTACAAAGCTATGGCTAGATGTCATGTTGGGATGGAAAGAGTGTTCTCTCCTGGTCAGACCTTTGGCAAGAAAGATGTTTACATTAGAGGTTTCCACATTTGTTTTCCTTCACCAAGAACCAACACATTTCTGTGGCTCAGGCTCTACAATTTGAATATATGGAAGATATGTTCCATTTTCCATTATCTATCCAGGCTTACCAGGAATTTACTCAAATGGAGGACATATGTGATGCTTTGAGAGCATCCCCTTGTCACGCCCAAGATGCGGTCCTATCCCTATTAAGGCTTGCGGCCTCGATGGGGATATAAGCACATCTCGTCGTTCGCAAGTACAGTAAAACATTGCATACATGTAGGAAGAGATGAGTATATGAGTTGGCTTACACTCGCCACAAGCTATCTTACAAATCCACACAAATTATTCATACATCATTCAGAAGGCAGGATCCGGCTACTGACGAAAACAAACGATAAAAGAAGCAATGATAAACTGTCTTGCTATCCCAGGATCACCACCACGAAGCTCCCTACTCGTCTTGGATACATAACATACATCCGACCACGTTCTTCATCATACTCCCACTGGAGCTGCGACACGTCATTTGACAAGTACTCGTCAACACCTGTACCTGTATTGTTGAAATCTATGAGCCACAGGGACTCAGCAATCTCATAACCCGGGTACCGAAACTATGTAAGACTTTAGGTGAGGAAAGGTTAAGTGGTGAGGCTGCAGCAAGCACTAAGCATGTATTTGGTGGCTAACTTACGAGAACATGAATTTAAATATGGTGGTCTACGAGAGACGGACGTGGACTAGCATGATCACTAAGTGATCCTAAACACCTACTTACGTCAGACATAACCCCACCGTGTTCTCTCTCGGTTCATGTTCACGAGCAGAGACAGTCACGGTTACGCACTCAGTTGGTGTTTTTTATTGAGTTTACTTCAAGTTGACTATTACCAGGTGTTAAAATTTTTTCCAAGTTGCCACGTAACCGCGGGCACGGCTTTCCGAAAGATTTAACCATGCAAGGGTTCTCCAACTCATCCATCACAAACTAACCACACGCCGCGGGAATAACCTCGACCACGAATCTCGTGATCTTCCTAGGCAATTCCACTGGAAAACCGCAACCTCGAGATAGCCCGAAGTAAAATTCGGAATTCCTCGCGCAAGACATTCGAGAATGGTAAAACAAGTCTAGCAAGACTGCCCGACGTGTCGACGAACCCGATAGGAGCCGCGTATCTCATTCTTAGGACACGACGGATGAGCTATGGTTACCACGCCAGACACCGAGTTGCCCTGGGTGGCGTTAAGTTGTTTAGCAAATGTAGTACCAATGTTGGGTCTTGCCATACAAGTTTTAATCTAAAACGAATGGTCAAGGGTGTCCCCATAACAACCCCGAGCATGTTAGGAGCGCAAAAATATGGAATATAACACCGGTACTTGGAACTAGTGCGGCAAAAGTGGAACAAAACACCGGGCAAAAGGCCAAGCCTTCCACCGTTGCCAGATATATATGTGCATTAATTTACATACAATAAATAGCGTGATATAACCAAATAACCATGTTGACACATGGAAAGCTTGCACCTGCAACTAGCAACGCTATAAGATAAGGGCTGAGCAGCGGTAACATAGCCAATCAATGGTTGCTATGTAGTGGAGCGGTTAGAGGCTTTCATGGCAATTTAGGAGGCTGGCAGTTTAACTAGTAGGTAACGTAACATAATGGTAAAAGCGAGACATCTAGCAAGGCAAAAATAGTGTCGGGATCCGGGTATGATCATCTTGCCTGTTGGGTCTTCAGAGGGACAAAGAGCTGGGTCCTCGTAGTTGTACTCTCCAGGATCCTCGTACTTAGGCTCAACACTCGTGTCTACCCAAGAGAAACAACACCAAATAAACACACAAACAAGGTGCAATGCACAAACAAGATGATGCATGATCCATTTGAAGTATTTAACATGGCAACCCTTAGCTAGTCATGTTTCTCATGCATTTATTAAGTTCTTTAGTATTCTGGACAGAACCTCAAGTTTAGTTATTTGAACATGCATGATCATGGCAAATATGAATGCATCATGCAAAATCGATGCAAATACATATGTAGAACGTTGCAAACGGAGTAACGTAGCTCACGGTACACTCACGGCAAGGTACGAACGTTAACGGAGGCAAAACACAAAATGAGGAAGGCCTTGGGCTATTCCTTGGTATTTCAAGGATGCCACTGGATAGGACATGGAAATCTAGCAAGGATAGAGCTAAAGTTCATGCAAAACAATGGAGTATAGCTCCCACAAGTCACAAAACAATCAAACACACCATCTGTCCACAAACAGCAACATGTCATCTTGTAACACCAATATCCAGAGCTACATCAAGTTTTAAATCACAACCAAGGCATGGGCATGAAGTATACAGCATGCACAACAAATCATCTATCTACAGCAACATGAAAGGAAGCATGGATCAATAGCCATGAAGCTCACAAGATGGCATGTTGAAACAGTTTTTAGGGACTTAGTGAAGATTCCAGTTTTATAGAATCTGAGTGAACATGACAGCAACTTTTATATATGCTACAGGTACTTTCATGGCATGAAAATTAATAGGGTGATAGAGGACAACAACTACTACAGAACACTAGCACTGAGCATGAGCTAAAACATCACAGATCACTTGGTAGCATCCCCTAAACATGGCATGAAAATAACTACAGATTCTCAAATTTCACTAAGAGAATAGCAGCAGTTTATAACACCATAGCATCTTTGACAACAATTAACTCTAAGATGCAAAATCTCTTTGGCAAGGTGAAGACACCAAATGACAGAGGGTGACAAGAACAACAATTCATGGCATTGAACCAACCCCAAAGAAACACTATATCCATGGGAATCATCAACACAACATGGGAAGAAAATAACAGGTCTAACACTTAGAAATATTTGAGCAATGAAAACAGTAATATTCCTTAGCATGATTGCAGCAAGAAACCCACTAAACCACAAGATTATCATGGCAAGGAAAAATACCAGGGCCTAGTGCCCACAAAACACTACCACTTACATGTTGACAAGTTCCCCAAATCATACAAGAATTAATTCATACATAAATCACAAAATGCCACCTCATCACAAAATAATGTTTTCACAAAGTTGCTCGAATGGCAAAACCAATGGCACCACTGGATTCCTGGGATTTTTCTACCCCCAAATCATATGTTACATGCCTATCTTCCTGTTGAAAAAACTCCCAAAATTGCAAACACAAAACAACTAGACTCTTATAGACACTCATATGGCAGGTTTGGCATATCCTAGGTTCTTCACAGAAATGGAATAAAAACAAAATTGCCTATTTCCTTAAAAGGAAATAACTCAGAAATTCATAGAAACAAAGAAAAGAAAATATATAAAAAAATAGGGGCCTACCTGGCAGTGAGCCAGGGCCCCCTGAGGATGACAAGTGGGACCAGGGCCCACTGTCAGGGCCTCAACCGAAATGCACAGAAGAAAATAAGGGAGCCACGGGGGGGGGGGGGGGGGGGGCTCGAACCCACAACCCTCTGGTTGCGGCGCGGGCGAGCCACCAATGGGCTAGGTGGGGGGCGTCTGCTAGGAGAGGGGCTCGGGGCCTTTTGACCCGACTCCTCTCGCGGGTCTTCTTCTTCCCGGCGATAGGGAAGGAAACAGCGTCACCGGCGAGCGGGCCAGCCACATCCGGCGAGGCGGGGTGCCGGCGGGGTTGCGGGATCCCGAGGGGAATCCATTCCCGGGCCTAGGACGCACCGACGCGGCGGCAACAAGTGCTGAAGGCGGGGGCGCAAGCTCTACGCTTTTGCCACGGGAACAGACCGAGGTCGGGCAAGGCGAGGCCCTAGCGAAGCTGCTGGGGGCGCGGGCGTGCAAGCGGGAGGCTATGCGGCGAGCCTGGCGCGGCAAGATCTAAGCGGAGCACTTCACGGGCCTGGAGCAAACGCTAACTGAACCCTCTGAAGACGAATTCAGAGAGCCATGCAGAGCGCGGGGTGCACGACGGCGACACGGCGCTGGCGAGAGCTACAGACGATCTACGACGGCAAGGGATGCATGGGCTGGAAGCAGGGTATACCTACTCTACCTCGGGCACGAAGCGGCGGCCGGGGATGCAGAGAAACGACGACAACGAGTCGACGAACTCCGGCACATTCCTGACCGAGACGTAGAGGAAGAAGATGCCGACGCTGAGGAAGCTCCAGGGTCGATGGCGTCTCGTGCATAGATGTAGCAGACCGCAGGGACTCCGGGGCATCGATCCACGGCAGCAGGAAGGTCGGGGACGGCGCAGGGAGGCTAGCCCGAGCACGAGCTGCTGCTTGCTCGGGTCATGGCGGGCAGGGCGACGGCGATGCTTGGGGGAGACCTACCTGCGGCGGCGAGGCGAGGAGGAGGGAGGAATGGAGAGAGGGGACGAGCTAGGGCACGGAGGACAACGTTTATAGGGGCTGCGGGCGCCGGACGGCCGTCAAATCGGCGAGCCTCCGACGTGGCACCGGTGGATCGTGTGCCGTACAGAGGAGGGCGACGATCCTGTCGCTGAGGCTTGGTGGGCTGCGGGAGGCAGAGGCCCAGGTGGGCTTCACTCTCCTCTCTCTCTCTCTCTCTGAACAGGAGAAACAAAGGGGTTTTCCTTTTATTTTAAAACTAAGAGAAACACAATTCACGGAGAAAGAGAGAGATATTTAGATAAAGAAATAAAAATACTTTTGAACTCACCAAAATATACCCTATTTAATAAAAATAGATTGGCCATTTTTTGGACAGTTAAATAATTCACTTATAATCTGCAATTGGAGCCTGTTTGGCAAAGATTAAAACAAAATGAAAAAGAAAGCATGGCTGAGGGTTGGTTGACAAATCTTTACAGAATATTTAAGAGGGGTTCAACATTTTTAAATAATTTAATTAGCAAGGGAAAAACCACATGAGCATTAATTTGAAAAGAGAGAGAGGTGGCATAGAACTATAGAAATTGTGGAGAGGCTTCACCACTAGCTTGCACACCACACCACAACACACACACACTCACCACAACAACTCCACATCACAAGCAAGACAAGCAAGTATGATGCACTAATAATTTATGTGATGATGCCATGATGCCATGATGAATGATGAAAGTCATGAAGCACAAATTTATTAAACCCAACACACATGAGGGCCAACTTGGAAGGTTCCACATGCGAATATATTACAAATGGCAATTGAAGCACTTGGGCTGTTACAACTCTCCCCCACTACATGAGGATCTCGTCCCGAGATCTAGGAACGGAAGAATTCGGGAAATTCAGAACGGAGATGGTCCTCTTGTTCCCAAGTGGCTTCTTTGTCAGAGTGATGTGACCACTTCACCTTAAGAAACTTGATTGATTTGTTGCGAGTCTTACGCTCAGTTTCTTCAAGGATAGCTACTGGATGCTCATGATAGGATAGGTCTTCTTGGAGATCAATTTCTTGGAGATCAACGGTGCGCTCGGGAGTCTTGAAGCACTTCCGTAGCTGAGAGACGTGAAACACATCATGCACATTTGAGAAATTGGGAGGAAGCTCGAGTTGGTAGGCAAGGTCACCCCTCTTGCCCACAATCTTGAAAGGACCCACAAAGCATGGAGCAAGTTTTCCTTTGATGCCAAAGCGTTAAGTGCCCTTCATGGGAGACACTCTGAGATAGACAAAATCATCGATCTGGAAGGTCATGTCACGATGCTTGCTATCATAATAACTCTTCTGACGGGATTGAGCTGCTTTGAGATTTTTACGAACGACACGGCACATTTCTTCTGCTTCAGTGATCATGTCATACCAAGGATTTGCCGCTCACCGGTTTCAGACCAATTGAGCGGGGTACGGCACTTTCTGCCATAGAGAATCTCGAAAGGAGCTTTGCCGGAACTTGCTTGGAAGCTATTGTTGTATGAGAACTCAGCAAACGGGAGACAATCTTCCCACTTCATGCCAAAAGAAATCACACAAGCTCTGAGCATATATTCGAGGATTTGATTGAATCTCTCAACTTGACCACTAGTCTGAGGATGGAAAGCTGTACTGAAATGGAGATTGGTCCCCATTGCAGTCTGGAAGGAATCCCAAAACCTGGAAGTGAAGATGCTTCCACGATCTAAGGATATGAGCTTAGGAACACTGTGCAAAGAAACTATCCTTGATGTGTACAGCTCTGCTAGCTGAGCTGCCGAGATAGATTCTTTGACCGGAAGGAAGTGGGCAACTTTGGTGAGCTTGTCGATGACCACGAAGATGGCATCGTTTCCTCTCTTGGACTTAGGAAACCCAGTGACGAAATCCATTTCAACATGATCGAATTTCCACTCTGGGATGGGCAAAGGCTAAAGGAGGCCTGCTGGACGTTGATGTTCCGCCTTCACTCTACGACAAACATCACCCTCGTTCACAAACTGAGCAATCTCACGTTTCATACGAGTCCACCAGAAGGTTTGCTTGAGGTCCTGATACATTTTGGAACTTCCTGGATGAATTGAGAGGAGGGAATTATGTGCTTCATCCATGATAATCTTCCTGAGATCACCTTTTGGAACCACCAGAGGGTCCTCGAAGAACAAGGTATCTATGTCATCAACACGGAAGCACTTATACTTTGGAATGCTCTTGGCCACACCTTTCTTCACTTTCTTCACCATAGCATCAAGAAGCTAAGCTTGGTGAATCTGATCTTCTAGAGTCGGAGAGACTTGAAGATTGGCAAGAAATCCTTGAGGAACAACTTGGAGATTGAGCTTGCGGAAGGCTTCGCAAAGCTCGGGTTGAAGAGGCTTGAGAATGAGACTGTTGCAATACGCCTTTCTGCTTAGCGCGTCTGCAATGACATTTGCTTTTCCAGGAGTATATTCAATGCTTGGATTGTACTCCTCGATCATTTCCACCCAACGTGTTTGCTGAAGATTGAGATTGGGTTGAGTGAAAATGTACTTCAAGCTCTTGTGGTCGGTGAACTCCTCAACTGGTCTTCCCAACAATAGATGTCTCCACGTCATCAGAGCATGAACAACTGCCGCCAACTCAAGATCATGAGTGGGGTAGTTCTTCTCGCTAGGCTTCAGCTGCCTCGAGGTATAAGCCACAGCCTTCTTATCTTGCATCAGAACACCACCAAGACCTTGGAGGTAAGCATCACAGAATACTTGGAAAGGCTTGGATTGCTTGGGAGGAACAAGAACTGGAGCTGAAGTCAGCTTCTCTTTGAGTGTATTGAACGCCACATCACACTCAGGAGACCACACATACTTGACACTCTTCTGAAGGAGGTTAGGCAGAGGCTTAGCAATTTGAGAGAAGTTCTCGAAGAATCTTCTGCAATAACTTGCAAGCCCGAGGAAGCTTCAAAGCTGCTTGACGTTCTGAGGAGGCTCCCACTTCACAATTGCCTCAACTTTCTCAGGGTGCACTTTAATGCCCTCGGCAGAGATGACATGCCCAAGGTACACCACTTCATTTAGCCAGAACTCACACTTTGAGAACTTAGCATAAAACCGATGCTCTCTTAGCTTGTCAAGCACAAGCCGGAGATGCTCTGCATGCTCTTCTTCGGTCTTTGAGAAAACAAGAATGTCATTCAAATACACCAAGACGAACTCATTCTTGAAAGGAGAGAATATGAAGTTCATCATTCTGGAGAAAGTCGGAGACGCATTAGCTAGACCAAAAGACATGACGGTGTACTCATAAGAGCCAAAACTCGTCCTGCAAGCAGTCTTTGGGATATCTTCTTCACAAATGCGGATTTGATGATAGCCCATACGGAGATCTAACTTCGAGAAAACCTTGGCACCTTTCAACTGCTCAAACAACTCATTGATGTTGGGAAGTGGATACTTGTTCCTGATTGTCTTCTTATTCAGTGGACGGTAATCGATACATAGCCGGTCCGTGCCATCCTTCTTCTTGACAAACAGAACACCACAACCCCAAGGTGAAGAACTTGGTCTGATCAAACCCAGACGCTCTTGTTCATCTAACTGCCTCTTCAACTCTTTCAGCTCTTCGGGGCCAAGCTTATAAGGACGCTTGCACATCAGTTCAGTTCCAGGCTCGAGTTCAATCACAAACTCTACTGGCCTGTGAGGAGGCATTCCTGGCAACTCTTCTGGAAAGACATCTTCATACTCCGAGACAACGGGAATTTGAGAGATGGCAGAAATCTCACCCTTCTCATTGAGAGAAAATAGACAAATCGTGTCATCGCGAGCAGCAAAAATGATCACATCTTCAGAAGGAAGAGTCAATTTTACTTCTTTAGCTTTGCAGTCAACATAAGCCTTGTTCATCGCCAGAAAATCCATGCCAAGAATAAGATCAATATCGGAATTGCCGAGCACAATTGGCGAGGCCAGAAAAGAATAATTGCCCATCTTGATAGAAACATCCGGAACCACCATATGAGAACTCATTCGCATACCCGGAGAGACCACACGGAAAGGACTTTGCAGAAGGTCCGTATGAAACTCATGCTTGTTAACAAAAGGTTTTGAAATGAAGCAATGCGATGCACCAGTGTCAAACAAAACTTTTGCAGGAATAGAATTAACCAAGAGATTACCCATTATGACATTAGAAGAATCCTCTGCTTCAGCTGCATTAACCATGTTCACTCTTGCTGCCTTGGGATTGTGCTTCACCATAGCACTGCCTGGGGGCCTGATAGGAGGAGGAGGCGAAAGATGCCGCTGGTTGGTGCACTTGTTGGAGTAATGGCCCTTCTGACCACACTTGTGACAAGTAACCTCTGAGAGTGGACGGAAGTTGCCTAGAGGAGGAGCATTTGCTGACTTGGGTGCCTAAGGCCTCTGCTGAAAACCTGGGTTGGTTGGGTGGGAAGGTCCACGACCACCGTGCTGCTTTTGCTGCTGAGGAGGACGAAACGGAGGAGGAGGAGGAACCCAATACTTCTGCTGCTTAGGAACAATCTGAGAGCTGGACGAAGAAGGGTTGGAGTCTCTGAACCGCTTCTTGGAATTCTCAAGTTTGAGCTGAACTGCCTCGAACTTTAGGGCCATGTTGTAGAACTAATCAAACTCACGAGGCTCGTGCAGGACCAGACCTGACTGAAGTTCATCCTTGAGACCACCTCTGAACTGATAAATCCTGGACTTCTCATCGGGGACATCTTGCTTAGCATAGCGGGCCAGATTCTAGAACTTGATGTTATACTGATAGACAGACTTGCTCCCCTGCTTCAAATTCCTGAACCTCTCACGCATCTCCTCGACAAAGCTCGTCGAGATATGATGAGCTCTGAAGTCATGGCAGAAATCATCCCAATAGACTACACGATCACCCCTAGAATCCTTGTACTGCTGCCACCAATCTGCTGTCTGACCCTTAAGCTGGAAAGTTGCAAACTTGACATAGTCATCTGGCCTGACATTGCTGCACTCAAAATGCTTGTTCATGTCACGGAGCCAATCTTCTGCATCGAGAGGCTGCTCAAAACAGGTGAAGGACTTGGGTTGATTTGTGACGAACTGGTTCAGAGCGGCAAACTACGGCTGATTATGAAAATTCCCTTGATGACCTTGCCGTCCCTGCTCCCTTTCCTGCAGCAACCTAAGCAACATCTGAGTGTTTTCATTGGTTGAGGCCATCACAGCTTGCCATGCTTCTGCAGGTGGAGGTGAGGGTGGTGGAGGATCAAACTGCTCTCCATCACGACCCTGATTCCCACGAGTTGCTGGCGCCATCCTGAAGATGGACAAGAATATCAGCACACCATTAACAAAGATGATATAAATAAGCTGAATCAATGGCTTTAAAGAATTTGCAATGGAATATTGTCAACTGCATTCAACTGCAAATAGTAAGAACGCTTTCTGCAGGATCTTGATAACATCATTAGAACATGAAGCCACTTGAAATAACACAAAAGTATTGAGCTAAGGTTGCTCGGAACAAATGTACAACCATTATACATCTGTCGGAAGATGATCCTAGGACACTACTAGAAATCCCACCTAGGAACTCCCGAAATCTTGGTTATGCAATCGGGTACACGGATACACGGAGTTTTTATCCATCACTCAACTCCTAGCAGTAATACTACTCTCCAGTGTATCACATCCCTCAATACACACCCAAAGACCTCGGAAACTCATCTACCTCAGACCCTCATAATCACAACGATACTAAAGATGGCAGTACATGTGATCCCGCTCCCCAGTACTGGGTGCCGCCACACTCTTCGCACCACGAATAGTATTGAAGCAATTTCGAACATCCGCGTTCTTAAGTACTAAGGAAACTGAACGATAACGATGTGTCAAGAATCCCCTGGAGCTCTACTCCCCGGGTCCAATCCATACGTACGGGAGGCACCAAGAACAGAACTCCCGTCACATCGGTATCATAGAGGCTCCAAAATACTCGCGTGATCCTAAATTTTTTTTTGAGCGAGAAGAGGAGTAGAAATAAAATTCCTAAGTCGTAAGTCCTCACCAGAGTATAGAAGAGGAGTAAAAGAATCATACTCTCCGATATAACTAGACTCAAAATAGTTTTTCACTAGACTCGACTCGGCCAAGTTCGATCAAGCAAGGGGCTCCTATGGTCGGTATGGCTCTGATTACCAACTTCTCACGCCAAAGATGCGGTCCTATCCCTATTAAGGCTTGCGGACTCGATGGGGATAGAAGCGCATCTCGTCGTTCGCAAGTACAGTAAAACATAGCATACATGTAGGAAGAGATGAGTATATGAGTTGGCTTACACTCTCCACAAGCTATCTTATAAATCCACACAAATTATTCATACATCATTCAGAAGGCAGGGTCCGGCCACGGACGAAAACAAACGATAAAAGAAGCAATGATAAACTGTCTTGCTATCCCAGGATCACCACCACGAAGCTCCCTACTCGTCTGGATACGTAACATACATCCGACCACGTTCTTCATCATACTCCCACTGGAGCTGCGACACGTCATCTGACAAGTACTCGTCAACACCTGTAACTGTATTGTTGTAATCTGT
The DNA here is from genome assembly GCA_039707655.1 of Elymus sibiricus. Lineage (NCBI taxonomy): Eukaryota > Viridiplantae > Streptophyta > Magnoliopsida > Poales > Poaceae > Elymus > Elymus sibiricus. The sequence continues at coordinate 272,737,797 of CM077669.1, forward strand.
GAGCCACAGGGACTCAGCAATCTCATAACCTGGGTACCGAAACTATGTAAGCCTTTAGGTGAGGAAAGGTTAAGTGGTGAGGCTGCAGCAAGCACTAAGCATGTATTTGGTGGCTAACTTATGAGAACATGAATTTAAATATGGTGGTCTACGAGAGACGGACGTGGACTAGCATGATCACTAAGTGATCCTGAACACGTACTTACGTCAGACATAACCCCACCGTGTTCTCTCTCGGTTCATGTTCACGAGTAGAGACAGTCACGGTTATGCACTCAGTTGGTGTATTTTATTGAGTTTACTTCAAGTTGACTATTACCGGGTGTTAAACAAATTTCCAAGTTGCCATGTGACCGCGGGCACGGCTTTCCGAAAGATTTAACCCTGCAGGGGTGCTCCAACTCATCCAGCACAAACTAACCACACGCCGCGGGAATAACCTCGACCACGAATCTCGTGATCTTCCTAGGCAATTCCACTGGAAAACCGCAACCTCGAGATAGCCCGAAGTAAAATTCGGAATTCCTCGCACAAGACATTCGAGAAAGGTAAAACAAGTCCAGCAAGACCGCCCGACGTGTCGACGAACCTGATAGGAGCCGCGTATCTCGTTCTCAGGACACGATGGATGAGCTATGGTTACCACACCAGACACCGAGTTGCCTCGGGTGGCGTTAAGTTGTTTAGCAAATGTTGTACCAATGTTGGGTCTTGCCAGACAAGTTTTAATCTAAAACGAATGGTCAAGGGGGTCCCCATAACAACCCCGAGCTTGTTAGGAGCGCAAAAATATGGAATATAACACCGGTACTCGGAACTAGTGCGGCAAAAGCGGAACAAAACACCGGGCAAAAGGCCAAGCCTTCCACCGTTGCCAGATATATATGTGCATTAATTTACATACAATAAATAGCGTGATATAACCAAATAACCATGTTGACACATGGAAAGCTTGCACCTGCACCTAGCAATGCTATAAGATAAGGGCTGAGCAGCGGTAACATAGCCAATCAATGGTTGCTAGGTAGTGGAGGGTGAGGGAGTCCTGGACTAAGGGGTCCTCGGGCCGCTGGCCTGTCTCTCAATAGGCCGGCTTGGTGGGCCGCACTCTGACTGTCGTAGGAGGGGCCGAATACATCGAGACCCTGAGTTCTAGAAGGAAGTCCCGAAGGCGCATCATGCACTCCAAGTCAAGATGAGGGAATCGACGTCTCCATTCTCGGCAGGAGTCCTGTCATGTGTAAATCCTAGGTAACCCCCGGTGTCTATATAAACCGGGAGGGTTTTAGATTGTAGGATAGAGAAACTCATCTAGGGTTTTAGCTAGCCGATCTCGAGGTAGATCAACTCTGTAACCTTCATATCATCAATATAATCGAGCAGGACGTAGGGTTTTACCTCCATAGGAGGGCCCGAACCTGGGTAAACATCGTCTCCTTCGTCCCCTTGTTACCATCCATCCTAGACTCACAGCTCGGGACCCCCTACCCGAGATCCGCCGGTTCTGACACCGACATTGGTGCTTTCATTGAGAGTTCCGCTGTGATCGCCAAAGGAATCGATGGCTCGCGTTGTCATTAACGAAGAAGTCCGGAACATGGACTCCTTCGTCGCTGGACAGATCTTCACCTTCGGCAGCATTGTGCTGCACGCTGACCCGACCGGCCGTCTGGGCCGGGTCGGGAGTTTCGCCCCTTATCAAGAGGTCAGATTCGGGAACCTAGAGTTCTTCGTGGACTCCCGGGGCGATCTTTCGCTCACCGGGCTTGCAGTCTCATCTGACGCACCCGAGGACTCCGAGGCCTTAACCTCGGATGTCGCTTTCGACCCCTCCCACGGGACTAATCCCGGTGATGATCTGACTTTTAGTTCGGATCCGGCCATAGCGCCAGATGGCCGGGTACCAGCTCCTGCCGAACACACTTCTTGTGCAGACGCATCGGAGGTTAACACCGAAAGCGCTGAGCAAATTGACCCGATCGAGCTCTCGACACTCAACGAAGCTCTAGATCGGATCTTATCGATGAAAATTACTAACGACCCAACCCCGATCCACGTTCACATCGGTCTCAAGGCGGGTCAAGAGGAATTTTTCATCCCACCCGCCACCCACTTTGTAGCCACTATTGAAGACTTAACCGATATGTTGGACTACGCCTCCGAGGAGGCAGAAGACATGGATGAAGAGGATCGTGCTCCCACCCCCCTCAACACCGGGCGATGGACTGCCACCTCCTCCTACGACGTCTACATGGTGGATACTCCAGCCGATAACAGCGAGCGCACACCCGCAAATAATGGTGATAAATCGGGTGAAGCGCCGTCAAGGCGCCGGAAACCGCGCAAGCAATCAAAACCAAAAAGGGAAGGGAAGCTATTGCTGGCACCGGGGAAAACGATACCCCAGAAGACCTCGGCGATCCCGATTTCTTTGAGCATCCGCTAGAGGACCAGGAAAGGCCGGAGGACCAGCGCGACCCCGAAGATCCAAACGATTCCGAGGATGACAACTACCTCCCCCCTGTAGAGGAGGAGGATAGCCCGGAAGCCGAAGACTTCATCGTCCCCGAAAACCTTGAGGATCAGGAACGGTTTAGGCAACAGCTTTTAGTCACTGCCCGAAGCCTAAAGGCAAAAGAGCAGCAGCTTAAGGCCGAACAGGATACCCTCAATGATAGATGGACGAGGGTCCTGTCAGCCGAGGAAGGATACGGTACCGGTCTATTGGACCAACCCAAGAGCTATCCACGCTGACGGCTGCTGCCACAATTTGATGACGAGCTCCCCCAAGCACACTCCATACGGCCAGCCGGACCGCCCTTCCCGAGGACGAGATAGGACGGCTGGCGACACCGGTTATAGGCCGGTGATACCCCGCAGAAGGGGAAAGGAGCCTATGGAGCCTGAGGGCAGGTACGACCTGCGACACGACCTGGATTATAGAACAGGCTGCACGAGATCCATCTACGGATCTAGAGGGTACTCCCCCGATAGACGGGACGGGTACCGGCCTTGGCTCGACCGAAACAATAGAGGTCGGGAACAAAACCGGGCCAGAACAGACGCTGACTACCGGCGTGACATAGCCCGGGTCAGAGGCGCTGCCCACCCACTATGCTTCACCGACGAGGTGATGCAGCATCAGTTCCCGGAAGGGTTTAAACCCATGAACATAGAGCAATACGACGGAACAACTGACCCAGCAGTGTGGATCGAGGATTTCCTCCTCCACATTCACATGGCACGAGGAGATGACCTCCACGCCATCAAACATCTACCCCTTAAACTTAAGGGGCCAGCTCGGCACTAGTTAAATAGTCTCCCCGAAAATTCCATCGAGAGCTGGGAGGATCTCGAGGATGCATTCCGATCCAACTTCTAGGGCACCTATGTACGGCCTCCGGACTCCTCCGACCTAAGCAACGTCGTCCAAAAGGCAGGAGAGTCCGCTCGACAATTCTGGAATCGGTTCTTGACCAAGAAAAACCAGATCGTCGACTGCCCAGATGCCGAGGCTATAGCCTGTTTCAGGCACAATATTCGGGACGAATGGCTGGCTCGCCAGCTCGGTCAGGATAAACCTAGGACCATGTCCGCCCTTACATCACTCATGACCCGCTTTTGCGCGGGCGAGGATAACTGGCTAGCGAGACGAAGCCACAACCCCGAAGACCCTGGCACCTCCGAAGCTCGGGATGGAAATGGGAAACCATGACGCAACAAAAATAAAAACGCCGGCACAGCACTAGTGACGCCGATGACACGGCCATTAACGCCGGCTTCCGCAACCCTCGATCCGGGCAGCGGAAGAAGCCTCCTAAAGGCAATCGCGACGGACCCACCCCACTGGATAAAATCATGGAGAGGCCCTCCATGGCACTCTAGACAAGCCCGCCAACCACACCAGCCGTAACTGTTGGGTGTTCAAACAGACCGACAAACTCGCAACCGAATAGCAAGGCAAGGGCCCACGCAGCGAGGACGACGAGGAGCCCCGCGGTCCGAGCAATGGAGGTCAGAAGCAGTTCCCTCCAGAGGTAAAGAATGTGAACATGATATACGCCACTCATATACCTAAAAAGGAGAGGAAGCGCGCCCTTCGAGAGGTCTACGCCGTAGAGCCTGTAGCCCCAAAGTTTAACCCATGGTCGGCCTACCCGATCACCTTTGATCGACGAGATCACCCAACCAGTATCCGTCATGGGGGTTCGGCGGCCCTCGTCTTAGACCCCATTATCGATGGGTATCACCTCACTAAAGTCCTAATGGACGGAGGAAGTAGCCTCAATCTGATTTACTCAGATACGGTGAAAAAGATGGGTATAGATCCATCGAGGATCAAACCCAGCAACACTACCTTTAAAGGAGTGATCCCAGGCGTCGAGGCCCGGTGCACGGACTCTGTGAGCCTGGAAGTGGTGTTCGTTTCGCCTGATAATTTCCATAGCGAGGACTTGATCTTCGACATCGTACCTTTCCGCAATGGTTATCACGCCCTGCTAGGCCGCACAATGTTCACTCGCTTTAACGCCGTCCCACACTACGCATACCTCAAGCTGAAGATGCCCGGGCCCAAGGGGGTCATCACTGTCAACGGCAACACAGATCGTTCCTTCCGAACTGAGGAACATGCATTGGCCTTGGCGGCCGAATTCCATTACGAGGACGGTCGGCAAACACCGAAATCTGCCATAAAGGCACGTAAGGTTGACAAACGAGCTCGGTTTCAATCCAAACTCCCAGAATCTGTTTCTCCCCAGAAATAGGGACACGCTCCCCATTGCACAGCCTTAATGACCGTCAAACACGTGCCAAGAGGGAACAACTTCGCACTCAAGATTCCATGGGCAGCAGTGGGGAACAACCATTAAAGGGTAAGTGCTCGGCTGGACCGAACCATTACCAGTACACGTCCTCAGACATAACACAGGTATCATCAAAGGACCTGCTAAAAGCGTAAAGCTCATCCATACTTCGGTGACTTCTCAAGACCTTCTTCCCAAGGTCCGGTCGACGACAGCATCACCCTTAAAGGAATGCAACTCCCAAAGAGGCACAGGAACGGACAGGCGACAGGGCACATCGAGGACGTCAAGCCACCAATCGAAGACCCCTGGTACAACCTCTCCTCTGTAAATTTTATATTTCATCTTCAAATACCTGTAAACAGTTGCTTCGGCAATCTGAGCTATAAGCATTATTGAGAAAATACAAGACCATTATACATGGCCGCTTCGCTGTATTTTATACATACTCTGTTCTTCCCTCATCAATGCTTCTTGCAAAAACTGTTCGGTATACATTATGATGCAACCTAATAAACCGGGGGATTGAATTTAAAATATCACCCTAAGCATCACTCCGACACACCTGATTGTGTGTTCGGCATCTTGGATTTTGCTTTATATGCATCAGATCCGAACTATGTCTTGGGTCAATAGTTGGGTTGCCCGGCTCCTGTGTTTGCCCTCTTACGTTCCGCTCGTTCGCCTAAAAGGGCAAAGGGAGAACCACTGCGATTGTGTTTCCAGCTCGCCTGGTCAAGCACCTCAAGGGAGAAAGCTAAAAACTGACCGTCATAGTAAGCGAGAACCGGTCTGCAAATCCAAGCATAAGTGTCATACTAAAAAATCGATAGAGGTTATTCCGTGTTATACGATGGGGTTTTGTACTTGTACAAACCATGTGATGCTGGCTTCGGCCCCGGTACATCCGAACATCACAAAACACTGGGGGCTGGTCATCAGCCCCCGCATTTTTTTACGCTCCTATGACTAAGTGAAAGCGATAAAGCATCATAGTCCGATTGCCTTGTCCCCCTCGCACTACCGCCTTCGGGCACCGATACCTCGGCTAAGGGTCACAGTGCGGAGACAGAGACACCTCGCGTAGTATCTACGTGGGGGCTGAAGCTGACGACTCGCAACTTTAAGATAAAATGGCCACACAGGAGTCAAAATAAATATTAAAGACTTATAAGACATGATAAACCATGCAACACTGATTATAAAGCGTTAAAGGTCTTCGGACATATTACAACGCGCTCATTCATACAAAACGTCTTTAGAACATTGGGCCTCTATTACCCGAGCACCCTCCATCACTGCGGAGAAGTATAGCTCGGGGCGCCTATGCCCCTTTTCAGGAGGCGGAGGTGCAGTGGCCATCTTGGTCGGCTTGAGCTTCGGCCAGTGCACCATGGTCTTTGCAAAGGCCATCCGAGCTCCCTCGATGCATGTAGAACGCTTTAGCACGTCAATCCGAGGCGCAGCATCGCATAGTTTCTGCACCAAGCCAAAGTAGCTGCTCGGTAATGACTCTTCAGGCCACAGCCGGATGCAGAGGTCCTTCATGGCCGGCTCTGCCATCCTGTGCAGCTCCATCAGTTGCTTCATCTGCTCGATCAGGAGAGGAGAGCGCTCGGGGGACTCAAACTGTGCCCAGAATAGCCGAGTCTCATCATCCTCCTCCCGCGAAGCATAGAACTTGTTTGCATCCGCCGCACTCTTCTGGAGATCCGCACAGACGCCTGAGGAACGCCACACCTGGGTGAGCAAAGCAAACATGCTACCACCAAAGGCGCATTGAAGTGAATACGGCTTACCATCTGTGACAGCCTTGACTTGGCGAACCTCCTCTTCAAAGGACCGCTTGTCCACCCGCTCCTTTTGGAGCTCAGATTTCAGCGCGGATAGCTCGGTGGGTTGCTCTTTGCCTTTTTGCTCAAGGGCCTCGGACTTCGCGCTGGCATCCTTGAGCTTCTGCTGCACCTCCTCCACCCGGGCCTCCTACTTTGCACTCGCAACTTTCAAAGTGGAGAGTGTAGCTGCCGCCTGTTCGGCGGCCGCCTTCCCATCCGCGGCCTCTTGCCTCATCTTTTGGAGCTCGGCCTTGAGCTTTTCAACCTCCGTAGTTGAAGCTGTGGGAGCAATAAATAAATAATTACACTGGGTACCAGCGCGGATCATTAACAATATACAGCCCGGATGTTACAATTCGGCTTACCTTGTGCCTCGTCGAACCTCTTGTTCAGGCTATCAAGCTCCTCTTCGGAGATCTTGAGCTTCCGATTTAGCTCGGTAAGCTCAGCGGCATTAATGGCCGCCGCCGATGACGAGGCCTACAAACAATAAAAAACATACATCCGGTTATGTGCGTTCCAACCCCCCGAACTGTCAAGAATATGACTCTATGTTCGGTCCTCTTAAGGGCTTTTAGAACATTGCGGGACTAAATGGTGCGTTGTGCATCGTTGTTCACTCCTGAGTATTTGACCCCCGGGTGCGTTTTTGCAAACTCATCTGGGGCTCGGGGGCTACTACATATATAAAGATAGCATAAACTCAAAATTAAAATTGTTCAGGAAAAGGGTATTACGTGACTTACCTTGAAGCCCGTCAAGAGACCATTGAAGGCCTCTTTCAGTCCGCTATCGACAGACTGAATTCCTTGCAAAACCGCACCCATAAGAGTGCGGTGATCCTCGGAGATGGAGGCGTTTGATAGAGCCTCCTCCATGACCGGCCACCCAGTCGTCGGTGGCACCGGTGGTGACCGGCCCGCCCGATCTCTGATCGGGGACTGGACCGGTAGCTCCGGAGCCACAGCATGCTCCGGAGATGTCCTCGAAGGGGACTGGACATCCCTCTGCCCTTCCTCCTCAGCCGCCAGGGGAGTTTTCTCCCCCTGCTCTTTGGCGACCGAGGCATCAACCTCGGCCATGGCGTGGTCACCCCCACCGCCTGTGTTCAGCTCCAAAGGGGCCTGGCGGGATGACACCTCCGCGGCATCCTTCGCGGCCCCTGGAGGTGTGGGGTGTGACGCAGTCCCACTCTCCGCCAGCTCGGCGGGAGGAGACTCCCCATCCGATATTTGGTCAGTGGGGAGAACGCGCGGTGGGCTGCAGATTAAAAGATGTTCTTGCATTTGAAACATCAAAAACTTTGCATAAATGACCCAGGAAGTCTTCGGATTCATACCTTTGAGCTGGGGGCTTGACCCTTAGGTTCCTTTGGGGAACCTTCTCAAAGTGCTCGGACTCTGCATCAGAGTCCGAGCTATCGTCGGCCAGGATCAACCTCGGCCGACACGCCCTCTTCAGGGCAGGAGAAGGTACATCCTCCGCGGCGTCCGATGACGCCGCCCTCTTTCTTGTGAGGGGGGAAACACCTTCCCCCCGTCTTCATGCTCTTCCTCATGGCTCGAGGAGGCATGGGTTTCCTCGGACATGGCGTCCGGCTGGTCCCTTATGCGGAGACCTTCTCTGGCCTTCTTCTTCTTCTCCTTCTTCTCGGGCGCCGAGTACGGCGCCACAACGAGCATCGCCGTCAACAACTCTGACCTGGGGTCTTCGGGTTGTGGTGCCAGGCAGTTAACTCTCACGGTTTTGCTCAACCATTTCTGCGAAAATGAGGGAGAAGGCATTCAGTCCTTTTGTCAAAGAAACAGAGTCAGTGGATTAAAATTATACCGTACCTTGGTAGGTGGGTTGTCGATGCTTAGGCCCGAATCCTCTTCCTTGGCCGGCCAGCTTTTCCGAGGCTTGAATAATGCCTTTCACAACTTCTCAGAAGTAGTGCGGAAGAGTTGGCGCACGGTAGGCTCGTCCTCAGGCTGATAAGCCCACATTGGGGAGGCCCGACGCTGGTAGGGAAGAATACGGCGGTGGAGCAAGACCTGGACCACATTGACCAGCTCAACCTTGGCCTCGATCACCGAGGTAATGCGCTTCTGCAGCAACTTCACCTCTGCATCCGACCCCCAGTCAAGGCCCTTCCTGAGCCATGAGGTCGATCTCATAGGGGGTCCGGATATGAACTCGGCAGGCGCTGCCCAGCTCTCATCCCTTGGTTCGGTGATGTAGAACCATTCTTTCTGCCAGATCTTGATTGTATCGATGAAGGTGCCAGTTGGCCACTCGACACGGGGGAGCTTGCTGATTACCGCCCCTCCGCAGTCTGCGTGCTCACCCGCGACGGTCTTCGGCTTGACGTTGAAGACCTTGAGCCACATGCCGAAGTGCGGCTCGACCCACAGGAAGGCTTCGCAAAGAATGATGAAAGCCAAAATATGCATAAAGGAGTTCGGGGGAAGATCATGGAAGTCCAACCCGTAGAAGAACATGAGGCCCCTGACGAAGGGGTGGAGCAGGAAGCTCAGTCCCCGGATGAAATGGGGGACAAATACCACCCTTTCGCCTGGCTTAGGGGTGGGGACGACCTGTTTCGCTTCGGGAGCGCGGTGGAAGACGTTGGCGGGGAGGTAGCTGGCGAGCTTTAGCTCCCGGATATCCTTGTCAGTGACCGTGGAGGCCTCCCACTTGCCCATGGAGCCCGAACCCGCCATGGCTAAGCTCGGAGGGGAAATTGAGGAAGAACTAGATCTGGGCTCTCGGAGCTTGGGAAGATTGGGAAAGCAGAGGATGCGAATGGGAAGCGTGAGTAAGCCTTGGGGTTTCTTTTTTCCCTTTTTATGAGGCGCCACGCCGATTAGCCTCCCTTTACTGCGCCGCAAGTCTCTCCGCTTCCTAAGACGTGCGTGCCATTATACACGCGCAAAAGGAACTCGAGATGCTAATCATATCCCGTGTGAAACGGAGCACGATCTACACATTGATGGGTCGTGCTAATGTAAAAACGGCCTTGAACCGCGAATCGAGTTTTCATAACTGGTTCAGCGGTCGTGGTAGGCCACGACCCTTTGTCAGAAAGGTTGTCAGGAAAAAACACTGTTTGCACTTTGGCGTTTGGCCTTTGGGACTGAACAACTCATGGTGTTCGGGCTATCGTGTGATCGGAAACCGGACAGGTATTAGCCGATCTTTAATGGGAAGAAGAACTCACCCCGCAAGCCGAAGACTCTGATCAAGCGGAGCTGCCAGAGCTGAGACCCTTGGCGTTGGGGGCTAGTTCGGGGGCTACTGAGGGAGTCCTGGACTAAGGGGTCCTTGGGCCGCTGGCCTGTCTCTCAATAGGCCGGCTTGGTGGGCCGCACTCTGACTGTCGCAGGAGGGGCCGGATACATCGAGACCCTGAGTTCTAGAAGGAAGTCCCGAAGGCGCATCGTGCACTCCAAGTCAAGATGAGGGAATCGACGTCTCCATTCTCGGCAGGAGTCCTGTCATGTGTAAAACCTAGGTACCCCCCGTTATCTATATAAACCGGGAGGGTTTTAGATTGTAGGACAGAGAAACTCATCTAGGGTTTTAGCTAGTCGATCTCGAGGTAGATCAACTCTGTAACCTTCATACCATCAATATAATCGAGCAGGACGTAGGGTTTTACCTCCATAGGAGGGCCCGAACTTGGGTAAACATCATCTCCTTCGTCCCCTTGTTACCATCGATCCTAGACTCACAGCTCGGGACCCCCTACCCGAGATCCGCCGGTTCTGACACCGACAGAGGGGTTAGAGGCTTTCATGGCAATTTAGGAGGCTGACAGTTTAACTGGTAGGTAACGTAACATAACGGTAAAAGCGAGACATCTAGCAAGGTAAAAATAGTGTCGGGATCCGGGTATGATCATCTTGCCTGTTGGGTCTTCAAAGGGACAAAGAGCTGGGTCCTCGTAGTTGTACTCTCTGGGATCCTCGTACTTAGGCTCAACACTCGTGTCTACCCAAGAGAAACAACACCAAATAAACACACAAACAAGGTGCAATGCACAAACAAGATGATGCATGATCCATTTGAAGTATTTAACATGGCAACCCTAAGCTAGTCATGTTTCTCATGCATTTATTAAGTTCTTTAGTATTCTGGACAGAACCTCAAGTTTAGTTATTTGAACATGCATGATCATGGCAAATATGAATGCATCATGCAAAATCGATGCAAATGCATATGTAGAACGTTGCAAACGGAGTAATGTAGCTCACGGTACACTCACGACAAGGTACGAACGTTAACGGCGGCAAAACACAAAATGAGGAAGGCCTTGGGCTATTCCTTGGTATTTCAAGGATGCCACTGGATAGGACATGGAAATCTAGCAAGGATAGAGCTAAAATTCATGCAAAACAATGGAGTATAGCTCCCACAAGTCACAAAACAATCAAACACACCATCTGTCCACAAACAGCAACATGTCATCTTGTAACACCAATATCCAGAGCTACAGCAAGTTTTAAATCACAGCCAAGGCATGGGCATGAAGTATACAGCATGCACAACAAATCATCTATCTACAGCAACATGAAAGGAAGCATGGATCAATAGCCATGAAGCTCACAAGATGGCATGTTGAAACAGTTTTTAGGGACTTAGTGAAGATTCCAGTTTTATAGAATCTGAGTGAACATGATAGCAACTTGACATCAACTTTTATATATGCTACATGTACTTTCATGGCATGAAAATTAACAGGGTGATATAGGGCAACAACTACTACAAAACACTAGCACTGAGCATGAGCTAAAACATCACAGATCACTTGGTAGCATCCCCTAAACATGGCATGAAAATAACTACAGATTCTCAGACAGTCAAATTTCACTAAGAGAATAGCAGCAGTTTATAACACCATAGCATCTTTGACAACAATTAACTCTAAGATGCAAAATCTCTTTGGCAAGGTGAAGACACCAAATGACAGAGGGTGACAAGCACAACAATTCATGGCATTGAACCAACCCCAAAGAAACACTATATCCATGGGAATCATCAACACAACATGGGAAGAAAATAACAGGTCTAACACTTAGAAATATTTGAGCAATGAAAACAGTAATATTCCTTAGCATGATTGCAGCAAGAAACCCACTAAACCACAAGATTATCATGGCAAGGAAAAATACCAGGGCCTAGTGCCCACAAAACACTACCACTTACATGTTGACAAGTTCCCCAAATCATACAAGAATTAATTCATACATAAATCACAAAATGCCACCTCATCACAAAATAATGTTTTCACAAAATTGCTCCAATGGCAAAACAAATGGCACCACTGGTTTCCTGGGATTTTTCTACCCCAAAATCATATGTCACATGCCTATCTTCCTGTTGGAAAAACTCCCAAAATTGCAAACACAAAAACAACTAGACACTTATAGACACTCATATGCCAGATTTGGCATATCCTAGGTTCTTGACAGAAATGGAATAAAAACAAAATAGCCTATTTCCTTAAAAGGAAAGAACTCAGAAATTCACAGAAACAAAGAAAACAAAATATATTAAAAAATAGGGGCCTACCTGGCAATGAGCCAGGGGCCCCTGAGGATGAGAAGTGGGACCAGGGCCCATTGTCAGGGCCTCAACCGAAATGCACAGAAGAAAATAATGGAGCCGCGGGGGGGGGGGGGGGGGGGGGGTTCGAACCCACAACCCTCTGGTCGCGGCGCGGCCGAGCCACCACTGGGCTAGGTGGGGGGCGTCTGCTAGGAGAGGGGCTCGGGGCCTTTTGACCCGACTCCTCTCGTGGGTCTTCTTGTTCCCGGTGTCAGGGAAGGAAATGAAGTCACCGGCGAGCGGGCCGGCCGCATCCGGTGAGGCGGGGTGCCGGCGGGGTTGCGGGATCCCGAGGGGAATCCATTCCCGGGCCTAGGACGCACCGACGCGGCGGCAACAAGCGCTGAAGGCGGGGGCGCAAGCTCTACGCTTTTTCCATGGGAACAGACCGATGTCGGGCAAGGCGAGGCCCTAGCGAAGTTGCTGGGGGCGCGGGCGTGCAAGCGGGAGGCTATGCGGCGAGCCTGGCGCGGCAAGATCTAAGCGGAGCACTTCACGGGCCTGGAGCAAACGCTAATTGAACCCTCTGAAGACGAATTCTGAGAGCCATGCAGAGCGCGGGGTGCACGACGGCGACACGGTGCTGGTGAGAGCTACAGACGAGCTACGACGGCAAGGGATGCATGGGCTGGAAGCGGGGTATACCTACTCTACCTCGGGCATGAAGCGGCGGCCGGGGATGGAGAGAAACGACGACAGCGAGTCGACGAACTCCGGCACGTTCCTGACCGAGACGTAGAGGAAGAAGATGCCGACGGTGAGGAAGCTCCAGGGTCGATGGCGTCTCGTGCGTAGATGTAGCAGACCGCAGGGACTCCGAGGCGTCGATCCACGGCAGCAGGGAGGTCGGGGATGGCGCAAGGAGGCTTGCCCGAGCACGAGCTGCTGCTCGCTCGGGTCATGGCGGGCAGGGCGACGGCGACGCTTGGGGGAGACCTACCTGCGGCGGCGAGGAGGAGGGAGGAATGGAGAGAGGGGACGAGCTAGGGCACGGAGGACAATGTTTATAGGGGCTGTGGGTGCCGGACAGCCGTCAAATCGGCGAGCCTCCGACGTGGAACCGGTGGATCGTCTGCCGTATAGAGGAGGGCGACGATCCTGTCGCTGAGGCTTGGCGGGCTGCGGGAGGTAGAGGCCCAGGTGGGCTTCACTCTCCTCTCTCTCTCTGAACAGGAGAAACAAAGTTGTTTTCCTTTTATTTTAAAACTGAGAGAAACACAATTCATAGAGAAAGAGAGATGTTTAGATAAAGAAATAAAAATACTTTTGAACTCACCAAAATATACCCTATTTAATAAAAATAGATTGGCCATTTTTTGGACAGTTAAATAATTCACTTATAATCTGCAATTGGAGCCTGTTTGGCAAAGACTAAAACAAAATGAAAAAGAAAGCAAGGCTGAGGGTTGGTTGACAAATCTTTACAGAATATTTAAGAGGGGTCAACATTTTTAAATAATTTAATTAGCAAGGGGAAAACCACATGAGCATTAATTTGAAAAGAGAGAGAGGTGGCATAGAACTATAGAAATTGTGGAGAGGCTTCACCACTAGCTTGCACACCACACCACAACACACACACTCACCACAACAACTCCACATCACAAGCAAGACAAGCAAGTATGATGCACTAGTAATTTATGTGATGATGCCATGATGAATGATGAAAGTCATGAAGCACAAATTTATTAAACCCAACACACATGAGGGCCAACTTGGAAGGTTCCACATGAGAATATATTACAAATGGCAATTGAAGCACTTGGGCTGTTACACCCCTGATATTGATTGCTCAGATACTTGGTCCTACATCTGGGGTAGTACTTCTTTCTCTTCTGCTAAAGCTTACAAGGTTCTCATTGGCTCACAAATTGTCCCACCACATTTCCAATGGATATGGAATAGCTCTTGCCAGCCCAAGCACAAAGTTTTTTTCTGGATGTTACTACATGATAGATTGAATACTAGGAATTTGCTAAGAAGGAAGACTTTCTACCTGTATTCATATCTTTGTGCCACACTTAATTGCCAACTGGAAGAAACTCTACATCACCTATTCTGGAGCTGCCCTTTTGCTGCTAATTGTTGGGATTTTGTGTGCCCCAGCAGCAATCACAACCTCTCAATCCTTGAAGCTTTTGCAGATATCAAAGAGAAACTTAATGTTCCTTTCTTTATGGAAATTATCATCCTTGCTTCACGGGGCATTTGGATCACCTGGAACAACCACATGTTCCAACACATCACTCCAACATTTCAAGGATGGAAGAACATATATTTTGCAGAGTTACAATGGCTGAGATTCAGAATAAAGAGGAAATATGCAGACTTGTATAATATTTGGCTGGATTCATTAGTCATGTAATTTTTATTTCTATTTCTCTCTTCTTTCTTTCCTTCTTAGCTTATAGTTTTTTTCTTAGTATATTTGTTCTCTGGGTTTACCTCAAGCCTAGCTGTAAACACTTGTTCCTTTGGCCTTATTAATAAAAATTGCAGTGGGGTTTTACCCTACTGTTTATAGTCAAAAAACTAGGCAGAGCAACGGTCTATGGAGATACCCATGAATCGATATCAATGCGAGGAGTAGGGATAGCCATGCAACGGATGCACTAGAGCTATAAGTGTATGAAAGCTCAACGGAAGCTAAGTGGGTGTGCATCCAACTTTCTTGCTCAAGACCTCAGGCATTTGAGGAAGCCCATCATCGGAATATACATGCCAAGTTCTATAATGTGAAAATTCTCATTAGCATATGAAAATGACAACTCAGGTGACTCTCTATATGAGGAACATAGTGCCACTTTGAGGCACAAGTGTGGTAAATGGATAGTAACGTTGCCCCTTCTCTCTTTTTTCCTTTATTTATTTTCCATGGTGGGCTTTTTTTTGCCTCCCCCATTTCTTTTTTTGTCCAGAGTCTCATCCCGACTTGTGGGGAAATCATCATATCCATCATCCTTTCCTCACTAGGACAATGCACTAATAATGATGATCATCACACTTTTATTTACTTACAACTCAGTATTACAAATCAACATAAAACAATATGACTCTATAGGAATGCCTCTGGCAGTGTACTAGGATGTGCAATGATCTAGTATAACATGTAAACAATAATGAACGGTGGCTTTGCCACAAATACTATGTCAACCATATGATCATGCAAAGCAATATGATGATGAACACACAAGTCATGTGACGGAATGGTGGAAGTTGCATGGCAATATATCTCGGAATTGCTATGGAAATGCCATGATAGGTAGGTATGGTGGCTTTTTGGAGGAAGATACAAGGATGCTTATGAGTGATAGAGCGTATCATATCACGGGGTTTGGATGCACCGGCAAAGGTCGCACCGATTCTCGAGGTGAGAATGGGCGATGCACGACACCGAAGAGGCTAGCAATTACGGAAAGGTGAGAATGCGTATATCCATGGATTTACATTAGTCATAAAGAACTCACATACTTATTGTAAAGCCTTATTAGCTCTCTCGAAGCAAAGTACTACCGCATACCCCTAGGGAGGAGGTCGGTAGGAGTTAACCACCGCGCGCCCCCGATTCGAACAACACGATAGGATTTCATTTCAGACATAAAAATGCTCACACATCATCACCATGCCACAGTTAATGTCCACATAATAATTCTCAGAGATATTGGACATATATTTTATACATGTATCAAATATAAGTCCAAGCAAATAATATTTGGATTAACTCAAATGCCCAAAATAAATATTTATGTGATTCCAAAAATATTGGTTTGCATTTTTCCTCTTGCCAATATTTTCCCAGAATATCAGGAACATTTTCTTGGACTTATTTGAAGCAAGTTTTATCTTGCTCATTTTGGCAAAAATGATTTCTGAGGCTTCATAATTCCCCAATTCAAATTCATTTAAAAATATG
Organism: Elymus sibiricus; assembly: GCA_039707655.1. Taxonomy (NCBI): domain Eukaryota; kingdom Viridiplantae; phylum Streptophyta; class Magnoliopsida; order Poales; family Poaceae; genus Elymus; species Elymus sibiricus. Next base: position 272,753,942 of record CM077669.1, read on the forward strand.
CATGCATGAATGTACTAACAAGCAAAGTTAAAAACCAGGGCTGTGACAACTAACAACACGATAGGATTTCATTTCAGACGTAAAAATGCTCACACATCATCACCATGCCACAGTTAATACTTAGATGAATAACAAATAACAAGCTTCAATTACTGATATTTCTGCTAACCAAAAATCATGTACTCATGCCCTTTCATATTACTACAAAAATATAATCAACTCACGTTTCTTTTTTAGTGAGCTACATGAAAGTTTTTATTATATCCCCCTCGAATACCTATTCTTTTTGGACTACTCTTATAACTCGTGCCATTATTATACTCTCAAAAAGATTTAAGTGAAGCATGAGAGTTCAATTATTTCTACAATATCTGAACACCGCCGTGCTCTAAAAGATATAAGTGAAGCACTAGAGCAACTGCCTAGCTCAAAAGATAAGCATATAGAGTATTCTAACAAATTATGATGAACGCGTGTCTCTCTCAAATATGTGTGCCCAGAAAATAATGCTTGTGGAAAACTAAAATAAAAACAAAATACAACACACGACGCTCCAAGAAAAACACATATCATGCGATGCATAAAAATATTCTGTAAGTGACATACCGATAGATTGGAGACGAAAGAGGGGATGCCTTCCGAGGCATCCCCAAGCTTAGACGCTTGGGTCTTCCTTTAATATTACCTTGGGGTGCCTTGGTCATCCCCAAGCTTAGGGCATTGCTGCTCCTATTCCTTCATCCATCGGTCTCTCACCCCAAACTTGAAAACTTCAGCACACAAAACTCAACAAAACCTCGTGAGATCTGTTAGTATAATAGACACATCAAATACTTTAGGTACTGTTATAAATTGATTCCTATTTTATTATTTAATAATATACTATATTATAACTTTTCCATGGCTTATACCCCTCGATACAATCCATAGCAGAATCAAAACAAGCAAACTATGCAAGGAAAAACAGAATCTGTATGTAAAGATATCTAGCAAAACCGTACTTCTGTAACTCCGAGAATTATGAAAAATGAGGAAAACCTGGAAAATTTGTATACCAATACTGTGTAGAAACTTCATATCAAAAAGACTTACCAGTAAAATCAAAGAAATTCTGCACTAGACGAAAAAGTTTGTGTTTTTGCAACGTATCAATTCTACAATCTTCCAAATCATCCCAAAGGATTTATGTGGCACAAACACTAATTTAAAGATAGAAACACAATCATTACAATAGCAATAATCATGTCAACACAACAAAACAGAAAGTAAAACAAAAAATTTAAGATAACTATTGGGTTGCCTCCAAACAAGTGCTATTGTTTTATGCCCCTAGCTAGGCATAATGCATAGTATCAAGTATTGTTATCCTTCAAATTGATTCCATAGGTGGCCCTCATAATAAATTCATAAGATGGTTTAATTCTATTTCTAGGGAAGTGTTACATCCCTTTCTTTAATGGGAATTAGAATCTTATATTACCTTCTTTCATGTCAATAATAGCATATATAGTTCATAAGAAAGGCCTACCAAGTATAATAGGACGAGACAAATTGCATTCAATATCATTCACAATGAAATCCACGGGCACATAATTTCTATTAGCAAGAATAAGAACATCATTTGGTCTACTGAATGGTTTCTTAATTGTGGAATCCGCTAAATGCAAGTTAAGGGAAGATTCATTTATATTGATGGGACCTAGCACATCACATAGAGATTTTGGTATTGTAGAAACCCTAGCACCAAGGTCACACAAAGCATTGCATTCATAATCTTTTAGCTTAATTTTAATAGTAGGTTCCCATTCATCATGTAATTTTCTAGGTATTGCAACCTCTAACTCAAGTTTCTCCTCATGAGCTTTTATCATAGCTTCTATGATGTATTTAATAAAAGCTTTATTTTGTTCATAAGCATTGGGTGAGCTAATCATGGATTGCAACAAGGAAATACAGTCAACTAAAGAACAACTTTCATAATTAAAGTCCTTGTAATCCAAAGTAGTGGGTGCATCACTATTTAAAGTTTTGGCCTCTCCAAACCCACTTTTTTCATTTTTATTAATAAGATCATCACCCTCCGAACAAACCGGACGCCTTCTAGCTAAAGTTGACTCATCTCTAGAGCCTTTATCATCTATTTTCAGATTAGTAAATAAATATTCAATAGGATAAACACCAATCATTTTGACATCTTCATCATATTTACGATAAAAACCGGGAGGAATCACTTTTTCTAGGAATTCTCGCTTAGCTCTCAACCTAGCGGTTCTCTCCTTACTTTCATTAATAGATATTCAGACGGATTTAATAGACTCATTAATATCATGCTTGGGTGGCAAAGTTTTACTTTTAAGAGTTTCCACATCATGAGCAATCCTATCCATGTTTCTAGCCATATCGTCAACTTTATGCAGTTTTTCTTCTATCATAGTATTGAAAATATTTTGAGAACTAATAAATTCTTTAATTGTGTTCTTAAGATCAGAGGTCATCCTATTATTATTATTGGAAGAATTACCATAGGAATTACCATAGGAATTTCCATAATTATTAGAGGAATTACCGGGATACGGTCTAGGATTGAAATTACCTCTATAAGCATTGTTATTGAAATTATTTCTGGAGACAAAGTTCAGATCAATAGCATCATTATTTTGCTCAATCAAAGTAGATAGTGGCACATCATTAGTATCAACTTGATCATTCTTATTTGCAAACATATTCATAAGAGAATCCAACTTATCACTCTAAGTAGTGATTTCTTCAACAGAATTTACCTTCTTACTAGTTGGAGCTCATTCGGTGTGCCATTGAGAATAATTTGTCATGATATTGTCCAGTAATTTTAGTAGCTTCTCCCAATGTAATCTCCATAAAGGTAACACCTGCAGCAGAGTCTAGAAGATTTCTCGACACAAAGTTTAGTCCCGCATAGAAATTTTGTATTATCATCCATAAATTTAAGCCATCAGTGGGACACTTTCTATGCCTCCATGGTCAACTACCCCTTCGACAGATTACCGAAAAAGGTCTCTAGATGGCCTCCAGTCGGAGCAGAGGCTTGCAGCGGTGGAAAAAGTGTTTAGGGTGGCTCCATGTTGGTTTCCCGATTTTAGAGAATTTATGGAGGTGGAATTAGGTTAGACGGAGCCACGAGGGCCCCACAAGGCATCAGGGCACGCCAACCACCCCTGGGTGCGCCCTGTTGCCTTGTCGTCTCCTCGCATCGCTTGCTGACTTCTCCCGAATCTTCTGGGAAAAAACATCAACAAGTTTCGTAGTGTTTGGACTTCGTTTGGTACAGATTTCCTGGAAAACCAAAAACAGGCAAAAAATAGCAACTGCCACTTGGCACTAGGTTAATAGGTTAGTTCCCAAAAATGATATAAATAGCATATAATTGCATATAAAGTATCCTAGATTGATAATATAATATCATGGAACAATAAAAAATTATAGATACGTTGGAGACGTATCAATACCCCATCATCAATACAATCAAAGTAGGACGTAGGGTTTTACCTCTTCGAGAGGGCCCGAACCTATAGGTAAACATTGTCATCCTTGTCTCCTTTAACCATTCATCCCAGATCCATAGCTTGGGACCCCTACCCGAGATCAGCCGGTTTTAGTACCGACATTGGTGGCCCATGCAGGTCCAGCTGTGTGGTCAATCCGGACCGATTCCTCATCTTCAGATTAACGACGACATCAGCTGTAGTGACATCTTCGTCCTCGGCTAGCTTTTCCCATTCGGCAACGTTGTCCTCAACGCTGGCTCCACCGCCCGCCTCGTCCATTTTGAGAGCTTCATCCTGGACAAGGTGGTCATGTTCGGCAGCCTGGACTACACTACGGACTCCCGTGATGATCTCGCCCTCTCTGGTTGGGCCCGGGATCGGTTGGAGAACTTATCGGACACCGTGGCCTTAACCCTGGAACCGATCCCCGACCTAGGCCATGTGCGAGATAGCACGGTGGATCCGGCATCAAGCACAGATCCACCTACTTTCATCTCGGATCTTGACTTTGAGTCTGACCCCACTCCTGAACCGGCTTCAAGCCCAGACCCTTCCAAGGTACAAGCCGTCACATAATGGAAGGCAACAACATCATTCGGTGAAATTCGTAGTTTCCTTGGACTTACAGTATATTACCGGAGGTTTATCGAGAATTTCTCCAAGATCGCAAAGCCCATGATAGAGTTATTGAAGAAAGACACCAAGTATATTTGGACTGAGGAATTTAAAGCCAGTTTCCAGGAGTTGAAGAAACATTTGGTTACAGCACCAGTGCTAGTTCTTCTAAATATACGCAAGGATTTTCAAATATACAACGACGCTTCAAGTCAGGGACTTCGAGGTGTTCTTATGCAAGAAGGAAAGGTTGTAGCTTATATGTCATGTCAACTTCGACCTCATGAGTTGAATTATGCCACACATGATTTGGAGTTAGCAGTCATAGTGCATGCACTCAAGACCAGGAGACATTTCCTTAACAAAAATAGTTGTGACGTCTATAGGATCACAAGAGTTTGAAGTACATCTTCATGCACACGGAGTTGAACCTCAGTCAAAGGAGATGGTTGATAACCCACAAGTGTAGGGGATCGTTTGTAGCCTTTTTCGATAAGTAAGAGTGTCAAACCCAATGAGAAGCTAAAGGTAGAATTAATATTCTCTCAAGTTTTATCGACCACCGATACAACTCAACGCACGCTAATGCTTACTTTACCTAGAACAAGTATGAAACTATTTTGCGGGAATGAAACTAGAAGTACTTAGTAGGTATAAAAGATAGTTTTGCAAGGTAATAAAGAGCAAGTAAATAAAAGTTAGTGGCTGTTTAGATAAATATTAATAAGTAAGTTGTTTAGTAGAAAGCCTTTTGTAGCACAAGAGAAAGATTTGTCCCTAGGAAATCGATAACTAGATCGGTAATCATTATTGCAGTTTTATATGAGGGAGAGGTATATGCTAACATACTTTTCGTACTTGGAGCATATGCACTTATGATTGGACCTCTAGCAAGCATCCACAACTACTAGAAATCATTAAGGTAAACCTAACCATAGCATTAAACATCAAGTCCTCTTTATGCCCATACGCAACAATCCCCTTACCCGGGTTTGTGTTTCAGTCACTCACCAACCCACTATAAGCGAATCATGAATATATTGCAACACCCTCCAGCGTTAGTCCTTCACGTGTGCGCCTCACGGAAGGCACCTTAGGACAACACCAAAATAAAACATACAACTCAAACCAATCACGATCATCAATCAACCCATAAGACAAAAGAAATCTACTCAAACATCATAGGATAGCCACACATCATTGGATAATAATATATAGCATTAAGCACCATCGTTTAAGCAGATATTACAGCAGGGAGAAGAGGGTTTACACCGCTGCATAGAGGGGGAGAGAGTTGGTGGTGACGGCGGCGAAGTTGTTGGTGTAGATCACCGTCATGATGGATGCCCCAGCGGCGCTCCGGCGCCACTGGGAGAGAGGGGGTGAGAGCCCCCCTCTTTCTTATTCTTCCTTGGCCTCCTCCCTAGGTGGGAGGAGGGTTTCCCCTCTGGTCCATGGCCGCCATGGCTCCCGGAGGGCAGGAGCCCCTCCGAGATTGGATCTCTCTCTCTCTGTTTCTCTTCTGTTTTCGCGACTGGTTTCTGACCCCTTCACCGTTTCTTTAAAATATCCGGAGATCCGCAACTCCGATCGGGCTGAAATTTTGAGGGGATTTTTATCGCGAAAATATCTTTCTTGCGGCGGAAGGAGAGCGTCAACCGACTTAAGGGGGAGGCACAAGCCATCAGGGCGCAACCCCCCTGGGCCGCGCCCTGTTGGCTTGTGCCTCCCTCGGGCACCGTCTTGCGTTGATTCTGACTCCCAAAATTCACATATATTCCAAAACAATCTCCGTAAATTTTTATCACATTTGGACTTCATTTGATATGGAATTTCTGTGAAACAAAAAACACGGAAAAAACAGGAACTGGCATTGGGCACTGGATAAGTAAGTTAGTCCCAAAAATAATAAAATGTTGCCAAAAGTATATGAAAGTTGTAGAATATTGGCATGAAGCAATCAAAAATTATAGATACGACGGAGACGTATCAGCATCCCCAAGCTTAATTCCTGCTCGTCCTCGAGTAGGTAAATGATAAAAAGATAATTTTTGATGTGGAATGTTACCTAACATAATCTTGAACAAATGTCTAATCATGGCATGAATATTAAGATACAACTGATTCAAGGAAACAGTCTGACAAAAAGACATCCATACTCAGGTTTACTAGCAAATAATCATGTCCTTTCAAAACAACAATGCCAAAGATTGCTATCCCTACAAAATCAAGCTAGGCATTTAGTGCTCAAGCAATTGATCCACCCGGATCCCAAGGTATATCAAAGCCAATTTTAATTAACAATTATTTGTAATTAAGTATTGAGCACAAACTGATATATATCATGTGAAAACTAAGTCTAACTCTCTTCCTATGCATTGGCATGTCATACAAGAACAATTCATTCACACAAAGTAAAGGCCAATTCATAGCATAAGTACTTTCTTGCAATTTTATCGTATTGGAAACATAGAGAGGTCAAGATTTGGTCCGTCTCTCATAATAATTGCAAGTAGGAGCAGAAAGCACATGCATATTATATTCATCAAAATCATCATGTGTAGTGGTAAAACGCAACCCATCAATATAATCCTTAATAAGTGCAAACTTCTCTGATATAGTGTAGTTGGGAGAATTCAAAAAGATAATAGGACTATCGTGTGTGGGTGCAATAGCAACAATTTCATGCTTAACATAAGGAACTATAGCAAGTTCATCTCCATAAGCATAATTCATATTGGCATCAAGGCCATAAGCATAGCAAGCATCAAGTTCATCAAAAAGGGATATTTCAAATGAATCCAATGGATCATAGAAATCATCATAGCATTCATCCTTTGGTATGTGCGAAGGGAAATTAAACAATGTATGAGTTGAAGAGTTACTCTCATTAGAAGGTGGGCACGGGTGATCCATCCGTTCTTCCTCCTTTTGTTCTTCGCCCTCCTCCTCATCTTTTTCATCTAATGAGATCATAGTTTCAGCAATTTCTTCTTCCATAGATTCCTACGAATATTAGTCTCTTCCAAGGCAGCGGCCATTCTTACGATAAATTCATTAAAATAAGCATTAGAAGCATAGTTTTCATAGCAATATTTAAGCACGACAACTTTTTTAGATTTGTAAAGAGTAGCATCACAGTTTTCAATCAAAGAAGCAATTTCATATGCACCCTTCAAATTAATAAATTCTTCAATTTACTCAACATCATAATAACAATAGGCCAACTTGGCATAAGAAGATAGTATTTTATTATCATTAAACACACATTGGTAGGGAAAGTGTTTTTTAGTTTCTTCAGAACAACAAGTAAAATCATAAATTTCACATAGATTCCAAGCATAGCAGATCAAACATTTTATTTGATGGCTTAAAGTTCTCCCTTTTTGAGAAAACCGGTGACGCACAAAATAAGCATGCTGATCTAAAGATTTTCAATCAACTAAGCTAGTTGGGGTTTTCGCACGAGCACAAAGGAATCGAAGATGATCCAAGTAATATTCTTCGGTAGTACGAAACACTAGTGGTTCCTCAACTTTTGGAGCAGCAAGTACATCTATTTTTTTGGTAGTTTGCGTTTCCTACCCATATCTAAAGATAGAAAATAACTAATAATAGAAAATAAAATTACTTAGTGATAAAGCAAACAAGCACACACGAGAATATCAACCACTATGCTATTGCTCCCTGGCAATGGCGCAAGGAAAAGGTCTTGATAACCCACAAGTGTAGGGGATCGTTTGTAGCCTTTTTCAATAAGTAAGAGTGTTAAACCCAACGAGGAGCTAAAGGTAGAATTAATATTCTCTCAAGTTCTACCGACCATCGATACAACTCTACGCACGCTAACGCTTACTTTACCTAGAACAACTATGAAACTATTTTGCGGAAATGAAACTAGAAGTACTTAGTAGGTATAAAAGATAGTTCTGCAAGGTAATAAAGAGCAAGTAAATAAAAGCTAGGGGAGTTTAGATAAATATTAATATGTAAGTTGTTTAGTAGAAAGCCTTTTGTAGCACAAGAGAAAGATTTGTCCCTAGGCAATCGATAACTAGATCGGTAATCATTATTGCAGTTTTATATGAGGGAGAGGCATACGCTAACATACTTTTCGTACATGGATCATATGCACTTATGATTGGACTACTAGAAATATTTAAGGTAAACCCAACCATAGCATTAAGCATCAAGTCCTCTTTACTCCCATACGCAACAATCCCCTTACTCGGGTTTGTGTTTCAGTCACTCACCAACCCACTATAAGCGAATCACGAATATATTGCAACACCCTCCAGCGTTAGTCCTTCACATGTGCGCCTCACGGAAGGCACCTTAGGACACCACCAAAATAAAACATACAACTCAAACCAATCACGATCATAAATCAAGCCATAGGACAAAAGAAATCTACTCAAACATCATAGGATAGCCATACATCATTGGATAATAATATATAGCATTAAGCACCATGTTTAAGTAGATATTACACCTAGGAGAAGAGGGTTTACACCGCTGCATAAAGGGGGAGAGAGTTGGTGGTGACGGCGGCGAAGTTGTTGGTGTAGATCACCGTCACGATGGATTCCCCGGCAACGCTCCAGCGCCACCGGGATAGAGGGGGAGAGAGCCCCCCTCCTCCTTCTTCTTCCTTGGCCTCCTCCGTAGGTGGGAGGAGGGTTTCCCCTCTGGTCCATGGCCGCCATGACTCCCGGAGGGTAGGAGCCCCTCGGAGATTGGATCAATCTCTCTGTTTCTCTTCTGTTTTCGCGACTGGTTTCTGACCCCTTCACCGTTTCTAAAATATCCGGAGATCCGTAACTCCGATTGGGATGAAATTTTGAGGGGATTTTTATCGCGAAAATATCTTTCCTGCGGCGAAAGGAGAGCCTCAACCGACTTAAGGGGGAGGCACAAGCCATCAGGGCGCGCCCCCTTGGGCCACGCCCTGTTGGCTTGTGCCTCCCTCGGGAACCGTCTTGCGTTGATTCTGACTCCCAAAATTCCCATATATTCCAAAAAAAATCTCCATAATTTTTGATCGCGTTTGGACTTTGTTCGATATGGAATTTCTGCGAAACAAAAAACACAGGCAAAACAGGAATTGGCACTGGGCACTGGATAAGTAAGTTAGTCCCAAAAATAATATAAAATGTTGCCAAAAGTATATGAAAGTTGTAGAATATTGACATGAAGCAATCAAAAATTATAGATAGGATGGAGACGTATCAATGGTTGGAGCTCATAAAGGATTATGACATGAGATTACATTATCACCTAGGGAAGGCCAACATAGTGTCCGATGCGTTGAGCCGTAAGAGTTATGTTAATACCCTTATGCGAGGAGGATTACTCCAGGAGTTAGTTGACGATCTCAAAGATCACCGATTGGAGATAGTTCTGAGAGGTTTTGTTGCCACAATGGAAATTCAGTCCACTTTGTTGGGAAGGATCAGAGCAGCCCAGAAGACGGACAAAGGAATTGCAGAGATAAAGGAAAGAATGAACAAAGGAAAGGCGAAAGGATTTCGTGAGCATGAACACGGAACCTTATGGTTTGAGCAACGTATATACGTGCCCAATGACCCAGAGATCAGGAAGTTAATTCTTCAGGAGGCTCATGATTCGCCTTACTCGATACACCCAGGCAACACCAAGATGTATTTGGACTTGAAGGAATGTTTTTGGTGGACCGGTATGAAGAAGGATATTGCGGAGTATATAGCAATATGTGATGTATGTCAGAGAGTCAAGGCAGAACATCATATACGAGCTGGATTACTTCAGCCATTGCCGATACCTAATTGAAAGCGGGATAATCTTGGCATGGACTTCATTACAGGTTTACCGAATCGTTCAGGTTATGATTCCATCTGGGTAGTAGTTGATCGCTTGACCAAGGTAGCTCACTTCATCCCCGTGAAAACAACCTATACGAGTGCTAAGCTGGCAAATATATATATATATATGACCAGGATCTTATGTCTGCATGGAGTTCCGAGGACAATCGTATCAGATAGAAGAACGCAATTTATCTCGAAGTTTTTGCAGCAGCTACACGAGACTTTGGGTACTTGACTGGAGTTCAGCACAACTTTTCATCCGCAGACAGATGGTTAGACATAGAGAGTCAATCAGATTCTGGAGGACATGTTGAGAGCTTGTGTGCTAGACTATGGGTCTAGTTGGGATGATAATTTACCGTACGCAGAGCTCTCATACAACAACAACTATCAGACCAGTTTGAAGATGCCCCCTTTCGAAGCATTATATGGAAGGAGGTGTAGAATGCCATTTATGTGGGATGGAGTTGGAGACCGTAAGTTATTTGGACCAGATTTGATCAAGGATTCATAATAGAAAGTCAAGTTGACCCGTCACTGACTCAAGGTAGCCCAGTCTAGGCAGAAGAGTTATGCCAACACTAAAGACAAGGAGGTGACCTATGAAGTAGGAGACAAAGCATATCTTTGTGTATCTCCACTTCGAGGAGTTAAAAGGTTTGGAGTCGAAGGAAAGTTTGCACCACAATTTGCGGGGCCATACAGAGTTTTGGAATGCATAGGTGAAGTTGCATACAAGTTGGAATTACCTGAAGCTTTGACAGGAGTTCATGATGTGTTTCACGTATCCGAGTTGAAGAAGTGTCATGTAGAGATGACCGATATTCCTTTGAGAGACACAGTGCCCCTAGAGGCGATACAATTGGATAGTGATCTGACTTATGAGGAGAAGCCCGTCAAGATTCTCGAGACTGCAAACAGGGTCACCCACAACACGGTCATCAAGTTGTGCAAGGTATAGTGGATTCACCATACCGAGGAAGAAGCCACCTAGGAGTGCGAAGAAGATTTCCGACATGACCACCCACACCTTTTTGCTAACCAACCCGAATCTGGAGGGCGAGATTAATCTTAAGGGGGTAGGTTTGTAACATCCCAAATTTCATTTCGGCATGTTATAATATAGCTATGCATTATCATCATCATTGTCATGCATTTGGAATTTTTCCCTATTTGATTTATTGGGTGTTTATCAAAATATTTTTCCTGTGAAAAATAATATTTATGAGAAAGGGTAGAATGACTCCTTTCAAAGGAAAAATAGTGGAAAAATAATTGGATATATCATGGTATTTTAAAAAGCCCATTTGAGTTGTTTTTTATGCATTAAAATGCTTTTGTAATTTAAATATTTACTTATATATTATATTTTTGAAAACTAAAATGTGCACGAGGACAATTATAGTCCTAGTATTTATGTGCCAATTTTTGGTATTTCATAAAGTGCTTTGATATGTTTCTTTTGGTTTACAACGTTGTCAAAGAAAAAGAAAAAAAACCGCCCTCCAGGCGAGGCACGCCAGCCGGCCCAGCCAGCGCCAGGCGAGGCCGCGGTCCAGCCGACCAGGCTCGATGGCTAGCCCCGCAAGGCATAAGGCTCCCAGCGCATAGTGCACGACTGCTCATGTCTCTCTCTCTCTATCCCTCGTTATTTTTTCTAGCGATGGAACCTACCGAACATCTTCTTCCTCACGACTACTGATACTTGTGATCTGCATTGGGTTTTCCCCGAAGAGGAGCGGGTGATGCAGCACAATATAGATAAGTATTTCCCTAAGTGGGAACCAACGTTATCGAACCAATAGGAGTAGCACGCAACCCCCGTCTTCAGCGACTGCACACGAAGAAGCAAACACTTGCACCCAACGCGGGCAAGAGGGTTGTCAATCCCCATGGACTCGTTATTTGCAAGCAAATGAAGTGTGTAGATGATAGTTGAATAATATAAATTGCAAAATAAAATAAAAGTAAATAAATGGCAGCAAGGTAATGAAAGCTTTTGTAAATATATAATTGAATAGACCCGGGGGCCGTAGTGTTCTCTATTGGCATCTCTCATGTAGTAGGCATACAGTGGGTAAGCTAAATACTGTTGGGCAATTGATAGAAAAGCGCATAGTTATGCAATATTTATTCACGGCAATGATCATGTGTATATAGGCATCACATCCATAAGGAAATAGGCCGACTCCTGCCTGCACCTATTACTATTACTCCATGTCGAGAGCGCTTCTATGTTTGCCTCTCTAAGTATTAAGTTCATGACAAATAGAGTAATTCTTGGAGAACGATGACATGATGTAGACAAAGAAAAATCAATCAATATGAATTAACCCCATCGTTTTATCCTTAGTGGCAATAATACAAAGATGTGTCTTGTCCCCTTCTGTCACTGGGATATAAAGCACAGGTAGATTGAACGCACTACAACGCACCCCTCTCGCTGAAGAAATATCAATCTAGTTGGACAAACTATTTCAATAGATCAGAGAGATTTACGAAGCTATAATAATCATGCAAATAAGAATCATAAAAGAATTTAGAGAAGACTCAAATCTTTTTCATGAATAATCTGAACATAAACCCACAATTCATCGGATCCCAACAAACGCACCACACAAAGTGATAACATCGAATAGATCACCGCGAAGATGCGGTGAACTTTGTATTGAAGATCAAGAGAGAGAGAGAGATAGCCATCTAGGTACTAACTATGGACCCATAGGTCTGTAGGGAACTACTCACAGATCACCATGGGAGCAGCAAGGTTGACGTAGAGGCCCTCCGTGATTGATCCTCCCTCCGGCAGGGCACTGGAACAGGGCTCCAGATGGGCACACGGCGGAACAGAGACTTGCGGCGGTGGAGAAAGTGTTTCGGGAGGCTCTCTAGGGTTTTGGGATTTATTACATTTTATAGGCCAGAGAGGTGCGCCGGGAGACGCCCGACGGGGCCACCACATAACATGGCGCGACCACCCCCCTGGGCGCGCCCTGTTATGTGCTCGCTCCCTGGTGCGACCTCCGGTCTCCTCCCGAAGCTTCATGGTCTTCTTTTGGTCCAGAAAAAATCTTAAAAAAGTTTCGGGGTAATTGGACATTGTTTGGTACTGTAAACCTGAAAAACCAAAAACATGCAGAAAACAACAACTGGCACTGGGCACTGAGTTAATAGGTTAGTGCTAAAAATAATAAGAATTGATAAATTAATACCCAAAAAGCATACTAGAATGATAATATTATGACATGGAACAATCAAAAATTATATATACGTTGGAGACGTATCAGCATCCCCAAGTTGCTCGTCTGTAACGCCCAAGATGCGATCCTATCCTTATTTTGGCACGAGGACCTCGACAGGGATAGAAGCGCATCTCGTCGTTTCGCAAGAATGGATATCATTACAAGTACATGTAAAGAAGAGATGAGTATATGGAATTGGCTTACACTCGCCACAAGCTACAACAAGATCACATCAATACAACAACATACACAATCATCATACAGAAGAGTAGGGTCCGACTACAGACAAAATCAAACGATAAAATGACATCCATCCTTGCTATCCCAGGCTGCCGCCTGGAACCCATCCTATGATCGATGAAGAAGAAGAAGAAGAACTCCAAATCAAACAAGCATCGCGCTCACGTCAAATCATCCCATTACCTATACCTGCAACTGTTGTTGTAGTAATCTGTGAGCCACAGGGACTCAGCAATCTCATTTCCAAGGGTAACAAGACTAGCAAAGCTTAATGGGTAAGTCATGGTTGAGTGGTGAGACTGCAGCAAGCACTAAGCATTTATTTGAGTGGCTAACTTACAAGTACAAGAATAAGGGGGATGATTGTCGCATAAACGGTCGTGAACTAGTAATGATCTCTAAGAGATCCTAAACACCTACTTACGAACAAACATAACCCCACCGTGTTCTCTCTCGGTTCAGAAATCACGAGAAGAGACAGTCACGGTTACGCACATGGTTGGTGTATTTTATTTGAGTTTACTTCAAGTTTGCTATGACCGGGTGTTAAACAAAGTTTCCAAGTTGCCACATAACCGCGGGCACGGCTTTCCGAAAGGTTTAAACCTGCAGGGGTGCTCCAACTCATCCATCACAAACTAACCACACGCCGCATTGGAATTCCTCAACTGCGGAATCACCCATAGTATTTGCGGAATCCCGATGGAAAATCTCAACTTCGAGATAGCCCGAAGTGTCGTCGAAATCCCGCGCACAAGACGTTCAAGAAAGGTAAAACAAATCCAGCAAGGCCGCCCGACGTGTTGATGAACCCGATAGGAGCCGCGTATCTCGTTCTCAGGACACGAACGGATGGGACTAGCTATGGGGAAAACCACTCCCCGAGTTTCCTCGAGGCGGCCCCGCAGGCAGCCCATTTGGGACCAACACCATCAGCACTGGCCCCCCTGTATTATGTTAAATTAATCCACGGGTTCATGACGCCCTATGCATTACTAACGGTGTTCAATATTATTATGTTGAGCAAATGTAGTACCAATGTTGGGCCTTGCCAGATGAGTTTTATCCTAAAACGAAAGTCAAGGGGGTCCCCATAACAACCCCGAGCATGTTAGGAGCGCAAAATATGGAACATAACACCGGTACACAAGTAACTAGGGCGGCAAAAGTGGAACAATACACCGAGCAAAAGGCCAAGCCTTCCACCTTTACCAAGTATATATGTGCATTAAATTAAATAGAAATAATATTGTGATAGCTGGAAACAATTGCACCTGCAACTAGCAACACTATAAGAAGGGCTGAGCAAGCGGTAACATAGCCTAACAATGTTTTGCTGGGATGTGGAGGGGTTAGAGACTTATCATGGCATTTTGGGAGGCTTGGCAAACAAGTGGTAGGTAGCGAGACAAGCGAAAGAAACGAGACATCTTGCATGGCAATGATAGTAATGGCATCCATGGAAATGATCATCTTGCCTGAGATCCCGCTTGGAAGATGATCGAGTCCATGAAGAAGACGAACCAACGTAGTCGAACGGATCCTCACACTCCGAAGTGGTTTCGGAACTCTATCGAGAAGAAGCAAATCGGGAACACAATCAACACATGATACACCACGACATATGCATGACATGATGCACTTCAAATATGATGCATGTTATGCATGACATGGCAAGCACAACAATCAATTTCTACACATTAAGTGAAGCTCAATATGCAATTAGTTGCATATTGACGAAACTCCACATTTGAATATTTAGTTCACTCTCGTATAGGTACACGACAATATTAAATGTTGTTAAACATGGCAAGAGGTGAAGCATAAGTAAACTACACATCTAGGCATATTAAATGAGGCCGGAAACAACATATAGCATTTCCGAAACGACCCC
The DNA here is from genome assembly GCA_039707655.1 of Elymus sibiricus. Taxonomy (NCBI): domain Eukaryota; kingdom Viridiplantae; phylum Streptophyta; class Magnoliopsida; order Poales; family Poaceae; genus Elymus; species Elymus sibiricus. The sequence continues at coordinate 272,769,300 of CM077669.1, forward strand.
ATATGTTAATTTCAAAATTGGTCCAGATCTGAACTAATCATGTTTTATATTTGTTAAACAGCAAAACAAAACGCACCATGTGATTCTACTCATCATTCTAGTCGATTTACACATATAGATCATATAAAACGGAGCTACGGCCTAAAAGATATGACCATCACAAGATATTATGCCATGAATGCAAAATGCATGCAAACATCAACCACAAACATGTTAAATCATGTATGCAACAAGATATTATGAAACTACATGAGATTCTAAGCAAGTTTCATGTAGAACATGCTCAAAATGGAGTTACGGTTCAACAAGTACAACCAACACAAGTTTTAGTCGAAATCTGCCCAAAACAGCAAGATAGCATTTTGCACACATGAAAACAACAAGTTACAATATTCTAAAATGCACAAACTAAGCATGGGGCAGTAGCATATAACACACACTGCATTTCAACTTCACATTTCATACTCAAAAGAGTCATGGATCACATGGTAGGAAGCTCACAACATGGCAACAAAATATACAGATTAGGACTTAGTGAAAATCACAGTTTTTAGCATAGCAGTTTTTCACGAAGGCATATTGGCAGGAGTAAAACTATATGCTACAAGTCATATATTGGCATGAAACTTAACAGCATTGTAGAGGACATGATGCACTACAATGCATACCATGGTGGCAAGGTCTATTTATGCATAGAATCATGGCTAGCATCATCACAACATGGCATTATGAAGAGGACAGATTCTCAGACTTAGAGAAAATTAGAGTAGATATGAGCAGCAGTTTTTAACAGATTGACATGTTGGGCCATGAATATAATTATGATGCAATCCTATACATGGCATCAAAAGACACAACCTGGTAGACAACAACATGCTTAACAAAAGACTCCTTGGGAGCAACCACAAAAGACACCTAGATCAATAGCAATCACATGGCAACATGGCAACAAAATAACAGTTTCTGACTTAGAATTATTTTGGACCCTCAAAATAGCAATATTTTTTATACACTAACATCAACTAGACATGACACACTTCAAATCATACCATTGGCAAAATAACATAGGATGCATGGTTTGCTTAATAGGATGCTCGCAAAACGGAATTCATCATTAACAGATTTCAGTTTTAACGTGATAGCCACTTGAGAGCAAGAAATTAACATGATAATGAACTTCTACCAAGCAACCAGAGGCATGGCATCAAAATAGACATCACATAGGGCAATATTCATGAAGACAACTCTTGCAAAAGACCTACGGTTCAATTGCAATCATCTCACAAAATCAAACAAAATAACAGATTTGCACATAACGACACAATGCACTTTTGTATCATAGATTAGACCACTTAGATGATTCCTATAATGCATGCAAATGATGCTAACATGTAGAGCATGAAAAGTAGATACTTTTTCATATATAACACTTTGTCAACGGATGCACGGTTTACAAGATATCGTCAACACAAAATGCAAACATGGGTAAAAACGTGCACATACTAGGGACTTAGCAAAATTCTCACCCCGGGGAACCGGATGAGGGGGACCCGGGACGGGGCTGATCCGGGCGTTTGGTTGGCGGGACGTGGCCGTCCCTGGGACGGGGCGGCCCCGCGCGCGAGGTCGGCCGACCTTGATAGTTGGTGCGGCGGCGCCGGGACGGAGGAGGCCGGGGAACGGCCGGAGGATGGCGACACAGGGCGGGACCGGTCGTCCGGCGCCGGATCCGGGCATGACCGGTCAGATCCCGCCGGCGGAGGAGCTAGGTGGCGCCGGGGCTGAGGTCGGGCACGAGGCGCCATGGCGGCGGCTCCGACGCGGGCAACGGACGCGGGCTCCGAGCGGGGCAGGGCCAACTGCGGTGAGCGGCGGTGGCTTGGCGGCACGATGCGACGCTCGGGCGGCACGGCAGGGCGCCAGGGCTTCGTTCGCCGGCAAGGGGCGCGACCGGGGCGAGTGCACCGGCGAGCTCCCGGGCGGGGCTGGCCGGGCGCCGCGGCGGCGGGGCGGGCGACGCGCTAGGGCACGCGCGGGCCTGCGCTGGCGGTTGGCGGGGTGCGGCTGGGCCCGGGCGGGCCGGTTTCGGGCCTCACGGGTCGCGGTGGCTGGAGCGAGCCAGGGGGCGTGTGGCAAGCCACGGTTGGCTGCGGAGGCAGGTCGGGGCGACGTGGCAAGCCGCGGTTGGCTGTGGGTGGCGGCTGCGGCGGCGCTGGGTGGTGCTGGCGGTGACAAGTGGCGGGGAGGAGGTGGCCGGCGCTGAAAACAAGGCAAGGCTGGCGGCGGCTACGAGGTGGGAGTGGGTTAGGGGTGGTTTTTGACTAGGGTTGTCCAAAATGGACTAGAGGGGTCCATTTATAGCAGGTATGGCTAGGTTAGGGGGGGGGGTGGCGTCTCGGAGCCCTCCGATCGCGATCCAAAGACTCCGATCAGAGGAGGGGCTAGGTTGGGCTAGGTGGGCTGTGAAGATGGGCTAGGAGGGGATGAGAGGGAAGATGGCAGCCCGTGACAAGTTTTTCTTAAACACCGAGAAACGCCCGATATTTAAAGCGATGACGGTGGCGCTACGGTCTACCATTGGGGTAGCAAGCGACCTCTGATTGCGACGAAATTTGGCAGGCGGTCTACCTACAATATAATAAGACCGCACACCAACTTTCGACCCAATCCGAGAATATTATTTGCGCGCTTTTAAAAACATTTTTTTCAATGATGCCGCGGGCGCGTGCATGTGTGGTTGGACTCGAAACGGACGACGCCATGAACGGAGAGAACCGGCAACTACGAACGGATGCGGTTTTTGAAAAATGATGGCAACGGAGTTGCCGATGCTATGCAGATGATGCGAATGATGCAAAGATGAATGCGCCAAACAAACGAATCACACGATGAGAACGGAATAAATCAGGAATCTTCTAGAGCGTCGGTCTCGGGCTGTTACCACTCTCCTCCACTTACAAGAGATCTCGACCCGAGATCTTATAATGAAAAGGGGAATAGGAAGAGGAAAGGAAGAAGTAAAACTTAGTTGCTTCTGAGTAAAACCATTGAATCTTGAAGGTTACAAAGATATGAAGAATGACATGAGAAACCACAAGAATTCAAAAGAAATTTCGGCAGCACTTCGGTAGGATAGAGGGGCAAAATTTGATGTGATGGAAAGAACTTGAATAGGGGCACGACACTCCGATTAAATGAGATACGCAAGGGAAGAACATGATTTTTGTAAAATGAGATGATGGGATAAATAGAGCAACATCACAATGCCTCCGGAACAAGGAATAGAAGCTAGATCTCTGGAAAACAAGGGATGGAGAAGAAGATGACAATTTCTACTACCATTGAATTAGAAAAGCATCTTTAGAAAGAAGGATTGAACGGAGTTGTTGTAAATCAACAATGAAAATAAAAGCTTGTAGTGGGCTTATGGAGAACATCCCAAAATTATGAGGTGACAACCCGCCACTAATGGAAACAATTGATTTAGAGATGCAAAACTTCTTCCACCACGAGGATACATTGAGAACTTGGATCATTGATAAGCACAACAAATAGCAACAATCCTTAGGAGATGCTTTAGGTGCAATCCAATCCAAGATAGCTCCGAGAAAGGAATGATGGGTTTAAATATCTCATTCTAGATAACTTCTCTTCGAGACTCCTCATGACTCAAGAATGCTCTAACACCATCTCAAAATATAAGAGAGAATGAATTGCACTAGAAATGCAAGATAAGAATACTTGAGCTTCTCCAACAAGAGTCTTGATGACACTTCGAGACATAATTGCATCCTCAACGAACCACCATAAAGAACCTCCGGAAATGAAAGGATGATAGAAAAGAATTGAAGGTTGCAAAAAGAACAAGATTGAGGCCTTGCAGAGATTTAGATGAAGCTTCGCGAAGAGATACTTGAGAAACTTGGAACTCCGGAAAAGAAAAGATAAGCAACTAGAATAGAGAATTTGATATCATGAACAACCTCTGGAAGAATGCTTGAAACCACCTTGTTGAAACAAGAATAGGAATTATGTTATGCTTATCCTTCATCAAGTTTAATTGATGACAAACAACGGATTTCACACACCACTTATTCTTCTTGCAAAGGATAGAAGAGAGAGAGATATAGAGCACAAACTTAAAGAAGTCTTCAATGAAACATCGGAATAATTGAGAGACGAAAGAAGAGACAACAATTGAGAAGAATTTGAGAACGAAAGCTGAAAGCTGAGAACGAAGAAATCTTCTGAAATGATGACCTTCGGAGGATCGAGAAATGACAATAACTCTGAAATGCTCCGGATAGATATGGAAAGAATTACTCATGACCGAAAACAATTTGAGAGGATAGCACGAAGCTGAGATGACAAATCTTCGAAAGAACGGAGAAAGATTTAAGAGAAACTCTTCTTGGTCTTCAAGGCAAAGAATGATGGCGAGAAACACCACCAAGAATTACTGAGACACTCTGGGAAAATGAATAAAGAAAGGTTGAGCCAACGATGAAAATGATTTAGAAGCGATCTTCGGGAAGTAATATGACTGATGAAATTCATTCTTACGTCATATTGAAAAGAACTTGAGGACATCTCCGGAAAGATTAAAAGAGCTAGGTAAGATCCTGGGAAAAAACCTGTTGGTTATGAGCCCACTCAAAGAGATCACCGTTGAAGCAATTGCTTAGGAAGAGAGATTGCACCGGTACAAATTGAAAACTTGATGAGGTGAGAATCTCGAAACACTTAAGAGGATTTGAATGATAACACGAATCTTCTGAGATATCTTCAGCACTCCGGATAAAATAATGAGAGATGAATAACAAGAGAGGCTTGGATAAGAACTTCCAACATGGGAGAGCATTTAGAGAATGAAAAGGATATGATGAGCACCGAAAACTTGAATTGAATCCACCGAAAAGAAAACAAAGATGAAGACTAAGAAATGATGACTTGAGCACTTGAGCATCTTCACAACGAATCACCGGATACATCACGGAAGAGAAGATAGCAGAAGCGTCACACGAATAGAAAAGGCACTCAAATGAGAATTTAATTGTTGAAGGAAAAGGGCGGGAGGGCGGGGAAAAACAAGGACAACTTGATACCGATGAGATGAACTCCGGAAAGAAATACGAGGATTGATCTTGCAAATATTGGAGAGGGTTGAATTAGGTTGATGAGAAACACACCGGTTAGGAAAGATATGAATTCACCACTTGACATCGAAGCAACTCGAATTACCATACTCCAAAACAACACAAAGGGTGAGGCTTGAGAATTAAGCCAGAAACAAATACATAACCCATTATGCATTCGTTGGAAGGATAATCCTAGGTAACTACTTGAATTCCCACCTAAGAATTTCCGAAGTCTTTCTTGTTTATGTGATTCGGGTTGCGGACCCAGGAACGTACCCAAGGTAATCAGCTACAACTGCACCCGCAACCTTCCACACCATAATCCAAGAAACTCCACAAACTCGTCTACCTCAGACACTCGTAATCACAACGATACTAAGTATGGCAGTACATCCGAACTCTCTCCACCAGTACTGGGGATACCGGACTCCTCTCGCCACTACTAGTATTGAAGCAATTTCGAACATCCTCCGTCCTGAGATACTAAGGAAACTGAATGATAACGATGTGCAAAAATCCCTCGGAGCTCTACTCCTCGATAACAGGAGGCACCAGGACAGAATTCCTTCACATCGGCATAATATAGTTTCCAAAATACCCGCGTGATCCTAAATTTTTTTTGAGCGAGAAGAGGAGAAGAATCAAAATTCCTAAGTCGAATACCTCACCAGAGCATAGAAGAGGAGTAAAAGAAACCTACTCTCCGATATATAACTAGACTCAAAAAAGTTTTTCACTAGACTCGACTCGGCCAAGTTCGATCAATCAAGGGGGCTCCTAGGTCGGTACAAGCTCTGATACCAACATGTAACGCCCAAGATGCGATCCTATCCTTATTTTGGCACGAGGGCCTCGATAGGGATAGAAGCGCATCTCATTATTTCACAAGAATGGATATCATTACAAGTACATGTAAAGAAGAGATGAGTATATGGAATTGGCTTATACTCGCCACAAGCTACAACAAGATCACATCAATACAACAACATACACAATCATCATACAGAAGAGCAGGGTCCGACTACGGACGAAATCAAACGATAAAATGACATCCATCCTTGCTATACCAGGCTGCCGCCTGGAACCCATCCTATGATCGATGAAGCAGCAGAAGAAGAAGAACTCCAAATCAAACAAGCCTCGCGCTCACATAAAATTATCGCATTACCTGTACCTGCAACTGTTGTTGTAGTAATCTGTGAGCCACAGGGACTCAGCAATCTCATTTCCAAGGGTAACAAGACTAGCAAAGCTTAATGGGTAAGGCATGGTTAAGTGGTGAGGCTGCAGCAAGCACTAAGCATTTATTTGAGTGGCTAACTTACGAGTACAAGAATAAGGGGGATGATTGTCGCATAAACGGTCGTGAACTATTAATGATCTCTAAGAGATCCTGAACACCTACTTACGAACAAACATAACCACACCGTGTTCTCTCTCGGTTCAGAAATCACGAGAAGAGACAGTCACGGTTACGCAAACGGTTGGTGTATTTTATTTGAGTTTACTTCAAGTTTGCTATGACCGGGTGTTAAACAAAGTTTCCAAGTTGCCACGTAATCACGGACATGGCTTTCCGAAAGATTTAACCCTGCAGGGGTGCTCCAACACATCCATCACAAACTAACCACACGCCGCGTTGGAATTCCTCAACAGCGGAATCACCCGTAGTATTTGCGGAATCCCGACGGAAAATCTCAACTTCGAGATAGCCCGAAGTGTCATCGAAATCCCGCGCACAAGACGTTCGAGAAAGGTAAAACAAATCCAGCAAGGCCGCCCGACGTGTCGACGAACCCGATAGGAGCCGCGTATCTCGTTCTCTGGACACGACCGGATGGGACTAGCTACGGGGAAAACCAATCCCCGAGTTTCCTCGAGGCGGCCCCGCAGGCAGCCCGTTTGGGACCAACACCATCTGCACTGGCCCCCCTGTATTATGTTAAAATAATCCACGGATTCATGACGCCCTATGCATTACTAACGGTGTTCAATATTATTATGTTGAGCAAATGTAGTACCAATGTTGGGCCTTGCCAGATGAGTTTTATCCTAAAACGAAAATCAAGGGGGTCCCCATAACAACCCCAAGCATATTAGGAGCGCAAAATATGGAACATAACACCGGTACACAAGTAACTAGGGCGGCAAAAGTTGAACAAAACACCGAGCAAAAGGCCAAGCCTTCCACCTTTACCAAGTATATATGTGCATTAAATTAAATAGCAATAATATTGTGATAGCTGGAAACAATTGCACCTGCAACTAGCAACGCTATAAGAAGGGCTGAGCAAGCGGTAACATAGCCAAACAATGTTTTGCTGGGATGTGGAGGGGTTAGAGGCTTATCATGGCATTTTGGGAGGCTTGGCAAACAAGTGGTAGGTAGCGAGACAAGCGAAAGAAACGAGACATCTAGCATGGCAATGATAGTAATGGTATCCAGGGAAATGATCATCTTGCCTGAGATCCCGCTTGGAAGAAGATCGAGTCCATGAAGAAGACGAACCAACGTAGTTGAACGGATCCTCACACTCTGAAGTGGTTTCGGAACTCTATCGAGAAGAAGCAAATTGGGAACACAATCAACACACGATACACCACGACATATGCATAACATGATGCACTTCAAATATGATGCATGTTATGCATGACATGGCAAGCACAACAATCAACTTCTACACATTAAGTGAAGCTCAATATGCAACGAGTTGCATATTAAAGAAACTCCACATTCGAATATTTAGTTCACTCTCGTATAGGTACACGACAATATTAAATGTTGTTAAACATGGCAAGAGGTGAAGCATAAGTAAACTACACATCTAGGCATATTAAATGAGGCCGGAAACAACATATAGCATTTCCGAAACGACCCCATATGTTAATTTCGAAATTGGTCCAGATCTGAACTAATCATGTTTTATATTTGTTAAACAGCGAAACAAAATGCACCATGTGATTCTACTCGTCATCCTAGTCGATTTACACATATAGATCATATAAAACGGAGCTACGGCCTAAAAGATATGACCATCACAAGATATTATGCCATGAATGCAAAATGCATGCAAACATCAACCACAAACATGTTAAATCATGTATGCAACAAGATATTATGAAACTACATGAGATTCTAAGCAAGTTTCATGTAGAACATGCTCAAAACGGAGTTACGGTTCAACAAGTACAACCAACACAAGTTTTAGTTGAAATATGCCCAAAACAGCAAGATAGCATTTTGCACACATGAAAATAACAAGTTACAATATTCTAAAATGCACAAACTAAGCATGGGGCAGTAGCATATAACACACACTTCATTTCAACTTCACATTTCATACTCAAAAGAGTCATGGATCACATGGTAGGAAGCTCACAACATGGCAACAAAATATAGCAGATTAGGACTTTGTGAAAATCACAGTTTTTAGCATAGCAGTTTTTCACGAAGGCATATTGGCAGCAATAAAACTATATGTTACAAGTCATATATTGGCATGAAATTTAACAGCATGGTAGAGGACATGATGCACTACAATGCATACCATGGTGCCAAGGTCTAATTATGCATAGAATCATGGCTAGCATCATCACAACATGGCATTATGAAGAGGATAGATTCTCAGACTTAGAGAAAATTAGAGTAGACATGAGCAGCAGTTTTTAACAGATTGACATGTTGGGCCATGAATATAATTATGATGCAATCCTATACATGGCATCAAAAGACACAACCTGGTAGACAACAACATGCTTAACAAAAGACTCATTGGGAGCAACCACAAAAGACTCCTAGATCAATAGCAATCACATGGCAACATGGCAACAAAATAATAGTTTCAGACTTAGAATTATTTTGGACCCTCAAAATAGCAATATTTTTTTATGGCATGTTGACATGGCAATAACAGTAGCATAGCAACCATATATAGGCATGACAAGGACACTAACAGCAACTAGACATGACACACTTCAAATCATACCATTGGCAAAATAACATAGGATGCATGGTTTGCTTAATAGGATGCTCGCAAAACGGAATTCATCGTTAACAGATTTCAGTTTTAATGTGATAGCCACTTGAGAGCAAGAAATTGACATGATAATGAACTTCTACCAAGCAACCAGAGGCATGGCATCAAAATAGACATCACATAGGGCAATATTCATGAAGACAACTCTTGCAAAAGACCTACGGTTCAATTGCAATCATCCTCACAAAATCAAACAGAATAACAGATTTGCACATAACAACACAATGCACTTTTGTATCACATATTAGACCACTTAGATGATTCCTATAATGCATGCAAATGATGCTAACATGTAGAGCATGAAAATTAGATACTTTTTCATATATAACACTTTGTCAACGGATGCACGGTTTACAAGATATCGTCAACACAAAATGCAAACATGGGTAAAAACGTGCACATACTAGGGACTTAGCAAAATTCTCACCCCGGGGAACTGGACGAGGGGGACCCGGGACGGGGCTGATCCGGACGTTTGGTTGGCGGGACGTGGCCGTCCCTGGGAAGGGGCGGTCCCGCGCGCGAGGTCGGCCGACCTTGGCAGTTGGTGCGGCGGCACCGGGATGGAGGAGGCCGGGGAACGGCCGGAGGAGGGCGACGCAGGGCAGGTCCGGTCGTCCAACGCCGGATCCGGGCGTGACCAGTCAGATCCCGCCGGCGAAGGAGCTAGGCGGCGCCGGGGCTGAGGTCGGGCACGAGGCGCCATGGCGGCGGCTCCGACGTGGGCAACGGACGCGGGCTCCGAGCGGGGCAGGGCGAACTACGGTGAGCGGCGGTGGCTTGGCGGCACGATGCGGTGTTCGGGCAGCGCGGCAGGGTGCCAGGGCTTCGGTCGCCGGCGAGGGGCCCGACCGGGGCGAGTGCTCCGGCGAGCTCCCGGGCGGGGCTGGCCGGGCGCCGCGGCGGCGGGGCGGGCGACGCGCTTGGGCACGCGCGGGCCTGCGTTGGCGGTTGGCGGGGCGCGGCCGGTCCCGGGCGGGCTGGTTTCGGGCCTCACGGGCCGCGGTGGCTGGGGTGAGCCAGGGGCACGTGGCAAGCCGTGTTTGGCTGCGGAGGCGGGTCGGGGCGACGTGGCAAGCCGCGGTTGGCTGTGGGTGGCGGCTGCGGCGGCGCTGGGTGGTGCTGGCGGCGACAAGTGGCGGGGAGGAGGTGGTCGGCAAGGCAAGGCTGGCGGCAGCTGCGAGGTGGGAGTGGGTTAGGGGTTGTTTTTGACTAGGATTGTCCAAAATAGACTAGAGGGCTCCATTTATAGCAGGTATGGCTAGGTTAGGGGGGGGGGGGGTTGGCGTCTCGGAGCCCTCCGATCGCGATCCAACGACTCCGATCGGAGGAGGGGCTAGGTTGGGCTAGGTGGGCTGTGAAGATGGGATAGGAGGGGATGAGAGGGAAGATGGCAGCCCGTGACAAGTTTTTCTTAAACACCGAGAAACGCCCGATATTTAAACCGATGACGGTGGCGCTACGGTCTACCATTAGGGTAGCAAGCGACCTCTGATTGCGACGAAATTTGGCAGGCGGTCTACCTGCAATATAATAAGACCGCATGCCGACTTTCGACCCAATCCGAGAATATTTTTCACGCGCTTTTAAAAATATTTTTTTAACGATGCCGCGGGCGCGTTTGTGTGTGGTTGGACTCGGAACGGACGACGCCACGAACGGAGAGAACCAACAACTACGAATGGATGCGGTTTTTGAAAAAATGATGGCAACGGAGTTGCCGATGCTATGCAGATGATGCGAATGATGCAAAGATGAATGCGCCAAACAAATGAATCACACGACGAGAACGGAATAAATCAGGAATATTCTGGAGCGTCGGTCTCGGGCTGTTACGTCGTCCTTGAGTAGGTAAATGATAAAAGCAGAATTTTTGATGTGACATGCTACCCAACATGTAATGTATTGAAGTTATGATCATTGAGAAATGATGAATTAATAAACATCAACATAGTAATACGTATAAACATAAGTAACATAATCATCAAGTTTCGAAATATATGATCCTTAAAGAATGGTCACCCCTATTCAGCTTATCGTATTAGAATGTGTTGGGGAACGTTGCACGGGAAACAAATTTTTTCCTACGAACACCCAAGATCTATCTATGGAGATGCATATCTATGAGAGGGGAGTGTATCTACATACCCTTGTAGATCGCTAAGCGGAAGCGTATATAACGCGGTTGATGTAGTCGTACTCTTCACGATCCAATCGCGATCCGATCCGATCTAGCGCCGAACGGACGACACCTCCGCGTTCAGCACACATGCCGCTTGATGACGTCTCCTCCTTGATCCAGCAAGCGAGGGAGGAGAAGTAGATGGGATCTCAACCAGCACGACGGCATGGTGGAGATGGTTGTGGAGCAATCCCGGCAGGGCTTCGCCAAGCGCTACAGTAGATGCGATCTATGGAGAAAACAGAGTAACAAGAAAGGGAGGGTTGCCACCGGGGCGTAGGAATTGGTTTGTGCAGCCCTCTCCTCACCTCCACTATATATAGGAGGCAAAGGGGAGAGGGGAGGCGCAGCCTTGACCCCTCCTCCAAGGGAGGGGCCGGCGGCCAAGGGAGAGTCCTCCCTTTACAAGGAAGGGAGGAGTCCCCTTCCTCCAAGGCACCTCCGGGGTGCCTTGTCCCTTTGGGACTCTTGCCCCCAAGACTAATTCGCCTCTAGGGGATGATGCACCTAGCCCATGATGGCTAGGGCGCACCCCCTATGGCCCATGTGGGCCCACGGGGCAGGTGGACCCCCCAGTGGACCCCTGAAACCCTTTTCGGCACCCCGGTACACTACCGATAATGCCCGAAACTTTTCCAGCGACCAAAATAGGACTTCCCATATATAAATATTTACCTCCAAACCATTCCGGAACTGCTAGTGACGTCCGGGATCTCATCCGGGACTCCGAACAACATTCGGTCACCAACGTACATATCCCAATACTACTCTAGTGTCACCGAACGTTAAGCGTGTGGACCCTGCGGGGTCGAGAATCATGTAGACATGACCGAGACACCTCTCTGGCCAATAACCAATAGCGGGACCTGGATGCCCATAGTGGTTCCTACATATTCCACAAAGATCTTCATCGGTCGAACCACGATGTCAAGGATTCAATCAATCCCGTATGCAGTTCCCTTTGTCCAGCGGTATGTTACTTGCCCGAGATTCGATCGTCGGTATCTCCATACCTTGTTCAATCTCGTTACCGGCAAGTCTCTTTACTCGTCCCGTATTACAAGATCCCATGACTAACTCCTTAGTCACATTGCTTGCAAGCTTCTTGTGATGTTGTATTACCGAGAGGGCCCATAGATACCTTTCCGTCATACGGAGTGACAAATCCCAGTCTCGATCCATGCCAACCCAACAGTCTCCCTTGGAGATACCTGTAGAGTACCTTTATGATCACCTAGTTATGAAGTGACATTTGATACACATAAGGCATTCCTCCGGTGCCAGGGAGTTGCATGATCTCATGGTCTTAGGAACATATACTTGACCTGAGGAAAGCAGTAGCAATAAACTAATACGATCAAATGCTATGCTTACGGTTGGGTCTTGTCCATCACATCATTCTCCTAATGATGTGACCTCGTTATCAAATGACAACTCATGTCTATGGTTAGGAAACTTTAACCATCTTGGATCAAAGAGCTAGTCTAGTAGAGGATCACTAGGGACACAGTGTTGTCTATGTATCCACACATGTATCTGAGTTTCCGATCAATACAATTCTAGCAAGGATAGTAGACGTTTATCATGAACAGGGAAATATGATAATAAACAATTTATTATTGCCTCTAGGGCATATTTCCAACAGTCTCCCACTTGCACTAGAGTCAATAATCTAGTTCACATCATCATGTGATTCACACCCAATGAGTTCTGGGGTTTGATCATGTTTTGCTTGTGAGAGAGGTTTTAGTCAACGGGTCTGCAACATTCAGATCCATGTGTACTTTGCAAATCCTTATGTCATACTGTAGATGCTGCTATCACGCTCCACTTGGAGCTATTCCAAATGACTGCTTCACTATACGTATCCGGTTGGCTACTCAGAGTCATCCGGATCGGTGTCAAAGCTTGCATCGACGTAACCCTTTACGACAAACTCTTTATCACCTCCATAATTGAGAAACATTTCCTTAGTCCTCTAGTTACTAAGGATAATTTTGACCGTTGTCTAGTGATCCACTCCTGGATCACTCTTGTACCCCCTTGCCAAACACGTGGCAAGGCAGTCATCTGGTGCGGTACACAACATGGCATACAGTATAGAGCCTATGGCTAAAGCATAGGGGATGACCTTCATCCTTTCTCTTTCTTCTGTCATGGTCGAACTTTGAGTCTTACTCAACTTCACACCTTAGAATACAGGCAAGAACTCCTTCTTTGACCGATCCATTTTGAACTCCTTCAAAATCTTGTCAAGGTATGTACTCATTGAAAGTCTTATCACGCGTCTTGATCTATCTCTATAGATCTTGATGCCTAATATTTAAGTAGCTTTTTCTAGGTCTTCCTTTGAAAAACTCCTTTCAAACAACCCTTTATGCTTTCCAGAAATTCTACATCATTTCCGATCAACAATATGTCATCCACATATACTTATCAGAAATGCTATAGTGCTCCCACTCACTTTCTTGTAAATACAAGTTTCTTATAAACTTTGTACAAACCGAAAAGAGCTTTGATCACCTCATCAAAGCACATATTCCAACTCTGAGATGCTTGCACCAGTCCATAGAAGGATCACTGGAGCTCGCATGCCTTTTAGCATCCTTAGGATCAACAAAACCTTCTGGTTGTATCACATTCAACCTTTCCTCAAGGAAACCGTTAAGGAAACGATGTTTTGACATCCATCTGCCAGATTTCATAATCGAAAAATACAGAAACTGCTAACATAATCCCAACAGACTTTAGCATCGCTACTGGTGAGAAAGTCTCATCGTAGTTGATGAGGTCACCTACCCAAGGCAGGGTCGTGGATCTCACATTTAGGGCACACCTGGGGTCCTACAAGTTCATGGAAGTCTCTGGACTACCTTAGCATTCGGGCGAATGTACTAGATCCACTCAGATCCTTGGAAGTCACTCAGACGTCATCAGCCAGTCGGCCAAGCTTTAGCACTCGGACATAAAGAAGTAGATGCGACATGGGAGCTACAACGTTCGAGGGACTTAATTCGTATAAAGGGTTGTGAAGACAACGTTACCTGTAACGCCTCTAGTTAACACTGTCGTTTCTAGTAACTCCAGCAGTTACCGTCATTTATTACCCTAATAATGGCTCTCGGCTGGAGGTGGCGCACTCTATATAAGCCACCCCCTGGCGCCAGAGCAAGGGTGACGAACTCCCTGTAATCATATACATACATAAGCAAACACTAAGCCCCTGGGCTCGAGACGTAGGGTCTTTACCACTTCCGAGTGGGGCCCGAACTCGTACAAACGAGTGTTACACTTGCGTCGTAGCTAGGCTTCGCCCTTACTCATACGTACCCCGCCCGTACTAATGTCATTATTACTCCGACGACAGTTGGCGCCCACCGTGGGGCAGCACGTCTAGCAAATTCGGCCGCAAGTGGAGATTTAGTTTTTCCAGTCATCATTTGGTACTCAGCGGTGAGATCCTTTTCGGCAACCTCCGCTTCGTCGCTAACAGTTCAGCTTGGTTGCACGAGGCACCACTGGACCCTGATGCGTTCCCCGCCCGCGGGGCAACGCAGCACGACAGCGCACGGTGTTCTTCTGCGATAGCCATCGGACCCTTATGGCTGTGCCAGCTCTTCCGGCGTCCAGCCGTCGCAAGCGCTCCGGGCGTTCATGGCTGTAGCGGTGGCTCAAGCACGTCATGGTGCGTCCACCTACTTCCGAGCAGGTGGTCATACTCGACTCCGGTGAACCCACCGTCAGCTTGTCACCAACGACGGGCGACGAGTTGTCCGATGGGTCCGAGTGCGAAAGCAACGAGAACGCTACAGAGATATTGATGGCACACACCACCAACCACGGGCCTCCTGGGTACTCCGTAGGAGGCTCCCGTGGCCGAGACTGTGGCCGCAACGACGGCCACACCGACACCTGTTTTCCCCAGCCTCTCAGTTGGGAGCAGTGGGAGGAGAGGAGGAGGAGGGCGATGAAGTCCTACTTGTCGTGGGAGTAATACTGACAGTAGTACGGGGGGTAGGTATGAGTAAGGGCGAAGCCTAGCTACGCCGCAAGTATAACACTCGGATGTACGAGTTCGGCCCCACTCGGAAGTGGTAAAGACCCTACGTCTCGAGCCCGGAGGCTTAGTGTTTGCTTATGTGTGTATATGATTACAGGGAGTTCGTCACCTCGTTCTGGCGCCAGGGGGT
This sequence comes from Elymus sibiricus, assembly GCA_039707655.1. Taxonomy (NCBI): domain Eukaryota; kingdom Viridiplantae; phylum Streptophyta; class Magnoliopsida; order Poales; family Poaceae; genus Elymus; species Elymus sibiricus. The sequence goes on from CM077669.1 coordinate 272,784,847, forward strand.
GGCTTATATAGAGTGCGCCATCTCCAGCCGAGAGCCATTACTAGGGTAATAAATGATGGTAACTGCTGGAGTTACTAGAAACGGCAGTGTTAACTAGAGGCGTCACAGGTAACGTAGTCTTCACAGCCCTTTATATGAATTAAGTCCCTCGAACATTGTAGCTCCCATGCCGCCTCTGCTTCTTTATGTCCGAGTGCTAAAGCTTGGCCGACTGGCTGATGACGTCCGAGTGACTTCCATGGATCCGAGTGGATCTAGTACATTCGTCCGAATGCTAAGGTAGTCCAGAGACTTACATGAACTTTTAGGACCCCAGGTGTGCCCTAGATGTGATGTCCATGACCCTACCTTGGGTAGGTGACCTCATCAGTATCCCCAAAATCGGTTGAGGTTTGGGGTACGAATGACCGACGTGACGTGACGTTAGTGGCATTTCGGGAATGCCTGGAAACGAGTCGGGTCATTTCTCACTCGGCTTTGAAACCACAACCGATTCAGGTTAAATAATTTCCGAATGTCTCGAACAGCTTGACTGTTCGAGCCGGTCTGAGTCGGATTGGCTCTCAGGAGAGGTGACCCAAAGGTTTGAGAATGAGATTGTTGAAACTTTTGGCTGGTAATGTTAGAAACTGCTCACAATTCAGATATTCTTGGGACAACTGATAATTTATCCGAGTGCTCGACAGATCTTCTCTGTTCAATCGATGAGTTTTGGTACGTCAGAACGCAGCAGTGGACGCGGAGTCCACTCGGGTCATGACGCATCGAAATCTCCGGCGATTTCGAAATCATGGGGAAGGGCGCGCGCATGGCAGTTGTGTCAGGGAAGTGGGGAAAGTGGATGCGGCACCTCGATTTTCACGCCATGAATATCGCCACGTGTCCCTACAATGTTGCCCAAAGATTTCGTGGATCTGCAGAGGCCCGTTGATTGCGCGATAGTGGCTGATCTGACGACTGTGATCTCGCAGAAGTGGGGTATATAATTTGACCGGGAGGGAGGAAGAGAGAGACATCTCCAATTCCCCGCCTCTTCGATATCTCCTTCACTCCGCCAAGAGCTTCACCCGTACCGCTGTTCCGTCGATTCATCGCTACATTTCACGGAAGATGACGAGGAGCACCACAACGAAGGCCGAGAAGGCAAAGAAGGCCTCGCGTGGGTCCTCTGTGTGCGCGGGCGCGCCGACGGGTTTCGTCCAGGGTGACTGGATGCCGCCTCGGACCACCGCTAACCGGCTGATGGAGTTGCAGAGCCAGGGCCTCCTGGTCGCTGGGAGCTAGCAGCTGCCGGCGATGGGGGAGGTCGAGCCCGCTTCACGTGGGGACGACTGGGTCCTCCTCACGACCCACATCGACCGAGGTTTTTCCTTGCCCCCTCATCCCTTCTTCCGCACTTTCTTGGACTTCTTTGGGGCTCAGCTCCAGCACCTTCCCCCAATGCCATTTCTTATCTGGCCGCCTTCATATCTCTTTGCAAAAATTTCCTTGGCTATCATCCTCACTTGGGCCTGTTCAAACATTTGTTCACGTGCCGAGTGATGACCATGAAGAAATCTGCGCAGACTGGGGGGAAGACGAATGTAGTCCAGCTGTGCAGGGGTTTAGGTATCCAGTTGAGGGGGAAGGGTAGTTTGCCGCAAATGAACTTTCCCGAGACGGTCAAGGGTTGGAAGGGTAACTGGTTTTACTGCCAGGACATCCCAGTCGGCGAGGGCCAGTCGGGCCTCCCACCGTACTCAGCCGAGCGCATTCGGCAGCTTCCCATACTTAACGTGTCCAAGGAGGAGAAAGTCGACGTAGATATCCTTGTGATTGCGTTGGTAGCCCTCGTGAATCAGGGCATCAATGGTCTGGACCTGTTGGAGGTCTTCTTCCAGAGAAGAATTCAGCCGCTGCTGCCCAAAGCCCACCCCATGTGGCAGTACTCGGGTCCGGGTGACTCCACCCGGACGCACCCGGAGGAGCGCAGTGCTGAGGCTATGGAGAACAAACTCAAAGCTATCACTCCGGCTCGTGACAACCCTAGGGGTACGAGGCAGGTACCTCCGCTCTCGGCTGAGAATCCGGCGAATGAGGTAAGTTCCGAGTGCCGTTGTTGCTTCCGAATGTTTATTGACAAAAATCTTGACTGACGTAACTCTCACTCGGCAGGCCTTCACGAGCATGGTGAGCTTGATACCCGCTGTCAACCACGCCCCTACTGATGTGGCAAGCAACAACGAGCGCCACGAGGGCTCAGACGGCGAGGAAGAGTACGTGGAGGACAACGAGGAAGGTGAAGAGGAGGAGGAGGAGTCAGACCCAGGTGACGATGCGGAGTCCTCTCCATCGGAGGAGATCCTGCCCAAGCCTCGTACCAAGGCGCGTCAGGACCCTGGGATCCATGGAGGCAACGCCAAAGGGCTGGGTGCCGCCAAATCTTCCACGGCCGTCCTCCCCACTCGGACCTCAAAGCGCGGGCGAAGCGAGCCTGCACCATCGCTCGAGAAGAGTGCCAAGCAGCTGAAGGTCACCGCCAACAAACCTCGGAAGGCTTTCTTGCCCAAGACCAAGATGAATGTGCCGGTGGACTCAGCGTAAGTGTCGTTGTACCGATTGCTATCTTCAAATATGTGACCGAGTGATGTGACATTCCGAGTGTTTTCGCTGCAGGGCTAACACGTCGACCGCTTCACTAGAGAAGGACAAGGCCGACGTTGACGCTGCGTCTTCAAAAGGTAATTCTTGATTTCACTCGGACATGTTCTTTGAATTCCGTGTTTCTCTTTGTAACTTACTCTCGAATGATCTTCGAATGTTTGCAGGACCGTGTAAAGTGATAGAGCTTGACGTGAATGACATGGTCAACCCGCCGAATCCCTCCGCTGACGCAGACGTCGTGATGCGGGATGCTTCACCTGCTGAGGCATCAGCACCTGCTCAGAGGGCCTCTTCGGGGGCTGGGACCGGACTCGGATCTCCTCTCCCAACTCCTCCTGCAACTGGTATCTTTAGACTACACCACGTCCCAGAGGACCAGGTGGGGGTGAGCAAGGAAGCGCTGGTCGAAGTGAGGTTGATGAACGACAAGATGAAGGAGGCTTATGATGCCAGCGAGGCTCTGGAGAATAATGTCCTAGTAAGTACTCTTGTAAGTACCATCTTCAGTCGGAAATTTTGTCTTGTACATAGTTTTTTGAAATCCCGAGTGGGTGGTTCACCCACTAGGTGTTCTCTAATTCCAGTGGGGGCGCACTGAGCACACCGACTAGGTGTAGTCCCCGAGACTGCCGTCGACTGAAGCAGTCGACGGGAGTCTGAGAATCCATATGACGTTTGTAGAAATGATTGTAGATATACTTTTTGAAGAGTATGCGGTGATGGTCCATGAACCAGAGCTTCTCGACGTCGACCGTCGGGGTGTAGAACTTGTTGTTCTCCAGTGGGGGCGCGCGGAGCACACCCACTGGGTGTAGTCCCCGAGGCTGCCATGGACTGAAGCAGTCGGCAGTAGTCTTAGAGTCCCAATGGTATTGAGCGTAATAGTTCATCCCGAGTGATGAGATACTTGTTGATTAGGGTGCGGCGATGGTCCATGGGCCAGAGCCTCTCGACGTTGACCGTCGGTGTGCAGAACCTGTCGTTCTCCAGTGGGGGCACGCTGAGCGCACCTACTCGGTGTAGTCCCCGAGGCTGTCGTCGAGTGAAGCAGTCGGTGGGAGTCTTAGAGTCCTGTAATGAACCTTAATCTTATATCTGATTGTCATCATTGATGTTCCCTTATTTCTTATCGGCAGAGCGTGTGCGAGATCGGGACCCGCTACAACACCCTAGAGAAGGACGTACATGACCTGCGTGAGGCTGAGAAGACCAAGAGCGCACGCCTGGAGCAAGAGAAGTGATCACTCGGAGGTAAGCGTGTCTTGCCCGATGCTACTTCTTGAGCATGCGTTGGTTTTCCCTTGAAGAGGAAAGGGTGATGCAGCAAAGTAGATAAGTATTTCCCTTAGTTGTTGAGAACCAAGGTATCAATCCAGTAGGAGATACAAGCAAGTCCCCAATAGATGTACCTACACAAATAATCAAACACTTGAACCCAACGCAATAAAGGGGTTGTCAATCCCTTCACGGTTATTTGAACGGAAAATAAAACAAAAGTAAAAATAATGCAGCAAGATATTTTTGGTATTTTTGGTTTTAGATATGAAAGTATAATATGGAAAATAGACCCGGGGGCCATAGGTTTCACTAGAGGCTTCTCTCATGAAGGAAAATAATACGGTGGGTGAACAAATTACTGTCGAGCAATTGATAGAAAAGCGAATAATTATGAAGATATCCAAGGCAATGATTATGCATATAGGCATCATGTCCGTGTCAAGTAGACCGAAACGATTCTACATCTATTACTATTACTCCACACATCGACCGACTCTTGCCTGCATCTAGAGTATTAAGTTCATGAAGAACAGAGTAACGCATTAGGTAAGATGACATGATGTAGAGGGATAAACTAAAGCAATATGATGAAAACCCCATCTTTTTATCCTCGATGGCAACAATACAATACGTGCCTCGCTACCCCTACCTTGTCACTGGGTGAGGACACCGCAAGATTGAACCCAAAACTAAGCACTTCTCCCATTGCAAGAATTACCAATCCAGTTGGCCAAACCAAACCAATAACTCGAAGAGACTTGCAAAGTTATGAAATCATGCATATAAGAATTCAGAGAAGATTCAAATAATATTCATAGATAATCTGAACATAAACCCACAATTCATCGGATCTCGACAAACACACCGCAAAAGAGTATTACATCGGATAGATCTCCATGAAGATCATGAAGAACATGGTATTGAAGAGCAAAGAGAGAGAAGAAGCCATCTAGCTACTAGCTACGGACCCGAAGGTCTGTGGTAAACTACTCACGCATCATCAGAGGGGCAATGGAATTGATGTAGATGCCCTCCGTGATCGAATCCCCCTCCGGCAGATTACCGGAAAAGGCTCCAAGATTGGATCTCACGGGAACAGAGGCTTCCGGCGGCAGAAAAGTATTTTCGTGGCTCTCTCTAGTATCCAGGGAATATTTGGGAATTTATAGGCCGAACAATAGGGTTAGGAGGGCTGCCGTGGGGCCACAAGCCAGGGGGGCGCCCCCCCCTAGGGCGCGCCCCTGTGGCTTGTCGCCACACTGCGGCTCTCCGGCCTTCATCTCCAAGTCTTCTGGGTTGCTTCTGGTCCAAGAAAAATCATCCCGAAGATTTTATTCCGTTTGGACTCCGTTTAATATTTCTTATCTGCAATACTAAAAAACAAGGAAAAAATAGAAACTGGCACTAGGCTCTGGATTAATAGGTTAGTCCCAAAAATAATATAAAATAACATATTAATGCATATAAAACATCCAAAACAGATAATATAATAGCATGGAACAATCAAAAATTATAGATACGTTGGAGACGTATCAAGCATCCCCAAGCTTAATTCCTGCTCGTCCTCGAGTAGGTAAATGATAAAAACAGAATTTTTGATGTGGAATGCTACCTAAAATATTTATCCATGTAATATTCTTTATTGTGGCATGAATATTCAGATCCATAAGATTCAAAACAAAAGTCTAATATTGACATAAAAACAGTTATACTTCGAGCATACCAACAAGGCAATCGTGTCCTTTCAAAATAACATGGCCTTAGAAAGTTATCCCTACAAAATCATATGGTCTGGCTATGCTCCATCTTCCCCACACAAAGTATTTAAATCATGCACAACCCTGATGACAAGTCAAGCAATTGTTTCACACTTTTTACGTTCTCAAACCTTTTCAACTCTCACGCAATACATGAGCGTGAGCCATGGATATAGCACTATAGGTGGAATAGAATATGGTGGAGGTTGCAAGGAAAAAGGAGAAGATAGTCTCACATCAACTAGGTGTATCAACACGCTATGGAGATGCCCATCAATAGATATCAATGTGAGTGAGTAGGGACTGCCATGCAATGGATGCACTAGAGCTATAAGTGTATGAAAGCGCAAAAAGAAAACTAAGTGGTTGTGCATATGATGAAAAATTCCACTAGTTATATGAAAGGGACAAAATAGGAGACTCTCTATCATGAAGATCATGGTGCTACTTTGAAGCACAAGTGTGGAAAAAGATAGTAGCAATTGTCCCTTCTCTCTTTCTCTCATTTTTTTTCTTTTTTTTTGGTGGGCATCTTTGGCCTCTTTTTTTTATTTGGGCTTCGCTGGCCTCTTTTATTATTTGTAAAGTCCGGAAACTCATCCCAACTTGTGAGGGATTCATAGCTTCCATCATCCTTTTCTCTCACGGGAACAATGATCTAAACATGAAAATCATCACACTTTTATTTACTTACAACTCAAAAGGAAAATTACAACTCGATACCTAGAACAAAATATGACTCTATATGCAATATGAAAGTGATGGTGCATGTCATGAAAAACGGAACGGTGGAAATTGCATGGCAATATATCTCGGAATGGCTATGGAAATGCCATAATAGGTAGGTATGGTGGCTGTTTTGAGGAAAGTATATGGTGGCTGTTTTGAGGAAGGTGGGTTTGATGCACCGGCGAAAGTTGCGCGGTACTAGAGAGGCTAGCAAAGGTGGAAGGGTGAGAGTGCGTATAATCCATGGACTCAACATTAGTCATAAAGAACTCACATACTTATTGCAAAAGTTTATTAGTTATCAAACAAAGCATTAGACGCATGCTCCTAGGGGAGAGGTTGGTAGGAGTTAACCATCGCGCGCTCCCGACCCTCACACAAAGGTTGACAATCATTAAACAAATCATGCTCCGACTTCGTTACATAACGGTTCACCATACGTGCATGCTACGGGAATCACAAAATTTAACACAAGTATTTCTTCCAATTCACAATTACTCACTAGCATGACTCTCATATTACCATCTTCATATCTCAAAACTATATGCAAAGAATCAAACTTCTCATAGTATCCAATGCACTTAATATGAAAGTTTCTTTTATATCCCTCTTGGATGCCCATTATATTAGGACTAAATTCATAACCTAAACCAATTACCATGCTGTTTTAAAGACTCTCAAAATAATATAAGTGAGGTTCGAGAGTTCAATAATTTCTATAAAATAAAACACCACCGTGCTCTAAAAAGATATAAGTGAAGCACTAGAGCAACATTGCCTAGCTCAAAAGATATAAGTGAAGCACATAGAGTATTCTAATAAATTCACGATTCAGCGTGTCTCTCTCAAAAAGATGTGTGCAGCAAGGATGATTGTGGCAAACTAAAAAGCAAAGACTCATATCATACAAGACGCTCCCAGCAAAAGACATATCATGTGGTGAATAAAAATATATCCTCAAGTAAATTTACCGATGGATTGAAGACGAAAGAGGGGATGCCTTCCGGGGCATCCACAAGCTTAGGCTTTTTGGTATGCTTGAATATGGCTTGGGTTTCCTTGGGCATCCCCAATCTTAGGCTCTTGCCACTCCTTATTCCATAGTCCATCAAATCTTTACCCAAAACTTGAAAACTTCACAACACAAAACTCAACAGAAAACTCATGAGATCCGTTAGTATAAGAAAAATAAATCACCACTTTAGGTACTTTTGTGAACTCATTCTTTATTTATATTGGTGTAATATCTACTGTATTCTAACTTCTCCATGGTTCATACCCCCCGATACAACCCATAGATACGTCAAAAATAAGCAAACAACACAAAGAAAACAGAATCTGTCTAAAACAGAACAGTCTGTAGCAATCTATAGACTTAGAATACTTCTGTAACTCCAAAAATTCTGAAACATTAGGAAAATCAGGAAAATTTGTATATCAATCTTGTGTAAAAAATTCAGACTCATTCGACGCTCTGGTGAATTTATAAAATTCCTGGACTGAGCGCAAAAGTTTCTGTTTTTCAGCAGAATCAAATCACAATCACCGTAGACCATCCCAAAGGTCTTACTTGGCTCAAACACTAATTAAAACAAGAAAACACAATTACTACATAGGTAATAATGTGTAAAGCACTCAAAAACAGAAGCAAAAACAAAAGCATAAAAATAAAATTGGGTTGCCTCCCAACAAGCGCTATTGTTTAACGCCCCTAGCTAGGCATAATGATTTCAATGATGCTCACATAAAAAGTAGTAATTGAAATATGCAAGAAAGCATCATGAATCTCATGACAAGCACATTTAAGTCTAACCCACTTCCTATGCATAGGGATTTTGTGAGCAAACAATTTATGGGAACAAGAATCAACTAGCATAGGAAGGCAAAACAAGCATAACTTCAAAACTTTGAACACATGGAGAGGAAACTTGATATTATTGCAATTCCTACAAGCATATGTTCCTCCCTCATACTAAATTTCAGAAGAATCATGAAGGAATTCAACAATATAACTATCCCATAAATCATTCTTTTCATGATGCACGAGCTTGCAATCATCATAATGAATTTGCTCATCAAAACTTGGGGAACAAAAAATATCATCTTCATGAAACATAGCATCCCCAAGCTTGTGGCTTTGCATTTCATTAGCATCATGGATATTTATAGAATTCATACTAGTAACATTGCAATCATGCTTTTCAATCAAGGATCTATCATGAATCACCTTATAATTTTCTTCTTTCAACACTTCATCAAAATTTTCAGATTCATGATTTTCGAACAAAATTTCATAGAGATAATCAAGTGCACTCAACTCACTAGCAATTGGTTCATCATAATTTGGCCTTTTGAAGAGATTAGCAAGTGGATGAGGATCCATATCAATAGATTTTTAGCAAGCGAAGATGCAAGCAAATAGAAGGCACATGGCAACACAAGCAAAAAGAGATCCGGCAAGAAAAAGGCGAATAAAACGGCAAATTGGTGAAGTGGGGGAGAGGAAAACGAGAGGAAAATGGCAAATAATGTAAATGCAAGAGATGAGTTTGTGATGGGTACTTGGTAGGCTTGATGTAGATCTCCCCGGCAACGGCGCCAGAAATCCTTCTTGCTACTTCTTGAGCATGCGTTGGTTTTCCCTTGAAGAGGAAAGGGTGATGCAACAAAGTAGATAAGTATTTCCCTCAGTTATTGAGAACCAAGGTATCAATCCAGTAGGAGATACAAGCAAGTCCCCAATAGATGTACCTACACAAATAATCAAACACTTGCACCTAACGCAATAAAGGGGTTGTCAATCCCTTCATGGTTATTTGCAAGGATGAGATCTGATAGAGATAGGTATGATAGATTGCTTGAACGGAAAGTAAAACAAAAGTAAAAATAATCCAGCGAGATATTTTTGGTATTTTTGGTTTTAGATCTGAAAGTATAATATGGAAAATAGACCCGGGGGCCATAGGTTTCACTAGAGGCTTCTCTCATGAAGGAAAATAATACGGTGGGTGAACAAATTACTGTCGAGCAATTGATAGAAAAGCAAATAATTATGAAGATATCCAAGGCAATGATTATGCATATAGGCATCACGTCCGTGTCAAGTAGACCGAAACGATTCTGCAGCTACTACTATTACTCCACACATCGACCGACTCCTGCCTGCATCTAGAGTATTAAGTTCATGAAGAACAGAGTAACACATTAGGTAAGATGACATGATGTAGAGGGATAAACTCAAGCAATATGATGAAAACGCCATCTTTTTATCCTCGATGGCAACAATACAATACGTGCCTCGCTACCCCTACTTTGTCACTGGGTGAGGACACCGCAAGATTGAACCCAAAACTAAGCACTTCTCCCATTGCAAGAATTACCAATGTAGTTGGCCAAACCAAACCAATAACTCGAAGAGACTTGCAAAGATATGAAATCATGCATATAAGAATTCAGAGAAGATTCAAATAATATTCATAGATAATCTGAACATAAACCCACAATTCATCGGATCTCGACAAACACACCGCAAAAGAGTATTACATCGGATAGATCTCCATGAAGATCATGAATAACATGGTATTGAAGAGCAAAGAGAGAGAAGAAGCCATCTAGCTACTAGCTATGGACCTGAAGGTCTGTGGTAAACTACTCATGCATCATCGGAGGGGCAATGGAGTTGATGTAGATGCCCTCCGTGATCGAATCCCCCTCCGGCAGATTACCGGAAAAGGCTCCAAGATTGGATCTCCCGGGAACAGAGGCTTCCGGCGCGGAAAAGTATTTTCGTGGCTCTCTCTAGTATCGAGGGAATATTTGGGAATTTATAGGCCAAAGAATAGGGTTAAGAGGGCTGCCGTGGGGCCACAAGCCAGGGGGGCGCGCCCCTGTGGCTTGTCGCCACACGGTGGCTCTCCTGCCTTCATCTCCAAGTCTTTTGGGTTGCTTCTGGTCCAAGAAAAATCATTCCGAAGATTTTATTCCGTTTGGACTCCGTTTAATATTCCTTATCTGCAATACTCAAAAACAAGGAAAAACAGAAACTGGCACTAGGCTCTAGATTAATAGGTTAGTCCCAAAAATAATATAAAATAGCATATTAATGCATATAAAACATCCAAAACAGATAATATAATAGCATGGAACAATCTAAAATTATAGGTACATTGGAGACGTATCACCCGACTACTTTGAACTTGATCCTTTTCCCTGTCCGACTGAAATTACTTTATCAGATGTACGTAGTGAAAATCTTCAACAAAATAAGAGGCTCCGGGCTTCCATTTCTATAGAGACTATGAAGGAGGCCCTAGAGAAAAAAGACCATGAACTGCCATCTTCCTAGAAGGAGGCCAATCGGAAAATGAAGGATGCCGAGGACAAGATGAAGTCTCTCGAGAAGTGGGAGGAGGAGATGAAGGCGCTGGAGGCAGTTGCCAAGAGGTCTACATCGGAAGCTGTTGATGCAGAGACGAAGTTGAAGCAAGTTACTCCCAAGAGGCTGGAGCTGGAGAAGTTCATCGAAGAGTATGGCAATGAGATGAATGAAAGGCTCAAAGGTACGCCATTGACTAGACTCTATTTCAAATTGCTTCAATCCTTCACTCATCCTCGAGTAACTCCTTTCTCCTCATGTATTCATCAGAGCTCTATGTGGATGTGGAGGAAGAGACTTCCAAGATTGAGAAGGAGTTGGATCCGACCGCGGGTATCCTTCATGACGGCTCGACTCTTGCACTGCTTCGATTGGATGAACGCATCGGGGAGGTAACTATCTTCCTCAACCGCTTGCGGAATGTAGTAAAGGATATCGACAAGGAAGTCGCCCCTGGAGAGGAGTTCCTGAATGACCTGGACGCCCTCATCACCTGACTGCAAGACTTTCCGGGCTGAGTGCAATCATGGAAGAAATCTGCGGCTCGCGCTGGCGCTGACATTGGTCTCTCTCTCTCTCTCTCTCGTCCGCGTGCATTGCAAGGGCGTGGACGAGGAGAAGTTGAAGTCGCTGAAGGTTGTCAACAGGAAGAGTGCGAAGATTGAAGACTTCATGGAGACCTTCCACGCTGCTGCCACTCGGATTGTGGACTACATCGACCTCGACACTTTCATAGACGCAGCGGCTCCGTCCCCAACCGAGTGATCCTCAGATAAGAAACTTTTAGCGATATTTGCCTTTGTATGCTGAGTGGTTTATGTAACCGTACATTCGTCGTAACTTAACGGTCACAACTATCTGCACTTTTGCATTGAATTGCATGCTGTTTGAATGCCTTTATTTGACTGTATGAGTGCTTGGCTCAATTCTCACCCTGAGAGAAATTTTACTTAGACGATCTTTGGATCGCAGCTAAGTCCCCGAGTGTGGACGAGGTCCTTACTCAGAGTAGTTTTTGCTTAGACGAAATCGGGTTCGCGACTAAGCCCCCGAGTGTGGACGATGTCCTCACTCGGAGTAGTTTTTAACTTTGGCGATTACATGATTGCAGCTAAGTCCCGGAATGTGGACGATGTCCTCACTCTGAGTGGTTTTTAACTTAGGCGATTATAGGATCGCAGCTAAGCCCCCGAGTGTGGATGATGTCCTCACTCGGAGTAGTTTTTAACTTAGGCGATTACAGGATCGCAGCTAAGCCCCCCGAGTGTGGACGATGTCCTCACTCGGAGTAGTTTTAACTTAGGCGATTACAGGACTGCAGCTAAGCCCCCGAGTGTGGACGATGTCTTCACTCGGAGTAGTTTTTAACTTAGGCGATTACAGGATCGCAGCTAAGCCCCCTATTGTGGATGATGTCCTCACCCGGAGTGGTTTTTAACTTAGGCGAAATCAGGTTCGCGACTAAGTCCCCGAGTGTGGATGATGTCCTCATTCGGAGTGGTTTTAACTTAGGAGAAATCAGGTTCGCGACTAAGTCTATCCACGCACCCACTGGGGGTGAGGAAAATGAACAAAATTGAATTTTTTTTGACAAGGATTAGGAAAAGTAAAGAATTTTATTCATCCAATCCACTCGGTGGCTCATTACAGGAATGACAGAGTGTTTTCTAGATTAAGTCTAGAACTTGCGGAGCAGATCCGCATTCCACGCTCGGGGTTCTTCAACATCGGTGTTGAAATTATACAACCGATAAGCTCAATTGTTCAGGACTTTGGAGATCGCGTAAGACCTTTGCCATGGCGGCGCCAACTTGTGGGGCTTCTGCTGGACCAGTCGGAGAAGGAGGTCGCCTTCCTGGAAAGTGCGCCCTCTGACTTGTCTGTCGTAGTAGCGGCTCAAGTCTTGTTGATAAAGCGTCGACATGACCAGGACTAGCTCTCTCTCCTCTTCCAAGAGGTCCATACCATCTTGATGTGCTACTTCTGCTTCGTCTTTGTTGTAAAGCTCCACTCGGGGAGCATTGTGGCGTACGTCACTCGACAGGACGGCTTCAGATCCGTATACCATGAAGAAAGGAGTGCGCTTGGTTGAACGGTTCGGGGTCATACGAATGCCCCATAAGACAGACGGTAGTTCTTCGACCCAAGCTCCAGCGGCGTACTCCAGATCTCTCATCAATCGGGGCTTCAATCCTTGAAGAATCATCCCATTCGCTCGTTCTGCCTGTCCATTCGACTGCGGGTGAGCCACGGAAGCATAGTTCACCTGAGTGCCTTGGGAGTAACAGAATTGATGGAACTCCTCCGAATCAAAATTCTTCCCGTTATCAGTGATGATATCATGGGGGACTCCTGATCTGAAGATAATCTACCGAATGAAACTGACAATGGTAGATGCATCCAAGCTTTTGATGGGCTTCGCTTTGACCCACTTGGTGAACTTATTGTGGGGGCCCCGACTAATAAGTCATGACCACCGAATGCACGTGTACAGTGATCCCGGAGATCAATGCTCACTGAACACACAGAAGCTGAATAACAAGAGTCTTACATCCACATTTAGCGTCTTAGACAAATAAAGACCATCAAGGTCAAGTCTTACATAGATAGGGCCGCAAGGGCCAAACACTTAACATAACAAGCAGCGGAAAGTCTTGATCGGAAGCGTGAACCCATGCCATCTGCCTTAAACCTACAGGCATTCTGACTAGGAAACGCCCTAGTTCGCATGTTCGTCACCGACGAACTCTTCGCCATATTCCTGCTTTTCCATGCCTGGCCAATTAAATAACCAGTGACAAGCCAATGAGTACTTTGAATGTACTCGCAAGCAACCCAAGTTTTGGAACAAGGTGTAACAATGCATGGTATAGCACTAAGTAGGTAAGTTTTGCAGAAAGCTAGTTTTAAGTGCAATGCATGATCAAGTAACTTAAGTAAGCATGCATCAACCGTTGACAGACATACATGTCAACAAGACACGTTTATCATCATAAACAGGGGTTGAACATCTCATGTTCATCAACATGCCAAGTCATCAGACTCGGCTCAAGTTTCATCCTGTCACCAACACACGCACACACACACACCAAGTTTAGAAACCATGGACGTAGCACAAGAGCGGTCATCCAACTGTCCTTGACCGTGGACACGGCTATTCGAATAGTTTTACACTTTGCAGAGGTTGCACACTTTACCCACAAGATTCGGGAAACTTCCGTGTCAAGCCACGACTCGCGATATTGTTCATACCCGAGGTAAGTACCCGAACATTGCCTTTCCCCTGACGATACTAAACAAAGAGTCCACTCGATTGGTACCCAGCCCACATGATGTACATCACAAGTAACATCCATGCAGGGACCAACGGTGTGCCCGGTGCCTGTGAAGACAGCGCATGATCGTCCTTACCGGCACGAACCCGTATCGAGAGTGACCATGTCACTCCCGCCACTAGTAATGCGGGCTCTATGCTAGTACCCATCAAAGTAACTAACAAAGCCCCGTCCCATAAGGGGTATCGTGGTTGTACATGTAAGGTTGGAGTAACGGTCATAGCTTACACCAATCCGTTTTCGAAAACCACACACACACACTCTTGCTCCGGTACACCACTTCTTTCTCAAGTGGTTACCCAACTAAACATCATCTCCCTCGGGCATTAGTGGCACCCGACGGGGTTTTCGAAAAGTCTTTGAAATCATTTCTTTTCCGACACCATGCATATCCCGATCCCACTTGCGTAGCATCTACTAAGCAACCTAACTACTCCCACCCGCACAACCCTCATAAGAAGGTAGGGTCATGAATGATTCAAGTATCAACAAGGAAGTATCGGAGGCATCCCACCGAAGTGGTCACCACATCACATGATCAACATCACGAAATAAAGTGCTATATGCCATGCAATAAAAGGTTTCATAGTCATGGTCAAAGGGATGCTTGCCTGGCTTAGCAACGTCTTCGAGGTCTTCACACGCTTCTCGTCCAACTCCGAGAACTTCGTCTATTTCGTCAACTATCGCCGGAAACAACCGCAATAAGCAACACAACAAGCAGAAAAATAAAGTGCTCTATAAATAGGAGTTTTATTTTTCATGGACACCTCTGGTCATAAGAAAAATAACCAAGGATGTTTCATTAGATGTGGATCAAGGGGGATTTTTGAATGGTGGAAATGAAGGAAATGATCATCCTACAAGATGTCCACAGAAAAATATTTTTGAAAAAAGGTGTGGATGGTCCCAACAAATAGAGAATGACTTTAGAAAAATTTAGGAAGTGGTTTCACTGGATTAGGAGTTGGCATGATTTTTCTAGGGATTTTCAAAGTGGATCATACATGAAGAAATCGTCCAATATTTGACATAGCAGAATTTGTGTAAGGAACAATGTTCACCACTTAGTGCACGAATGTGGGCCACCTAGCAATCAGAATCATTGCATTTCGAGTTAGGGTGAGCTCCCTAGGAATTTCCAAAGTTTAGAGCAGAAAATAGGAATAAGCTTTAATCCTATAAGTGTATAGGAGAGCTTTCTGGAAAAATGTGCAATGTACATATTTGGTTAGGCCAAGATTTTTGAAGCTGAAAGAAATTTGAATCAGCCAATTGGGAGTTCAGATGAATTTAATATGGATTTTACAAGTTCTACAGAAATAAATAAAATAAAATGGAAAAAGATTTATACCTGTGCACTATTTAGTGCACATGGCGTAGGATAAGAAGACGGGCCGACCCATCAGCCTGGCCGCGCGGGACGCCGCGGTGACGTCGAAGGCGCCTTTCCGTAGGGTGCTTTCACCGCAGAAAAACGCAGAAGGCGGAGGCCGGCGACGGGAGGCCGTGGGAGCAGCGCTCCGGCCACCGGAAGGGATGAAAGTAGCGCGAGGAAGGCTCGCGGTGACGCAGGAGGGGCTCCGGTGAGGATCAGAGGGATTGGGGGAGGCCATAGTGGCCGAATTCGAGCGGAGGCCATCGGTGGAGCTTCGGCCGTGGGGGCAAATGGAGGGCAGGGGAAGAGGATTGGCTGGTCTGGGAGGTTCACAGGGAAGAGAGGGGGGGGGGCAGAGAGGGACAGTAGGGGCTTGGGGGAGCCTTTTATAGTGAGGGCGGCGGTGCACCGTGAGCTCGTGCGCCGGCTCGGCCACTGCCATTGCTGGGGGGCACGGGGGGCCGCGGGACCGTGTCCGGGGCGTTGGTGGATCTCGTCCACGACGCAGGGGAGTGAGAGAGAGAGCGGGGCGTGCTCCGGGGCCTCGTGCGTGTGAAGTCGCACATTGGCCGGCTCGGGCGGCCGTCACGCGTGCGAGGTGGGGTGACAGGAGGGAGAAGGAGGAGGGGGGCGACAGGGCGCCGTGTTGTGGACGTCGAGGGGGACACGGGGGACACGCTGGGAGGCCCGAGGCTGTCGGGAGCATCCATTGGGCGGCGGCTATAGTGCTGTCGGGCACTGTAGCGCACTCTGGAGCGTATCTTTGGCATGCCATGGCATGCCTATTGTGCCATGGTCGTGGCCATTTGTGTCCAGAGGGTCTGGGGGCAATTAAACAATGTGGGGAGGCCCTTGGATTCCCTGTGAGGCCAAAGGAAGAGGAGAGAGGTTGAGAGGAAGAGGAAATGGGGCTGTCCAGAGTGGTAAAATAGGGTTTTACCCCACTTAACCATGGAACCAGAGCTGGGTTTTCCTTGCTGGAGGTGAAATGCATCAATGTGAGAATGTGGTAAAAATTTAGGGGCAAGGAGAACAAGTTAAGAGGGGGAAACAGTGAGTTTTAGAAATGACCAGAAGGTGTTTGATGATGATTTGGACAAGTAAATGAATACTACTTGCCTTGAGATTTAACAGGGATAAATGGTGGTTAAAAATAAGGTTTTCCACCAAGTTTGAGATTTGTTGAGGAAAGTTGCCAATGTAACATTGGCAAACCCTAGGAATGGGCAGAAACCGATTTCTATAGATCTACTCATGCAATTCTATTCCCCTTAATGCACCACTTTGTGTGGTGGCATTATTTGGATATTAGAGCATGCCCAAAAAGTTTGGGATCAAATAGAGAAACTTGACAATGCAAAAATTCCCAACTCTAGAAATCAGCAGAGAGGGGTTTGGAGGGGTTTGGACAAGTGGATCTATTCTCCTTCATGCACCACTTGGTGTGGATGCATTATTAGAGGATCAGAACATGTCCACAAAGTTTCAGCATAATTGGAGACAGTTGGCAATGTAGAGTTCTCAAATTTGGATCTGGACAGAGAGGGTTTTGGAATATTTTGGTGTATCAAATCAATTGTTTTTGAGACGAAACTTGGCAAGATGATCACATATGTCATATTTGACATTCTAGAATTTTCTTGGATTTATTTGAGAATATTTCTTATAGAAATATTTCAAATGCTTGAAATAGGCAGAAATGGTTTTGAAGGGTTTTGTCCAATATTTTGAACATGACCATGTGTTGAAACTCTTATATATGGACAATGTATGTCCACTGAGTTTTTCCTAAATTTTCTCAAATATTTTTAAAGCATAAAAATGATTTTTCCTAATAAAAGACCATTTCTGGCCTTAAGAAAAAGCCTTTGAAACAAATAGGAAAATAATCTTTAAAAATAATATTTTGTGGTTTTGGGGAGTTACATATATAGTAGGTTCCAAATAAATCCTTTGGGACAAAACAATCCACCCAATTTGAGGACTTGTAGTACAAACCTCAATTCAGGGGTTTTTGAAAACCGAAATTAAATAAATACTTTTTGGCCAAAATAATATTTGATAAAAATAGTTTTAGGTCCTATACACATGGCATGATCATTGGACCAGAGTTGGGATCAAGGAAAAGACTTCTCGAGGGTAGGAGGATGTTTTATGAATATAGAGCACAAGGAAACAATTTAGCAATCAAGTCAAACATCACACGCACATAAAAGTTTTAATTGGTCCTAATTTTTGAGCTATGTTAACTTAGACAGAAGAGGCAAGACACAGGGTGTGACACTTATCCACTGCTACCAGCAGATGGGTAAACCCACTCGAACCGGTACGCAGGTGGCCGACCATATCGAGGCCCCACACGGAAAATGGTCAGGTGAGCGGGATGGTCTTCAGTGTGGATGCAGGCTTGTGCGTCCGATTCTTATAAAACCGACACCCAACACAAAGGTCGACCAAGTCTTTTGCTGCTTCGTTGGCTCGGGGCCAATAAAAATCCGCACGGAACGCCTTCGCGACCATAGTCCGAGAGGACGCGTGATGGCCACAGGTTCCCGAGTGAATCTCGTGCAGGATCTGCAGCCCTTCCTGGGGAAATGCATTTTTATGTCACGCCTGTAGTGCTTTTCTTGTATAGCTGTTCTCCCATCACTTCAAAGGATTTGGATCGTTGAACGATCTGTCGGGCCTCCTCTTCGTCTTCAGGGAGCTCTTGCTGGAGCAAGTATGCTAAGTAAGGTTGGGTCCACTCGGGAGTGATCATCAACATCTCATGGACGAGATCCATCACGGCTGGAATGTCAACTACAGTCTGGTTCGAAGATCCGACTGCTTGCGGGGGCTCTTTAGTAAAAGGATCCTCTTTGACTGAAGGAGTGTGCAGGTGCTCAAGACATATGCCTTTCGGAACGACCCGCCGAGTGGAGCCGATCTTGGCCAGGTTGTCAGCAGCCTGGTTCTTCGCTCGGTGTATGTGATGTAGCTCCAAGCCTTCAAAGTTCTTCTCCAATTTTCGGACTGCATTATAGTACCCGGTCATAGCTGGACTCCGGATATCCCATTCCTTCATCACTTGATTGACCACGAGGTATGAGTCACCGAATATCATCAAGTGTCGGATACCGAGTGAGATAGCCATTCGGAGCCCGTACAGGAGGGCTTCGTACTCGGCCTCGTTGTTAGACGAATCGAAATTGATTTGAAGGACGTAGCTCAATCGGTCTCCCCCGGGGGAAACAAGAACCACTCCGGCTCCAGATCCTTGGAGCATCTGGGATCCATCAAAAAACCTGGTCCAGTGTTCGGGGATACTTGGGTCTGGTTGTTCCTGTTCTATCCACTTGGCCAAAAAGTCCACAAGTGCTTGAGACTTGATCGCTTTCTTGGCTTCAAACTTGATCTCCAACGGGAGGAGCTCAATCACCCATTTTGCCACTCGGCCTATGGTGTCTCTGTTATGCAGGATTTCCGACAAGGGATCATCGCTGATAACCATGACCGAGTGCTCTTGGAAGTAATGAGCCACCTTCTTAATAGTGAGGTAAATGCCATAAACCAACTTATGGTCGTGTGGTTACCTTTGCTTGGAAGGAGTCAAGACTTCTGAGATGTAATAGACGGGCCTTTGCACTTTGAATGCTTTTCCCGATTCCTCGCGCTCCACAGTGAGGACAGTGCTGACAACTTGGTTGGTAGCCACGATGTACAAGAGCAAATGCTCTCGACTGCTCGGAGCAGCTAACACCGGCTGGGTGGAAGGCAAGGCCTTGAGCTGATTGAATGCGGCTTGTGCTTCAGGGGTCCATTCAAACCTATCGGACTTCTTCACCAATCGGTAAAGAGGCAGTGCTTTCTCACCGAGATGAGAGATGAATCTTCTCAGGGTTGCAAGGAACCCCGTGAGCTTTTGCACGTCATGCAAAAAAACTGGTTTCTTCATTCAGACAATGGCGCCGATTTTGTCGGGATTAGCATCGATCCCCCTTTCGGAAATGAGAAAACCGAGTAGCTTACCCGATGGCACTCCGAATGTGCATTTTGCAGGATTAAGTTTTATTTGAAAGCGCCACAGGTTTGCAAAGCTTTCGGCGAGGTCTATCAGGAGGTCGAAACCTTTCCTGGACTTGACCATGATGTCATCCATATAAGCCTCCATGTTCCGACTGATTTGCTTTTGCAAGCACTTTTGTATCATGCGCATAAAGGTTGCCCCAGCATTCTTGAGACCGAATGGCATAGTGATAAAGCAAAAACACCCGAATGGGGTGTTGAAAGCTGTTTTTATTTCATCTGGTCCATACATTCGGATTTGGTGGTACCTGGAGTACACATCCAGGAATGACATGCGTTCACATCCAGAAGTGGAATCTACTATATGATTTATGCAGGGAAGGGGAAAATGATATTTCGGGATTGCCTGATTGAGGTGCTTGAAGTCAATGCACATCCGGAGGGACTTGTCCCTCTTGGTTTCCAACACTGGGTTGGCTAGCCACTCGGAGTGGTAGACTTCGCGAATGAACTTGGCAGCTTAGAGCCGAGCGATCTCTTCACCAATCGCCTTGCACTTCTCGACGGAGGATCAACACAAGTGCTTCTTGACCGGTTTGATATTCAGATCGACTCGGAGTCGGTGCTCAGCCAGCTCCCTGGGAACCCAGACATGCCAGACGGCTTCCACTCGAGTGTCGTCGAGATGTTGGTAGGAGCGTGTAACGCCCAAGATGCAACCCTATCCTCATTTTGGATCGAGGGCCTCGACAGGGATAGAAGCACATCTTGTCGTTTCGCAAGAATGGATATCATTACAAGTACATGTAAAGAAGAGATGAGTATATGGAATTGGCTTGCACTCGCCACAAGATAAATCAAGATCACATCAATACAACAACATATACAATCATCATACAGAAGAGCAGGGTCCGACTACGGACGAAATCAAATGATAAAAATGACATCCATCCTTGTTATCCCAGGCTGCCGGCCTGGAACCCATCCTATGATCGATGGTGAAGAAGAAGAACTCCAAATCAAATGAGCATCGCTCTCACGTCAAAGCATCGCATTACCTGTACCTACAACTATTGTTGTAGTAATCTGTGAGCCACAGGGACTCAACAATCTCATTTCCAAGGGTATCAGGACTAGCAAAGCTTAATGGGTAAGGTATGGTTAAGTGGTGAGGCTGCATCATGCACTAAGCATTTATTTGAGTGGCTAACTTACGAGTACAAGAATAAGGGGGATGATCGTCGCATAAACGGACGCGAACTAGAAATGAGCACTAAGTGATCCTGAACACCTACTTACGGTAAATCATAACCCCACCGTGTTCTCTCCCGGGTCAGAAATTCATGAGAAGAGACAGTCACGGTGACGCACACGGTTGGTGTATTTTATTTGAGTTTACTTTTAAGTTTTCTATGACCGGATGTTAAACAAATTTCCAAGTTGCCACATAACCGCGGGCACGGCTCTCATGAAAGATTTAACCCTGCAGGGGTGCTCCAACTCATCCATCACAAACTAACCACAAGCTGCATTAGAATTCCTCAACCGCAGGATAACCCGTAGCATTTGTGGAATCCCGATGGAAAATCTCAACCTCGGGATGGCTCGAAGTGTCCTCAAAATCCCACGCACAAGACATTCGAGAAAGTTAAAACAAATCCAGCAAGACCGCCCGAGGTGCCGACAATCCCGATAGGAGTCGCGTTCTCGTTCTCAGGGCACGGCGGATGAGCGACGCGTATAGTGGCCTGATAGAAATCTCCCGAGTTGCCCCAGGTTGGCCCCGCACAGTGCTCTAGTTTGGACCAACACTCATGAGGAGCACTGGCCCGGGTTGTTTATTAATTATCCGCGGGTGCCGACGGGTCCCTATGCATTTTATTAGTTATTAGGCAAATGTAGTACCAATGTTGGGCCTTGCTAGAAGAGTTTTATCCCAAAATGAAAATCAAGGGGGTCCCCATAACAACCCCGAGCATGTTAGGAGCGCTCAATATGGAACATAACACCGGTAGACAAGTAACTAGGGCGGAAAACGTGGAACAAAAGACCGAGCAAAAGGACAAGCCTTCCACCTTTAACCAAGTATATATGTGCATTAAATTAAATAGCAATAATATTGTGATAGGTCAAAAATATCCATGTTGCACATGGAAACAACTTGCACCTGCAACTAGCAATGCTATAAGAAGGGCTGAGCAAGCGGTAACATAGCCAAACAATGCTTTGCTGGGATGTGGAGGGGTTAGAGGCTTTTCATGGCAATTTGGGAGGCTTTACATACAAGTATAAGTAGCGAGACATAGCGATAGAAACGAGACAACTAGCATGGCAATGATAGTACTGGCATCCAGGGAAATGGTCATCTTTCCTGAGATCCCGCTTGGAAGAAGATCGAGTCCAAGAAAAAGACGAACTAACGTAGTTGGGCGAAGCCTCACACTCCGAAGCGGTTTCGGAACTCTATTGAGAAGAAGCAAATCCGGAAACAACAATCAAAGCATGAAAAAACCCACAACATATGCATGACATGATGCGCAAGCAACGATGATGCATGTCAAGTTTAAATATGCAAGGCATGGCAAGCACAACAATCAACTTCTACACATTAAGTGAAGTTCAATATGCTCCACGTTCGACCCATTTAGTTCACTCTCGTTTAGGTACTCATCAATATTAAATGTTGTTCAACATGGGTGGTCATGGCATGAGGTGAAGATGGAATTAAAACAATTTTAAATGGAGAAGGAGGACATACATATACAAAATAATAACCCTCCATATTATGAGAAATGCGGTTGATATTGTTTAACTAAACAATCATTTTAAATGTTGTTTATCATGGCAAGAGGTGAAGCATGAACAAACTACATCATCTAGGCATTTTAAATGAGCCCGGAAGCAACATATAGCATTTCCAAAATGACCCCACATGCAAATTATGAATTTTACCCAGATCTGTCTTAAACATATTTTATATTTGTTAAACATCAAAATAAAATGTGCCATGGGATTCTACACGTTTTTCTAGTGAACTTAGATATGTGGAATATTTATTCGGAGCTATGGTTATTTAGATATGAAATAAACCGGTTTAGCATGGCATTTATGCAAATTAATGCAAACAGCAAGTTTAAGTACTTTTATCATGCATGAAAGTTGGATATTGTTAATCTACATAAAATTCTAAGCATTTTACATATGTAAAACATTTTCATCCGATGCACGGTTGATTTTATATGAATTTTACAAAATTCAACATCATACAAAAACATATGTGCAATTTTTTTAAAACTGAAACTGAAAATATAGCAAACAGGGTACATGGGTTGGGCTTAACCACTGAGTATGACTAGTGGGGTCAGGAGGGTGTTCAACCAGACCAGCAAGGACCGGTCAACAGAGACAATGGGGCCATGGTGTCAGTGTCACAACAAAATATAAGGCGAAAGGAACAAAACGTGGAGCATTGGATTTGAACCATGGTCTCCTGGGTGCAAACGTGGTAGCCTAACCACAGAGGACCTGAACTGATTTTGTTCATTGTGCAGACCAAAGCTAACTGAACAAATTGCTCGAGAAAACCTGTCTGGTAAACACGAGAGGCCAGCGTTGGCTTGCATAATAACAGAAATAGGCAAAACAAAAATAGGGGTGCCTGGGATTTGAACCCTAGACCCCTTGGATATGAACATGCGTGGTTAACCAGTAGGCTAGCTGAGGTATTTGTGAAAGAAAACAATAGCATGGCTAGTAAACATAGAAAGCAGAATGGATCTGACATTAAAAGAAGCCTTTCGTCCATGGCACTCGTGAACCTGAAAGATGAGCATCGCGACTTTGACTGAGCGGGAGGCGGCAGGGAGCGGCTGTTGGGGATGCTGTTAGGTACCCACTACCACTCTTTCATAGATCGATGGAGGAATCGGATTTGATGGCGATTACAGGAGAGCTTGAGGAAGAAGAAGAACGACAGAGGGGAAAAGATACATGCTACAGCCGCCGCCGGTTCTTTCTGATCCGAGCCAGGATGGGTTCCTCGTGGTCGCTCGTGTCCCCTTTGTAGGTTGAGCAGGTAGTTGGGTCGGGCCTTGGTTCCCATGGGCTGTAGCTGGGCCTCCTATGAGAGGGTCGCTAACACCTCTTCCTCCTTGAAACATGGCTTGTCCCCAAGCCGTTGTCATGAATTGCTCTCCAGGGTCCCATGGGACTTGATGATCCTCGATCATGTCAGAATTGGCATGGTAGTTGTCCTGGTTGAGGTGAACTTGAAGAAGATCGAAGAAGCCAGCTTCGATGATGTCATAGTCGTAGCCGTTGGGGACTTGCTCGTGGGGTGTGTTGATGTAGTGGTGGCCAACATGGACATGAGCATAGTAGGCATTGTCACAGCAGCCATGATGCCCATGGAATAATATTGTCATTTCTTGGTTGTGATCAACTTCTGACACTCCTCCCTCCATGAAGCTCGGCTTGCCCCCAAGCCGAATCTTCGAAGGAGATCGAAGGGACGACCTGCCGAGATCCTCTTGAGTGTGAAGTTCCTTGATCTTGCCTGGGTAGCCGTGATAGTAGTCTTGAAGGTAGTGGCGAAGGTCAGTGCAGACCATGTCATAGTAGTGAGCTTCATCAGAGTAGTAACCATAACCGAGATGAACACTGTCAGAAAAAGCTGCTCGAAGTATAGCATTCCTCCTGCGCCATCCATGGTCCATATCCCAAACCAGAGCCGAAGTGCAGATGCTAGGTTTGTTTGTGGCCGCTGAAATTGTTCAGAACACTGCAGAACAACATTCCACAATTTCTCAGAGCTGCAAAGTTCAGACATACAACCACCATGAATATTCGTCCAGTCTTGAGCAGCTTCGTCAACCAAGACAGTGGGCACTAAGGTAAATATTGCAGTCGCAACCTGAGGCCTCGCTTTACCGGTATGGGAAGGATTCTTGTAATGAGCCAAAATGAACACCATGAAAACTTGTTGGGAGTTGTTGCTAGTACACATCCAATAGTAGAACCTTCTTGCAGTAATCTGCCATCTAGGCGGATTCTGTAGGAACAATTTCTGCCAAGGCCACAAGGAACCAATCGATTGCTCCCCATATTGACAAACCCAGAGAAATTTAAATGATTTCGCATTTTTGTGAAACATCTGAAACTTCCAAGATGATGGCATGAAGTTCTTTGGAACAGGTTGCAACCAAGTGGATTTTTCTATTTTGTCTAGTACACCACAACAGTCGCGAACCTGACATACACCAAGTTCCTCCCAACACAACTGACTAACAAGGATACATACCATAAGTGTGTCACAGACAACCAAGTCCTTCCATTGTCTTGCAAGTTGCAGCCCAATCTCATGAAACATATTTTTTGTTGATCGGTCATCAATACCTTGCAGGATATCAGGGACAAAATAAGCAATGTCTGATACAATTCTCACCACTGTAGGAATACGAACCAATAAAGATGCCACCCAGAAAGACCAAGGATGCAACTCTGTTAATGACACTTTCTCTTTTAGCTTCTTCTCAGCCTGAAAAGTGATATATCTGCCATATAAAGGAACTCCCATGGACACAAGAACCAACAAGTCCAGCACCCAGGACAAACTAGACTGAAATTTTACCAGCACCACCAAGTATCGACTCATTCCAGGTAATCTTGTGCAGACCTCCTTGAATATTGGGTACAACGAATTTCTCAACAAGAGTCTGAACGCCTCACTCATTCCCTCAGGCTCGAAACTTAAGCAAAGCAGAACCACAGATATCATACTGTTATTTGAACCATTGTTCTCCAGCTTCCTCACCAGTGCAAAATTTTGCAAATAAAATTCTTGCACCACGGTGTGACTATAGTAATTTTGACTTAATCGCTTAACATCAGAGGTTGCCCGATCAGGTGGACGCCAAGACTGCCACCGTGTCCTTTGCAAACATCCGAAGGGCTCCTCTATAGGCATATGTTCGAAACAACAAATAAGCTGATCCAATAAACGACCATACTGTTCAGAACTTCATTGTTTAGCACAACGACCACTCCCTTGAAATGCTTCTCGACTCAGAAATTGCGACTGGACATGAAGTAGTTCTGACCGCACATGTACTATTCGACATTTGCATGAAATTGATAGCCATCGAAGCTTCAGCCAGACATCCATTAATCCCACGATCTGCTGACTCGTGACCGAATTATCTTTGGGCAACATAGCGATCCAGTAATCAACCTTCTCGGGTGGACATTGTTTTAGCATCACACTTAGCAGATACCTCCAGGAGTTTCTCATAGAACTCAGATAATCAACAAAATGTGCCATCACATAAGTACTTTGCCGTAGTAGCCCTAGGTGCTTCAGATGCATACCTTGATGAGAACAATGAAATGACGGCCATGGCAGTGGTCGTAGATCTTGTACAAGGCCACTATTATTGGTGTGGGGAGTAGTAAGAGTTACTGTTGATACAACACCTTGATATGCAGCCGCGGAGAGCGTAGTCACCGTAGCACTCCTTGTTGCACCACTCATGGACACAAGCACAATTAAGGTGAAACTTACTTTGGAGCCTTCTGTCGAGTACTTGGTGTGTGCCAGCGCGCCGAACACGAGGCCAAGAGCTGGCACACTCGCCGGAGTTGCCGAGTCCCGTAGGGGCACAGTGAAGGACAGAGGGGTACTCCAAGCGGTCTGGCACGCTGCCATGGGGTCGTCTCCGCCGGCGTTGTGGTTGCAGCCATCCGTCGAACAACTTGTGGGCGTCGGTGCAGCGATGCTCGTGCCATCAATTTCGAGAGGCTTGACGCTCAGAGCCGAAGCAGCTAGGTCGGGGATGATGTCAGTGGCGTTCTTGGCCGGTGTGAGGCCATCGGCGACAATGTAGTGGTTGCTCTCGACCTTCTCCACGCCAGACTTGGGGTCGAAGAGCTCATCGAGCTTCCTGTTTCGGCCCAAAAGCCGCTTCTTGAGTGCCCTGAGGTCGGAGCGCGTCTCTTCATGCGATTTGGCGAGGCTCTCACTGAGCTTGTCGAGGTACTCGTGGAGCTCTGGATCCATGGCGGTCCAGAAACGTAGCTGTGCCAAAGTGGTGAAAAAAATTTGGAAGGGTGGTGGACTGGCTCTGTATACCACATGTTAGGTACCCACTACCACTCTTTCATAGATCGATGGAGGAATCAGATATGATGGCGATTACAGGAGAGCTTGAGGAAGAAGAAGGACTACAGAGGGGAAAAGATACATGCTACAGCCGCCGCCGGCTCTTTCTGATCCCAGCCAGGATGGGTTCCTCATGGTCGCTCGTGTCCCCTTTGTAGGTTGAGCAGGTAGTTGGGTCGGGCCATGGTTCCCATGGGCTATAGCTGGGCCTCCAATGAGAGGGTCGCTAACAGATGCTTCCGTGCGCTTGCGTGGTCAGCGGCAAGGCTGAACAGAGCTTCTCTTGGGAGCATCGTTGGGCTTGCGGGAGGCGAGGCGTCAGGCGATGCCGGGGCTGGGCGCTGGCTCGATGCTCCTCCCACAACATGACGGACCAGGGCGCGTGCCTCTGTTCGATGGCACGCCGGCCGATGCAGTAGAGGAGGTTGCAGGCGCAGCGCGGGACCTGGCAACAGGGACGACGCATGGACGCGATCTTCTCTTGACGGCCATGATTGAGAGCTCCTGAGATGGCAACCATGGCAAGATGTTCTTCCCTGTCCAACCAAAGAAAGAGAGAGAGCGAGCGGTTGAGAGAGAGGGAGATGTGAAACGGGAGGAGGAGGCAGAGGGCGACGGCGTGACCTTGGGCTTGGTAGTCAGCTGCTCGAGGCCGGAGGTGGCTGGCTGCTCGAGATCGAGTCTAGCTTGATCTGGAGCTCGGGGTCGCCATGGGGCTGCTGGAACTCGAGGACGAGCTCCTGTTCGAACCGGAGGTGGGCGCCCGTGTCACACCCTGTGTTTTGCCTCATGACTAAGTTAACATGACTCAAAATTTCGAACCAATTAAAACTTTTGAGTGCATGCTTGTTTGAATTGTTGCTTGTTTGCTTGCTTGGTTGATTATGTTTGGCACTCCTAGGTTCTACTCCTCTCCATACTCGTCTTCCTTGATCCAAACATCTTGCCCAATGATCATACCATGTGTGTAGCACCTAAAACTATTTTTATCTAAATTTATTTTGACAAAAAGGATTTATTCAAATTAGGTTTTCAAAAAACCCTGAGTTGAGGTTTGCACTGCAAGTCCTCAAATTGGGTGGATCCTTTTTCCCCAAAGGCTTTATTTGAAACCTAATATATATACTACTTCCCAAAACCACCAAATATTAATTTTAAAGATTATTTTGCTATTTTATTTAAAGGCTTTTTCTTAAGGCCAGAAATGGTTTTTCATAGGGAAAAATTATTTAAATGCTTTAAAAATATTTGAGAAAATTTAGGGAAGCTCAGTGGACATATATTTTCCATATATATGAGTTTCAACACATGGTCAGGATCAAAATCATGGGCAAAACCCCTGAAAACCCTTTCTGCTTAAATCAAGCTTTTGAAATATTTCTATAAGAAATATTCTCAATAAATTCCAGGAAAATTCTAGCATGTCACATATGATATATGTGATCATCTTGCCAAATTTAATCTTAATCCCAATTGATTTGGTTCACCAAAATATCCCAAAACCCTCTCTGTCCAGATCCAAGTTTGAGCAACTCTACATTATCAACTGTCTCCAATTATGCTCAAACTTTGTGGACATGTTCTAATCCTCTAATAATGCATCCACACCAAGTGGTGCATCAAGGAGAACAGATACACTTGTCCAAATCCCCCCAAACCCATTTCTGCTGATTTCAAGAATTGGGAACCTTTGCATTATCAAGTTTCTCCAATTGGTCCCAAACTTTTTGGGCATGCTCTAATGGCCAAATTATGCCACCACCTCAAGTGGTGCATTAAGGAGAATAAGTTTGCATGGCTAGATCTAAGAAAATCAGTTTTTGAGGATTTCTAGGGTTTGCCAAAGTTACATTGGCAACTTTCCTCAACAAATCTCAAACTTGGTAATAAACCTTATTTTTAACCACCATTTAGTCCTGTTAAGTTTGATGGCTAGTATAATCATTTTAGTCACCCAAACCAGCATCAAACACCTTCGGTTGATTTTCAAAACTTCCTGTTTTGCCCACTTCCCTATTTCTCCTTGATCCCAAATTTTTACCACACCTCCTAATAGTTCCCTTCTACCTCCAGAAAAGCTTACATGGCCATTTCTCAAGGATTGATGGGGGTAAAACCCCCCATTTACCTCTCTGGTCAACCCCTGCCTAGCTCTTCTGCACATCTTCTCTCTCTCCCCACCTCTCTCCTAGATTCCTTGTGCACAAGGGCATCTCCAGAAGACCCTAGGAGCTAGTGGACAAGGTTTGGTGGCCCAGAGCGCATGGTGGCATGGCCATGCCGGTCATATGGGCACTCTGGAGCGCGCTACAGTGCCCAGCCGCACTATAGCCGCCCCCCAATCACTAGCCCCGACAACCTCGGGCCTCCCCATCGTGTCCCCCGAGGCTGCCTCGGCGTCCGGGACACAGCACCCTGTCGGACCCCTCCTCTCTCCTCCTCCTATGGCCTTCTCGCACGCACGCCATGGCCGCCCAGCTCGGCCAACCCGCAGCTTCACACGCGCGAGCTCCCCGCTCCCTCTCTTCCTTCCCCTGGTCGTAGGCCACGCCCAGAAGCGCCGCAGGCATGCCCAGGCCTCCTCCCGTGGCCCCCCCTTGCCCATCTAGTCAACCCCGGTGGCCACGACCACGGTGCACCGACGCCTGGCTATAACACACCCCCTCCCAAGCTTCCCCTGCTCCCCTATCGCTCCCTCCTCCCCTCACTCGCACTCCCGTGCCCAGCCCCCCTCATTTCCGTGTTCGGGAGCTCGACTCCGAGCAGAAACTCCGCCACCATGCATCGCCGCCAAACGGACAGTATGGAGCCCCTCCGGTCACCATTTCTACTCTGTCAGCCCCTCCTCTTCCCCAGGAACCTCACGCCCCTCTCCGTTCTTTGTGATTCCCGCAGGAGCGAGCCGCTCGACCCCGAGCCGAATGACCGCCGTGCAGGTTCCTCCTCGCCGGCAATTCCCTCAACGCCGGTGACCACCTCCACCACTCACTGATGCGCCGGACGACGCTGAGCACGCTAGTGCCCTCCGCTTGAGCCGCCGTGGCTTGGATCCCCGCTGGTGAGCTCCTCTCTGCTCCCTATCGCGAGGTGAGGGATGACAGGTGGAGCCCACCTGTCATACCCTCACACTCCCTCCTCTCGCTGCCAGGCCGGGCCCGCGGGCAGGTTTAAATAGAAACCTGCCGCGCGTACCGGTTCGCCCTGGGCCGGTTCTTTCCTGGGCCGGCTCAGCTGCGATTCGGCCCATTAAGAACAGGGCCATTTATCCTTTTCCATTTTGTAGAAACTTGCTAAAATATGTGATAAATAAATATAATTCCAGATGATGTGATTCAAACTCCTAAATTCTTCTAAAAATCCAACCTATTTAATGGTGCAACTTTCATATTTTTCCATCACACTTTCCAGTACTGTTCAAATTTAAACTCAAATTTGAACTATTAAAGATCACCTTGCAAAATTCCTAGGACATCCAAATCAACTCCAAATGGAGTGATTCCAATTTCTAGGTGCTCTAAATATCATTCGTTATTTATCAAGCCTTGGTTAACATTTTTACCATGCATTAATTCTGCTAGATCAAATAAATAGCCCCATATTTTATTATTTCCATCTTAGGAAATTGATAGGAAATTCATCTCAAGTCCAAATCCAATGAAACCACTTCCTGCATGTTTCTAAAATCATGCCCTATTTAATAGGTGCATTCACTCATTTTTATAAAAATTATTCCTGTAGACTTCTTATATGATCAAAAATGCCTCCATTTCCATCATTGAACAATCTCTGGCAATCCAAAATCCAGTAGAGCCATTTTAGACATCTTTCTCATAACCAGAGATGTCCTAGAAAAATAAAACTCCTATTTATAGAGCACTTTTACTTTCTTCTTGTTGTGATGCTTATTGCGGTTGTTTCTGGCGATAGTTGACGAAATAGACGAAGTGCTCGGAGTTGTACGAGAAGCGAGTGAAGACCTCAAAGACTTTGCTGAACCAGGCAAGCAGCCCTTTGACCATGACTATGAACCTCTTATTGCATGGCATATAGCACACTATTTCTTGATGATGATCATGATGATGTGGTATCCCCTTCGGTGGGATGCCTCCGATACTTTCTTGTTGATACTTGCATCGTGCATGACCCTACCTCCTTATGAGGGTTATGCGGGTGGGAGTAGATAGGATGCTTAGTAGATGCTACGCAAGTGGGATCGGGAATAATGCATGGTGTTGGGAACAAAAGTGTTTTCAAATACTTTCGAAAACCCCGTCGGGTGCCACTAATGCCCGAGGGAGATGATGTTGAGCTAGGTAACCACTTGATAAAGAAGTGGTGTACCGGAGCAAGTGAACGTGTGTGTTTTCAAAAACGGATTAGATTTAAGATTTGTCGACCGTCCCAACCTTACATGCACAACCACGATACCCCTTTTGGGACGGGGCTTTGTTGATTACCTTGGTAGGTACTAGCATAGAGCCCGCATTACTAGTGGCGGGAGTGAAGTAGTCACTCTCGATACGGGGTCGTACCGGAATGGACGATCATGCGCTGTCTTCACAGGCACCGGGCACACCGTTGCGTGCCCTCATGGATAATACGTGTGATGTATATCATGAGGGATGGCACCAACGAGTGGACTCTTTGTTTAGTATCGTCAGGGGAAAGGCATTGTTCGGGTGCTTACCTCGGGTATGTAATATAGCGCGAGTCGTGGATGACACGGAAGTTCCCCGAGTCTTGTGGGTAAAGTGTGCAACCTCTGCAGAGTGTAAAACTATTCGAATAGCCGTGTCCATGGTCAAGGACAGTTGGGTGGTGCTGCTTAAACTACGTCCAGATGTTTTCACAAACTGGTGTGTGTGTGTGTTGCCGACAAAGGTGATACTTGAGCTAAGTCCGATAACTTGGCATGATGATGAACATGAGATGTTCCACCCCTGCTTATGATGATAACTGAGACATGTTCACATGAATACCTGTCAACAGTTGATGCATGCTTACTCAAGGTTACTTGATCATATCACTGCACTTAAAATCAGCTTTCTGCAAAACTTACCTACTTAGTGCTATATCATGCATTGTTATACCTTGTTCCACAACTTGGGTTGCTTGTGAGTACATTCAAAGTACTCATTGGCTTGCCACTGGTTATTTAATTGGCCAGGCATGGAAGAACAGGAATACGGTGAAGAGTTCGTTGGTGACGAACATGCGAACTAGGATGCTTCCCAGTCAGAATGCCTGTAGGTTTAAGACAGATGGCATGGGTTCACGCTTTCGACCAAGATTTCCGCTGCTTGTTGTGTTTAAGTGTTTGGCCCTTGCGTCCCTATCTATGTAAGACTTGACCTCCATGGTCTTTATTTGTGTAAGACGGTATGTAAGGATGTAAGACTCTTGTTATTCAGCTTGTGTGTGTTCAGTGAGCATTGATCTCTGGGATCACTGTACACGTAAATTCGGTGATCATGACCTATGAGTCGGGATCCCCATAGCCCGGTGGCTAGGGAAGCCTCGGGTGGCTGCGTTCGACGAGACGTGGAGGGATTTGGTTGGTCGACGAGAAAATTGTGGACGCTGGTCGGAGGCTGCAGGAACGAACTCTGGTTGGGGGAAACTGAAAACGAGGAGGAAAACAGAGGTGGCGGTGCGACGATGGGATTTAGGGGATGGGACATGCTAGGCTAGGGTTTGCCCCGCTATAAATATAGCGAGTGGGTGGAGTATAATTATGTTAGGGAGCTCAACTAAAAAACCGATGATGGTTTGGGGTATTACAGGGTGGATCCGGACCCAATGGTCATGACTCAACGATTCGGGTTCGGAGAAGTTATCGGACGGGCGCGAGGGGTCCGTGCACTGTGCAGAGGGGCTAGGCATAGCAGAGAGGGAAGATGGGCAGCCCGGCAACAGGTTTTAAATACCAAAAAGCGTCCGACAAGTTGACCGGCTATAGTGCCGCCATAGTTTAACGGTTCGGGTATCAAACGACCTCCGAATGCGACGAAATTTGGCAGGCGGTCTACCTACAATATAACAAGACTGTACACCAAGTTTCGACCCATTCCAAGAATGTTTTATATGCGCTTTTCAATTTTTTTTACTGATGCCGCATGCGCGTGCGTGTGTGGTTGGTTTCGAAACGGACGACGACGAATACAGAGAGAACCGGCAACTACGAATGGATGCAAGTTTTTCAAAAATGACGACAACGGAGTGCCGACGCCATGCACATGATGTGAATGATGCCATGATGAATGCGACAAACAAAAGAATCGCATGATGACAACGGAATAAAACGAGAATCTTCTAGAGCGTCGGTCCCGGGCTGTTACAACTCTCCTCCACTAACAAGAGATCTCAACCCGAGATCTTGGAATGAGAAGAGAAAGAGGAAGAAGAAAGGACGAGGTAAAACTTAGTTGCTTCTTTGACAAACGAGTTTCAACCAGAAAACCTTGAAGGTTGCAAAGAGACGAAGAATGGCACGAGGAACAAGCAAGCATTCTAAAGAAATTTGGGAAGCACTTCGGTAGAAAATAGAGGTTAAACTTGATAAGATGGCAAGAACTTGAAAAGAGGACACCACACTTCGGTTGAATCGACAAGCAAGGGAAGAACATGATCTTAACAAATGAGACGATGGGTCGAAGAGAGCAACACCATAATGCCTTCGGAACAAAAGAATAGAAGCTAGATCGATGGAAGGAAAAGAACGAAGAAGAAAATGACAACTTCTACCACAATTAAATTTGAAAAGCAAGGAACGATTGAACGTAGTTGTTGGAAAATCAACAATGAAAAGAAAAAGCTTGATGTGGGCTTATGGAAAACATCTCAAAATTTGGAGGTGACGACCGGCCACTAACAGAAACAAAGAATGCTTGGAAGCAACAAGATATGCAAAACTTCTTTCACCAAGGGGATACATTGATAACTTGGATCCTTGATAAACACCATGATAGCAACAATCCTTAGGAAACGCTTTAGGTGAAAAACCAATCCAAGATAGCCCAATGAAGACAATGGGTTTACATATCTCATTCTTGATAAATTGTCTTCTAGACTCCTCATGAATCAAGAATGCTATAGCACCATCTCAAAAGATGAGGGAGAATGAATCACACTTTGAAATGCAAGACATAGAGTACTTGAGCTCCTCTAACAAGAATCTTAAAGAACACTTTGAGAATGAATGGTACCCTTACAAACCGGCATGGTGAACCTCCGGAAATGAAAGGATGATAGAAAAGAATTGAACAACAAGAACAAGATTGAGGCCTTGCCATGATTAGATGAAACTTCACAACGAGATACTTGAGAAAGACTTGGAACTCCGGAAAAGAAAATATGTACAACTTAGAATCGAGAATTTGATATCATGAACAAGTCCGGAAGAAGGATTGAAACTACTTAGATTAATGAAGAATAAGAATTATGTTATGCTTATCCTTTATCCAATTAAATTGATGACAAGCAACGGATTATGCATACCACTTATCCTTTTTGAAAAAGATTGAAAAGATATAGAGCACAAACTTGCAGGACTCTTGAATGCAACACCGGTAAGAATTCACAAACGAATGAGGATACTAAGAATTAATACATATACATGAGAATGAAGAGATCATGATCCGCTTAACAGAAAACTTCAACAAGGCCCCAGAATAATTGAGACACGAACGAAGAGACAACAATTGAGAGGAATTTGAGAACGAAAGCTGAAAGCTGAGAACGAAGAAATCTTCTGAAATGATGGCCTTCGGAGGATCGAGAAATGAAAACAACTCTGAAATGCTCCGGATAGATATGGAAGGAATTACTCATGATGAAAACAATTTGAGAGGATTGCACGAAGCCGAAACCATGAATTTCCAAGAGAATGGAATAAGATTTAAGAGAAACACTTCTTCGATCTTCAACGCTAAGAATGATGACGAGAAACAACATCATGAATTACTAAGACACTCCGGAATAATGAACAAAGATAGGTTGTCCCAACGATGAAAATTAATTCGAAGCGATCTTGGAGAAGGAATATGACTGATGACAATCATTCTTACGTCATATTTGAAAAGAAATTGAGATCTCCAGAGAAAGATTAGCAGATCCAGGTAAGATCTTGGGAAAAACCTGTGGGTTATGGGCCCACTCAAAGAAAACACCGTAGAAATGGTTGCTTAGAATGAGATATTGCAGCGGTACAAATTTAAGAACTGGATGTGGTGAGAGCCTCGAAATAAATTCAAAGGACTTGAATGAACAAACGAATCTTCTGAGATATCTTCAGCACTCCGAATAGAATAGACAGGTGAATAAGGAAGGGATGCTTGAACAAGAATTTCGACACGGGAAAACATTGATGAACGAAAAGGATATGATGAACACCGAGAGCTTGAATAGAATCACCGGGGAAGAAAACAAGAACGAAGAATGATGAACTTAGCACTTGGGATCTTCACAATGAATCACCGGATACGATACGGAAGAAAGATAGTGGAAGCATTACATGAAAAGAAAGGCACTTGGATGAGAATTTAATCTTTTGAAGAAAAGGGTGGGAGGGCGGGCAAAACAAAGAAAACTTGGGAAAGATGAGACAAACTCTGGAATGAAAATAGGAGGATTGATCTTGCAAATATTGGAAAAGATTGAATTCACTTGGAGAGAAGCACTCCGGATGGAAAGGAATTGACATGACAATTTGATGGAGCAAAAGGATTAGCATTCCCATAGAATTATGAGAACACCTCTTAGAAAAGATATGAAATCAACATGTACATCGAAGCAACCAAATTACCATATTCCAACAAAACAAAGGATGAAGCTTGCATCAAGTTGGAAACAAATACATAACCCATTTGCTTTTGTTTGAAGGATAATCCTAGGCAACCACTAGAATTCCCACCTAAGAACTTCCGAAATCTTTCTGGTTATGCAATCTGGTCCAACGAATACATGGATCAATTACTGAATAAAACACTCAACTCCTAGCAATAATGCTACCCACCAGTGTATCAAATCCGTCAACACATAACCAGAGAAACCTTGGAAATTCATCTACCTCAGACCCTCGTATTCACAACGATACCAAACATGGCAGTACATGTGATCCCTCTCCCAAGTACTGGGTGCCGCCACACTCTTTGCACCACGAATAGTATTGAAGCAATTTCGAACATCCGCGTCCTGAGTTACTAAGGAAACTGAACGATAACGATGCGTCAAGAATCCCCTGGAGCTCAACTCCCCGGGTCCAATCCATACGGTCGGGAGGCACCAAGAACAGAATTCCGGTCACATTGACATCATAGAGGTTCCAAAATACCCGCCTGATCTTAAAAAAATTTTGATTGAGAAGAGGGGTAGAATTAAAATTCCTACATCTGGATTCCTCACCACAACATAGAAGAGGAGTAAAAAGAATCCTACTCTCCGATATATAACTAGACTCAAAATAGTTTTTCACTAGACTCGACTCGGCCAAGTTCGATCAATCAAGGGGGCTCCTAGGTCGGTACAGGCTCTGCTACCAACTTGTAACGCCCAAGATGCAACCCTATTCTCATTTTGGCTCGAGGCCCTCGACAGGTATAGAAGCGGATCTCGTCGTTTCGCAAGAATGGATATCATTAAAAGTACATGTAAAGAAGAGATGAGTATATGGAATTGGCTTACACTCGCCACAAGCTAAATCAAGATCACATCAATACAACAACATATACAATCATCATACAGAAGAGCAGGGTCCGACTACGGACGAAATCAAACGATAAAAATGACATCCATCCTTGCTATCCCAGGCTGCCGGCATGGAACCCATCCTATGATCGATGATGAAGAAGAAGAACTCCAAATCAAACAAGCATCGCTCTCACATTAAAGCATCGCATTACCTGTACCTGCAACTGTTGTTGTAGTAATCCGTGAGCCACAGGGACTCAACAATCTCATTTCCAATGGTATCAGTACTAGCAAAGCTTAATGGGTAAGGTATGGTTAAGTGGTGAGGCTGCAGGAAGCACTAAGCATTTATTTGAGTGGCTAACTTAAGAGTACAAGAATAAGGCGGATGATCATCGCATAAATGGACAGAAACTAGAAATGATCACTAAGTGATCCTGAACACCTACTTACGGTCAAACATAACCCCACCATATTCTCTCTCGGATCAGAAATTCACGAGAAGAAAATTTCAAGTTGCCACATAACCGCGGGCACGGCTCTCATGAAAGATTTAACCCTACAGGGGTGCTCCAACTCATCCATCACAAACTAACCACAAGCTGCGTTGGAATTCCTCAACCGCGGGATAACCCGTAGTATTTGCGGAATCCCGATGGAAAATCTCAACCTCGGGATAGCCCGATGTGTCCTCGAAATCCCGTGCACAAGACGTTCGAGAAAGGTAAAACAAATCCAGCAAGACCGCCCGACGTGCCGGCAATCCCGATAGGAGCCTCGTATCTCATTCTTAGGGCATGGCGGATGAGCGACACGTACAGTGGCCTGATAGAAATCTCCCGAGTTGCCCCGGGTTGGCCCCGCACAGTGCTCTAGTTTGGACCAACACTCATGAGGAGCACTGGCCCGGGTTGTTGATTAATTATCCGCGGGTGCCGGCGGGTCCTGTTGGAAATATGCCCTAGAGGCAATAATAAATTGGTTATTATTATATTTCCTTGTTCATGATAATCGTTTATTATCCATGCTATAATTGTATTGATTGGAAACTCAAATACATGTGTGGGTACATAGACAACACTGTGTCCCTATTAAGCCTCTAGTTGACTAGCTCGTTGATCAAAGATGGTTAAGGTTTCCTAGCCATTGACATGAGATGTCATTTGATAACGGGATCACATCATTAGGAGAATGATGTGATGGACAAGACCCAAACTATAAACGAAGCATATGATCGTGTCAGTTTATTGCTATTGTTTTCTGCATGTCAAGTATCTGTTCCTATGACCATGAGATCATGCAACTCCCTGACATCGGAGGAGTACCTTGTGTGTATCAAACGTCGCAACGTAACTGGGTGACTATAAAGATGCTCTACAGGTATCTCCGAGGGTATCTGTTGGGTTGGCATGGATCAAGACTGGGATTTGTTACTCCGTGTGACGGAGAGGTATCTCAGGGCCCACTCGGTAATACAACATCACAATGAGCCTTGCAAGCAATGTGACTAAAGTGTTAGCCACGAGATCTTGTATTACAGAACAAGTAAAGAGACTTGCCGGTAACGAGATTGAACAAGGTATAGAGATACCGACGATCGAATCTCGGGCAAGCAACATACCGAAGAACAAAGGGAACAGTATACGGGATTAACTGAATCCTTGACATAGAGGTTCGACCGATAAAGATCTTCGTAGAATATGTAGGAGCCAATATGGGCGTCCAGGTCCCGCTATTGGTTATTGATCGTAGAGGTGTCTCGGTCATGTCTACATAGTTCTCGAACCCGCAGGGTCTACACACTTAACGTTTGGTGACGATTAGTATAGTTGAGTTATTTTGTTGGTGACCGAAGGTTGTTCGGAGTCCCGGATAAGATCCCGGATATGACGAGGATCTCCGGAATAGTCCGGAGGTAAAGATTGATATATGTGATAATAGTGTTTTGGTTTCCGGAAGGGTTCCGGAATTCACCGGAAGAGGTTCCGGATGTTTCCCGAAATGTTCGGATACGAGAACACTTTATTTGGGCCAAGGGGTAAAGCCCACGAGGCTTAGGCAAGGTGCGAAAGGAAGTTTTGCTGGCGTCTGGGGCGGTACTACCGCTTATCGTAAGCGGTACTACCGCTTGTACGCGATACTGCAGGGATCCGAGTTGGACTCTTTCCCTGCGGGCCAAACCGACCTTGTGCGTGCAAAACCGACCTGGAGGAGGCTTTTACTCCAAGTTTAGACCCCAAGGCTCAACATATAAATAGAGGGGCAGGGCTAGCACACGGGAGACATCAAGATTTCCCAAGCCGTGTGTCGGCAACCCTAACCCTCTAGCTCTCCCGTCATAATCTCCATAGTGCTTGGCGAAGCCCTGCAGAGATTATTCCTCACCACCATCACCACGCCGTCGTGCTGCCGGAACTCATCTACTGCTTCATCATCGCTCGCTGGATCGAAGAGGTGAAGGCGTCATCAAGCCGTACGTGTGTTGAACGCGGAGGTGCCGTCCGTTCGGCACTAGTTCGTGATCGGATCGAGGGACGACTTGCGATTTGGATCGCGGAGACGTTCGACTACATCAACCGCGTTTCTTAACGCTTCCGCTTAGCGATCTACAAGGGTATGTAGATTCACTCTCCCTCTCGTAGATGCTCATCACCATGGATAGATCTTGTGTGTGCGTAGGAAATTTTTTGTTTCCCATGCAACGTTCCCAACAGTGGCATCTGAGCCAGGTCTATGCGTAGATGAGATCTCGAGTAGAACACAAACGAGTTGTGGGCGTGGGTGTATACATATTGCTTGCCGTTACTAGTTGATACTTGATTCGGCGGCATTGTGAGATGAAGCGGCCCGGACCGACATTACGCGTACGCTTACGCGAGACAGGTTCCTTCAACTGACATGTCACTTTGTTGCATAAAGATGGCTAGCGGGTGTCTGTCTCTCTCACTTTAGTTGAATCGATTTCAATGAAGAGGGTTCTTTTAGAAGATCAAAAAGCAATCACTACACCACGTTGTGGTTTTGCGTAGGTAAGAACGGTTCTTGCAAACCCGTAGCAGCCACGTAAAATTTGCAACAACAATTAGAGGACGTCTAACTTGTTTTTGCAGGGTATGTTGTGATGTGATATGGCCAATTACATGATGAGATATATGTGATGTATGAGATGATCATGTGTTGTATAGAATATCACGACTTGCATGTCGATGAGTACGGCAACTGGCAGGAGCCATAGAGTTGTCTTTAATTATTTTCGCCGTTTTTGCTTTACTTTATCGCTATGAGTTAGCAATAGTCGTGGAAGCAACAGTCGGCGCGACAACCTCATGGCGACACGTTGATGGAGATCAAGATGATGGAGATCATGGTGTCATGCCGGTGACGATGGAGATCATGCCGGTGCTTTGGAGATGGAGATCAAAAGCACAAGTTCATGGCCATATCATGTCACTTATGAATTGCATGTGATGTTAATCCTTTTATGCATCTTATTTTGCTTAGGACGACGGTAGCATTATAAGGTGATCCCTCACTTAAATTTCAAGATAAATTGTGTTCTCCCCGAGTGTGCACCGTTGCGAAAGTTCGTCGTTTCGAGACACGCCGTGATGATCGGGTGTGATAGACTCTACGTTCACATACAACGGGTGTAAGCCATGTTGCACGTGCGGAACACTCGGGTTAAACTTGACGAGCCTAGCATGTACAGACATGGCCTCGGAACACAAGAGACCGAAAGGTCGAACATGAGTCATATAGTAGATATGATCAACATGAAGATGTTCACCATTGAAACCACCTCAACTCACGTGATGATTGGACTTGACTTGGTGGATTTGGATCATGTTACACTCGAATGATCGAAGGGATGTCAATTTGAGTGGGAGTTTTTAAGTAATATAATTAAGTAAACTCATTATCTTGAACAATAGTCTAAGTTGTCTTTGCTATATTTATGTTGTAGATCATGGCTCGCGCAGTAGCACCCCTGAATTTTAATGCGTTCCTAGAGAAAGCTAAGTTGAAAGATGATGGAAGTAACTTTGTGGACTGGGCCCGTAATCTAAGGATTATCCTTACGGCTTCCCAGAAGGCTTATGTCCTTGATGCACCGCTTTGTGATCCACCCGCTCCAGTTGAGTCTCTAGACGTTGTGAACGCCTGGCAGGCTCGTTCTGAAGATTACTCAATAGTTCAATGTGCAATATTGTATGGCTTAGAACCGGGACTTCAAAGACGTTTTGAACGTCATGGAGCATATGAGATGTTCCAGGAGTTGAAGTTTATCTTTCAGAAGAATGCCCGGATCGAGAGATATGAGATATCCGATAAGTTTTATGCTTGCAAGGTGGAGGAGAACGGGTCTATCAGTGATCACGTACTCAGAATGTCTGGGTACTCCACCCGTCTGGCTGAATTGGGGATGCCCCTTCCGCCAGAGGCTATCACTGACAGAGTTCTTCAATCATTGCCACTTAGCTACAAGAGCTTTGTGTTGAACTATAACATGCACGGGATGAACAAGTCAGTCGCCGAGCTGTTTGCGATGCTGAAAGCCGCTGAGTCTAAAATTCAGAAGGAGCATCAAGTGTTGATGGTCAATAAAACCACTAGTTTCAAGAAAAATGGCAAGGGTAAGAAGGGTAACTCCAAGAAGAGTGGCAAAGCAG
The DNA here is from genome assembly GCA_039707655.1 of Elymus sibiricus. Taxonomy (NCBI): domain Eukaryota; kingdom Viridiplantae; phylum Streptophyta; class Magnoliopsida; order Poales; family Poaceae; genus Elymus; species Elymus sibiricus. Next base: position 272,825,863 of record CM077669.1, read on the forward strand.
TTGCTCCTCTCGTGAAGAAACCCAAGGCTGGACCCAAACCAGAAACTGTGTGCTTTCATTGCAAGGGAACTGGACACTGGAAGCGGAACTGCCCCAAGTATTTGGCTGACAAGAAGGCGGCCAACAACAAACAAGGTATATATGATATACATGTTATTGATGTGTACCTTACCAACTCTCGTTGTAGTGCCTGGGTATTTGATACCGGTGCGGTTGCTCATATTTGCAACTCAAAACAGGAACTGCGGAATAGACGGAGGCTGGCAAAGGACGAAGTGACGATGCGCGTGGGAAATGGTTCCAAGGTTGATGTGATCGCCGTCGGCACGCTCGCTCTTCGATTACCATCGGGATTAGTGATGAACCTGAATAATTGTTATTTAGTGCCTGCGTTAAGCATGAACATTATATCTAGATCTTGTTTATTGCGAGACGGTTACTCATTTAAATCAGAGAATAATGGTTGTTCTATTTATATGAGTAATATCTTTTATGGTCATGCACCCAATGTGAGGGGTTTATTCTTATTGAATCTCGATAGTAATGATACACATGTTCATAACATTAATGCCAAAAGATGTAGAATTGATAATGATAATACCACTTTCTTGTGGCACTGCCGTTTAGGTCATATTGGCGTAAAACGCATGAGGAAGCTCCATGCTGATGGACTTTTAGAGTCACTTGATTTTGAATCACTTGACACATGTGAGCCATGCCTCATGGGCAAGATGACTAAAACGCCGTTCTCTGGAACAATGGAACGGGCAAGTGACTTATTGGAAATCATACATACTGATGTGTGCGGTCCGATGAGTATTGAGGCGCGCGGTGGTTATCGTTACTTTCTCACCTTCACTGATGACTTAAGTAGATATGGGTATATTTACTTAATGAAACACAAGTCTGAAACATTTGAAAAGTTCAAACAATTTCAGAGTGAAGTTGAGAATCATCGTAACAAGAAGATTAAATTCCTACGATCTGATCGAGGAGGAGAATATCTGAGTTATGAGTTTGGCAGTCACTTAAGACAGTGTGGAATTGTTTCACAATTGACACCGCCTGGAACACCACAGCGTAATGGTGTGTCCGAACGTCGTAATCGAACCTTATTGGATATGGTGCGATCTATGATGTCTCTTGCCGATTTGCCACTATCGTTTTGGGGCTATGCATTAGAGACAGCTGCATTCACTTTAAATAGGGCACCATCGAAATCCGTTGAGACGACGCCATATGAACTTTGGTTTGGCAAGAAGCCAAAGCTGTCGTTTCTTAAAGTTTGGGGATGTGATGCTTATGTCAAAAAGCTTCAGCCTGAAAAGCTGGAACCCAAAGCGGAGAAATGCGTCTTCATAGGATACCCAAAAGAGACAGTTGGGTATACCTTCTACCTCAGATCCGAAGGCAAAGTGTTTGTCGCTAAAAACGGAACGTTTCTTGAGAATGAATTTCTCTCGAAAGAATTGAGTGGGAGGAAGATAGAACTTGATGTGGTTGTTGAACCTTTACTTCAACCTGAAAGTAGCGCAGCGCAGAAAGATGTTTCTATAGAGCCTACATCAGCTGAAGAGGAAGTTAATGATGATGATCATGAAGCTTTGGATCAAGTTGCTATCGAACCTCGTAGGTCGACAAGGACGCGTACTGCTCCTGAGTGGTACGGCAACCCTGTCTTAGAAGTCATGTTGTTGGACAACGATGAACCTACGAGCTATGGAGAAGCGATGATGGGCCCGGATTCCGAGAAGTGGTTAGAGGCCATGAAATCCGAGATGGGATCCATGTATGAAAACAAAGTGTGGACTTTGGAAGTATTACCTGAAGGGCGTAAGGCCATTCAGAACAAATGGATCTTTAAGAGGAAGACGGACGCGGACGGTAATGTCACCGTCTATAAAGCTCGACTTGTGGCAAAGGGTTTTTCACAAGGTCAAGGAGTTGACTACGATGAGACCTTCTCACCCGTAGCGATGCTTAAGTCCGTCAGAATCATGTTAGCAATAGCTGCCTTTTTCGATTATGAAATTTGGCAGATGGATGTCAAAACAGCGTTCCTTAACGGTTTCCTTAAGGAAGAGTTGTATATGATGCAACCAGAAGGTTTTGTCGATCCAGAGAATGCTGACAACGTTTGCAAACTCCAGTGATCCATTTATGGGCTGGTGCAAGCATCTCGGAGTTGGAATCTTCGCTTTGATGAGGTGATCAAAGCGTTCGAGTTTATACAAGTTTACGGAGAAGCTTGTATTTACAAGAAAGTGAGTGGGAGCTCTATAGCGTTTCTAATATTATATGTGGATGACATATTACTAATTGGAAACAATATAGAAATGTTGGAAAGCCTGAAGGAATATTTGAACAAGAGTTTTTCAATGAAGGACCTAGGAGAAGCTGCTTTCATATTAGGCATCAAGATCTATAGAGATAGATCAAGACGCTTAATAGGACTTTCACAAAGCACATACCTTGACAAAGTTTTGAAGAAGTTCAAAATGGATCAGTCCAAGAAGGGGTTCTTGCCTGTTTTGCAAGGTATGAAGTTGAGTAAGACTCAATGCCCAGTGACTGCAGGAGATAGAGAAAAGATGAGTCTCATCCCCTATGCTTCAGCCATAGGCTCTATCATGTATGCAATGCTGTGCACAAGACCCGATGTCAGCCTTGCCATAAGTATGGTCGGAAGGTTTCAAAGTGATCCAGGAATGGAACACTGGACGGCGGTCAAGAATATCCTGAAGTACCTGAAAAGGACTAAGGACATGTTTCTCGTTTATGGAGGTGATCAAGAGCTCGTCGTAAAGGGTTACGTCGATGCAAGCTTTGACACTGATCCGGATGACTCTAAGTCACAAACCGGATACGTATTTATTCTTAATGGGGGTGCGGTTAGCTGGTGCAGTTCCAAGCAGAGCGTGGTAGCTGATTCTACATGCGAAGCGGAGTACATCGCTGCCTCGGAGGCGGCGAAGGAAGGTGTCTGGATGAAGGAGTTCATGACAGATCTTGGAGTAGTGCCTAGTGCACTTAACCCAATGACTCTGTTTTGTGATAATACTGGTGCCATTGCTCTAGCCAAGGAACCAAGATTTCACAAGAGGACAAGACACATAAAGCGACGCTTCAATTCCATCCGCGATTACATCAAGGAGGACGACATAAATATTTGCAAAGTACACACGGATCTGAATGTTGCAGATCCGATGACTAAACCTCTTCCAAGGGCTAAACATGAACAAACACCAGAACTGCATGGGTGTTCGATTCATTACAATGTAAATCACATAGTGATGTGAACTAGATTATTGACTCTAGTGCAAGTGGGAGACTGTTGGAAATATGCCCTAGAGGCAATAATAAATTGGTTATTATTATATTTCCTTGTTCATGATAATCGTTTATTATCCATGCTATAATTGTATTGATTGGAAACTCAAATACATGTGTGGGTACATAGACAACACTGTGTCCCTAGTAAGCCTCTAGTTGACTAGCTCGTTGATAAAAGATGGTTAAGGTTTCCTAGCCATTGACATGAGATGTCATTTGATAATGGGATCACATCATTAGGAGAATGATGTGATGGACAAGACCCAAACTATAAATGTAGCATATGATCGTGTCAATTATTGCTATTGTTTTCTGCATGTCAAGTATCTGTTCCTATGACCATGAGATCATGCAACTCCCTGACATCGGAGGAGTACCTTGTGTGTATCAAACATCGCAACGTAACTGGGTGACTATAAAGATGCTCTACAGGTATCTCCGAGGGTGTCTGTTGGGTTGGCATGGATCAAGACTGGGATTTGTTACTCCGTGTGACGGAGAGGTATCTCAGGGCCCACTCGGTAATACAACATCACAATGAGCCTTGCAAGCAATGTGACTAAAGTGTTAGCCACGAGATCTTGTATTACAGAACGAGTAAAGAGACTTGCCAGTAACGAGATTGAACAAGGTATAGAGATACCGACGATCGAATCTCGGGCAAGCAACATACCGAAGAACAAAGGGAACAGTATACAGGATTAACTGAATCCTTGACATAGAGGTTCGACCGATAAAGATCTTCGTAGAATATGTAGGAGCCAATATGGGCGTCCAGGTCCCGCTATTGGTTATTGATCGTAGAGGTGTCTCGGTCATGTCTACATAGTTCTCGAACCCGCAGGGTCTACACACTTAACGTTTGGTGACGATTAGTATAGTTGAGTTATTTTGTTGGTGACCGAAGGTTGTTCGGAGTCCCGGATAAGATCCCGGATATGACGAGGATCTCCGGAATAGTCCGGAGGTAAAGATTGATATATGTGATAATAGTGTTTTGGTTTCCGGAAGGGTTCCGGAATTCACCGGAAGAGGTTCCGGATGTTTCCCGAAATGTTCGGATACGAGAACACTTTATTTGGGCCAAGGGGTAAAGCCCACGAGGCTTAGGCAAGGTGCGAAAGGAAGTTTTGCTGGCGTCTGGGGCGGTACTACCGCTTATCGTAAGCGGTACTACCGCTACGGGCGGTACTACCGCTTATCGTAAGCGGTACTACCGCTACGGGCGGTACTACCGCTTATCGTAAGCGGTACTACCGCTTGTACGCGATACTGCAGGGATCCGAGTTGGACTCTTTCCCTGCGGGCCAAACCGACCTTGTGCGTGCAAAACCGACCTGGAGGAGGCTTTTACTCCAAGTTTAGACCCCAAGGCTCAACATATAAATAGAGGGGCAGGGCTAGCACACGGGAGACATCAAGATTTCCCAAGCCGTGTGTCGGCAACCCTAACCCTCTAGTTCTCCCGTCATAATCTCCGTAGTGCTTGGCGAAGCCCTGCAGAGATTATTCCTCACCACCATCACCACGCCGTCGTGCTGCCGGAGCTCATCTACTACTTCATCATCGCTCGCTGGATCGAGGAGGTGAAGGCGTCATCAAGCCGTACGTGTGTTGAACGCGGAGGTGCCGTCCGTTCGGCACTAGTTCGTGATCGGATCGAGGGACGACTTGCGATTTGGATCGCGGAGACGTTCGACTACATCAACCGCGTTTCTTAACGCTTCCGCTTAGCGATCTACAAGGGTATGTAGATTCACTCTCCCTCTCGTAGATGCTCATCACCATGGAAAGATCTTGTGTGTGCGTAGGAAAATTTTTGTTTCCCATGCAACGTTCCCAACAGGTCCCTATGCATATTATTAGTTATTAGGCAAATGTAGTACCAATGTTGGGCCTTGCTAGAAGAGTTTTATCCAAAAACGAAAATCAAGGGGGTCCCCATAAAAACCCTGAGCATGTTAGGAGCGCTCAATATGGAACATAACACCGGTACACAAGTAACTAGGGCGGAAAAAGTGGAACAAAAGACCGAGCAAAAGACCAAGCCTTCCACCTTTAACCAAGTATATATGTGCATTAAATTAAATAGCAATAATACTATGATAGGTCAAACATATCCATGTTGCACATGGAAACAACTTGCACCTGCAACTAGCAACGCTATAAGAAGGGCTGAGCAAGAGGTAACATAGCCAAACAATGGTTTGCTGGGATGTGGAGGGCTTAGAGGCTTTTCATGGCAATTTGGGAGGCTTGACATACAAGTGGTAGGTAGCGAGACATAGTGATAGAAACGAGACAGCTAGCATGGCAATGATAGTAGTGGTATCGAGGGAAATGGTCATCTTGCCTGAGATCCCGCTTGGAAGAAGATTGAATCCAAGAAGAAGACGAACCAACGTAGTCGGACGAAGCCTCATACTTCAAAGTAGTTTCGGAACTCTATCGAGAAGAAGGAAATCTAGAAACAACAATCAAAACATGAAAAACACCACAACATATGCATGACATGATGCGCAAGCAATGATGATGCATGTCAAGTTTAAATATGCTAGGATGGCAAGCACAACAATCAACTTCTACACATTAAGTTAAGTTCAATATGCTCCACGTTCGACCCATTTAGTTCACTCTCGTTTAGGTACTCATCAATATTAAATGTTGTTTAACATGGGTGGTCATGGCATAAGGTGAAGATGGAATTAAAGAAATTTTAAATGGAGAAGGAGGACATACATATACAAAATAATAACCCTCCATATTACGAGAAATATGGTTAATAACTATTTTAAATGTTGTTTATCATGGCAAGAGGTGAATCATGAACAAACTACATCATCTAGGCATTATAAATGAGGCCGGAAGCAACATATAGCATTTCCAAAATGACCCCACATGCAAATTATGAATTTGATCCAGATCTGTCTTAAACATATTTTATATTTGTTAAACAGCAAAATAAAGTGTGCCATGAGATTCTACACATTTTTCTAGTGAAGTTACATATGTGGAATATTTTATTCGGAGCTACGGTTATTTAGATATGAAATTAACCGGTTTAGCATGGCATTTATGCAAATTAATGCAAACAGCAAGTTTAAGTATTTTTATCATGCATGAAATTTGGATATTATTAATCTACACAAAATTCTAAGAATTTTACATATGTAAAACATTTTCATCCGATGCACGGTTGATTTTATATGAATTTTACAAAATTCAACATCATACAAAAAAATATGTGCAATTTTTTTAAAACTGAAACTGAAAATATAGCAAACAGAGTACATGGGTTGGGCTTAAACACTGAGTATGACTAGTGGGGTCAGGAGGGTGTTCAACCAGATCAGCAAGGACCGGTCAACAGAGACAATGGGGCCATGGTGTCAGTGTCACAACAAAATATAAGGCCAAAGGAACAAAATGTGGAGCATTGGATTTGAACCATGGTCTCCTGGGTGCAAACGTGGTAGGCTAACCACAAAGGACCTGAACTGATTTTGTTCATTGTGCAGACCAAAGCTAACTGAACAAATTGCTCGAGCAAACCTGTCTGGTAAACACGGGAGGCCAGCGTTGGCTTGCATAATAACAGAAATAGGCAAAACAAAAATAGGGGCACTTGGGATTTGAACCCCAGACCCCTTGGATATGAACATGCGTGGTTAACCAGCAGGCTAGCTGAGGTATTTGTGAAACAAAACAATAGCATGGCTAGTAAACATAGAAAGCAGAACAGATCTGACATTAAAAGAAGCCTTTCGTCCATGGCACTCGCGAATAGGAAAGGTGAGCAGCGAGACCTTGACTGAGCGGGAGGCGGCAAGGTGCGGCTGTTGGGGATGCTTCCGTGCGCCTGCGTGGTCAGCGGCGAGGCCGAGCACAACTTCTCTTGGGAGCAATGCTGGGCTTGCGGGAGGATGGGCGTCGAGGCGATGCCGGGGCTGGGCGCTGGCTCGCTGCTCCTCCCACAATGTGACGTACCAGGGCACGTGCCTCTGTTCAATGGCACGCCGGCCGATGTAGTAGAGGAGGTTGCAGGCACGGCGCGGGACCTGGCAGCACGGACGGTGCAGGGACGCGAGCTTCTCTTGACGGCCATGGTTGAGAGCTCCTGAGATGGCAGCCATGGCAAGATGTTCTTCCATGTCCAAGGCGAGGATACCATCTCTGGCAGCATTGCGTGGATTCTTGCGCCTCCCACAAGGAAGTGTATCCCCCTGGTCTTTTGCATAAGAAGTGGGAAGAGTGGTGGGGGGATTGGTGTTATATCTCTGCTAAGGAGGTGCCGCCCTTTTGCAAGGTCCGGACGTCCAAGCCCGCCCGCAAGGATGAATGGAGCGCCGTCGCCCCAGATGACGGGAAACTAGAGGTAGCAATCGCCCTCCTGCTTCGGCTCAAGGCTGTCGGGCTCACCATAGATATGGTGGACTCAAACTTCTTGGCCAGGCGGTTCGCCCCTCTCCAAGACTTGCAATGCTTTGCCTGGTTGTGCACCAGTCCCACTGAAATCATGCGGATTCACCCAGGTCTCGACGGCGACCTGACGTATGTACAGCTCGTCCACTTCCGCCACCAGCTCTTTCGCCCAGAGGGCAAGTTGAGAAGGACAAAGGATATGTTCCTGGTTTATGGAGGTGAGGATGAGCTCATTGTAAAGAGTTACACAGATGCTAGTTTCCAAACCGATAGGGATGATAGTCGATCACAATCTGGGTTTGTGTTCATTCTGAACGGAGGAGCAGTGAGCTGGAGGAGTGCCAAGCAAGATACGGTAGTTGATTCTACAATGGAGGCTGAGTACATTGCGGCTTCTGAAGCTGCAAAAGAAGGTGTTTGGGTGAAGAATTTTATTTCTAATCTTGGAGTGGTTCAAGACTCGTCCAATCCATTGGACCTCTATTGTGATAATAGTGGTGCTATGGCACAAGTCAAGGAACCACGGAACCATCATAAAACCCAACACATAGGCAGGCATTTTAACCTCATGTGCGACATTGTCGAGAGAGGCGATGTAAACATATGCAAGATACACACGGATGCAAATGTTGCTGATCCATTAACGAAGCCTCTCCCGCAGTCGAAGCATGAGATGCACATGAGGTCCATGGGCATACGATGCCTAGATGATTGACTCTAGTGCAAGTGGGAGACTGTTGGAGATATGCCCTAGAGGCAATCATGTGATGATTTCGTTTCCTATGTATTCATGAGTATTTTGAATTGTCCTTGAACATCATCAGTGATATGTATCAATAGGTATGTGACTTATTTGTGAGACTATATATAGTATGATGATTGTTCTAATAGTCCCTAGTTGTTAAGGTTATGCAGACACATATCCTTTACTAGTATACGATTCAGTTGATGACTACGTTTCACAAGTCATGTGCATAGAGATGCTAAACTGATAGTATGGACTCGGGGGTTGAGATCACCGAGTCGGACAGACGCACTTTGAGACACAGCGAGATAATGCCATCTGTTGGTCTCAAGTACAATATATATGCCATGTCCTAGACCTGAAGTCATCGCATGTTCTCGGGATGAGGATCGACTTACTTAGGGTCTATTAAACGCTACTCCGTAACTGGGTAGTTATAAAGGTAGATTTCGGGTGAGTCGTGAGACATGCCGCGGGACATGGTTAGCCAAGATGGGTGACGGTGTCCTGGACTAGGGGGTACTCACCACATCGTCTCCCGACCAGTGGGTCGGGCCGAGGACCCCCATGATGATTCACTAATGGGCCACTTCGGGCAGCCCATGATGCATACGAGGAGGATTCACAAGACTTGGTGATAAAGAAAAGGACTCCTCTCCACTGACGTAGCCGACTAGGACTCTTGTTATCCTAGGCCTCTGGTGTGTTATATAAGCCGAGGCCAGGCTAGTCATTAGGACGATCAGATCATCATAGATCATATCATCATACGAGCATAGCTCTTAGGGTTTAGACCACTACATACGATCTCGTGGTAAATCAACTCTGTACTCGATACATCATCATCAATACAAGCAAAGCAGGACGTACGGTATTACCTCCATAGAGAGGGCCCGAACCTGGGTAAACATCGTCTCCTTTGTCTCCTGTTACCCATCGATCCAAGACCCACAGTTTGGGACCCCCTACCCGAGATCCGCCGGTTTTGACACCGACATTGGTGCTTTCATTGAGAGCCTACTGGCAGTCACCGCGGTGCGATGGGAATTCGGATCGTCTTCGGCGCGATCAACGCGTTGGAACCAAGCTTTGTTGTCGATGTCGGTATCTTCGTCGCCGGCTCGATTGGTCACCTCGACTGGACCGAGGATTGCGCTCCGCGTCAGATCATCAAGATCGAATGGATACTTTCATCATCATCATCTCCGATCTCTATCAAGATCACGGGGAATCATCCATGGAGCTCGGGGGCTCGATGTTAACATCGTCCTCGAGCAACCGTGCAGTTTTTCTGGACAGCGACTCGTGTTCGTCGTCCCCGCTTCCTCGAGCATCGCTTTGACGATTGCTTTGGTGGAATTGTGCGGAATTGGGTCTATAATAACACAGTAAAATTTCATCATGTTCCGATGGAGGAATCTCCGGGAAACTCCGATCTACCGGAGCCCTGTCAAATCTGGACGAGAATCTGGACGAGTTTAGGGCGAGGAGTCCAGCGGCTAGGTCGGAAATCATTTGCAAGATCCCACCGTTCATCTGCTGCGGAATTTTCATACCGATCACCCCTCAAAGTTTCAGCTTGATCCGACCGTCCAAACTCCGGGAAACGTCCGATGAGTACATCAATTTTCGGATCTGTTTTCTGCGCGAAAACGAATCCGACCCGAATTCATCTTTCTTCATGAATGGGATATCGGACATCCTTTTTGAAGGAATTTTGTTTAGGGTATTATGTGTTGTTTTCAAACACGTGCCCACAAATTTTAAGTCTTTTCCGAGGCAATCTTCACCGTCGCGCCGATGTCAAACTGGCCCGACCACGTTGCTTCATGGCTACCGAGCTGGGCCAACATCGACTGCGCCGTCGCTCCATCAAGCCGACGACAACCACCTCGGACCATCAACTTGGTGACCCGACCAAGAGTTCAGCATCATGAGGGACAAAAAATCATCAAGACAAGATCGTCACCCCACGGATAGCACGAGTCGGGCATGCCGGCATCGCCGCATGGTCACTTCTCAAGCCAGCATTGACCGCGTCACAAATTCCGACCTACGTCGGCATCGCCGCACCGTCGCTTGTTCAAACCGATGTCCATCACGCCGACCTGCTTTGACACGTCGGCTCGCATGGGGGCTCTAGCGTCACCTTACCGACCTGCTGCGTCACCTTGGCTAGACCGGGGGCTTCGTCGTCTCTTCATCAAGCTGCTCCAGGGATTTCGACGTCACCAGCCGACCAGCTTTGTCATGTTAGCTGGACCGGGGACTTTGCCTCGCCACATCGACCATGCAGCGTCGCCACTTCGTCAAACGAAGCTCTTTGCTCAGGCACCTCGGCGCCCAGGCCATATTCCTTTAATTATTTGCTTCACTTAAATTAACTAAGTAGAAGATTTTTTCAATATATTATTACCTTTAGTTGTTATTACTCTTGGCTTGCACTATGTTGTGTGCACAGGTAATCGACTTCGGCTGTGTCACGCGGTCACCTTGGCGTGCCTACATCGTCGTCCCGCCTCCATCAACCAAATTGTGTCGTCGACTTGGTTGACTGACGTGGGGGCTTCATCGTCACCCTACCGAACTACTCCATCTCCTCGGCTGGACCGGGGGTTTCTCCTCGGCCCTTCGGAAGTGTTGTGTTGTCACTTCATCAAACCGAGCTCTTCGTCGGGTACCTCATGACCGGCTTGGGGGCTGGGACTTTGACCCGCTACAAGCTCGGCACACGTCACACCGAGCACATTAACCAGCTAAGTCGCTTTCATGCTCAACCTTTTTTTCAATCTTTAATTCCTGTGCAGTTCTACCTAGCATTATACTTGTGTTAAACAAAAAAGTTGTTTGTTAAAAACTTAGCTTGTTAATAGCGTTGTTTGTTAAAAACACTTATTTTTTCAATGATAACTGGGGGCTCTTAAATTTATATGAACCGTTTTATAATAAATGTTGTTTTCTTCTTGGTTGTTGCAAAGTCTTTTTCTAGTACTCCTTTTTCCGACGCGAGTGTTTGGTCAATAGTTGGGTAGCCTGGTTTCTCTCTAAAGCCATTCGAGTTTAGTTCGCTAAACTGGCATGAGAAGCACTCCGCCTTCGGGATAGGAGGTTGAAGCCGAAGGCTGACCCGCTTGAAGTCTGGAGATCGGATGTATCATGTTAAAGAACGACCGAAACACATATTAACTTTAAAACCATTTTTTGATTGGCACCAAAAAACTTGATTTAGTTCGGACGTCGAAGTTTTTTCATAAGTTTTTTGGCTTTTCGAGCTTATGGAACTTTTAAGCTATTTGTATGTTTTTCTTTTAGGAGGCGAGACATCCTCGTGACCGAGGTGCCCTGCATAATAATTTATCTCGGGAGTTCTTTTCCGACCCACAACTCGGTATCTTTCCTGCCGACTTACACCTCGGCGTTTGCAAAACGCATATGACATCTGGAAGTAGTTCCCGAGGAGATTCGATCCTCAGGTTGGTCGGCCGCACCCAACCTGAGTCTCGGGGGATGCGGTGTGTCTCTAGCATAGCTCTCGTAGTACAACGTCGGATGCCTTTAAAGTATCGGCAATATCAACAAGGGACTTTGGCTTGAGCCGAGCCCACCAAAAGCCAGGGTATTCCGAGCAATCCTCGGCAAAACGTTCTCGGATATTGCCTTATATGCATCAATTTCGAATTGTGTCTTTGGTCAATAGTTGGGTTGCCCTGCTCCTATGATTGTGCCCTACATTCCGCTTTGTTCGGCTAGGTGTGCAAAGGGAGAACCACTGCGATTGTACTTCCGATTTAACTGGTCAAGTACCTCAGTGGAGAAAGCCGAAAACTGACTGTCACAATGAGCGCGAACTGGTCAGCGATCCGATGACTCTCTCAAACTATGGACCGATAGAGGTTGCCCCGTGGGCCTTTCATAAATTTGCCAAGAGTGTTAATGGCTTGACCTCGGCTGACGCCGAACACTTACCGGGGGCTAGTAACTGGCCTCCCAAACTTTAAGCTCCTATGACTAAGTGAAAGTTATAAAGCCTAGATATCTGATTGCCTCATTTCCGCTAACACAACCGCCTCCGGGCACTGAGACGTTGGCTAAGGGTTGTCTTGTTACTGCGGAAACACCCTGCATAGCATCTACAAAGGGTAGAAGCCGACGATGGGCCACTCTCAAAAGATAAAGGGACACAAAGGAGTCAAAATAGCATATAGCATAAAAGCATTTGTATTCAATATACGAGTGCTGCCTTCCGTAATCATCGTTATAAAGCCATAAATATGCATCAATTTGTCTTAAGATTTTGACCAAGCTGGGTTGCCTGGCTCCTGTGCTTACCCCCTACATTCCCGATTGTTCGGCTAGGAGGTAAAGGGAGCACCTCTGTGATTGTTACTTCCGGGTCATCCGGGTTAGTACCTCAGACTGGGTGAAGCTAAAAGCTAGTCATCTTAAGAATATAATTGGTCGGCAACGACGGAAGTGAACATTTCGGTTCATTAATGACCACTGATTTCGGGAACATTTCCCAAACTAAATCCTCGCTATTCTCCTCCCACATTGATCGGAGGTGAGGTTTCACGATCATGGTCAACATGATAGCCTGGGAAAAGGAACTTATAAAGGAACTATTTTTCCCAGAAGATGTTTCTTATGTTAAATAGTAATATAACATATCTCTCCGCGTACCTTTGTTTATAAAACCGTATGGCTGGATTGCCTTGTTTGCCGTAAATCTTTGCCCTTATAAAGGCTTCATAAAGTAGGACAAACACTCCTCGGCTACTGGCCGAGGAGGTTGAAGCCGATGGTCGGTCAACAAAGTCTTGTACAACGTGGATCCGAGCATTAATGATGTAAAGTACTTGGATACATAGAATCATTACACATAAATTGTGTCAAACGTAACAAAATTTGTGTCAAACAAATATCGATCCTTAATTCGACCACCCGTCCCCAAATTAAGGCTCGGGGGCTACTGCATTGCCTATTCAATGCAGCAAATTCAAAGTGTAATACAGTTTCCGAGGAGATTCGATCCTCAGGTTGGTCGGCCGCACCCAACCAGAGTCTCGGGAACTACTGCACGCCGCGTTTTAAATCCTAAAGCATGCTGCCGAGCAAGGAATCGATCCTCAGGCCGATTTTGCAAATCAGCCTGAGTCTCAGGGGCTACTGGGATCAGTGGTTTTATGTGTACCTTCAGGTGCATCTCGGGTTTTAGACCGACACGCACCATGAGGACTACTGGCTATATATCTCGGCAGAGAATAAATTGCACCAATCGAAAATATTCACAAAAAATCAGCCCATGGTCGGGGTGGTGCACCACCTCGAAAGCAGTCTGGCATAAAGCTTAGATGCGAATGGCTGGCTCCATAAAAGACTATTTCGGAATTTAAGCTCGGATAAAGTCCTGCAAATTTTCAGAGACCGAGGTAATTTATGACACCTCGGATGCCGACCAGCTTTGGAGCTCGGACGCAGACCGGCGTTGGAGCTCGGCTGCAAAAAGATACCTCGGATACAATCCGGTGTTGGAGCTCGGACGCAGCCCGTCATTGGCACTCAGATGTCGATCAGCGTTGGAGCTCGGCTGCAAAAAGACACCTCAGATGCAGTTCAGCGTTGGAGCTCGGACGCAAGAGGACATCGCCGCACGGGAAACACTTCGACCCCGAAGTATGGCATAAAAATTACAAGGCGTTGATAAAGGCCGAGAACTTAAAGGGGCTCCTCGGATGCCTGACGTGTGAACTCTTTGGATTCAGCTCGGCGATCCTCAAGATCGAAGATGGGAAGATTTGCTGAACCAGTTTCCAAGACCGACGACCGAAGACAAAGAACTATTCGGAAGAACCGAGGAGCGTCCTCAACTTGAAGACCGGTTCAAGGGGCTACTGACGGTGTCCTGGACTAGGGGGTACTCACCACGTCGTCTCTCGACCAGTGGGTCGGGCCGAGGACCCCCATGATGATTCACTAATGGGCCACTTCGGGCAGCCCATGATGCATACGAGGAAGATTCCACAAGACTTGGTGATCAAGAAAAGGACTCCTCTCCACTGACGTAGCCGACTAGGACTCTTGTTATCCGAGGCCTCTGGTGTGTTATATAAGCCGAGGCCAGGCTAGTCATTAGGACGATCAGATCATCATAGATCATATCATCATACGAGCATAGCTCTTAGGGTTTAGACCACTACATACAATCTCGTGGTAGATCAACTCTGTACTCGATACATCATCATCAATACAAGCAAAGCAGGACGTAGGGTGTTACCTCCATAGAGAGGGCCCGAACCTGGGTAAACATCGTCTCCCTTGTCTCCTGTTACCCATCGATCCAAGACCCACAGTTTGGGACCCCCTACCCGAGATCCACTGGTTTTGACACCGACAATGGGATTTTCCCCTCCGTGAGGACAGATATTCTCTGGACCCTCTCGTGTGATCAGATTCAGAAAGCATGGCCATGCGACATGGGGTAAGTGTTAACCCAGTTCGGGAATCTGCATCAATATTTCGAGAAGAGATGCTGAGCTACCACAAGGGTGACATGTGTCGGATTTCGGGCTCCGCAAAACCCTCAAGGTTCGAACATAGGGGCGTGTGCGAAGATCCCCTGCAGCTTCGCCCTACTTAGCTCGCTACTCGATGGTTACTGCGGCGAACTCGCACGATGACGAGGAAGAAGATGAACACGGTGGTTTACCCAGGTTCGGGCCGCTGCGAAGCGTAATACCCTACTCCTGCTTTGGTGGATTGCCTCTCGGGGAGGTGTGGTGGATGAACTAGTACAGTGGTCTCGAGCCTCGCGAGGGTGCTCGAGTGGTGTTCTTGGCTCCTAGTCTTGTCTTGTGTTGGTGTGTCCCCCTCTCTACGGTGCAGCCTAATCTCTCTATATAGCAGTGGCCCGGGTCCTCTTCCCTTATCGCAATGGCGGGAAGGGATCCCACAACGGCCAAATGTGATGGGGGACAGGAGTACATCCTCGCCTGTCCAAAGGTGGTCTTCGCCTGCAAAGTAGCTGTCGATGACATCCGCCCTGCGGGGCTCGTGGTCGTGGTCTTGTTGCACCGGAATGGAAACCTTTGGGAGGCGCTTTGGGAACCCGCGTACGTTCTTGCTCCCTTTGCACCAAAGGGGAAACTGCACCGCCTGGCACGCTGGCGCCCGTCTGTCCTTCCTTGCGTCATCCTTGACTCCTGAGGCCGGGTTATCCATAGGGATCTCTGCCGATCCGGAGGGGTCCTGAGGAGGCCCACCCCCTGCTGGTCTTGATGCTGTTCTCCCTCGCGAGCCTGGGGTCCTCGCGAGGGCCTTGTCTTGAGTAGAGTCGCGCCAGGCCATATTTGGCTGACGAGGTGGGCCATGCCCTGGGCCGCTGGCAGGCACGTCTGGGTACCCTCATTCCCAGAACGCCGACAGTAGCCCCCGGGCCCAAGGCGCGCTCGAGCTGGCTTCCAGGCGAAGCCTTGAGGATGGCACGAAGCACCGCGGGCCCCAAACGCCTGCAGGCCAGGCCGGCGCGCGTCGTTCGGTTGATGTCGGGCGTCCAACGTCCCTTCGGCCACCGCCCGAGTCGACAAAAGCCTGACTTCCAGCGCCGAGCCATTACTGCTTTCCTCTTCTGCGCACCTGCTCTTACTCCCAGATCCCCGACCTTAGCATAGACCTCTCCACATCCGGCGCCGCTGCGTCCTCCTCCTTGCCGCGTCAGTCCCGCGATCTTCCCGCCGGCAAGCCGAAGCCAGAGGCCCAGAGCTCAGCCTCCGCTCCCATCTCACCGGCGCTTTCGGAGTCCACCATTGCCAAGGACGGAGACCTCGTCCCGGTGCTCCCGTCGACGGCGGATGAGACGAACGAGTATGGGCGGACCTTGATATGGGGCGGTTCCTCAGAGAAGCGGCCCTCGTCCAGGTCGGCCTATCCTTTCTTCCTTCATAGCGTCTTCGCCGGGCTCGTCCCGCCTTTCTCCGCGTTCTTCACCGCCATCCCCGATCACTACGGGATTTAAGCCCTTCATCTCCAGCCCAACTCCATCCTGCTCTTGTCCGTCTTCGCCTTCTACTGTGAGGCTTTTGTGGGCGTGAAGCCTTCAGTGGCCCTCTTCCGACATTTCTTCAGCTTGCGCATGCACGACGGCGCTCAGCGGTCGGCGTGCGTCTCCTTCATCGCGGTCCATAGCGGTAACATGCTCTTAAAGGCTGGGAAGAAGGTGGAGAACTTCAGGCACCGCTGGGTCTTCATGGATCTCAAGAGCTCTAACTCCCGCTTGGATCTGCCGAAGGGTTTGCCGGAGAAGACCCCCGCCTGGAGCTCCGCGAAGCTTTCCGACCCCCGGGCCAAGCCCGTCCTGGAGCGGATTTCTCGCGATATCAGTGCCAGGAAGCTGACTGGGGGGATGATAGTGAAGGAGTTCTTGACGGAGCGCCTGGCGCCCCTCCAGTCTCATTCCAGGCCCCTGTGGGATTATCAGGGCAGCGGCGACAACCTCAGGCTTCGGTCTGCTCGCATAACCCCCGAGGAACTAAACAGGGTTGTGGCAATCCTGCTCAACGGCGACCCCGGTGATCTCCCCGACGTCTACGCCCCGCTGTATCGCCGCGACGATGGATCCGATTTGGTCGCCAAGATGCCTGTCTTCGACGAACTGGGGCTCTCCCCAGCTGAGGGCCTTGGCTCCCCGGTGATGGTGTCCTCCGGCGACACCACGGGCGGGGATGATTCGGAGAAGCCAGCGGATGACGACCTGGTGGAGGCGTCTCCCCCATCGCAGAGCATGCTCTTGCGCGACCTCGAGGACGATGACGATGTTGGTGAAGTTTCTGCCACACACTCTCCATGCCCCGCCAAAGTCCTCAGGGGCTAGGACCGGCTCCTCGGGCCACGCGGCCCGCCTGTCTGGTGACCCCCAGGAAGCGCGGGACGGAGTCTCTTCCGGCATGCCCTGCCTCTGCCGGCAAGGCGGTTGAGATGCCGGCCTCGCCCCCGCCGGAATCGCGGCCTGCCGGCAAGGTGGGCGAGGCCGGTGCCATGGCGATCCCTCCAGCGGCTGCCCTTGCGGACAGTGCCCCTGCTCTCCGGCGTTGTGGTGGCCTCACCGGGAAAGGCGAGGGCGCCCCCGTCGTCGTCGGAGCGGAGAGGAAGAGGAAGTGGATCGACGTTGAAGAGTAAGTAGTCCGGCTCAGCCTTGGTCGCCTGCTGGTAGCTTGAGTATTGACGATTTTCCTTTGCTTGGTAACTAGGAACGCCACCGCACTGAGGATGAGGAAGAAGAAGGCGAGCGTCAAGCCGAAGGCATCTTCTGATGCACCGCCCGCTCTTGCCGTGCCGCCATCGCCTGACGTGGCGCCTGCGGGCGAGGGGGTCGGGGCTCACGAGGCAACCCTCCTGGTCACCACCGTGGAGCCCCCCGAGCCCCCAATGCCTGTTGGTGTGGTCGCTCCTGCCCTCAAGGGCGCGTCGGCGCCGCTATCCGGGGAGCCAGCCCCCGAGGGCCAGCCCCCGAGGGCCAGCCGCCCGTCGGTCCGTCTGCATCCGTCTTGCCCATGGTCGCTACGCAGCCTCCAGAGCCCCCTGCTCCTCGTGTTGCTGTCTCCCAGGAGACGTCGCCTGTGATCGCGTAGGCGACTCCTCCGGAGGAGGCCTTGATGCCTTTGCCTCGCGGCCTCAATGTCCTGGACGGGGCCTTCACCGCTCTGGGTCAAGTTCGGGACGCCCTCGCGGGTACCGACGACCGCCTCGCGAGTGGGCGCCTGGGGCTCCTCTCCAGGTGGTTCCAGGCCGACGCCTCTGTCGTGGCGGTCTGGGGCCAGGCAGAGGCCGCTGTGGTGAAGAGCGAGAAGGAGGCCGCCTCCGCCAAGGCGGCCCGCGAGGCGGCGCTGACCAACGCGTCATCTGCTGTAGGGCGTCGTGATGAGGCGGAGTCCCGCTTGAAGGTTCTTAAGGAGGAGAAGTCTGCGCTTGAAGAGCAGCTGCGTCAGCAGTGGGAGGCCCTCAAGACCTGCAAGGCCCAGCTCTCCGATCGGGACTCTGAGCTATCCCAGGCGACAGCCGACTGTGCCGCGGCGCGAGAGCGCCTGGACGCACGGGAGAGGGAGGTTGCCCTGGAAAAGGCCCGGCTCGAAATCAAGGAAAAGGCTCTAACTGAGGCCGAGGAGAAAAAGGCCGCGGAGCTCAGTGCCCTTCCCCCGGTCGAGCTCAGGCTTCGCCAAGCGCTCCACTCCCTCTGCCGGGGAGGGTTTACGGAACCCCTGGTGGCTCTAGAGAGCGGCTTCGCGGAGCTCGCCTCGAAGCTTGTT
The DNA here is from genome assembly GCA_039707655.1 of Elymus sibiricus. Classification (NCBI taxonomy): domain Eukaryota; kingdom Viridiplantae; phylum Streptophyta; class Magnoliopsida; order Poales; family Poaceae; genus Elymus; species Elymus sibiricus. The sequence continues at coordinate 272,844,661 of CM077669.1, forward strand.
GAGGCGCTGGAGGGCGCCATTGCCAAGGTGGAGGGGGTCTTGGAGAGCGAGTGCCACGACCTCTTTTCTGAGGCCGCGACGCGGGTCTTCAGCCACCTTCACCTTCACAAGCCAGGGTTTGACTTCGACTCCGTGATCCGCCCGGTCGCCCCCGAGGTCCGCAGCAGTGCTGCGGCGGCAGTGAAGGGCGCCGTGGAGGCGCTGGTGAAGAAGTTCACCTGTGTCACCGTTCCTCCGCCTATCGAAGCTGCAGGGGTTAGCGGCAAAGAAGACGACGCCAGCGATGTCGACGACGAGTTCTCTGCGGACGGGACGAGTGGCGGCGGAGGCTCCTCCTGATTCCTCTTCCTGGTTCCCATCCTGCAATGTTCATCGTGCCTCGCAGAGGCGTTAAACTTGTCTGTATTTGCGAAAACTTTTAATTCTTGTAATAACTGTTGAACTGTGTGATTGCTCTCTTCACCTTGTTTCCTTCTTGCTTGCTGTGATGCTCTGTGTCGGCAGGGCCCGGCCCCGCGCATACCTTAGCCACCGTTGGGCCGTCTGGATCACCAAGGACGGTTCCAAGGGGTGAGGGGCTACGTGGCCAGTGAGCCTCCTGAGTCGCGATGCTCAGGAGTCCCCTTGATGTACGAGCAGCCCTCATGAAGGGAACATGGTGAAGATAGGGTTAACTTGGAAATTTCGAACACCTTGCACTCTGCGTCGGCAGGGCCCGGCCCTGTGCATACCTCAGCTGCCGTTGGGTCGTCCGGATCACCAAGGACGGTTCCAAGGGGAGAGGGGCTACGTGGCCAGTGAGGCTCCTGAGTCGCGATGCTCAGGAGTCCCCCTTGACGTACGAGCTCTGGTGTTCTCCTTAGGGGTTTGAGCGCTTCTGAGCTCTGCGTCGGTAGGGCCTGGCCCCGCACATACCTGAGCCGCCGTGGGCCGTCCGGATCACCAAGGATGGTTCCAAGGGGTGAGGGGCTACGTGGCCTGTGAGGCTCCTGAGTCGCGATGCTCAGGAGTCCCCCTTGACGTACGAGCGGCTCCCATACCTTTCCTCGCTGGCTTCTCCTGAGAGGGGCGCGTGAAGACCAGGTTTGGCAGACCTGGGGAGGTGGCGTCTACCAGGGGTGGCCCGGTAGTAGCCCCCATGCAGCCCCATCACGCGTACATCCCAGGGGAATGAAGCGAGACAGGGCCGCGTGGGGCCTTCTTGAGGTTGGATGCAGCCGCTGGGGCGCCCCCAGTTGTTTATCCCCAGCACGGAGCGAAGGGCTTCCACATTGCGGGGGCATAGTCATTGGTGGACCGTGTTGACCGCCAGCACGGTGCTGTGGCTTCCACATTGTGTGGGCATACACATTGGACGGCCGTGTTGACTGCCAGCACGGAGCTGTGGCTTCCACATTGCGTGGGCATAGCCATTGGAGGGTCGTGTTGACCGCCAGCACGGAGCTGTGGCTTCCAGATTGCGTGGGAAGGAACCCCTCCGTGTCCTCGGGGGGCTCCGGGCGTGTACAGCCCCTTGAGTTCGTACGCGTGGCTGGCACGATAGAATTGGGAGGTGTATCTGGGAGCTCGCGAGGGAGCTTTGGCCTCACGAGGTCCCTACCTCTAAGGCGGTTTGCGCCTGAGTCTTCTCATAGATAACGCCGTCCAAGGTCCTGCAAATTTTGGAGAGGCCTACACCGAATGTGCTCCCGAGGAGCATCGCACGAAGGGGCCAAGCACCAGTGACCCCAGGAGGTGACGTGAGCGGGGCCGGCCCACCAGTCAGAGCTCAGCCACTGGATTTAGGGACGCTGCAGGGACGGACCCGAGCACATACGCCGTGCCCAGCCCTCTCATGAGGCAGTCGAAGGTAGTACCATTCGGTTACGACGACATTCATGCCGGCAAAGAGCTGAGCGGGCAAGGTGAAACGTTAGGAAACAGATCACATGCATGAGAAACTACTGAAATCTGCGTAAATGCGGCGGTCGCAGGGGTACGCCCTGGTCGCCTGAGGACAATGTGGCCCGGTGGGCGCCCTCAAATGGAGTGAACCAAAAAGTTACCTGGCAAGGGCCAACAAAAAGTCACATGGCGGCCATGCCGCTGAAGAGACGAAGCTGCCGTCGTAGCCTGATCTTGCACCTCCACAAGCGCGGCCCTCATGAGCCCGTCGTCTCCCGGGGCTCAGGACCCCTGCTCGGCCTGGGCATCTCCTCCAACTCCTCGTCGCGCCTCACCAGGCACGGTATGAGCATGGCCCGGGCCAGGCGCTGGAACGCGGTGCCTGCGTTTGCCAGGCCGAAGGGCATGCAGACGTAGTTGTGCGGGTAGACCCACCCGTGGTCAACGCGCGTTGGCCAAAAGGGGCCTTGGGACGCGGCCCTATTGATTGCGAGTGTGCTGACGCAGACGCGCGGCTGGTCGACCGGGCCGACGATGGCGGCTGCGATTGGTGGTGCAGGGCAGTCCCCGCCTCGCTCGGCCTGTGCCTCCTGAAGCTTCTCGATCGCTCTGATGACGGATTCTTGAGAGCTCGGTGCCTCGCGCCGTGCTCCTGGCTCTGGCAGTCGTGCATCAAGACGCGCCCTCAGGTTGTGCCCGAGTGCCTCCCTTGTCTCACCAGCCGAGCCGAGGGCCTCCCGGATGGAAGCCCCCGAGCCCGACCCAAGGGGGACGCCGAGCGCGCTTTCCTATGCGATGGAAGGTGGGGCCCCGTCCCTGGGTGCAGAGCCTGAGGCCCCGCCCTTGGGGGCTCCAACCCCCTGGCGCCCCACGGGGATGAGCTGCTTCTTCTTCTTGCGTGCGTCCTCATGAGGCAGGGCATCCTCCTCGTCGTCCGAGCGCTCGGCCGCAGCAGCACGATACGCACGCTCGAGGGAGCAAACGACATCCTTCTCATCGCAGGCGACGGTGATGACACCACCACTCCCTGGCATCTTGAGGACGTTGTAGCCGTGATGAGTCGACGCCATGAACTTGGCGAGGGCTGGGTACCCAAGGATTGCGTTGTACGGGAGGTGGATGTGGGCGACGTCGAAGACGATGATCTCGGTGTGGTAGTTCTTGTGTCCGCCAAAGGTGACGGGCATGCGTACTTGCCTAATGGGGACGGTGGACCCATCAATGACTCCCGAGAAGGGCTTGGTCGGCATGAGCTGGTCGTACGATACTTGGAGCGTCTCGAAGGTCTCAATGGAGAGGACATTGAGCCCCGCTCCACTGTCGATGAGGGTCTTGGTGACGAGGACGTTGCTGATGGTTGGAGTGCACAACATGGGGAGCCTGCCGGCCATGGCCGAGCACCTAAGCTGATCCCTCGAGTCAAAGGTGATTGCAGTCTGGCACAACTTATGGGGGCGCATGGCCTCGGGCTTTGGGAGAGCCGCGTTCACCTCCCACGCGAACTGCCTGAAAACGCGGTTCGATGCAGGGGCTTGGGCGCCGCCCAGGATACACGCTACCGCCCTGACCTCCTGGAAGCCCCCAGCCCCATCGTCCTGCCTGTCCTCTTCCTTCCTTCGGGGTGGTGGCGACAGTGGTGGTAGGCCGGCCTCACGAGGACGGGCCTCATGAGGCTGGCCGCGGCGTGACCCCTCCGGAGGGTCATCGCGCCAGCGGTCCTCCCGGGCCTGATCGCGCCAGCGGTCCTCCCGAGCCTGGTCGCGCCAGCGGTCCTCCTGAGGCTGGTCTCGCCACCCCTGATGCGGTTCCCGGTTGTCCCAACGGCCTCCACCGCGGTCTCCATCACGTCCGAAGCCACGGTCGGTGCGTCCAGGGCGCCGGCCGAAGTGTTTGGCTCGGACCAGCCTGAGTTCCTGGCAGTCGGCGGTGTCATGGTTGTTGGTGCCATGGAAGATGCAGGTCAGTCTCCCCACTGCGGGGAGTTCCTTGCCTTGGCTTCGCTTCGCCTCAGGCTCGGCCGCAAGCGCCGCTGGGGCCTTGCGCTTCGCCTCCTTGGCCTTGGTCTTCTTTTCCTCTAGCTCTGCCGCCGGAGGCTCACGGAGTGACAGGCGACCCTCTTCGGCCTTGGCGCACCTGTTCGCCAGGTTGAACATCTCCAGGGCTGAGCATAGTTCGTCGTTCATGGCGAGCTCCTCTTTCATCTTGAGGTGCGTGACGCCGTCGGTGAATGCGGAGATGATAGCCTCATCCGACGCCTTCGGGACCTTGAGGCGCGTAGTCGTGAAGCGCTGTATGAACTTGTGCAGGGTCTCTCCCTCCTGCTGCTTTACACGCCGCAGGTCGTTCACGATGAGCGCGCGGTCGCGGGTACCTTGGAAGTTGGCGATGGAGTGGTTGCGCAGGTCATCCCAGGAGGTGACAGATCCCTCCGGGAGGTTGAGGAGCCAAGAGAGCGTGCCGCCCTTGAGCGCCATGGGGAACCAGCACGCCATGACCTTGTCGTCCCCACCGGCCGCCCGGATGCTCAGTGAGTAGAGCTGTAGGAACTCGGCGGGATCTGGGGTGCCGTCGTAGCGAGGGGGCAGGTCGGGCTTGAACTTGCAGGGCCACGTGGTTGGATGGAGCTCCGGGGCGATGGCGAGGCTCCCCACCGGCTCGACGGGTGCTACGTGTGCGAGCGGGGCCCGGTCTTGGTGCTCCTGAGGGGCCGCCTCGAGTGGTGCCCGGTCGCGACGCTGGTTCGGCAGCGCGGGGAGCGCACACGCGTCGACGCACGGTCGGGGCACCACCTGGCAGCTTACTTCATCTCTTGCCCTTGCCCGCGGTTCGCGGGGCTGGTCGCGCGGGCGCACTCCACGCCTGGTCTCAGGGTCGACGTCGCGTTGCGGAGGAGGTGGCGGCGCATCGTGGGCCACGTAGTCTGCCAGGGAAGGCCAGGGTCGAAATGAGTAGGAGAGCGCTGAAGCGTCGCCGACAGCACTGACGAGCTCCGCGATGCGCCGAAGCCAGTCATCGCAGCGGTCGGGGGCGGGGCGGTAGCGGAGCAGCTCGTTCGCCATGGCGAGTGCGCCCGAACCGTGCTCCGTCCTGGGCCGAACGTGGGAGGACGACCCGGTAGCTGGAACGATCGACGGAGTGGCGGTGTGGCCGTCGCGCCGCGCGGTAACCGGCTGGGAGGAGTGTTGTTGTTCGTGGGCATCCGGGCCCGTGGCGGCGTTGGCCATAGGTGAGGGGGACCGGCGCGCGTCGGCGCGGCCCACGGGTGCCGTCTCAGCAATGCGGGCAGCCCGACGCTCGGCGCGGGCTCGGCGGGCATCAGACATCGGAGCGGCGAGGTGGGAGAAGAGCTCGGCTTGAGGAAGACCTCTACATGCCCCCTACCTGGCGCGCCAAATGTCGGATTTCGGGCTACGCAAAACCCTCAAGGTTCGAACACAGGGGCGTGTGCGAAGATCCCCTGCAGCTTCGCCCTACTTAGCTCGCTACTCGATGGTTACTACGGCGAACTCGCACGATGACGAGGAAGAAGATGAACACGGTGGTTTACCCAGGTTCGGGCCGCTGTGAAGCATAATACCCTACTCCTGCTTTGGTGGATTGCCTCTCGGGGAGGTATGATGGATGAACTAGTATAGTGGTCTCGAGCCTCGCGAGGGCGTTCAAGTGGTGTTCTTGGCTCCTAGCCTTGTCTTGTGTTGGTGTGTCCCCCTCTCTACGGTGCAGCCTAATCTCTATATATAGCAGTGGCCCGGGTCCTCTTCCCTTATCACAATGGCGGGAAGGGATCCCACAACGGCCAAATTTGAAGAGGACAGGAGTACATCCCCGCCTGTCCAAAGGTGGTCTTCGCCTGCAAAGTAGCTGTCGATGATGCAGAGGTGGGCTCGGCGATGACATCCGCCCTGTGGGGCTCGTGGTCGTGGTCTTGTTGCACCGGAATGGAAACCTTTGGGAGGCGCTTTGGGAACCTACGTACGTCCCTGCTCCCTTTGCACCAAAGGGGAAACTGCACCGCCTGGCGCGCTGGCGCCCGTCTGTCCTTCCTTGCATCATCCTTGACTCCTGAGGCCGGGTTCTGCATAGGGATCTCCACCGCTCCGGAGGGGGCCTGAGGAGGCCCACCCCCTGCTGGTCTTGATGCTGTTCTCCCTCGTGAGCCTGGGGTCCTCGCGAGGGCCTTGTCTTGAGTAGAGTCGCGCCAGGCCATGTTTGGCTGACGAGGTGGGCCATGCCCTAGGCCGCAGGCAGGCAGGTTTGGGTACCCCCGTTCCCAGAATGCCGACAACAAGTACTCGCCTTGAGCTCTACAACCTATATCACGAGGCAAAAGGAATGTTGTATAAGACACATTGTCGAGGTTCGTCTAACGACTTTGCGCACACATGGGAGTTGGCACGTTCTGCTAGGAGCCGCTACCGACTATCGACTCGGGTCGTGTCCATGTGTACGTGAACCTATAGGGTCGCACACTTAAGGGATTGCAGCCCATTCGGATTGGATCCGAATGGAAAATGGGACTAGACTAGTCATGGGCCTCAAGTGTTGAGCCCACCTCGGAGGTCTATATAAAGGGGAGTGGGCGCACATTTCATGGTTGATCTTTTTCCACCCATCGACAGCCACCGCCACTCTCCACGCCACCATGTCGTGCGATCGGACCTAGCAGTCTACCGCCCGACGCTGCCCCCGTACGTGTGGATACCTTGGAGGCATAGCATCTACGGTGCTTGGACGAACCGTTCAAGGGATCCGTGACGAACCGTTCGAGGGATCCGCGAGGAGCTGTTCATGGGAAATCATTGCTCATGGGAGATCGGCTACAAGAGGAAGAAACGAATCAGCTGATCGACTGCACGCATCACCAACTCTACTTCCGCTGCGGTGACTGCGCGTCTAGTGGTAAACCCGGGATCTATTTCCAGCAGCATGTTCTTGGGTGCGCGGTAGAATTTTTTTATTTCGCACTAGCGTAGCGTACCGCGTGTTCGAACAGTGGTATCAGAGCCTCCGCTGTGTGGTGATAGATTTGGTGATTTGCATATGAGATATGCAGATCATTTCAGGTGCGGGTCGATGAGATCGACCGTGCACGTCAGTGTTGACGGTTGGTTTCGTGATCTTGCTTCCGTGATCGTGGTGGATAGGTCGTGACACGAATTACACCTAGCGGTCGGTTTCCGCCATCGGGGTAGATAGTGGAACGTAAATCCAGATGCAGCACGCGAAGATCAATGAGATTGATCGAACCGGAGCAAAGATCGACACCGTGGAAATGTGATTTCCGCAGTGCTGAAATCTGTTGGAGGAGTCACAGTAAAACGGGCATAACTTTTGCATACGAACTCCGTTTTCGCTCCACGACCTGTCAAACTGAACAGCACGAAAAGATGCATTTGACCTTAAATGCTTTGCCATTTTTGGCTATATTTTCCTGGTCAAAATCCTCTTGGAAAATAGAGTTTCGGACGGTTTTATTTTCGGCGGTAGAACGTCTGACTTGTTTTTGCAGGGAATGCTTGTGATTTGGTATAGCCCATGAATGATGCTTGTAAATTATTAAATCATGACCTGCGTGTCATGAGTGCAGCAACCGGCTGTAGCCATATGGTTGTCCCATTATTAAATGCGTGTCAACATGAGATGCCTTGTAATGTAATTTACTCTCATAGCTATTAGTTTGTAATAGCATAGTATCTTATGTAACACTTGGCGGTTGACACCATGTGTGGAGATGGAGATCACCACAAGGGCAACCATGCATGGAGATGGAGATCTCCATGGGCATGCAGTGCACGTGGAGATGAAGATCACCATGCGTTGATGAAAGGGGCTATAACATATCACACACATATATATACTGCATGTGAAAGTTTATCCCTTCTATGCGCCCTTCTTTTGCATGATAGATGCTTTAAGTAGGGTGATCCCTCAAAGAATGTCAAGTAAAATTGCCTCCCCAATTGTTGCATCATCACATGTTGAGTATTTTTAGTGGTGGGCCTATAAAATTAGGGTGCTGCTAATTCTCCTTAATGTTGTGTGTTTGTGTCGGACACTTACTAGCGAAGCATTGGTTAACTTGTCGTGGCTATCAAAACTGTTTTGGGCCTCGAGGCATAAGAGTTGGCGTGGCATGAGATGTCTCCAACAAACAAGAGTCATATAGAGATACGATTAGCTAGTGTTGCTTGCCAAGTGATCTAGTCTTCTAGCGGTGATGCAAAAGCTCACTAGTTGACATGTGGATCTTGGATCTTGATTCGCTAAGAATTAATGGAGGGATGTTGATTTTAGTGGGAGTAATGTTCTTATTAAAATATTTAATTTGAATTACTCTTTATGAATACATGTCTTAGTGTTTTGCATATTTCTGTTGTAGATCAAGCACCACCTGCTCAACCCAGTTTTTCATTGAAATCAATCCTAGCAAAGGATAAACTGAATGGAACAAATTTTACCACCTAGTATAGAAATCTGAGAATTGTTCTCAGGCATGATAAAAAGGAACATGTTCTAGAGAAACCCCTTCCAATGGAACCTGCCGAGAATGCTAAGGCCACGGCTAGGAATGCCCACCAGAAACTCGTTGATGAGTCAAACGAGATCAGCTGTCTCATGCTGGCTTCTATGGATCCTGATCAGCAGCAACACTTCGAAAACATTGAGGCTTTCGATATGATCAAGAACCTCAAGAGCATGTTTCAGATGCAGGCAAGGACCGAAAGGTTCAACGTCTGGCGATCCTTGATGGATTGTAAGCTGAAAGAGGGCGATCCACTGGGCCCGCATGTGATCAAGATGGTTGGATACATGCAAGCTTTGGATCGGTTAGGCTTCCCACTTGGGGACGAATTGTCCACGGATACAATTCTGGCTTCTCTTCCGACTAGCTATGGGGCGTTCATCTCGAACTTCCATATGCACGACATGGAAAAGAAGCTCACTGAATTGCATGGGATGCTAAAAGTGGCAGAGCAGGATATCAAGAAAGGCACGCATCAAGTGTTGATGGTGCAGAACACAACAAAGTTCAAGAAGAGCTGGTCCAAGAAAAAGACTAAGGCAAAGGGCAAGGAGGCAACTCCTACTGTCGCCGCCGCGCCCAAGTCCGGACCAAACACGAGAACCGTTTGCTTTTACTGCAAGGAAACCGGTCACTGGAAGAGGAACTGCAGCAAGTGGCTTGCCCAGATAGGCAAGAAGACTGGAAGTGTGACTTCTTCTTCAGGTACACTTGTTGTATATGTTATAGACATTTTTCTTGCTTATATTTCTAGTAGCTCTTGGGTATATGATACCGGACCGGTTGTTCACATATGCAACTCGATGCATGGGCTAAGAAGGACTAGGAATGTTGCAAGAGGAGAAGTTGACATACGCGTCGGGAATAAAGCAAGAGTTGCTGCATTAGCCATCGACACCATGCAACTTAATTTACCTTCAGGATTTGTAATGGAACTTGATAATTGTTATTATGTTCCTGCATTAAGTTGAAACATTATTTCGGCCTCATGTTTGATGAGGCAAGGTTATGAATTCAGTATTAAGGACAATGGTTGTTCTATTTACTTGAATAAAATGTTTTATGGCTTTGCGCCTGTTGTGAATGGGTTATTTGTATTAGATATTGAAGGTGAATCGGTCTATAACATAAATGTCAAGAGGCATAAGCCTAACAAGATAGATCCGACTTACATCTGGCATTGTCGACTAGGACACAATAGTCAAAAGCGCATGAAGAAGCTTCATGATGATGGAATTTTGACTTCATTTGATTTTGAATCATTTGAGACATGTGAGTCTGCCTACTCAGCAAGATGACTAAGACTCCTTTTGCAAAGAGTTGTGAGAGGGCGTCAGAGCAATTGGAACTTATACATAGTGATGTATGTGGACCAATGAGCACGACAACTAGAGGTTGTTTCCAATACTTCGTGACTTTTACCGACGACTTTAGTAGATGTGGATATGTCTACTTGATGAGGCACAAGTCAGAAACTTTTGAAAAGTTCAAGGAGTTTCAGAATGAAGTGGAAAATCAACTCGGCAAGACAATCAAGCTTCTACGATCTGATCGTGGCGGTGAGTATATGAGCCAGGAGTTTGATGATCATCTGAAGAACCGTGGAATAGTTAAACAACTTACTCCTCCTGGTACGCTGCAAAGAAATGGTGTGTCGGAACGGAGGAATCAGACTCTGTTAGACATGGTCCGATCGATGATGAGTCCGTCGGATTTACACTTGTAATTTTGGGGATATGCTCTAGAAACCACCACTTTCACTCTAAACAGGGTACCATCAAAGTCCGTAGATAAGACACCATATGAGATATGGACAGCAAAGAGTCATAGCTTGTCTTTTCTAAAGATTTGGGGTTGTGAAGCATATGTCAAGCAACTCAAGTCGGACAAGCTCACACCCAAGTCGGACAAGTGCATATTCGTGGGATATCCAAGGGAAACCTTGGGATATTACTTTTACAACCGTGAAGAGGGCAAAGTGTTTGTCGCTCGACATGGAGTTTTCCTTGAGAAAGAGTTTCTCAATCGGAAGGCTAGTGGGAGGTCGGTCCGACTCGAAGAAACTCGAGAGCCACACGGGGACGTTTCGACAGGTGATTCAATCACGCCGGAGTTAGCCAGGGAACCCGTGGTGGAATCGGCGCCGGTTCCACGTAGGCCGGAAAGGTTGCGCAATATGCATGACTGCAATGTGTTGTTCTTGGAGAACAACGAACCGACCACGTATGCGGAAGTGATGGTGAGCCTTGATTCTGAGTTATGGCTTGAGGCCATGAGATCCGAATTAAAGTCCATGGATGACAATCAAGTTTGGAACTTGGTTGATCCGCCAGATGGCGTTCGAGCCATTGAGTGCAAATGGATCTTTAAGAAGAAAACTGATATGGATGGAAATGTTATAGTCCATAAGGCTCGACTTGTCGCTAAAGGTTATCGACAAGTTCAAGGAGTTGACTATTGTGAGACTTACTCACCGATAGCGATGCCTAAATCAATTCGGATCATTCTTTCTATAGCTGCGTATTTCGACTATGAGATATGGCAGATGGATGTCAAAACAGCTTTCCTTAATGGACATTTAACTGAGGACGTGTATATGACACAACCCGAGGGTTTTGTAGATCCAAATAATGCTGGCATGGTATGCAAGCTTCAGAGATCCATTTATGGATTGAGGCAAGCATCTTGGAATTGGAACATTCATTTTAATGAAGCGGTCAAAGAGTTTGGCTTCATCAAGAACGATTATTATAATTGTGTATTCAAGAAGGTCAGTGGGAGCTCAGTTGCATTTCTGATCATGTATGTGGATTACATATTGTTGATTCAAAATGATTTTCAAATGCTTGAATCTGTCAAGGACTCATTGGAAAATAGTTTTTCGATGAAAGACTTGGGAGAAGCAGCTTATATTCTGGGAATCAAGATCCATAGAGATAGATCGAGAAGGCTTATTGGATTAAGCGAAAGTACGTATATAGACAAGGTATTGAAGCGGTTCAACATGCAAGATGCCAAGAAAGGGTTCTTGCCCATGTCACATGGCATTAGTGTTAGCAAGACTCAGAGTCCTTCGACTGCTGATGAGCGAAGACGCATGGATGGGACTCCGTATGCTTCGTCTCTTGGGTCCATCATGTTTGCAATGGTATGTACTCGTCCCGATGTTAGCTTTGCTCTAAGAGTAGTAGGTAGATACCAGGCTAATCCAGGTGAGAGTCACTGGACAGCAGTAAAGAATATCCTTAAATACTTGAGAAGGACAAAGGATATGTTCCTGGTTTATGGAGGTGAGGATGAGCTCATTGTAAAGAGTTACACAGATGCTAGTTTCCAAACCGATAGGGATGATAGTCGATCACAATCTGGGTTTGTGTTCATTCTGAACGGAGGAGCAGTGAGCTGGAGGAGTGCCAAGCAAGATACGGTAGTTGATTCTACAATGGAGGCTGAGTACATTGCGGCTTCTGAAGCTGCAAAAGAAGGTGTTTGGGTGAAGAATTTTATTTCTAATCTTGGAGTGGTTCAAGACTCGTCCAATCCATTGGACCTCTATTGTGATAATAGTGGTGCTATGGCACAAGTCAAGGAACCACGGAACCATCATAAAACCCAACACATAGGCAGGCATTTTAACCTCATGTGCGACATTGTCGAGAGAGGCGATGTAAACATATGCAAGATACACACGGATGCAAATGTTGCTGATCCATTAACGAAGCCTCTCCCGCAGTCGAAGCATGAGATGCACATGAGGTCCATGGGCATACGATGCCTAGATGATTGACTCTAGTGCAAGTGGGAGACTGTTGGAGATATGCCCTAGAGGCAATCATGTGATGATTTCGTTTCCTATGTATTCATGAGTATTTTGAATTGTCCTTGAACATCATCAGTGATATGTATCAATAGGTATGTGACTTATTTGTGAGACTATATATAGTATGATGATTGTTCTAATAGTCCCTAGTTGTTAAGGTTATGCAGACACATATCCTTTACTAGTATACGATTCAGTTGATGACAACATTTCACAAGTCATGTGCATAGAGATGCTAAACTGATAATATGGACTCGGGGATTGAGATCACCGAGTCGGACAGACCCACTTTGAGACACAGGGAGATAATGTTATCTGTTAGTCTCAAGTACAATGTATATGCCATGTCCTAGACCTAAGGTCATCGCATGTTCTCGGGATGAGGATCGACTTACTTAGGGTCTATCAAACGCTACTCCATAACTGGGTAGTTATAAAGGTAGCTTTCGGGTGAGTCGTGAGACATGTCGCGAGACATGGTTAACCAAGATGGGATTTGCCCCTCCATGAGGAGAGATATTCTATGGGCCCTCTCATGTGATCATATTCAGAAAGCATGGCCATGCGACATGGGTTAAGTGTTAACCCAGTTCGGGAATCTACATCACGGTTTCGAGAAGAGATGTCGAGCTACCACAAGGGTGACAAGTACTCGCCTTGAGCTCTACAACCTATATCATGAGGCAAAAGGAATGTTGTATATAAAACATTGTCGAGGTTCGTCTACGACTTTGTGCACACATGGGAGTTGGCACGTTCTGCTAGGAGCCGCTACCGACTATCGACTCGGGTCGTGTCCATGTGTACGTGAACCTATAGGGTCGCACACTTAAGGGATTGCAGCCCATTTGAGTTGGATCCGAATGGAAAATGGTACTAGACTCGTCGTGGGCCTCAAGTGTTGAGCCCACCTCGGAGGTCTATATAAAGGGGAGTGGGCGCACCTTTCAAGGTTGATCTTTTTCCACCTGTCTACAGCCACCGCCACTCCCCACGCCACCATGCCGTGCGATCGGACCTAGCAGTACGCCGCCCGACGCAGCCCCCGTACGTTGTCGGGACCCCGATTCTAAGCCATATGAATCCTGTCGGCATTCTGGGAACGGGGGTACCTAGACCTGCCTGCTGCGGCCCAGGGCATGGCCCACCTCACGAGCCAAGCACAACCTGGCATGGTCCCACTCAAGACAAGGCCCTCGCGAGGGCCCTGAGCTCGCGAGGAAGAACAGCACCAAGACCAACGAAGGACGGGCCTCCTGAGGCCCCCTCCGGAGTGGCGGAGATCTCTATGCAGAACCCAGCCTCAGGAGTCAAGGATGACGCAAGGAAGGACAGGCGGGCGCCAGCGCGCCAGACGGTGTAGTTTCCCCTTTGGTGCAAAGGGGGCAAGGACGTACGCGGGTTCGGAAAGTGCCCCCCAAAGGTTTCCATTCCGGTGCAACAAGACCACGACCACGAGCCCAGCAGGATGGATGTCATCGCCGAGCCCACCTCTACATCATCGACAACTACTTTGTAGGCGAAGACCACCTCTGGACAGGGCGAGGATGTACTCCTGTCCCCCTTTGAATTTGGCCGTTGTGGGATCCCTTCCCACCATTGCGATAAGGGAAGAGGACCCGGGCCACTGCTATATATAGAGGCTAGGTTCCACCATAGAGGAGGGGGCGAGAGAGCGAGAGGGAACACACAGACACCCAACAAAGCTGAGAGCCGAGAACACCACTTGAGCGCCCTCGCGAGGCACCTCATCATTGTACTAGTTCATCCACCACACCTCCTCGAGAGGCAATCCACCAAAGCAGGAGTAGGGTATTACGCTTTGCAACAACCCGAAACTGGGTAAATCATCATGTACATCTGCTTCCTCGTCATCGTGCGAGTTCATCGTCCTAACCATAAGGTAGCGAGCTAGGTAGGGCGAGCCTGCAGGGGATCTTCGCACACGCCCCTGTGTTCGAACTTCTTTGGGTTTTGCGGAGCCCGAAATCCAACATTTGGTGCGCCAGGTAGGGGGCGGGTCGAAGCTTCCCCACTCACGGCGATAAACGAGCCCCGGCTCGACGATCCCATGGCGGCCGAAATACCCGTTGTTGAACGGCCCTCGGCGCGCGATAGCGCCATGGCGCGCGGGGCCGGCCCCGTGGTCGCGTGCATCCTTGGCGGATCATAGGCGCCCACCTCCGGTCGCCAGATCAAGCAGTTCTTCTGCCGCGCAGGAGCGATTCGGCCACGGTTCGAGCCCACACCGCCTCGGACGTGGCCGGAGACTGACATCACCTTCGGCCCTGACGACCACCCCAAGACAACGATGGCCGCCGAAATGCTCCCCATGTTGAGCACGCGGACCATAAGGGGCGTGGCCGTCTCCAGGACCCTCATAGACGGTGGCGCCGGCCTCAACGTCATCTCCGTGGAGGCCTTCGACGCGCTGCAGCTACCCCGTGACCAACTCACGCCTTCAAGGCCCTTCTCTAGGGTGGTCGGGGGATCCGTCGTCCCCATGGGGCGGGTGCGCCTCCCCGTCACCTTCGGCACCCGCTCCAACTTCCGCACCGAGCAGATCGATTTCGATGTCGCCCACATCCATCTCCCGTACAACGCAATACTCGGCTACCCCGCCCTCGCCCAGTTCATGGCGGCAACGCACCCGGGCTACCACATCGTCAAGATGCCCGGGAGTAGCGACATCCTCACCGTCGTGGGGGATGTCAGGGACATGTCCCACGCACTCAAGCTCGCCTACAAAGCAGCGGCCGCGGCGCGCCCCGGTGCCGGGGACACCGCGCAAGCCACAGAGGGCTCCGGGGGTGACCTCGACGTTGCGCCGGTAAAGAAGAGGCAGTTGTTCTCTCAGAGCCGGGTGGAGACGAAGCAGGTGCCAGTGGACGAAGGAAACCCTGGCCCTACCTTCACCATCGGTGCCGACTTGCCCAAGGAATAAGAGGAGGCGTTGGTGGCCTTCCTCCGCGCAAAATGAAAGCACATTTGCTCCGTTGGTGGTTTTGGTAATTAATAACAACATATAAGTCATTGAACTAATGTTTCCACTAAGTATAATTCAGGAAAAGTTCAATGATAGGATTGGCAAAAGGATTGTGGAAATACCCCAAGATGCAAGGAAATGGATTGGCAAAGCTTCAAGCAAGAGGACTCTACATTTTACTTTGTGAGAAATCACTTTGAGTCCATAGGAAAGCCAATACTATTAAAAGGGGGTAAGGTACTGTTGGTGAACAAAATGCTCATACATGCACAAGTGATAGTCACCAAAAACACCCACAAGCTCTTCCACAAAAGTCTGTCCAAAGTCAAATATCCAAAATCGGTGCAACCAACACTTTCCACTCGGTGCCACCGATTCCCATACTCAGACAGACATTAGCCAAACCCTAGCCTTTCGGTGCAACCAATTCTGCTTCGGTGCCACCGAGTTTAGGTTGCCAACTTTCTGTTACGCAAATTCACAATATCGGTCCCACCGAGATTGTTGGATCGGCGTCACCGAGATTGGGCAATCTGACCGTCGTTCACCTTATCGGTGCAACCGAGTTTCCTATATCGATCTCACCGAGATTCAAAAGTTGCCACCTTTTGGTCACTTCGGTACCACCGAGATTAACACATCGGTGTCACTGAGTTGGTCATTTTGTGTGTAACGGTTGGATTTTTGGGGATGCCTATATATACCCCTTCACCACCACCTACTCGAAAGAGAAGCACTCAGAACTATTCCATGCTTGGCCCATCCAGTTTTCTGAGAGAGAGCCACCTACCCTTGTGTTGAGGTCAAGATCATCCACTCCAACCATATGGATCTTGATTTCTAGCCTCCCCAATTTGCTTTCCACCAATCCCATCTCTTCCACCAAGCCAAATCTGTGAGAGAGTGATTATGTGTTGAGGAGTCTATCATCTTGAAGCACAAGAGCAAGGAGTTCATCGACATTACCGAGCCTATTACCTTTTGGAGGGTGGTGCCTCCTAGATTGGTTAGGTGTCGCTTGGGAGCCTCCTACTTCGTGTTGTGGAGTTGAACCAAGAAGTTTGTAAGGGCAAGGAGATTGCCTACTTCGTGAAGATCTACCCATAGTGAGGCTAGTCCTTCATGGACGGAAGCCGTTATGGAATAGTCAAGGTTGCTACTTCGTGGACCCTTATGGGTGGAGCCCTCCGTGGACTCTCGCGACCGTTACCCTCCGTGGGTTGAAGACTCCATAAACGTGGATGTACGATAGCACCACCTATCGGAACCACGGGAAAAATCATCGTGTCTACAATTGCGTTTGATCCTTCTACCCTTCCTTTCTACTCATGTTTGTTATTACTTTCCGCTGCTATACTCTTAGACATGCATGTGTAGGGTGTACTTGACTTACCATGAATGCTAAAACTTGCCAACTATAAAATTGGGAAAAGGTAGAAATTTTATTTGGTCAAGTAGTCTAATCACCCCCCCTCTAGACATACTTTCGGTCCTACAAGTGGTATCAGAGCTTTGGTCTCCATTGCATTGGTCTCACAACCTAGGAGAGTATGGCGTCTAGTGAGGGAAATTATCACCGTAGTGGTCCGTACTTTGATGGCACAAATTTTGCTAGTTGGAAGCACAAAATGAAAATGCATATTCTTGGTCATAACCCCGCCGTATGGGCTGTTGTTCGTGTTGGCTTGCAAGTTGAATTCTTTGGTGATGGAAAGGAACCGGATCGTGAAGCGACCGCGGATGAATTGAAGATGTTGCAATACAACGCTCAAGCATGTGACATTCTCTTCAACTGCCTATGCCCCGAAGAATTCAACAAAATCAGCCGTCTTGAGAACGCAAAAGAGATTTGGGATACTTTGGTTGATATGCACGAAGGAACCGAGTCCGTGAGAGAATCCAAGTTAGATGTTCTTCAAAGTCAGCTTGACAAGTTCAAGATGAAGGATGGTGAAGGAGTCGCAGAGATGTACTCTAGGCTAGCTCTCATCACTAATGAGATTGCCGGCTTAGGAAGTGAAGAAATGACCGACAAATTCATGATCAAGAAGATACTTAGAGGTTTGGATGAGAGATACGACACCGTGTGCATATTGATCCAAATGATGCCCAACTACAAAGATCTCAAGCCTACGGAAGTCATTGGAAGGATTGTTGCTCATGAGATGACACTCAAAGACAAAGAAGAGCTTCACAACAAGTCTAGCGGTGCTTACAAAGCCACAAGTGATGCTCCCGCAACTTCAAGCGACAACCTTGTCACCAATGAAGAGATAAGCCTCATGGTCAAGAAATTCAACAAGTTCTACAAGAATAGAGGCAAAGAACGAAGCTCCAACTCAAGATATGATGAGAAGTGTTCGTCAAGTCGTGACCGCAACTGCTACAATTGTGGGAATCCCGAACACTACTCCAATGAGTGCACGGCTCCCTACAAACGAAGAGAAGAGTCACCTCGATGACGAAGCTCAAGGAATGAATCACCTCAAAGAGAGAGAAGGAGTAGAGATGATCGTTATGAACGAAGACCCTCAAGGAGAAGTAGAGATTCGGAGAAGAAGGACAAGTACACCAAGAGCTACACAAGAAGAAAACATCAAGCTCATGTTGGTGAATGGGTTTCCAGCTCCGACTCCGACAACAAATCCGAGAGAAGCTATCACTCCGACTCTGACTATAGTCAAGATGATGGTGTTGCCGGAATTGCTCTAGTGACTACCAACTCCTATGATCTATTTGATTCACCAAATGAAGGGAGTGGAAGTTGCTTCATGGCTAAAGGCCCCAAGGTATCACACCCCGAGTATCTTGATTTTAATAGTGATGAAGATGATTTGCTTTGTGATGATGACTTGCTCTTTGATAAAACTAGTGATGTTAGTCAAAATGAACTTGATAATTCTCATGCTAGTCAAGATGAGTCAATTGCTGATGATAAGATGAAAATAGAACAACTAACTAAAGAACTAAACACTCTTAAGTTAGCTCATGAATCTACTCTCGAAGATCATAGAGAGCTTGTAAAAACTCATGAGAAGCTATGCTTCGAGAAGCTCAACTTGGAGCAAGAGCATGAGTTTCTTAAAGCTATCAATGACGATCTCCGAAAGAAGACTTCATCTTATCTAGCCAAACGACTACTCTTGTCTACATTCATGCCTCAAGTTAAAACTAAGCAAACTAGTAACAAAGGCAAGAATGGTTCTTCATCTAGTAGCAACAATAAAAATGGTAAACCTAATGATGTTGCTTCTGGTAGTTCTATTGATTCCACTAATGATGATTCTCTTAGCCAAGTTACACTTGAGCAAGAAAATGCTTTATTGAAAGGAATTATAGAGAAAGGTATCTACAAGAGTCTTGCCGGGTGTAAGCAATTTGAGGAAATTGTACGCAAGCACGGAGTATACCGAAAGAACCATGGTGTTGGCTACTTCAACGCTAATGGAGTTGAATGGCAAGAAGGTCAATACCCCAAGCCCAAGTTTGTTCCTCAAAAGGAGAAGTATGAAAATACTCTTCCCAAGGGAACAAACACTCAATATGACCTTCCACCACAAGACCACAAGCTCTAGGGCAAGAACAAGCTTCAAGAGGACGTTGACTCATATGAAGATGAATCCCTAGCTTTGGTGGAGTGGGTTCCCAAGGCTGCTTCAAGCTCAACTTCTACAAAGGCTACTTCAACACCAAGGATCCCCATCAACTTGATGTGGGTCCCCAAGAAGAAGAACTAGAGAGTTCTTGAGGGGTGACTCCGCCAATGAAATTCACTCACATTCATTATTGGCAAGAACTATTTGCAATCAACATCAACTCTATGCAATAGTTCAAGGAGTCACACATTCCCTCAAAGGTAAGCAAGGGACAAGGTAATCAACAAATCAATGGACATCATTACACATGCTTTGCACTCCATGTCCATAGATATCCTGTATTTGTTTCTTGTGTGTTGGGACTAACCCATGTAGGTGAGAAGAGTAAGGAAACAATAAGGATGCTCCCAACTCTTGGTGATCTTCATCAACCTTGAGCATCTACCACTACCTCACGAACATGAAGTCTTCATCGACAAAACCCTAGGTTAGTTTATCCCTCCTATGGGGGGATGTCACATCAAGGGGGAGCTTTACTCTAAGACTTGAGTTAAAGCATCTCTTAGAATGTGACAACATTAAATGCTTTATGTAAAAGTGGTAACCCCACTTGTGCTTAAACGATGAGTATGACCTATGATCAAGTATTCTTACTTGGCTCCTAAGTCAATATACTCATATATAGATGACTTCGTCATCGCCCAAGTGCTTGTTAGATGCTAGTATGTATGTGCATGTTTGTCATGATTTCATTTGACATCTTATTATGTGAGCATGTTGGTCTGCATTTATTTACTCATTCGAGGACATCCAATTGTTGCTATTTGGCTTTTGATTTATCTTTTGCCAATTGGATGGACAAGAATGCCTAGGACCACTCTCTAGCTATCTATGCTTTCTCACCTCATATTCCATTCATGCTGCATCACAAAATTTGAACAAGTACTTTTCGACCCCTCTGTGTGTGGAGCACTCGGAGTTCCGTATCGACAAGGACTGACCATTAAAACCTCCCAAGTGCATCTCGGTGGAACCAACCCACAATTCTCGGTCTCACCGAATGCCTAGGGTTGATCTGGTTTTCAATCTCGGTACTACCGATTCCATATTCTTGGTTACACCGAGTTTCCCTGTCAACTGATAGTTGAGGAACTCGGTGACACCGAAAATTTAGAATCGGTGACACCGATAGTGAGGGGTATATATGCTGTGGACCCGACGTTTCGAAATTCAATCTTCAAACCGTCGTGCCCCAGAACCCTAAGCTGCCGCAAAGGACCCCCTTGGTCGTCGCCCTTGTCTCCCCGCGCTCCTCTGCCGCTGGGATCCTCGTCGTCGATGGGCATCTATGCCGCCATCGCCGCCGTAGCGGATCCGTCGCCAAGTTAGGGTACGGATTCGATTTTTTCCTGCGCTCCCCGTCCGATTCTTGCGCAATGAAATTGATTTTATCTATAAGCCATTGTTTGCACATCTTTCTATCCATGAGAAAAGTCCATAGATTAGCGAATGATGGATTTTTTAGGTTTTGCCGTCCGCCTCATGAATCTCGGTAGAACCGATGCAAAATAATCGATATCACCGATTTTGTTTTCTGGCACACTGAGAACACCTCGGTGGAACCGAGTGCTATTTTCGATGTAACCGAGAATGGTGCCAAGTTCCTGGAAAGCAGGTTGTTTGTCTCGGTGGGTCCGAAAATTTTGTCTCGGCTGTACGGAAATACATTTGGCAGAATGCACAATTTGAGAAATCTTAAGTTCAAACTTTCAAAAGCAGTTGTACTTTTTGTGATGACTCATCTTCTTCTACTCCTCTATACTCTATTTACAGGGTCAGTATGTCAAGTGCTGAGGACAGTGAGAACAACTTCCAAGAGGAGAACATTGTCATGAGTTTAGGCACTAGTCCTGAGTCCAGTTCCCCTTCAGATCCAGGCACTTCCAGTTCTCATGGGTTGCCCAAGGCTGCTACTAGGGCCAGGAAGAAGCTGAATTCAGATGAGGAGGATTTAGATTTTGTGCCAGAGGAGATTCTTGCCAAGAAGCAAGAGAAGGCTGCTAAGAAGTCTGCAAATGAAGCCACTTCTTCAAGGAGGACTGTCAGCAAGGTATATGCTAGCTCTGAAGCTATGAGAGCACCTGAGAGTGCTAGGGCTACCATGACTGTTGATCCCCCAAGGAAATCTTTGCCTAAGAAGGCAGGGGAGAAGAAGAGAGCTAGGAAGAGGATTGTCTATGTCACTGGTAGGCAAACATCCATGTATGAAGATCTAGAGGAGGCTGCTCGTGCTGCTGCTGAGGAGGAGGAAGAACATGTTGAGAAGGCCCCTCCCAAGAAGAAAAAGAAGCTTATGGCTGATGCTATGCCAAAGACTGGCACATCCAAGAGCACCAAGTCTGCCCCCAAGAAGGCTGCTGCTGAAAAGCCCAAGAAGTTATCCAGACAGATTCCAGCTTCTGAAAAGAACAAGGGAACTACCTCCAGAGTTGAGGATGAAGATGCTATGTCTGCTTTGATGAAGCTTAGACCACACCTTCCTGAGCATAATGCCAGCCATCTGCTTGCTGAAGATATGAAGAAGAGGAAGGATTCTGGTTTGAGGGCATGGAGAGCTATTGATCCATATGCCCAAAGGAGAAAGACAGTTGTGGACTACAGATTCTATACCAAGGAGCAACAGGATTTCTATGAGACTGTGCTGCTTGACAAGAGTCTAGCTGTGAGCGACATGACATATGTTGACTGGAAATTCATCAAGGAGAATGAAGATTACTTTCCAAATGTTCAAGACAACTTTCACTGCATTGGTTTGGATGAGTTTGTTGGCAGAGAGTTTACAGCATGGAATGATGAGATGATCATGCAATTCTACCCCACTGTTCATTTCTGTGGAGATGGTAGGATTGTATGGATGACTGAAGGAGCTAGATATGAATCCACTGTTGATGATTGGGCTGCCATCTTAGGAGTCCCAGAGGTGCAGGATGGTGACTTGGATGTCTACTCTGAATCCAAGGAGAGCCACAATGATATGGCCAACATGTACAATGAGATTCCTGCTGCACATGTGAAGTCTCACAGGCTAGGTTCTATCTATTTCCTCCAAGCTGTCCTCCGTACCATGAACACCATTTTGAGGCATACTTTGATGCCCAAGTTAGGAGATGAGAAGATGATCCGAGGCTACTCCATCAACATGCTGATCCATCTTGACAGACACACCAGGATTAGAGTCATGGACTTGATTGTAGAGACAGTGAAGAGGGTGACTGCTGATCAGAAGTGCTCTTGCTGCTATGCACCCTATATCCAGATGCTTATCAACTCCAAGCTGGAGAAGCACATCTTTGCTCTGGACAGACCCCACTTGCCCCTACAGCCAGATTTAGAGGACAACATTGTGGTGATGGACCCAGAACATCCCATATCAGCTGCAGCTCAAGCACATGCAGAGGCAGAGGCAGCTAGAGCCACTAGTGCTCAGGTCCCTAGATCCAGGAACGAGCAAATGGATCTGTTGATATCATCAGTTCAGGGCATGCAGAAGGACATTAAGGACATTTTGAACAATCAAAACAGTCTTGTTAGGATCTTTGAGAACAGAATCAAGACCCTTAATGATAAGGTGGATGGGCTGACCAAGACAGTCAATGAGCTTAATAAGGAAGTTGACTCTGTGCCTCTTCCCCACTCTTCAGATGATGATGATGAGGAGGAGGATGACTCACCTCTCAGGCCAGGCACACAATTCACTACCCAGGACAGATCAGCCATAGTGCCAGCTCCAGACTTGAGGCCCTCTTCATCAGCTCCTGCTACTGTCACCTCAGCTCCATCAGCTCCAGTTCCTCCAGTTGCTACTCCAACTCCATCCACGACATCGGCAGAGATCTTCGCCGACACAGTTCTCTCGACTCCTTCATCAACAACCGGAGGAGATCAGCCCAAGAATGTTTAGCTATGTCTCTTTGAACTTTTTGGTAACTTGTTGCCAAAGGGGGAGAAGTGTATATAGATCTTTAGGCTTCGAGTGAGAGAGCGTTTGGTTTTTATCACTTTTTCCAAAACAATTGTCTTTTGATGTGTTTGTGTTGAACCTTTGTTGGTGTTTTGATCATACGCTTAATGTGTGCTGCTACTATTTCCTATCATTATGCTACTTATGAGATGATCTTTCACCTTTGCTTGATTGTGTTGTGATATGATGTTCACTCTTATTATTCTCGCACACCACCAAGATGTATGTGACATGGAAGAAGTGCCCCATGTACCTAATCGATTGTGCATTTGCATTCAAACGCAAATTTAAAATAATGCACAAATTTAGGGGGAGCTCTTGCTTATCACATACTTCTCAAAGCGACGATTACATTCATTGATTATATCTTTGTCAAAGCTTTGATCTATATGTTGTCATCAATTACCAAAAAGGGGGAGATTGAAAGCACATTTGCTCCCTTAGTGGTTTTGGTAATTAATAACAACATATAAGTCATTGAACTAATGTTTCCACTAAGTATATTTCTGGAAAAGTTCAATGATAGGATTGGAAAAAGGATTGTGGAGATTGTGGAAATACCCCAAGATGCAAGGAAATGGATTGTCAAAGCTTCAAGCAAGATGACTCTACATTTTACTTTGTGAGAAATCACTTTGAGTCCATAGGAAAGCCAATACTATTAAAAGGGGGTAAGGTACTGTTGGTGAACAAAATGCTCATACGTGCACAAATGATAGTCACCAAAAACACCCACAAGCTCTTCCACAAAAGTCTGTCCAAAGTCAAATATCCAAAATCGGTGCAACCAACACCTTCCACTCGGTGCCACCGATTCCCATACTCAGACAGACATTAGCTAAACCCTAGCCTTTCGGTGCAACCGATTCTGTTTCGATGCCACCGAGTTTAGGTTGCCAACTTTATTTTATGCAAATTCACAATATCGGTCCCACCGAGATTGTTGGATCGGCGTCACCGAGATTGGGCAATCTGACCGTTGGTCACCTTATCGGTGCAACCGAGTTTCCTATATCGGTCTCACCGAGATTCAAAAGTTGCCACCTTTTGGTCACTTCGGTACCACCGAGATTAACACATCGGTGTCACCGAGTATGTCATTTTGTGTGTAACGGTTGGATTTTTGGGGATGCCTATATATACCCCTTCACCACCACCTACTCGAAAGAGAAGCACTCAGAACTACTCCATACTTGCTCCATCCAGTTTTCCGAGAGAGAGCCACCTACCCTTGTGTTGAGGTCAAGATCATCCACTCCAACCATATGGATCTTGATTTCTAGCCTCCCCAAGTTGCTTTCCACCAATCCCATCTCTTCCACCAAGCCAAATCTGTGAGAGAGTGATTGTGTGTTGAGGAGTCTATCATCTTGAAGCACAAGAGCAAGTAGTTCATCGAAATTACCGAGCCTATTACCTTTTGGAGGGTGGTGCTTCCTAGATTGGTTAGGTGTCACTTGGGAGCCTCCTACTTCATGTTGTGGAGTTGAACCAAGAAGTTTGTAAGGGCAAGGAGATCGCCTACTTCGTGAAGATCTACCCATAGTGAGGCTAGTCCTTCATGGACGGAAGCCGTTCTGGAATAGTCAAGGTTGCTACTTCGTGGACCCTTATTGGTGGAGCCCTCCGTGGACTCTCGCGACCGTTACCCTCTGTGGGTTGAAGACTCCATAAACGTGGATGTACGATAGCACCACCTATCGGAACCACAGGAAAAATCATCGTGTCTACAATTGCGTTTGATCCTTCTACCCTTCCTTTCTACTCATGCTCGTTATTACTTTCCGCTGCTATACTCTTAGACATGCATGTGTAGGGTGTACTTGACTTAGCATGAATGCTAAAACCTGCCAACTATAATATTGGGAAAAGGTAGAAATTTTATTTGGTCAAGTAGTCTAATCACCCCCCCTCTAGACATACTTTCGGTCCTACCCAAACAAGGACGCATTCGCGTGGAGCGCCTCCGACCTGGTGGGGGTCCCGAGGGACGTGATCGAGAACCACCTCATGGTGTGCCCGAATGCACGTCCGGTGAAGCGAAAGGCGAGGAGGCAAGCTCAGAAGAAGCAGGCAGTCATCGCCCAAGAGGTCGGCAAGCTAAAGGAGGTCGGGGTCATCCGGGAGGTGCGTTACCTAGAGTGGCTTGCTAACCCGGTAGTCATCCCAAAGAAGTGCGGGAAGGAGCGTATGTGCGTCGACTTCACGAGCCTCAACAAAGCCTTCCCCCAAGACCCATTCCCGGTGCTGCGTATTGATCAGATCGTGGACTCCACCTCGGAGTGCGACCTCCTGTGCTTCCTGGACGCATTCTCAGGCTACCATCAGATCAAAATGGCGGTGGAGGATGTTGAGAAGACGGCCTTCCTCACCTCGTGCAGAGTGTTCTGCTACACATGCATGCCCTTCGGGCTACGGAATGCCGGAGTGACCTTCCAGCGACTGATGTACATCGCCCTGGGGCCGCTGCTTAGGAGGAATGCCGAAGGTTACGTCCACGACATCGTGGTCAAGTCTAGGGAGGCCAAGACCCTGATCGAGGACTTGGAGGAGACGTTCGCCAGCCTGAGGGAGGTGAACCTGAAGCTCAACCCCGAGAAGTGCATCTTCGGGGTCCCATCGGGCAAGCTGCTCGGTTTTGGTGTCACACCGGGGAATCGAGGCAAACCCGGAGAAGGTCAAGGCAATAAACAAGATGAGCGCGCCCCAGACCCTCAAGGAAATGCAGAAACTGGCAGGTTGTGTGACCTCCTTGGGACCCTTCATCTCCAAGCTCGGCGAGCGGGCCTTGCCTTTCTTCAAGATCATGAAAAGGAAGGGCCCTTTCGAATGGACTCCAGAGGCAGACGCGGCCTTCGAGGAACTCAAGCAGTACCTCACGAGCCCGCCAGTGATGGTGGCGCCACGTCCTCGGGAGCCCCTGCTGCTATACTTGGCTGCCACCCCCACTCCGCCAGCGCTGCGTTGGTGGCGGTCAGGGAGGAGCGTGCTGACACGCGCGCCACATCGACGGGCGCCGGTGGGCCCCTTGACGCGGAGCAATGGGGCTCGCAGGAGGCCAAGGAGCCCGCTCCTCCCCAAGACAGAGCTCTTGAGGCCCCAGCCGCTCCGACAGACCCTGAGGCTCTCAATCCTCATGAGGCCCCAGCCATTCCGACGGCCCTGAGGCGCTCAATCCTCATGAGGCCCCAGCCATTCCGACGGCCCCTGAGGCGCTCAACCCTCATGAGGCCCCGGCCGCCCCGGCGGCCCACGAGGTGCTCAAGCCTTCTGAGCCCCCCACGGGGCAGGGCACCACAGGGGGCTTCACCCTCGTCGAACACCCAGTGTACTACGTCAGCACGGTGCTGCGGGACGTGCGCTCATGCTACCCCATGAAACAGAAGCTCCTCCTAGCGCTCCTTATCACTTCGAGGAAACTGCGCCACTACTTCCAGGGGCATCCCATCAAGGTCGTCTCTGCGTACCCCTTGGAGAAGGTCCTATGCAACCCCAACGCGGCAGGAAGAGTCGCCGAGTGGAACATCGAGCTGCAGGCCTTCAACATAGAGTTCAGCACGACCAGGGTCATCAAGGGAGCAGCCCTAGCAGACTTCGTGGCGGAGTGGATAGACGCCCCCGACCGGGGGCTGGACGGGAGCCAGTCCCTCACCCCTGGCGATGAGGCACCTGAGGGTTGGATCATGCATTTCGACGGAGCTTTCGCGCGCATGGGAGCATGGGCTGGGGTCGTGCTCATCTCCTCGACGGGGGACAAGCTCCACTACGCTATGCAGCTTTGTTTCGAGCATGGGGAAAAGGTCTCCAACAACATCGCGGAGTATGAGGGCCTCATTGCCGGCCTCAAGGCCGCGGCAGCCTTGGGGATCCAGCGCCTCACTATCAAGGGCGACTCCCAAATCCTCGTCAACTTCTCCAACAAAGAGTATACACCCAAGGACGAGCACATGGGAGCGTACTTGGAAGAGGTACGCAAGATTGAAAAACGATTTCAGGGCTTGGAATTGCAGCACATCCCGCGCGCTGCGAACAAGGAGGCTGATGACATCGCCAAGAGGGTGTCGCGCCGTGAGCCCCAGGAGCCGGGCGTCTTCGAGGAGCGACTCTTCAAGCCTTCCGCAGCGCCCTCAACCGAAGGTCTGGTGCCACGGAGTGAGGAGCTCCCTTCAACACCGCCCTTGGGGGCTCCGGACTATGGCCCGGCCTCAGGAGGCCAACTGCTCCTGGCACTGGAGCCTCAGGTCGACGACTGGATGCAGGAGTTCAGGGCGTACCTACTTCACGGCATGTTGCCGGAAAAGGGGGAAGACGCGGAGCGCGTAGCACGGCAGGCCACGGCTTACTGCTTGCAGGACGGTGACCTGTACCGCAGTCGCCCGAATGACGTTGCACTACGGTGCGTTTGCAAGGAACAGGGGCGCGAGCTCCTGGCCGACATTCACGGAGGAGACTATGGGCACCACTCCTTGTCGCGCACCCTTGTAGGAAAGGCATTCCGATCAGGCTTCTACTGGCCCTCGGCGCTTAACGACGCCATCGAGCTGGTCCGGTCTTGCGAGGCCTGCCAGTTCCACGCCAAGCAGATTCATCAGCCCGCGCAGGGCCTCCAGACCATCCCGCTCTCCTGGCCCTTTGCGGTCTGGCGGCTGGACATACTGGGGCCCTTCCCACGGGCAGTGGGCGGGTACCACTACCTCTACGTCGCCATCGATAAGTTCACCAAATGGGTGGAGGTGGAGCCCGTGTGCACCATACCATCCGGATCAGCCGTCAAGTTCATCAAGGGCCTCGTAAGCCGATTCGGCGTCCCCAACCGCATCATCACCGACAACGGTTCGCATTTCACAAGTAACCTCTTTAGGACCTATTGTGCTAACCTTGGAACGCAGATATGCTACGCCTTGATAGCCCACCCACGGAGCAACGGCCAGGCGGAGCGCGCCAATGCGGAGGTCCTGCGGGGCCTCAAGGCAAGGAGCTTCAAGAAGAAACTTGAAGCTTACGGCAGGGGTTGGGTCGATGAGCTTCAGTCCCTGCTGTGGTCCATCCGCACCACCGTGACTAAGCCCACCAGCGAGACCCCGTTCTTCCTCGTCTACGGAGCCGAAGCCGTCCTTCCACACGAGGTCTACCACCGGTCCCCGCGAGTCTTGGCATTCGACGAGGAGCGTCAGGATGCCACGCGAGGAACGGACCTCGTGTTCGGGGAGGAGGCACGCCGCCAAGCCTCGCTCCGAGCTGCGAGGTACCAGCAGGCGCTGCGGCGCTACCATTGCCGTAACATCCGCTCCAGGACCCTCGAAGTCAGAGACCTCGTCCTGAGGCGGGTCCTCTCCAGGGAGGGCTTGCACAAGCTCTCGCCCATGTGGGAGGGCCCGTTCAAGGTCGCTCATGTCTCCAGGCCTGGCGTCATGTGCCTGGAGACTCAGGACAGGGTCCCCATCCAGAATGCCTGGAACATCCAGCACCTCTGGAAGTTCTGCCCGTGACACTCTCACGTAATAATGAGTGTGCTGTATACGCCCGGAGCCCCCCGAGGACACGGAGGGGTTCCTTCCCACGCAATGTGGAAGCCCCATGCTCCGCGCTGGCGGACAACTCAACACTGCCCTCCAATGGCTATGCCCATGCAACGTGGATGCCCTATGCTCCGCGCTGGGGGAAGACGAAGATGAAGACTAGTCTAGGCGCCAGATGCGGCCGTTATTTGCTCTTCTGATGTTTGAATTTGCCAACTTTTCTGGAACAAAGGTCGGGGTTTTCTTCAACCATGTTTAAAAAAAAAGGGGGGGTCAGGGATTTATTTTCATCGCCATTTCCTATCTGGGGTTCTCTCTCTTCGAGTCGAGCACTCGCCTGCTTCCCTCCCCCTCGCACCCCGCGAGTGGGGGCTGGGGGCACGGTGCTCACACCTCGCCAAGGCCTTGGCGCCCGGATCCTCGCGTGGCGCTCCCGGGTGAGTCAGCAGGCGCGTGTCGCTGCATACTCGCTCGGGGGCTCCACCCATGGCCGACGCGCCATCTCGGAGCCTCGGGAGGCCCGCGCCTCCCGGGGCAAGAAACAAAATTTTTTGGGGAGCCGCTTCAGCGTCAAGGGGACTCCTGAGCAACGCGCCTCAGGAGCCTTACCGGTCATATAGCCACTCGCCCTTTGATGTCATCCTGGTGTTCCGGTTGGCATCAAGGGTGTCGAGGCCTGACCTCGTAGTTGCGTCCCGGTGATCCGGTCGTACACTACGGTGGTCGAGGAATGTGCGGGACTGGGACCTGCCGACGTAGAGCTGCTTGAGCGTCAAAGGGGGCTCCTGAGCAGCGCGCCTCAGGAGCCTTACCGGTCATATAGCCACTCTCCCCTTGATGTCGTCCTGGTGATCCGGTCGGCATCAAGGGTGTCGAGGCCTCACCTCGTAGTTGCGTCCTGGTGATCCGGTCATACATTACGGTGGTCGAGGAATGTGCGAGACTGGGGCCTGCAGACACAGAGTGTCGAAAGGGCTCCCAACCTGCCTCACTCATAAGAATAAGAAGTCCCCACGATGTCTGGACTCCCCAAGCGCCATAGCCGAACCTCCCCGACGAAAAGCCCACCGCGAGCATGTCAAACTAAGTACCCTGGCCGCGATCAGCAGAATGTTTCAATTAACAATAACACAAGAACCACGACGCATGATAAAGGTACTAACAAGGGCGCAAGCGCCGAAGCTCACTACACGCCCATAGGGCCCCCCTTGGTTCTTTGATTACAGGAAAGGAAGGAGAGGAGGAGAAAGAAAGTGAGGAAGCCTCCTCGAGGGCTGCAGCTCCTGGAGCCCTGGCGTCGGCGCACCAGCACTCAGTCGGAGTCCTCCTCTTCCTTCACGGGCCCATGGAGGCGCGCCGGCGTGGCCGCTTTGGGAGCAGCGGAGCGACGCCGCGGCGGCTGGCTACCCCCCGAGGTCCGGGCGCGTCGGCGCGGCAGCGCGCCATAGCTGTTGTCGCTGCTGTCGCTCGGGCTCTCCTCGGAAGGAGTGTCGCTGCTGCTAGAGCCACGGCGCCCGTCGTGAAGGGAAAGCTCATCTCCAAGATCGCCACGGCCGTCGTCCTCCGGGCAGCACCCCAGGCGCTCGCCCACTCCCCCAAAGATCTTGACGAAGAGCGTCGCCACCCCGTCGTACTTGAAGTGGAGGGTGCGCCTCCCCTCCAAGCCATGGGCGTGGGCAAATGTCTGCCACCCGTGGTTCAGGTACACGTAACCCCCGGGGGAGACCTCGACCTCCACCCATGAAGCCGCGCTACAATAGCCGTCGGCCTGCAGCCATAGGCCAGCTAGCCCCCCGGCCGGCAGCGCCTCCGCGAAGAAGCG
Organism: Elymus sibiricus; assembly: GCA_039707655.1. Classification (NCBI taxonomy): domain Eukaryota; kingdom Viridiplantae; phylum Streptophyta; class Magnoliopsida; order Poales; family Poaceae; genus Elymus; species Elymus sibiricus. The sequence continues at coordinate 272,874,832 of CM077669.1, forward strand.
CGGGAGTTGAAACCAAGCGGCCTCCGGCCTCTCCGCCCACACCACAAACTCCTGGGTCGTGTCGGCTGAATGGATCCGCGGGCGCGGCGGCCGGGTGGCCACCGCCAACCTCCCACCGCGGGCGCCACCACCACGACCACTGCGGCCGCCCGCGCTGGACGAAGCCCCCCCGCGGCTGCCGATGGAAACCCCGGGCCACGTGGATGCACGCCCGTGCCCACGGGGAACCACCACCGGCGTTGTGGCATACTTCCGGGGACGACCGCGGCCCCTCCTGGGCGGCGGTGAGGCAGGGCTCTCCTCGGAGGCCTTCCCTTTCTCGGCGGCAGAGAGCTTCCTCACGGATGCCATGGCTGGGAGAGCGGCGGCTTGAAGATTGGAAGGCAAAGCAGATGAAGATGTGTGAGGGCTTTCTCGCCCTCGCCCGCTTTTATACAACCAAGGGCCAACCGGCGCCCCCTCGCATCCTGGGCGGCGTGCGGCCCTGCCCCGCGTCGGTTCGTCAGCCTCTGAAGGGTCACATCCACGTGGCCCGAGGGGAGAAGGTCGAGGGAGAAGCCGCATTCAAAGAAAGGTAATGATGACCGATGCGGCGCGCAAGCGTCAACTCAGTTTGACAAGGAGCCCTCGACGTCCTCGGGAGTGGAGGCGTCGCCCCCTAGGCGCGCGGCATGTGTTGGGGCTGGCCCGCAGGCGTTTGGGGCCCGCGACGCCTCAGGCCGTCCTCAAGGGCCTCGCCCGGAAGCCAGCTCGAGCGCGCCTTGGGCCCTGGGGCTACTGTCGGCGTTCTGGGAACGGGGGTACCCAGACCTGCCTGCCTGCGGCCCAGGGCATGGCCCACCTCACGAGCTAAGCACAACCTGGCACGGCCCCACTCAAGACAAGGCCCTCACGAGGGCCCTGAGCTCGCGAGGAAGAACAGCACCAAGACCAGCGAAGGACGTCCTCCTCAGGCCCCCTTCGGAGCGGCGGAGATCTCTATGCAGAACCCGGCCTCAGAAGTCAAGGATGACGCAAGGAAGGACAGGCGGGCGCCAGCGCGCCAGATGGTACAGTTTCCCCTTTGGTGCAAAGGGGGCAAGGACGTACGCGGGTTCGCAAAGCGCCCCCCAAAGGTTTCCATTCCAGTGCAACAAGAGCAGGACGGATGTCATCGCCGAGCCCACCTCTGCATCATCGAGAACTACTTTGCAGGCGAAGACCACCTTTGGACAGGGCGGGTATGTACTCCTGTCCCCCTTTGAATTTGGCCGTTGTGGGATCCCTTCCCGCCATTGCGATAAGGGAAGAGGACCCGGGCCGCTGCTATATATAGAGGCTAGGTTCCACCGTAGAGGAGGGGACGAGAGAGCGAGAGGGAACACAGAGATACCCAACAAAGCTGAGAGCCGAGAACACCACTTGAGCGCCCTCGCGAGGCACCTCATCATTGTACTAGTTCATCCACCACACCTCCTCGAGAGGCAATCCACCAAAGCAGGAGTAGGGTATTACGCTTGGCAGCGGCCCGAACCTGGGTAAATCATCGTGTACATCTGCTTACTCGTCATCGTGCGAGTTCATCGTCCTACCATCGAGTAGCGAGCGAGGTAGGACGAGGCTGCAGGGGCTCTTCGCACATGCCCCTGTGTTCGAACTTATTGGGGTTTTGCGGAGCCCAAAATTTGACAAATCCATCCTGTAACATGTCACACCACTTTGCGGCCTCACGCATGGTAACCCACGGCTGCCACCTTACCTTGGCCGGGACCGTTTGCGCCTTTTGGCTCACGGATATGAACACGTCGCTAGCATTCACACGTCAAAGAACCCGGGTCGACATGACTAGTTATAGACCCAAGTGGCACAACCGTACAGGGACAGGCATACGTAACCCAACAATGCAGGTGTCGGTCATCAGCGTGTGTAGACGAGTCATAGCAAGCTACAGGGACTCCATTACGCCGTGGGACATAAATGTCATCAACTGCGCGTAGACGAGTCATAGCAGGCTACATGGACTCCATTACACTGCGAGACATTTCCCCGAAGGGATAGACACAGCAGCAAGAAGGGTACACGCCGGTCCATCAATGTGTCCGGAGCAGTAGCAAGCCGCTACTTCTTGAGCATGCGTTGGTTTTCCTTTGAAGAGGAAAGGGTGATGCAGCAAAGTAGATAAGTATTTCCTCAGTTGTTGAGAACCAAGGTATCAATCTAGTAGGAGATACAAGCAAGTCCCCAATAGGTGTACCTTCACAAATAATCAAACACTTGCACCCAACGCTATAAAGGGGTTGTCAATCCCTTCACGGTTATTTGCAAGGATGAGATCTGATAGAGATAAATATGATATATTGCTAGAACGGAAAGTAAAAATAATGCAGCGAGATATTTTTGGTATTTTTGGTTTTGGATCTGAAAGTATAAGATGGAAAATAGACCCGGGGGCCATAGGTTTCACTAGAGGCTTCTCTCATGAAGGAAAATAATACGGTGGGTGAACAAATTATTGTCGAGCAATTGATAGAAAAGCGAATAATTATGACGACATCCATGGCAATGATTATGTATATAGGCATCACGTCCGTGTCAAGTAGATCGAAATGATTCTGCATCTACTACTATTAGTTCACACATCGACCGACTCCTGCCTGCATCTAGAGTATTAAGTTCATGAAGAACAGAGTAACGCATTAGGTAAGATGACATGATGTAGAGGGATAAACTCAAGCAATATGATGAAAACCCCATCTTTTTATCCTCTATGGCAACAATAAAAATGCGTGCCTCGCTACCCCTACTTTGTCACTAGGTGAGGACACCGCAAGATTGAACACAAAACTACTTCGCCAAACCAAACCAATAACTCGAAGAGACTTGCAAAGATATGAAATCATGCATATAAGAATTCAGAGAAGATTCAAATAATATTCATAGATAAGCTGATCATAAACCCACAATTCATCGGATCTCGACAAACACACCGCAAAAGAGTATTACATCGGATAGATCTCCATGAAGATCATGAAGAACATGGTATTGAAGAGCAAAGAGAGAGAAGAAGCCATCTAGCTACTAGCTACGGACCCGAAGGTCTGTGGTAAACTACTCACGCATCATCGGAGGGGCAATGGAGTTGATGTAGATGCCCTCCGTGATCGAATCCCCCTCCGGCAGATTACCGGAAAAGGCTCCAAGATTGGATCTCACGGGAACAGTGGCTTCCGGCGGCGGAAAAGTATTTTCGTGGCTCTTTTTGGTATCCAGGGAATATTTGGGAATTTATAGGCTGAAGAATAGGGTTAGGAGGGCTGCCGTGGGGCCACAAGCCAGGGGGGCGCGTCCCCCCCCTAGGGCGCGCCCCTGTGGCTTGTCGCCACACGGCGGCTCTCCTGCCTTCATCTCCAAGTCTTCTGGGTTGCTTCTGGTCCAAGAAAAATCATTCCGAAGATTTTATTCCATTTGGACTCCGTTTAATATTCCTTATCTGCAAAACTCAAAAACAAGGAAAAAACAGAAACTGGCACTAGGCTCTAGATTAATAGGTTAGTCCCAAAAATAATATAAAATAGCATAATAATGCATATAAAACATCCAAAACAGATAATATAATAGCATGGAACAATCAAAAATTATAGATACATTGGAGACATATCAAGCATCCCCAAGCTTAACTCCTGCTCGTCCTCGAGTAGGTAAATGATAAAAACAGAATTTTTGATGTGGAATGCTACCTAACATATTTGTCCATGTAATATTCTTTATTGTGGCTTGAATATTTAGATCCATAAGATTCCAAACAAAAGTCTAATCTTGACATAAAAACGGTAATACTTCGAGCATACCAAGAAGGCAATCGTGTCCTTTCGAAATAACATGGCCTTAGAAAGTTATCCCTACAAAATCATATGGTCTAGCTATGCTCCATCTTCCCCACACAAAGTATCTAAATCATGCACAACCCCGATGGCAAGTCAAGCAATTGTTTCACACTTTTTATGTTCTCAAACCTTTTCAACTCTCACGCAATACATGAGCGTGAGCCATGGATATAGCACTATAGGTGGAATAGAATATGGTGGAGGTTGCGAGGAAAAAGGAGAAGATAGTCTCACATCAACTAGGCGTATCAACGGGCTATGGAGATGCCCATCAATAGATATCAGTGTGAGTGAGTAGGGATTGCCATGCAACGGATGCACTAGAGCTATAAGTGTATGAAAGCTCAAAAACAAAACTAAGTTGTTGTGCATAAGATGAAAAATTCCACTAGTTATATGAAAGTGACAAAATAGGAGACTCTCTATCATGAAGATCATGGTGCTACTTTGAAGCACAAGTGTGGGAAAAGATAGTAGCAATTGTCCCTTCTCTCTTTCTCTCATTTTTTTTTCATTTTTTTATTTTTTTTATTTTCGTGGGCATCTTTGGCCACTTTTTTTTATTTGGGCTTCGTTGGCCTCTTTTATTTTTTGTAAAGTCCGGAGACTCATCCCAACTTGTGAGGGATTCATAGCTTCCATCATCCTTTTCTCTCACGGGAACAATGCTCTAATAATGAAAATCATCACACTTTTATTTACTTACAACTCAAAAGGAAAATTACAACTCGATACCTAGAACAAAATATGACTCTATATGCAATATGAAAGTGATGGTGCATGTCATGAAAAATGGAATGGTGGAAGTTGCATGGCAATATATCTCGGAATGGCTATGGAAATGCCATAATAGGTAGGTATGGTGGCTGTTTTGAGGAAAATATATGGTGGCTGTTTTGAGGAAGGTGGGTTTGATGCACCGGCGAAAGTTGCGCGGTACTAGAGAGGCTAGCAAAGGTGGAAGGGTGAGAGTGTGTATAATCCATGGACTCAACATTAGTCATAAAGAACTCACATACTTATTGCAAAAGTCTATTAGTTATCAAAAAAAGCATTAGACGCATGCTCCTAGGGGAGAGGTTGGTAGGAGTTAACCATTGCGCGCTCCCGACCCTCACACAAAGGTTGACAATCATTAAACAAATCATGCTCCGACTTCGTTACATAACGGTTCACCATACGTGCATGCTACGGGAATCACAAACTTTAGCACAAGTATTTCTTCCAATCCAAAATTACTCACTAGCATGACTCTCATATTACCATCTTCATATCTCAAAACTATATGCAAGGAATCAAACTTCTCATAGTATTCAATGCACTTAATAGGAAAGTTTTTATTATATCCCTCTTGGATGCCCATTATATTAGGACCAAATTCATAACCTAAACCAATTACCATGCTGTTTTAAAGACTCTCAAAATAATATAAGTGAAGAATGAGAGTTCAATAATTTCTATAAAATAAAACACCACCGTGCTCTAAAAAGATATAAGTGAAGTACTAGAGCAACATTGCCTAGCTCAAAAGATATAAGTGAAGCACATAGAGTATTCTAATAAATTCACGATTCAGCGTGTCTCTCTCAAAAAGATGTGTGCAGCAAGGATGATTGTGGCAAACTAAAAAGCAAAGACTCATATCATACAAGACGCTCCAAGCAAAACACATATCATGTGGTGAATAAAAATATAGCCTCAAGTAAATTTACCGATGGATTGAAGACGAAATAGGGGATGCCCTGGGCATCCCCAAGCTTAGGCTTTTTGGTATCCTTGAATATGGCTTGGGGTGCCTTGGGCATCCCCAAGCTTAGGCTCTTGCCACTCCTTATTCCATAGTCCATCAAATCTTTACCCAAAACTTGAAAACTTCACAACACAAAACTCAACAGAAAACTCATGAGATCCGTTAGTATAAGAAAAATAAATCACCACTTTAGGTACTGTTGTGAACTCATTCTTTATTTATATTGGTGTAATATCTACTGTATTCCAACTTCTCCATGGTTCATACCCCCCGATACAACCCATAGATACATCAAAATAAGCAAACAACACAAAGAAAACAGAATCTGTCTAAAACAGAACAGTCTGTAGAAATCTATAGACTTCGAATACTTCTGTAACTCCAAAAATTCAGAAAAATTAGGAAAATCAGGGAAATTTGTATATCAATCTTGTGTAAAAATTTCAGATCAAAGGCACGTTCTAGTGAATTTACAAAATTCCTGGACTGAGAGCAAAAGTTTCTGTTTTTCAGCAAAATCAAATCACAAAAACCGTAGACCATCCCAAAGGTCTTACTTGGCTCAAACACTAATTTAAACAAGAAAACACCATTACCACAGAGGTAATAATTTGCAAAACACTCAAAAACAGAAGCAAAAACAAAAGCATAAAAATAAAATTGGGTTGCCTCCCAACAAGCGCTATTGTTTAACGCCCCTAGCTAGGACTAACGCAATAGATCTAGGTATTGTCATCTTTGGTATGCAACTCCTCAATTGCGCACTTATAAACCCTAGGAGGTTCTGTAGTTTTATCAATAATCATACTCCTAGGCAATAAATCAAGAAATTCACTTGTAGCAATTGGTTTCCGGACAATATTAAAAAAACTAGGGTGAACACTTATCATCTTAAGATCTTCATCCCCTCTACTAGAGGATTCACCCTTATTCTTAGGAACATAAACAAACTTGGCACTCTTAGAAAGAGGAATTTTTGGAGTGGTTTGAACAGAGGCAAAAGCGGAACCCAAGTTGGTAATAATGTCCTCTAGCTTTCCAATTCTAGAGGAATCTTGATCCAATTTTTCGTCAACTATTGGTTTTTTTTCCCTTAGGTTTTTTAGAGTAATTCCAACCTTAGATCCATATTGAGTGATATGATTATGAATATTTTTATCCAAGTCTTCAATGAGATCAATAGTAGCAACTTTATTTTCAATAATATCAAGCCTTTGCATCACATGTTCCAAAGTTAAGATTGTTTCATTAACCATGAGAGGGGGTGAACCTACCAAATTTGTCATAGCATTATAAGAATCAAAGGTATGGCTACCCAAGAAATTTCCTCCCATAATGGTATCCAAAACATATCTATTCCAAGGAGAAACACCCACATAAAAGTTGCGAAGGAGAACGGTAGTAGATTGCTTATGAGTAGATCTATTTTGAGCATTGCAAATTCTATACCAAGCATCTTTTAAGTTGTCTCCCTCCCTTTGCTTAAAATTAAGAACTTCACTCTCGGTAGTACTAGTGACAGTGGTAAGGCTAGCCATGAATTCAAGCAATCTAAACACACGAGCAAACGAAAAGCAAATCGAAAAGGCGAACGGAAGAAGGGCGAATAAAAAGGCAAATCTTTTTGGTATTTTCTGAAAATCGTTTTAGAAGTGGGGGAGAGGGAAACGAGAGGCAAATGGCAAATAAGGTAAATGCAAGAGATGAGTTTGTGATGGGTACTTGGTAGGCTTGATGTAGATCTCCCTGGCAATGGCGCCAGAAATCCTTCTTGCTACTTCTTGAGCATGCATTGATTTTCCCTTGAAGAGGAAAGGGTGATGCAGCAAAGTAGATAAGTATTTCCCTCAGTTGTTGAGAACCAAGGTATCAATCCAGTAGGAGATACAAGCAAGTCCCCAATAGGTGTACCTACACAAATAATCAAACACTTGTACCCAACGCTATAAAGGGGTTGGCAATCCCTTCATGGTTATTTGCAAGGATGAGATCTGATAGAGATAGATATGATAGATTGCTAGAACGGAAAGTAAAACAAAAGTAAAAATAATGCAGCGAGATATTTTTGGTATTTTTGGTTTTAGATCTGAAAGTATATGATGGAAAATAGACCCGGGGGCCGTAGGTTTCACTAGAGGATTCTCTCATGAAGGAAAATAATACGGTGGGTGAACAAATTACTGTCGAGCAATTGATAGAAAAGCAAATAATTATGACGACATCCAAGGCAATGATTATGCATATAGGCATCACGTCCGTGTCAAGTAGACCGAAACGATTCTGCATCTACTACTATTACTCCACACATCGACCGACTCCTGCCTGCATCTAGAGTACTAAGTTCATGAAGAACAGATTAACGCATTAGGTAAGATGACAAGATGTAGAGGGATAAACTCAAGCAATATGATGAAAACCCCATCTTTTTAGCCTCGATGGCAACAATACAAATACGTGCCTCGCTACCCCTACTTTTTCGCTGGGTGAGGACACCGCAAGATTGAACCCAAAACTAAGCACTTCTCCCATTGCAAGAATTACCAATCTAGTTGGCCAAACCAAACCAATAACTCGAAGAGACTTGCAAAGATATGAAATCATGCATATAAGAATTCAGAGAAGATTCAAATAATATTCATAGATAAGCTGATCATAAACCCACAATTCATCGGATCTCGACAAACACACCACAAAAGAGTATTACATCGGATAGATCTCCATGAAGATCACGAAGAACATGGTATTGAAGAGCAAAGAGAGAGAAGAAGCCATCTAGCTACTAGCTATGGACCCGAAGGTCCGTGGTAAACTACTCACGCATCATCGGAGGGGCAATGGAGTTGATGTACATGCCCTCCGTGATCGAATCCCCCTCCGGCAGATTACCGGAAAAGGCTCCAAGATTGGATCTCATGGGAACAGAGGCTTCCGGCGGCGGAAAAGTATTTTTGTGGCTCTTTTTGGTATCCAGGGAATATTTGGGAATTTATAGGCCGAAGAATAGGGTTAGGAGGGCTGCCATGGGGCCACAAGCCAGGGGGGCGCGCCCCTGTGGCTTGTCACCACACGGCGGCTCTCCTGCCTTCATCTGCAAGTCTTCTGGGTTGCTGCTGGTCCAAGAAAAATCATTCCGAAGGTTTTATTCCGTTTGGACACCGTTTAATATTCCTTATCTGCAATACTCAAAAACAAGGAAAAACAGAAACTGGCTCTAGGCTCTAGATTAATAGGTTAGTCCCAAAAATAATATAAAATAGCATAATAATGCATATAAAACATCCAAAATAGATAATATAATAGCATGGAACAATAAAAAATTATAGATACGTAGGAGACGTATCACAAGCTACCAAGGCTCGGTGGAAGCACAAAGAGGCATTTTCCCTTAAAGCAGGCTACTAAAGGTATACAACTAGGTGTCGAATCCCACACATACCAATGCATTTCAAACATACACGCAATATGCACGATATGTGTAGATACAACATGGCATCACAACAAAACTCTACAACATAACCTTTATTTAGAAGGCTCCGAAGAGCCAACATAGTATAATGTTACAAGGAGGGTGGGTCACATGACCCAACATTCAAAGCATACAAACAACAAGCGGAAGTTACATGTCTGGGTACAGACATCTACTAAAAGCGGCCGAAAGAGGCTGAAAAGCTACAACGACCCTACCAAAGGAGCCAGACTCCTGTCTGGGTTACTAAGCTAATCTGTCGATGTCAACGTCAGAAGAAACATAACTGAACAACGTCTATCTCTGCAAAAATGTAAATAAGCAACAGTGAGTACGAAGGTACTCAACAAGTCTTACATCAGAACTATGTACATATGTATCATGTATCAAGAACAGGATTGTGGGGTACACTGCAGAATGCCAACTTTGACCTTTGGCTAGACTGAAATATGATAAAGTATCAAATCTATCACTACTCTCTCGTCTCCCTACGAGAGAGCACAGACGAGTCCACATGTTCACCATATCAATACACCACTATGGATCCTCTCTCGTCTTCCTACGAGAAGCCATCCATAGCACTCACACTTATCTGGAGTGTTTTAGAGTATCCATTTAAAGTTGTCTATGAACAATGCAAGTCTCCAAGTAGTCCATATCCCTGGACGCGGCTATTCGAATAGATAGATTACACTGCAGGGGTGTACTTCGTCACACATGCTCCCGCCACTTATCGCAAAAGTGCACGCTAAAAAGGCACCTCGGCAACCTTCAAGCGGAAGCCAGGCGAGGGAGTCGGCCACGGACATTAACTTACAATGACTCACGTCCAAGGCAGTCGCTAATCTGAGTTGGAACCCATAATGGAAGTCCGGCCGAGGTTTCCAACATGGCCTCAAACGTTGTGAGCAGGGCCCCAAGCCGGTCCCGATTGGGCCGTTCATCCACTTCGAAGGACCGGCCACACCTATCAACGTTTCGAACTACTGCGACTCCTGGACTGAGAACAGGGTAGGTTAATAGGACGAGAGAGCTCGAGTTACCGGAGCCCAATGTGCGGTAGTAGCTAGTCTTGGAACACAAACACGGAACTCAGTTCCTATGAGCGGCTTCAATGAGACAACCCACCATGTACTCCTACATGGCTTCTCATCGCTACCTTTACCAAAACAGGTTCAACACTTAACCCTCATCATCAGGACACAATCATTTCACTCCGGTTCATCACCCAGATGAATCAGACCTGACACAACTCTAAGCATAGCAAGCATAACAGGGTGATAGCACAACATGGCTCAAGCATCTACCAGGTATGCTAGGTTGCTTGGTTTCGCTATTTATTGTGACAATGACAGGTCATGCAAAGGAGTGGGTTCATCTACCGCAACACAAGTAGCAGTTGAATCGCATTGTCCTAATGCATTGAAATGAGAGCAAGAGCGAGAGAGTGGGATTGTATCGAATATGCTCAAGGGGGGGGGGGGGGTTGCTTGCCTGTTATTGGAAGAACTCAGCTGTTCTTCGATGTCGTCGATAACTATGTCTCGCAAGTCTATCGACAAGATCAAACAAGGTATAAATTAAGCATGGCAAATGCTTCTTAATGATGCATGAGTATGACGTGTTAACATGTTGCTGGTTTGAGCTAATGCAAGTGACCACAAATTAAATGGGAGTTGTTTGATCAATATAGGTAAAAATCAAACTCCACATAAGGAATTTCATTTGCTATTTATTTAAATTATCATATCTAGCAACGTTAGGTAGTTCAAACATGCATGAAAATGGTACCATCAGATTCATTGGATTTTTTGATAATTTTTCATATATAAATTATTTCATTTGGAGCTATGGTTGAATTTCTATGAATTTCCAAAGTTTTAGGCATTTTCTGGAATTTAATAAATTCATAAATCAAATACTGCGTCAGCAATACATCACCATGACGTCAGCCAGTCAACGGCGCTAGGTCCAGGTCAAACCTGACGATCGGGGCCCACACGTCAGTGACACAAGGTTAATCCCCACGCTGACCGGGGGTTTGACCCATTGTGGGGCCGCTGTCAGTGGTTGTCGGCTTAATTAGTGGCTGGGTTAGGCCCTAATGACCATGACACGTCGGCACCGGCTGGGGTGCGACCGCCGGCGACCATCCGACGCAGTGGAGGCTCGCCGGACAGCACTACGGGCGGAGGTTTGGCGCGCTGAGAGGGCCGGGAGGTAGCCCGTGCTCCTCCGCGTCGAGTGGGGCTGGCCAGGGGGCTCGGGGTCGCCAGAGTGCTCGCCGGCGAGCACATCTGTGGCGGCCGGAGATCGGGCAGAGCGCGCGCGAGGCTACGGAGCACTAGCGGCCTAGTTCAAGGGCTCTACGGCCTCTATGGAGCTCCGGGAGCTCATTCACGAGCTTGGACGCGCGGGTGGAGGACCACAGTGATGGCGGCGACATGGCCGGCGTCGAGGAGCTCTCGGCTCCGGTGGCCCTGCTAGCTACGGCACGCAAGAGGAGCAACGCGAGGAGGGGATCGATGCGGAAGCTCACCATTATTCCATCAGAAGCAACGGCAGGCTCGGGGAGGTCCTGTGGCCGACGAATTTGACGGCGATGCTCCGGCGGCCGTGCGTGAAGAAGATGGCTTGATGGCGCTTCACAGGTGGTCCGGGCTTGCTTACTTCAGCGGAGAGGAGCAGCTTGAGGACGCGGAGGCGATGAGCAGCTCGGGGCGGCGAGGCAACTGCGGTGGCCGCGGGGTTCAGCGAACGGCGGCGACGGTGTGCTCGGGTCCGGGGAGAGGGAGCAGAGGGAGAGGGAGAGAGTAGCAGAGAGATGGGATGACCTCGAGGGGGTCCAGCTGCCCCTCTAGCGCGGATAAGGGCGCAGGGGAGGCCGCCAGCGCGAGCAGGAGCTGGAGCGGTGGCTGGCCGTGCTCGGCTTCCCCTCTGCCTACTGGAAGAGGTGGAAGACGACCCTGCCCCTGGGCTGGGCCTAAACTACACAGGTAAGGCCCAGGTATGCCTCTGGCCTTTTCCCTTTTTATTTGTTTTTCTATTTTTTTCTGACATTTGTTTTAGTTTGCAAAATATAGCAAACCATTTTAATAAATCCTGGGAATTTGTATGTGGGCTAAATGGACTTATCCTGTGCCACACAATAATTGTCAGAATAAATGGAGCTATAAAATATATATAATAGTTATAACTCCATTGCAAATAGGGTTTGAATTAATTCAAATGGCCAAGACAAAATGTTTTTGTGATCCAAAAATATTGTTTGACATTTTTAGCTCAATCCAATAATTTATTAGAAAACCAGAGACATTTTCTTGGGTTTGTTTGAAGCAAATTTTTATATTGCTCATTTGACAAAATTTGAAAGATGAGGCTTGATCACTCCCCATTTCATTTCCATTTGAAATTTAAGTGCATGCATGAATGCATTAACAGGCAAGGGAAACTAGGGCCGTGACAACTCACCCCCACTAAACAAGAATCTCGTCCCGAGATTCAGGAGTAGTCGGGAAGAGTGCAGGGTACTCAAGCCGAAGAGGATCTTCGCGCTCCTAGGTTGCTTCATCCTCGGAATGGTGTGACCACTGAACCTTGAGAAACTTGGTGTTGCGACATCGAGTGCTACGCTCAGCTTCATCGAGAATACGAACAGGATATTCTCGATATCAGAGGTCATCTTGAAGATCAAGCGTTTCGTGGTCTACTTCGCAGACAGGACCCTCGAATCAACGCCTGAGTTGAGAAACGTGGAACACATCATGAACTTTGGAAAGTTGCGGAGGTAGTTCCAATTGGTAGGCAACCTCTCCTCGTTTGGCGAGAATGCGAAAAGGACCAATGTAACGAGGAGCCAATTTGCCTTTCATACCGAAGCGATGGGTACCCTTGAGAGGTGTAACCCGAAGGTAAGCCTTCTCATCAACTTCATAACTTACGTCCTTATGACGACGGTCATATTGACTCTTTTGACGAGACTGGGCTGTTTTCAGATTCTCACGAATGATGCGAACTTGCTATTCTTCATCCTGGATCATATCCGGTCCAAAGAACTATCTTTCACCTGTTTCTGACCAGTTTAATGGCGTTCGACATCTTCGTCCATAAAGAACGTCGAAAGGAGCTTTGCCCATACTAGACTGAAAGTTGTTGTTATAAGCTAATTCGGCGAATGGAAGACATTTCTCCCAATTAATTATGAATGAGATAACACAGGCTCCGAGCATATCTTCGAGAATTTGATTGACTCTTTCGACTTGGCCACTTGACTGAGGGTGATAAGCGGTGCTAAAGGAGAGATGGGTTCCCATAGCATTCTGGAAAATTTCCCAAAATCGAGAAGTGAAAAGACTTCCACGATCTAAATTGATCTCTAGAGGAACACCATGAAGAGACACTATTCGAGAGATATATAGGTCTGCTAACTGACTAGCAGTTATACTTTCTCGAACTGGAAGGAAATGAGCAACTTTCGAAAGGCGATCGATGACCACGAAGATGGCATCGTTCCCTTCCTTAGTCTTTGGAAAGCCGATGATGAAATCCATACCGACCTTGTCCCATTTCCACTCGGAAATAGCCAAGGGCTGAAGAGTGCCAGCAGGCCTTTGATGCTCTGCCTTAACGCAATGACAAACGTCACAGTTAGCAATGAACTGAGCGATTTTTCTCTTCATCCGGGTCCACCAGAACCTCTGGCGTAGGTCCTGATACATTTTGGTACTACCGGGATAAATTGTGAGAGGAGATTCATGAGCTTCTTTAAGGATCAGCTCTCAGAGTTGTGGCTTCTTGGGAACCACCAGGCGGTCCTCAAAGAATACAACACCTTGATCATCTACCGAGAAGGAACGAGCAACTCCCTTGGCAATGTTGCTCTTTATCCGGGAAATTCCCGTATCCTACTTCTGGGCAGCTATGATTTGATCCACAAGAGTCGGTTTCACCACCAAGGTATAAAGGAATCCTCGAGGAACAATGTGAAGATTTAACTTACGGAATTCCTCGTGGAGAAGTGGTTGACTATGTAGCAACATGAGGTTGTTACAATAGGATTTACGACTTAGAGTATCAATCATGACATTGGCTTTGCCTAGGGTGTAAGATATTCCTAAGTCGTAGTCCGTAATCAACTCAATCCACCGTCTTTGCCTGAGATTCAAATCTGGTTGAGTGAATATATATTTGAGACTCTGGTGATCAGTGTATATTTCGCAACGATTACCCAGAAGGTAATGTCGCCAAGTGACAAGTGCATGGACTACAGTGGCAAGTTCCAGATCATGTGTTGGATAATTCTCCTCATGTGGACGCAACTGTCGAGATGCGTAGGCAATCACATGACAATCTTGCATAAGAATGCAACCTAGACCTTGTCGCGAGGCCTCACAGTAGATAACAAAGTCCTATGTGAAATCTGGGGGTACAAGTACCGGGGCAGTAGTCAGTCATCTTTTCAACTCCTGAAAACTTTCCTCACACTTTGGAGTCCACTCGAACTTCTTATCTTTCTCGAGGAGTTCAGTTAGAGGTTTGGCAACTTTGGAGAAGTTCTCAACGAAGCGACGACAGTAGCTCGCTAAGCCAAGGAAACTCCTAACTTTCTTCATCGATTCAGGTTGAGTCCAGTCAACGACAGCTTGAACTCTCTCGGGATTGACAGCAATACCTTTCGCAGAGATTACGTGGCCTAGATAGGTCACTTCTGGCAACCAGAATTCACACTTGGAGAATTTGGTATAAAGGCGATGCTCTCGAAGTTTCATCAATACCAACCTAAGATGCTCAGCTTGTTCTTCTTCGTTCTTCGAGTATATGAGGATATCATCGAGGGAAACCAAGACAAATTTTTCCAAATACTCCATGAAGATCGAATTCATTAAGCGGGAGAAGGTGGTTGGGGCATTGGTTAGACCGAAGGACATGATGGTGTACTCGTATTGGCCATAACGAGTGACGAAAGCCGTCTTTGGAATGTCCCCGTTCCTGATTTTGATTTGATGATAACCTAATCTCAAATCCATCTTGGAGAAGACTGCAGATCCAGCGAGCTGATCATACAGATCGTTTATCCTTGGGAGCGGATATTTGTTCTTTATCGTGACCAGATTAATCGGTCGATAATCGACAACCATCCGGTCCGTACCATCCTTCTTCTTGACAAAGAGGATAGGACAAGCCCATGGAGAAGAACTAGGACAGATGAAACCTTTCTTCAAAGATTCATCGAGTTGGATTTTAAGCTCAGCTAATTCTTGAGGTGACATCTTATATGGTCTCCTAGCAATTGGGGCAATCCCTGGAATAAGATCTATGACAAACTCTACTTCTCTGTCAGGTGGAACACCTGGCAGTTCCTCTGGAAAGACATCCAGGAAGTCACGGACTACCAAGACGTTTTCAAGGTCTGGGAGAGGATTGGCATTGAGAGAATATATCCGGCCTTCTAGAATATGGGTTTGGATATTGACTATCTAGCCAGAAGGATGGGTAAGCTGAACAGACCTAGTGAAACAATCAATTTTGGCATGATGAGCTGTCATCCAGTCCATCCCCAAAATGATATTGATGTCCGAAGACTTAAGAGCTATCAGCCAGGCAAGGAATACTAAACCATCGACAAGGATTTGGTTCCCATAGCTTTCTGCATTAGTTTGCCATCGAGACCCTGGAGTTTGAATCTCTAAAGGAGAGGGCATATCTTCGAAAGCAATGTTATGCGAGGAAGCATAACATTCAGAGATGAAGGAGTGGGATGCTCCTGAGTCAAATAGAACTGAAGCTGGATGAGAATTGACAAGAAGCGTCTTAAGCACGACATTAGCATCATCTTCAGCTTCTTCTGCAGTTACATGGTTCACACATCCACAAGTATAAACAACTGACCTGGCATTAAACTTCTTGATTGGGGGCTTGCCACGATGATACGTCTCCAACGTATCTATAATTTTTGCTTGTTCCATGCTGTTATATTATCATTCTTGGATGTTTTACAATCACTTTACTACAATTTTATACTATTTTTGGGACTAACCTATTAACCTAGAGCCTAGTGCCAGTTTTTGTTTTTTTCGTGTTTTTGAGTTTTACAGAAAAGGAATATCAAACGGAGTCCAAACGGAATAAAAATCTATGGTGATTTTTTATGGACCAGAAGAAGCCCAGGGAGAATTGGAGTTGGGCCAGAAGAGCCACGAGGCCACCACAAGCCTGGGGGCGCCCCCCCCCCCCCCTAGCTCGCACCCCTGGCTTGTCGTCACCTCGTGCCCCCCTAGACTTGTTTCCGCCGCCAAAACATGCTATAAATACCAAAAACCCCTGAAAGAAACCTAGATCGGGAGTTCCTCCTCCGCAAGCCTCCAGAGCCATGAAAAACCAATCGGGAGCCTGTTCCGGCACGCTGCCGGAGGGGGAAACCATCACTGGAGGCCATCTTCATCATCTCGGCGGTCTCCATGACGAGGAGGGAGTAGTTCACCCTCGGGGCTGAGGGTATGTACCAGTAGCTATGTGTTTGATCTCTCTCTCTCGTGTTCTTGAGATGACATGATCTTGATGTACCGCGAGCTTTATTGATATAGATGAATCATATGGAGTTTTCCCCTCTCTATCTTCTTGTGATGAATTGAGTTTTCCCTTTGAAGTTTTCTTATCGGATTGAGTCTTTAAGGATTTGAGAACACTTGATGTATGTCTTGCGATGGGATATCCGTGGTGACAATGGGATGTTCTATTGATCCACTTGATGTATGTTTTGGTGATCAACTTGCGGGTTCTGTGACCTTGGGAATCTATGCATAGGGGTTGGCACATGTTTTCGTCTTCACTCTCCGGTAGAAACTTTGGGGCACTCTTTGAAGTTCTTTGTGTTGGATTGAACATGATGAATCTGAAATTGTGTGATGCATATCGTAGAATCAAGCCCATGGCTACTTGTGGTGACATTGGAGTATCTAGGTGACATTAGGGTTTTGGTTGATGTGTATCGTAAGGTGTTATTTTAGTACGAACTCTAGGGCTGTTCGCGACACTTATAGGGATAGCTCATAAGATTGATCGGAAAAGATAACTTTGAGGTGGTTTCGTACCCTACAATAATTTCTTCGTTTGTTCTCTGCTATTTGTGACTTTGGAGTGAACTCTTTGTCGCACGTGAGGGATTTACATATGATTCAACTATGTTAGTATTGTTGAGAGAACATGCACTAGTGAAAGTATGAACCCTAGGCCTTGTTTTCAAGCATTGCAATACCGTTTTTGCTCATTTTTGTTACTTGCTACCTTGCTGTTTTTATATTTTCAGATTACAAAAACCTATATCTACCATCCATATTACACTTGTATCACCATCTCTTCGCCGAACTAGTGCACCTATACAATTTACCATTGTATTGGGTGTGTTGGGGACACAAGAGACTCTTTGTTATTTGGTAGCAGGGTTGTTTGAGAGAGACCATCTTCATCCTACGCCTCCCACGGATTGATAAACCTTAGGTCATCCACTTGAGGGAAATTTGCTACTGTCCTACAAAACTCTGCGCTTGGAGGCCCAACACGAGTCTACAAGAAGAAGGTTGCGTAGTAGACATCACATGACCAGCAACATTGCTTGAAGAGGATGGAACATTTGCTCGCAACGGGTAATTCTTCGAATAATTTCTAGGCTGACTGCATTTGAAGCATGCCCCATGAACAGGACGAGGATCTGGGTTGATCATCCGCTTGATGAGGTTCTTCTGGGGAACACATGGCATTAGCAGACGAGGCGCCACATAGGATGGCCTCGGTGCATATCCTGGAGGGAGAGCGGTGTTCGGAATCCATATTCTACACCTCTGAGATATAGAGACTGATGATGACCCAAAATCACAGTTGCGCTTGCGAGATTCCTCATAGGTCATCCTACCAGTTTCTGCTTGGATGGCTTTGTTCACAAGAACCTGGAAGGTAGCGAACTCATGCAAATTGAGGTCACGACGTAGCTCTGGGTCGAGTCCTTTCCTGAACCTTGCTTGCTTTTTGGCATCTGTGGATACTTCTTCGGGTGCATAACGCGTAAGGCGTCCAAACTCACGACCGTAGGCATCCACATCCATCTTCTTGTGTCAGGTTGCAAAACTCTTCTTGCTTACGATCTATCAGGGCCTGCGGAATATGATGCTCACAAAAAGCCTCATAGAATTCCTTCCATGAAGTAGCTTCGCCTGCAAGTCGCATGGCCTTGAAGTTCTCCCACCATAGGCTGGCGGAACCTTCAAGGTGATATGCGGCATAGGTAACCTTGTCTCCTTCAGCCACGTTTGCAAAACGTAGCTTGTTGTTGATACTCCGGAGCCAATCATCTGCATCCAGTGGCTCAATGGAATGATGGAAGGTGGGCGGTTGCAACTTGATGAAGTCTCTGATGGATACTAGCTCATTGCGACGATTGGCTGTATTTTGCTCGATGTGCTCCAGCAGACGGTTGGTGGCACGCTTGTTCCTCTCAACTTCTAGCATAACCTCCGCCAACAGAGGTTGGTTGGGAGGATCTTCTTCATCCCTACCATCTCCATGATTCTGACCACGACTAGCAAATCTCTAGGTTATTGGCGACATCCTGAAGGAAACAACCAGGGTTCATAACTAGGAAGAACACCGGAACATATCTAATCCTAGAAGAACTCGGACAGCATAACGACTGTACGGGCATGAAATATGAGGCAACCTGGACAAGATTTGGGCAGCATAACAGCTCAACATCATGGCTCAAGGCACAGTGAGAACATAGGCATCACTTCTCACAACTCTGATGGGACATTACTTGACTCAAACAACCATTCTATAAGTATGCGGTCCAGTAACTCGTCATCCTAGAAGATAGGTAAGAAGCCTAGTCCTTAATCCCCGTAGAAAGGAAGAGGGTGACCCAGAATAGAGTAACTTGAGGAAAGGAGTAAAAAGAGCCTTATGTTCCATTCCACAATCAATTCCCTTATATAACTAAAGCATTACTAAACTCAACATCGACCAGTTTGGCTTCGTAAACCTACAGACAGGCTAGCTCTGATACCCACACTGTTGGGACCCCGATCCTAAGCCATATGAATCCAGCCTATAACATGTCACACCACTTTGCGGCCTCACGCATGGTAACCCACGGCTGCGACCTTACCTTGGCCGGGACCGTTGGCGCCTTTTGGCTCACGGATATGAACATGTCGCTAGCATTCACACGTCAAAGAACCCGGGTCGACATGACTAGTTATAGACCCAAGTGGCACAACCATACAGGGACAGGCATACGTAACCCAACAATGCAGGTGTCGGTCATCAGTGTGTGTAGACGAGTCATAGCAAGCTACATGGACTCCATTATGCCGTGGGACATAAATGTCATCAACTGCGCGTAGACGAGTCATAGCAGGCTACATGGACTCCATTACACTGCGAGACATTTCCCCGAAGGGACAGACACAGCAGCAAGAAGGATACGCGCTGGTCAATCAATGTGTCCGGAGCAGTAGCAAGCTACCAAGGCTCAGTGGAAGCACAAAGAGGCATTTCCATGTAAAGGAGGCTACTAAAGGTATACAGCTAGGTGTCGAATCCCACACATACCAATGCATTTCAAACATACACGCAATATGCACGATATGTGTTGATACAACATGGCATCACAACAAAACTCTACAACATAACATTTATTTAGAAGGCTCCGAAGAGCCAACATAGTATAATGTTACAAGAAGGGTGGGTCACATGACCCAACATTCAGAGCATACAAACAACAAGCGGAAGTTACATGTCTGGGTATAGACATCTACTAAAAGCGGCTGGAAGAGCCTGAAAAGCTACAACGACCCTACCAAAGGAGCTAGACTCCTGTCTGGGTTACTAAGCTAATCTGTCGATGTCAACGTCAGAAGAAACATAACTGAACAACGTCTATCTCTGCGAAAATGTAAATAAGCAACAGTGAGTACAAAGGTACTCAACAAGTCTTACATCAAAACTATCTACATATGCATCATGTATCAAGAAGAGGATTATGGGGTTCACTGCAGAATGCCAGCTTTGACCTTTGGCTACACAGAAATATGATAAAGTATCCAATGTATCACTACTCTCTCATCTCCTACGAGAGAGCACACATGAGTCCACATGTTCACCATATCAATACACCACTAAGGATCCTCTCTCGTCTTCCTACGAGAAGCCATCCATAGCACTCACACTTATCTAGAGTGTTTTAGAGTATCCATTTAAAGTTGTCTATGAACAATGCAAGTCTCCAAGTTGTCCATATCTGCGGACGCGGCTATTCGAATAGATAGATTACCCTGTAGGGGTGTACTTCGTCACACATGCTCCCGCCACTTATAACCATGTGCACGCTAAAAAGGCACCTCGGCAACCTTCAAGCGGAAGCCAGGCGAGGGAGTCGGCCATGGACGTTAAATTACAATGACTCATGTCCAAGGCAGTCGCCAATCTGAGTTGGAACCCATAATGGAAGTCCGGCCGAGGTTTCCAACATGGCCTCACACGTTGTGAGCAGGGCCCCAAGCCGGTCTAGACTGGGCCGTTCATCCACTTCACTGGCCCAGCCACACCTATCAATGTTTCGAACTACTGCGACTCCTGGACTGAGAACAGGGTAGGTTAATAGGCCAAGAGAGCTCGAGTTACCGGAGCCCAATGTGTGGTAGTAGCTAGTCTTGGAACACAAACACGGAACTCAGTTCCTACGAGCGGCTTCAATGAGACAACCCACCATGTACTCCTACATGGCCTCTCATCGCTACCTTTACCAAAACAGGTTCAACACTTAACCCTCATCATCAGGACACAATCATTTCACTCCGGTTCATCACCTAGATGAATCTGACCTGACACAACTCTAAGCATAGCAAGCATTACAGGGTGATAGCACAACATGGCTCAAGCATCTACCACGTATGCTAGGTTGCTTGGTTTAGCTATTTACTGTGACAATGATAGGTCATGCAAAGGAGTGGGTTCATCTACCGCAACACAAGTAGCAATTGAATCGCATTGTCCTAATGCATTGAAATGAGAGCAAGAGCGAGAGAGTGGGATTGGATCGAATATGCTCAAGGGGGGGTTGCTTCCCTGTTATTGGAAGAACTCAGATGTTCTTCGATGTCGTCGATAACTACGTCGTCTCGCAAGTCTATCGACAAGATCAAACAAGGTATAAATTAAGCACAGCAAATGCTTCACAATGATGCATGAGTATGACAGGTTAACATGTTGCTGGTTTGAGCTAATAGAAGTGACTACAAATTAAATGGGAGTTGTTTGATCAATATAGGTAAAAATCAAACTCCACATAACGCATTTCATTTGCTATTTATTTAAATTATCATATCGAGCAACCTTACGTGGTTCAAACATGCATGGAAATGGTACCATTAGATTCATTGGATTTTTATGATAATTTTTCATATATAAATTCTTTCATTTGGAGCTATGGTTGAATTTCTATGAATTTCCAAAGTTTTAGGCATTTTCTGGATTTTAATAAATTCATAAATCAAATACCGAATCAGCAATACATCACCATGACGTCAGCCAGTCAACTGCGCCAGGTCCAGGTCAAACCTGACGACTAGGGGCCCACACGTCAGTGACACAGGGTTAATCCCCGTGCTGACCGGGGGTTTGACCCGTTGTGGGGCCCGCTGTCAGTGGCTGTGGGCTTAATTAGTGGCTGGGTTAGGCCCTAATGACCATGCCACGTCGGCACCAGCCGGGGTGTGACTGCCGGCGATCGTCCGACGCGGCGGAGGCTCGCCGGACAGCGCTACGGGCGGCTGTTTGGCGCGCTGAGAGGGTCGGGAGGTAGCCCGTGCTCGACTGCGTCGAGTGGGGCTCACTAGGGGGCTCGGGGTCGCCGGAGTGCTCGCCGGCGAGCACATCTGTAGCGGCCGGAGATCGGGCGGAGCGCGCGCGAGGCTACGGAGCACTAGCGGCCTGGTTCAAGGGCTCTACGGCCTCTACGGAGCTCCGGGAGCTCATTCACGAGCTTGGACGCGCGGGTGGAAGACCACAGTGATGGCGGCGTCATGGCCGGCGTCGAGGAGCTCTCGGCTCCGGTGGCCCTGCTACCTATGGCACACAAGAGGAGCAACGGGACGAGGGGATCGACGCGGCAGCTCACCACGATTCCATCAGAAGCAACGGCAGGCTCGGGGAGGTCCTGTGGCCGACGAATTTGACGGCGATCCTCCGGCGGCCGTGCGTGAAGAAGACGGATCGATGGCGCTTCACAGGAGGTCCGGGCTTGCTTACTTCAGCGGAGAGGAGCAGCTTGAGGACGCGGAGGCGATGAGCAGCTCGGGGCGGCGAGGCAACTGCGCTGGCCGCGGGGTTCAGCGAGCGGCGGCGACGGTGTGCTCGGGTCCGGGGAGAGGGAGCAGAGGGAGAGGGAGAGAGCAGCAGAGAGAGGGGATTAGCTCGAGGGGGTCCAGCTACCCCTCTAGCGTGGATAAGGACGCAGGGGAGGCCGCCAGCGCGAACAGGAGCTGGTGCGGTGGCTGGCCGTGCTCGGCTTCCCCTCTGCCTACTGACAGAGGTGGAAGACGACCCTGCCCCTGGGCTGGGCCTAAACTACACAGGTAAGGCCCAGCTATGCCTCTGGCCTTTTCCCTTTTTATTTGTTTTTCTATTTTTTTCTGACATTTGTTTTAGTTTGCAAAATATAGCAAACCATTTGAATAAATCCTGGAAATTTGTATGTGGGCTAAATGGATTTATCCTGTGCCACACAATAATTTTCAGAATAAATGGAGCTATAAAATATATATAATAGTTATAACTCCATTGCAAATAAGGTTTGAATTAATTCAAATGCCCAAGACAAAATGTTTCTGTGATCCAAAAATATTGTTTGACATTTTTAGCTCAATCCAATAATTTATTAGAAAACCAGAGACATTTTCTTGGGTTTGTTTGAAGCAAATTTTTATATTGCTCATTTGACAAAATTTGAAAGATGAGGCTTGATCACTCCCCATTTAATTTTCATTTGAAATTTAAATGCATGCATGAATGCATGAACAGACAAGGGAAACTAGGGCCGTGACAACTCACCCCCACTAAACAAGAGTCTCGTCCCGAGATTCAGGAGTAGTAGGGAAGAGTGCCGGGTACTCAAGCCGAAGACGATCTTCGCGCTCCTAGGTTGCTTCATCCTCGGAATGGTGTGACCACTGAACCTTGAGAAACTTGATGCTGCGATGTCGAGTGCTGTGCTCGGCTTCATCGAGAATACGAACAGGATATTCTCGATATGAGAGATCATCTTGAAGATCAAGCGTTTCGTGGTCTACTTTGCGGACAGGATCCTTGAAGCAACGCCTGAGTTGAGAAACGTGGAACACATCATGAACTTTGGAAAGTTGCGGAGGTAGTTCCAATTGGTAGGCAACCTCTCCTCGTTTGACGAGTCGTGGCCGAGGAGGACAACACTTGCCGTGGCCCTAGGGACAATGGCAAGCGAGTCCTTGAGGGGCCTCACCCAGAGACGGCGGTCGGTGCCACCCCTGCCGCAGGGATGTTAGGGGCGGGCACGTCTCTTGCGCTGAGCGCCGCCGGCCCATCTTCATCGTTGGAGCCTCCTCTGAGACGGTACTTGCGAGTGACTGACCTGTAGTTTGTCAGTTTCCCCGGTGACGCCATCCTTAGGGCCTTCTCCGTGGAGGTGACCGTGGACGACGCTGTCGCCACCCCCGGAGGAGAGGTGGCGGTCAACCCGTTCGGCGGAAACGGTGAAGCCAAGGAGCACGCCATCCTGGCATCCTTGAGCAAAAGCTTCCGGCAGCTGCAAGCGCACTACGCTAGCCGTTCGAAGAGGCTGGGCCACTGGGAGGTCCTTCTCGTGGCCGCTGAGGAGAGGTTTCGGGCGCTCCACGCCGACACACAAGCATGGTACACCACGAACCGCAAGGACCTCGGCGACCAGCTGGTCGAGCTCAACCAGGCCTAGGCCGATTTCATTAACCGGCGGGCTTAGGCTGAGAAGATATGGATGGAGGCTGACGAAGATATCGCCAAGCATGACGCGGAGCTGAAAGCGCGCAAGATCTCCCTCGACTGCCACGAATAAGAGATCACGGCCGCGACAAAAACCTCGCTAATAAGCTTGGGGATGAGCTGGGCATGCAGCTCCAGGTTCTGGAGCAGGAGCACAAGTTTGCACTCGAGCGTCAGGCTACCGAGCACGCCGGCAGGCTCCAGAAGGCCGTGACCGCCGCCGAGACTTCCCAGCTTCCTTGGGCCGAGCTGGAGAGCAAGGTTCAGCAGCTGGAGCTGGACCTTGCTGCTTCCCAGCAGGAGATCTTGGGGTTGAAGGAGGGCGCCCAGAAGGATACCTAGTCCTTGGCAGAATTGCAGGTTGCGCTCGATGGCAAGGCCAGGGACCTGGAAACCGCCGTGGCTACCAACTCTGACCTGCACGCGAGGGTATGCGCCCACGAGGACAGCCTCAGGACCGCTCAGGCCAAAGAGCGCAGTCTACTTGAGGAGCTCAAAGAAGAGAGGACCCTGCTCGCTTCTGCCGCACGGTCCTCCAACGAGTTCCAGGAGACTGTCCGTCTGTGGACGGCGCAGCTTGCCGATCCTGCCGGGAAGCTCTCCACCCAGATGACGAAGATGGGCTTGGAGGTGTGTGCCTTCTCCAGCGACGGCCCGGAAGAGGCGAGCGTGAGGTTGTCCATCTTCTTCGGGGGGCTCATCGGCACCCAGGCGAAGTATGAGGCGGGGCGGGCAGACGATTTCCTTCAAGGCTGTCGGGAGCTGTGCCGTGAAGTCCTCCACAAGGTCTTGGTGAAGGTCGCCTACCACAACCCCGTCCTCGACCTGACCAAGTCTCTGTCCAAGCTGCTGAAGGGTCTCAACACCAGCGAGCTTGACACGCTCCTTGCTCCTATCTCCGACAAGGCCGGCTCCGTGACCCTGAACCGTTGAGCTCCTGTTCCTGTGACAATTGTGGCATGTTTACTTGGGACTATGAACTAGCTTTTACTTTTAACGTACCTTATTTTCCCGCATGAGCACTTCCTTCCTCTTTAACGCGGTCTCGTATTTGTATGCCGTTAATCCCTACGCTTCGTCGGGGATGCCCGCCAGTGCACACATCCTGTCCGTGGTGCCTTTTGGGAACGTGTTCCTTAGTAGCCTTCCGGGGATGCCGCCGCTGGCGAGCCCCTCTTGTCGTCCTTGCCGCGGCTTCTTGGGACGTTGAGATGACTCGAAACATCCAAGCGCGCAGGTAGTTTTGACAAGGGTCCCTAGCGTGCAGGTTTTTTCATACAAACATTGACCTTCTCTTAGGGAAGGGTTTTGAAAAATTTGTGTAGTTTCCACAACTTAGCCTTGCAAGGCGCTCGTTCTCGCAGGTGTCCGTACCACCACTCCTCCCCCAGGAAGACTTGCACGTGGGGGCCCCTGTCTCCCTTCGAGAGAAAAAAGGAGAAGAGAGATACGAAGGTGATAGGTGTAGGGGAACGTTGCATGGGAAACAAAAATTTTCCTACGCACACACAAGATCTATCCATGGTGATGAGCATCTACGAGAGGGAGAGTGAATCTACATACCCTTGTAGATCGCTAAGCGGAAGCGTTTAAGAAACGCGGTTGATGTAGTCGAACGTCTCCGCGATCCAAATCGCACGTCGTCCCTCGATCCGATCACGAACTAGTGCCGAACGGACGGCACCTCCGCGTTCAACACACGTACGGCTTGATGACGCCTTCACCTCCTCGATCCAGCGAGCGATGGTGAAGTAGTGGTTGAGTTCCAGCAGCACGACGGCGTGGTGATGGTGGTGAGGAACAATCTCTGCAGGGCTTCGCCAAGCACTACGGAGATTATGACGGAGGAACTAGAGGGCTAGGGTTGCCGGCACACGGCTTGGGAAATCCTGATGTGTCCCGTGTGCTAGCCCTGCCCCTCTATTTATATGTTGAGCCTTGGGGTCTAAACTTGGAGTAAAAGCCTCCTCCGGGTCGGTTTTGCCCGCACAAGGTCGGTTTAGCCCGCAGGGAAAGAGTCCAACTCGGATCCCTGCCGAACCGTGCACAGCCGCGCACAAGCGGTAGTACCGCTTCACACAAGCGGTAGTACCGCTCGGGCGGTAGTACCGCTTCACCAAGCGGTAGTACCGCTTACGCGGCAGCAAAACTACTTTTGCACTTTCCAATACCTTGTGGGCTTTATCCCTTTGGCTCATATAAAGTGTTGCTGCACCCGAACACTTCGGTAAACATCCGGAACCCCTTCCGGTGAACTCCGGAACCCTTCCAGAGATCAAAACACTATTATCACATATATCAATCTTTACCTCCGGACTCTTCCGGAGATCCTCGTCATGTCCGGGATTTTATCCGAGACTCCGAACAACTTTCGGTCACCAACATAATAACTCAATTATACTAATCGTCACCAAACGTTAAGTGTATAGACCCTGCGGGTTCGAGAACTATGTAGACATGACCGAGACACCTCTACGGCCAATAACCAATAGCGGGACCTGGATGCCCATATTGGCTCCTACATATTCTACGAAGATCTTTTATCGGTCGAACCTCTATGTCAAGGATTCAGTTAATCCCGTATGCTGTTCCCTTTGTTCTTCGGTATGTTACTTGCCCGAGATTCGATCGTCGGTATCTCTATACCTAGTTCAATCTCGTTACCGGCAAGTCTCTTTACTCGTTCCGTAATACAAGATCTCGTGGCTAACACTTTAGTCACATTGCTTGCAAGGCTCATTGTGATGTTGTATTACCGAGTGGGCCCTGAGATACCTCTCCGTTATACGGAGTAACAAATCCCAGTCTTGATCCATGCCAACCCAACAGACACCCTCGGAGATACCTGTAGAGCACCTTTATAGTCACCCAGTTACGTTGCGACGTTTGATACACACAAGGTATTCCTCCGGTGTTAGTGAGTTGCATGATCTCATGGTCAAAGGAACAGATACTTGACATGCAGAAAACAATAGCAATAAACTGACACGATCAAATGCTACGTTTACAGTTTGGGTCTTGTCCATCACATCATTCTCCTAATGATGTGATCCCGTTATCAAATGACATCTCATGTCAATGGCTAGGAAACCTTAACCATCTTTGATCAACGAGCTAGTCAACTAGAGGCTTACTAGGGACACAGTGTTGTCTATGTACCCACACATGTATTTGAGTTTCCAATCAATACAATTATAGCATGGATAATAAACGATTATCATGAACAAGGAAATATAATAATAACCAATTTATTATTGCCTCTAGGGCATATTTCCAACAATAGGAACTCTGACATTTCTACGATTGCCTTGCGTAAGCGGAAAGACGACCACAACGTCTCATGCCGCATGTGTAAGATCAAGCATGCAATTTTGATGAAAGGTTGCGGAATACTTATCTTTACAGACAGAGCGTGCGCCCATCGCCCACCTTTGTACTAAGGATTACATGCCTTGGAGGGAGACTCTGTACAAAGGGTGGGGGTCGCCGTGGGAGGCCCTTGAGAGTGGTGCCTTGCGAGGGCGCTCGTCACTGTATGAGTTAGCACCTGAGTGCCGTCCCTGGTCGCCGAGCGGCTCATGCCGGGCCTAGCGACTTGCACCACCCGATAGGGGCTTGGCGGCTCTACCCTTCTTGCTCCTGCCGGCGAAGGTCTCTGGTAAGTCCTCGATGGGCGTGCTGCACTCTGCCGTGCGCTTCCCGGAGTCCTCACGAGCCTTGCCAGAGGTCTTGTCCTTGTTCTTTCCCCCGAGAGATTTGTTGGCAGGTGCGAGTGCCTCGCCAGCAGACGCTGCCACTGCCTCCTGGTAGATCTTGTCGAAGCAGAGGACCACGTCTTTCTTGTCGGCATGGACGGTGATGATGCTCATCAGCCCTGGCATCTTGAGCGTATTGTAGGTATGCTGGGACGCCGCCATGAACTTCACCAGTGCCGGGCGGCCCAGGATCCCATTATACGGCAGCGACATCTTGGCGACGTCGAAAACGATCCTCTCTGTCCTGAAATTGAGCTCGCTGCCGAATGTGACCGGGAGGGTTATCTTCCCCTTCGGCTGAGATCTTCCCCTGTCCACTCATTGGAAGGATCCCGTCGGGTTGAGGTCCAAATCGTGGATCTGCAGCCGCTTGATCACATCGGGAGAAATCAGGTTCAGGCTGGCCCCACTATCGACGAACATCTTCGTGACTCCAAAATTGCGGATCGTTGGTGAGACCAACAATGGCACGCACCCGACAGCAGTGACGCGGTCATGGTGGTCCTCAGCGTCGAAGATGATTGGAGTGTTGGACCATTTGAGGGGCTTCCTCGCCTCTGCCGCTGGCTCTGCCACGTTGACTTCACGGACCCACTGCTTGAGCTGCCTGTGGGAGGAGTGCAAAGATGTGCCTCCGTCAACACACATGGCATCCATGGCCCTCTGGAACTCTTGTTTGCCAGATCCCTCTTCATCTTCGTCATTGTCATCATCATCGGATTTGTCGCCTTGGCCTCTAGTAGGTTTTACCTTCTGCTGTTTGGCCTTGTCGCGACGGTCACTTTGACCATTGCGGTTCTTCTTGTCGGGTCCACCGGCTCCATCTCGACCCTTTTCCTTTTCATGCCTTACGTACTCTCACTTGTGCTTCTCAGCAAGCTGTTCTACTTGGCGGCAGTTGTTGATGTCATGGCCGTTGGTGAGGTGGATTTTGCAGTAGGGCTTGCCGGTCTTCTCGCCTGCCGCGGCCTCGTCGTCTCTGCAGCACGCGGCAATGTCCTTGCCGGTCTTCTCGCCTGCCGCGGCCTCGTCGTCTCTGTAGCACGCGGCAATGTCCTTGCCGGGATCCTCTGACTTGGCCTTCTTGCCGGTGTTAGGCTTGCCGAAGCTCTCGACAACCATTACTGCGTTGCCCTTGCGTTTCTTGTTGCGCTTGCGCCCCTTCCCCGAGGAGGCGGGTGCATTCTCGTCGTCGTCGGAGTCAACCTCCGCGCCAGCGTCCTCCCCCAGGAGTGTCACTCCCAAGTTGCGATCCTATCCTTATTTTGGCACGAGGGCCTCGACAGGGATAGAAGCGCATCTCGTCGTTTTCGCAAGAATGGATATCATTACAAGTACATGTAAAGAAGAGATGAGTATATGGAATTGGCTTACACTCGCCACAAGCTACATCAATATCACATCAATACAACAACATAACAATCATCATACGGAAGAGCAGGGTCCGACTATGGACGAAATCAAACGATAAAAATGACATCCATCCTTGCTATCCCAGGCTGCCGACCTGGAACCCATCCTATGATCGATGATGAAGAAGAAGAACTCCGAATCAAACAAGCATCGCTCTCACGTCAAAGCATCGCATTACCTGTACCTGCAACTGTTGTTGTAGTAATCTGTGAGCCACAGGGACTCAACAATCTTATTTCCAAGGGTATCAAGACTATTAAAGCTTAATGGGTGAGGTATGATTAAGTGATGAGGCTGCAGCAAGCGCTAAGCATTTATTTGAGTGGCTAAGTTATGAGTACAAGAACAAGGGGGGATGATTGTCGCATAAACCGAGGTGAACTAGTAATGATCACTAAGTGATCTTGAACACCTACTTACGATCAAACATAACCCCACCATGTTCTCTTTCGGAGTAGGCCTCATGAAAAGAGACGGTCACGGTTACGCACACGGTTGGTGTATTTTATTGGAGTTTACTTCAAGTTTGCTATGACCGGGTGTTAAACAAAGTTTCCAAGTTGCCACGTAACCGCGGGCATGGCTTTCCGAAAGATTTAACCTTGCAGGGGTGCTCCAACTCATCCATCACAAACTAACCACACGCCGCGGGAATAACCTCGACCACGAATCCCATGACTTCCTAGGCAATTCTGTTGGATAACCGCAACCTCGAGATAGCCCGAAGTATTCTCGGAATTCCTCGCGCAAGACATTCGAGAAAGGTAAAACAAGTCCAGCAAGACCACCCGATGTGTCGACGAACCCGATAGGAGCCGCGTATCTCGTTCTCAGGACACGATGAATAAGCGACGCATACGGTGGCCAGGTAGAAATCACCCAAGTTGCCCTGGGGTGGCCCCGCACAGAGCTATGTTTTGGACCAACACTCATGAGGAGCACTGACCCGGGTTGTAGATTAAAGATCCTCGGGTTAATTACTCCCTATGCAGGTTTATTAGTTGTTAGGAAAATGTAGTACCAATGTTGGGTCTTGCCAGACAAGTTCTAATATAAAACGAATGGTCAAGGGGGTCCCCATAACAACCCCGAGCATGTTAGGAGCGCAAAATATGGAACATAACACCGTCAAACAAGTAACTAGGGCGGAAAAGTGGAACAAAACACCGAGCAAAAGGCCAAGCCTTCCACCTTTTACCAAGTATATATATGCATTAAATTAAATTGATATAATATTATGATATATCAAAAACATCCATGTTGGCGCATGGAAACATTGCACCTGCAACTAGCAACGCTATAAGAAGGGCTGAGCAAGCAGTAACATAGCCAAACAATGTTTTGCTGGGATGTGGATAGGTTAGAGGCTTTTCATGGCAATTTGGGAGGCTTGACATACAGGTGGTAGCGAGACAAGCGATAGAAACGAGACATCTAGCATGGCAATGGTAGTAATGGTATCCAGAGAAATGGTCATCTTGCCTGAGATCCCGCTTGGAAGAAGATCGAGTCCATGAAGAAGACGAACCAACGTAGTCGAGCGAATCCTCACACTCCGAGCGCTTTCGGAACTCTATCGAGAAGAAGCAATCCGGAAACAACAATCAACACATGATAACACCACAACATATGCATGACATGATGCGCCAACAGACATGATGTATGTCCGGTTTAATTATACATGACATGACAAGCACAACAATCGAGTACTACACATTAAGTGAAGCTCAATATGAAAAGAGTTGCATATTGACGAAACTCCACATTGAAATTATTTAGTTCACTCTCGTTTAGGTACTCATCAATATTCAATGTTGTTTAACATGGGTGGCCAAGGCATAGGTTGAAGAAGGAATTACGCAATTTTAAATGGAGAGGGAGAACATACATATAACAAAACACAACTCTCCATATTATGAGAAATGTGGTTAAAGTTGTTTAACTAAACAATCATTTTAAATGTTGTTTATCATGGCAAGAGGTGAAGCATGAACAAGTACATCAACTAGGCATTTTAAATGAGGCCGGAAGCAACATCTAGCATTTCCAAAACGACCTCATATGCAAATTATGAATTTGGTCCAGATCTGTCCTAAACATATTTTATGTTTATTAAACAGCAAAATAAATGCCACCATGTCATTCGACACATCTTTCTAGTCAAGTTAAATATATAGATCATTTTTGTCGGAGCTACGGTTATGAAGTTATGAAATAAATCATTTTAGCATGGCAATCACGCAAATTACGTGAAAACAGCGAGCTAAACATTTTATCAATTATGAAAGTTGGATTTTATGAATCTACACAATATTCTGCACATTTTTCATATATAATTTATTTTAATCCGATGCACGGTTGAAATTATATGATTTTCCCAAAACTCGAACTTATTTTGAAAAGTTGCCCAATTTTGACTTGGAAAAGAAAACAACCCAATTAGACACCGGCTGGGCTAGCCACTGCCAATGACAAGTGGGGTCAGGAGGATGGTCATCAGGTCAACGAGGACCGGTCAACAGGGCTGTGGGGCCAAGGCGTCAGTGTCCCATGTGCAAAAGAAATAGAAAAATCAGCAAAATATAACGTGGTGCTTGGGGTTTGAACTCTGGACATCATACATGAGTCCACAAATAGATGACCAACTGATCTACAATAGACCACTGGCAACAACTGGGTTTGGGCCAATATGACCATCCCATCGGGCTAATGACACTGAAAATTAAACAGAGTAGCTCGCGTGCTAAAAAACAGAGCACAAAAATAAATTGTTGGAGGCACCAGGGATTGAACCCAGGACCTCCCAGCTCCCATCTGTAAGCTTACGCGCAATACCAGCAGGCTAGCAGAGTTATTTGTGATACAAAGCAATAGCATCACTAATAAACATAAAACCCAGAACGGAACAGGCAAGAAAAGAAGCCTTTCGGCCATGGGGCTGCTCCTCACCGGGCGACGAACAGGAAGATGGCGGGGGTGTCTTCCGGTGGCGTGGCGGAGGAAGGTTGGGGGTACGGATAGGCTGGATGGTGACGTGGCTGCGGGCGCGCATAGCGGATGTACGACCTCGGGGCGACATGGTTTGAGCTGTGAGCAACAACGAGAGAGAGAAAGAGAATGAAAGAAAGAGAGAAACAAAGCAGTGGGAGGAGAAGAGAGAGGCAGGGCAACGTCACGGTGCAGCTGCTGCTCACCTAGGCGACGACGGCGGCCAGGTTGCCGGGGCACGGGTCGGAGTGGAAGACCTGGGGAGCGAGGACCAGGGGGCCATGGCTGCGGGACTTGACGCGGACACCGGCAAGGCGACGCGGATCCGGTGAGGCGGTCGGACGGAGCTCCGGCGGCTAGCGCATGACAGCGTTTCGGCGAGGTCATGCTGCTTGGAGGTCTATCACGGCGGCTGCCATGTGTAGGACCGAAAGTATGTCTAGAGGGGGGGTGATTAGACTACTTGACCAAATAAAAATCTACTTTTTCCCAATTTTAAGTTTTGACAGATTTTAGCATACATTGCAAGTCAAGCACACCCTACACATGCATGTCTAAGAGTATAGCAGCGGAAAGTAAGGACAAGCATGAGTAGTAAAGGAAGGGTAGGAAGATCAAACTCAATTTGTAGACACAATGATTTTTCCCGTGGTTTCGATAGGTGGTGCTATCGTACGTCCACGTTTATGGAGTCTTCAACCCACGGAGGGTAACGGTCGCGAGAGTCCACGGAGGGCTCCACCCATAAGGGTCCATGAAGCGGCAACCTTGACTATTCCATAACGGCTTCCGTCCACGAAGGACTAGCCTCACTATGGGTAGATCTTCACGAAGTAGGTGATCTCCTTGCCCTTACAAACTTCTTGGTTCAACTCCACAACACGAAGTAGGAGGCTCCCAAGCGACACCTAACCAATCTTGGAGGCACCACCCTCCAAAAGGTAATAGGCTCGGCAATGTCGATGAACTCCTTGCTCTTGTGCTTCAAGATGATATACTCCTCAACACACAATCACTCTCTCACAGATTTGGCTTGGTGGAAGAGATTGGATTGGTGGAAAGCAACTTGGGGAGGCTAGAGATCAAGATTCATATGGTTGGAATGGAATGGCATGATCTCAACACATGAGTAGGTGGCTCTCTCTCAGAAAATCAGTTGGTATGAGTGGGGATATGTTCTGAGTGCTTCTCTATCGAGTGGGTGGTGGTGAAGGGGTATATATAGGCTTCTCCAAAAATCCAACCGTTACACCTAAAGTGACCAACTCGGTGACACCGATGTGTGAATCTCGGTGGTACCGAAGTGACCAAAAGGTGACAACTTTTGAATCTCGGTGAGACCGATATATGACTCTCGGTGGTACTGATCAGGTGACCAACGGTCAGATTGCGCAATCTCGGTGATGCCGATTCTCACATCTTGGTGGTACCGATTTTCGACCATGGCTTACTAGAGAGTTGGTCCAAAAACTCGGTGGCGCCGATCCACATTTCTCGGTGGTACCGATTCCTTTGAATGGCTATCCAGAGAGTTGGTCCAGAAACTCGGTGAGACCGCCTAGCAAATCTCGGTGGTACCGAAGACTGAAAATAGCTAAACAGAGAGTTGGCAGCTGAACTCAGTGGCACTGATGCAGAATCGGTTGCACCGACTGGCTAGGGTTTGGCAAGGGTCTGTCTGAGTTAGGAAATCGGTGGCACCGAGTGGAAAGTGTTGGTTGCACTGATTTTGGATATTTGACTTTGGACAGACCTTTGTGGAAGAGCTTGTGGGTGTTTTTGGTGACTATCACTTGTGCACGTATGAGCATTTTGTTCACCAACAATACCTTACCCCCTTTTAATAGTATTGGCTTTCCTATGGACTCAAAGTGATTTCTCACAAAGTAAAATGTAGAGTCCTCTTGCTTGAAGCTTTGCCAATCTATTTCCTTGCATCTTGGGGTATCTCCACAATCATTTTTCCATCCCTATCATTGAACTTTTCCTGAAATGTGCTTAGTGGTAACATTAGTTCAATGACATATATGTTGTTATTAATTACCAAAACCACCAAGGGAGCAAATGTGCTTTCAATCTCCCCCTTTTTGGTAATTGATGACAACATATAGATCAAAGCTTCGACATATGATATAATCAATGAATATAATCGTCGCTTTGAGAAGTATGTGGTAAGCAAGAGCTCCCCCTAAATTTGTGCATTATTTTAAATTTGCGTTTGAATGCAAATGCACAATCGATTAGGTACATGGGGCACTCTTCCATGTCACATACAACTTGGTGGTGTGCGAGAACAATAAGAAAGAACATCATAGCACAACACAATTAAGCACAGGTGAAAGATCATCTCATAAGCATCATGATGATAGGAAATATTAGCAACACACATTAAGCGTATGATCAAACACCACATAGTTCAACACATCCAAAGCAAAAGACCAAATGTTTTGAAAAAGCGATAAAAACCAAACGCTCTCTCACTCGAAGCCTAAAGATCTATATACACTTCTCCCCCTTTGGCAACAAGTTACCAAAAAGTTCAAAGGTGTATATCTAAGCGCTCTTCTGGGGCTGATCTCCTCCGGTAGTCGATGTAGGAGTCGAGAGAACTGCGTCGGCGAAGACCTCTGCTGATGTCATGGATGGAGTTGGTGTGGCAACTGGAGGTACTGGAGCTGAGGAGGCTGTAGCAGGTGCTGATGAAGAAGGCCTCAAATCTAGAGCTTGCACTGTGGCTGATCTAGCCTGGGTAGTGAAGTGAGTGTCTGGCCTAAGAGGAGAGTCGTCCTCATCATCTATAGTGTCGGGACTGGGCACGTTGTCAACTTCCTTCTTCAGCTCATTCACAGTCTTTGTCAGTCCATCCACTTTGTCATTTAGGGTCTTGATCCTATTCTCAAAGATCCTAACAAGACTACTCTGATTTCCCAGTATGTCCTTGATATCCTTCTGCATGCCCTGAACGGTTGAGATCAAAAGATCCATTTGCTCGTTCCTGGATATAGGGACTGGAGCACTAGTGGCTCTAGCTGCCTCTGCCTCTGCCTGTGCTGCAGCTGATGTGGGATGATCTGGGTCCATCACCACAACGTTGTCCTCAAGATCTGGCTGTAGGGGCAAATGGGGCCTGTCAAGAGCAAAAATGTGCTTCTCCACCTTGGAGTTGATAAGCATCTGAATGTAGGGTGCATAGCAGCATGAGCGCTACTGATCAGCAGCAACCCTCTTCACAGTCTCCACAATTAGATCCATCACCCTTATCCTGGTGTGTCTATCCAGATGGATCAGCATGTTGATGGAATAGCCTCTGATCATCTTGTCATCTCCAGACTTAGGCATCAATGTGTGCCTCGAGATGGTGTTCATGGTGCGGAGGCCAGCCTGGAGGAAGTAAATGGATCCAAACTTGTGAGATTTCAAGTTGGCAGCAGGGATCTCATTGTACATATTCTTCATAGAATCATGGCTCTCCTTGGATTCAGAATAGACGTCCAAGTCACCATCTTCCACCTCTAGGACTCCTAAGATGGTAGTCTGTCGGTGTACTAAAGATTGGGTCTTTTAGTACCCCATACTTGTGCACGGGCAGTTGTAGCCATCCCAACGGCATGGCCTGCCGGGGAACAGCTGAACACAAATACAGCAACATCAAGAAGACATTCAAGTCACTGATCAGAAGATAGAGGGCCGAAGGCTAGGCGCCCCGGCAAGATCTTGTCGGGCTGACTGCATAGCCCCGGCAAGGCTCGCACCCGGCAAGACCCCGCTACCCTGTCACCGCTCCAGTGCAGCGACTAGCTTGTCGTTTAGCCGTTGTCCTCCTGGGTGCATGTCAGGCGCTGACGGTGGATGAGCTTAAGCGGTGCTGATGGGACGGCCCCTTTTTCCGTCCCCAAGATGCTAAGGGACACCTCAACGGAGCATTTAATGTTCTTGTCCTAAACCGTCAATGTTAGGTATGATAACACTGTAGATACTTTACACCTCATGTATGCACTGTACGCCACTGTTGGTGACCCCTTCGAACGTATAAAATGAGGCCTAAGGCGTAGCTACAGGGGGATATTCTCTGGCCAACTCTGCATGCGTAGCGACTGAGTACTGTAGCGCTCCCAGAGCTTGAGCTAGAACACATCTAATACAATCAAGCAGGAGTAGGGTTTTACGCATCTTTGCGGCCCGAACCTGGGTAAAATCCCGCGTGTTAATCACTTGATCTGCTCTCTGTGTAAACCTTCTTCCCTGCCGAATCGTAAAGGGATCCTTCCGATCCCATAGGTGTCGTTTCTCCGACATCTTTGGCGCGCCAGGTAGGGGAGAAGGTCGCGCGGACCTGATTTAGTGATCAGCGCTCCAGTTTCTTCATCACCATCATCTCCATGGCCACCAAGAAGAAGGGTTTCATGGCGGTTGGACCATCCATGTCCGCCGCACCTGTGCTTACGCGCACGGGCGACGGTGTCGACACGGGTGGAGGAGGAAGAGATCCTGAGCTTCCTCGACGTTCTGGTGATCATAGCCAGATGAGCGGCGTCGTATGCGCCGCTAGATCTAAAGACAGAGCTGTGCTGCCAGCAGGCGGCGCAGCAAACTCCAGAGACAGAAGGGCGCCTTCCAAGACACCCACGCCGGCGCACGTGCCGGGACCTTCTAATGGCGCGCACGATGAACATCGCCGTGGCGTTGGTGGTTCTGGGCGTCCCCATGGAAAGTCTCCTGAGCATCATCCTCGGGATGTGTGAGACCAACATGCGCGTCCACGTGCTGGTGGAAGCGGCGTGCGGTCGCAGGATCGTGATGTTGCTCCTTCTAACACGGTTAGGAGTCAGAGCACCTCACGTTCCTCGCACCTGTCGCCACCGCCAACGAAGGCAGAAGCCTTGGCACGAGCACAGCTGCTCCTCGACTATCCTCATGCTGCGGAGAAGCTCGAAGAGTGGAGAGCCGCTATTCAGAGCCTCCTCAGTTTCGCCAATAAAGATACGCCACAGCAGGCGGAACCTTCGCGGCGACAGTCTATCTAGCCAACACGTGCCGATGGCGGGAAGACCGGAGGCGGCACGACCACGGTGCACTCCCCTCCACGGCGGCAACAGCAGTCGCTGACTCGACGAGTCGATGCCTGTGATGCTGACTCCACGGCGTCGTCTGACCCGCGAACCCGCTGCGATCAACATCAAGTTCTTCGGGAACGAGGCAAAGAAGACGCTCGGACTACCATCGAGCGACGGCGGGAAGCGCGCTATCAGTCAGATAAGTGCGCAGGGCCCACTGTAGACAAGCCTGTGCCGGGGTATCCTGTCGATCTACCCTATGAGGTAGGTTGTCCAGCATTTACCCGTGAGCTGCGGCGAGTCCAGTGGCCCAGTTCCCGCACGTTCAAGCCGGAAGTCCCGGAGAAATACGACGGCAAGACTCACCCGTCGGAGTTCCTGAGCATCTACACCATTGCGGTGAAGGCTGCCGGGGCTCGCGACGACAAGATACTCGCCAACTACTTCCCATTGGTGCTTAAGCCCAACGTCAGGTCGTGGTTGATGCACCTGCCAGAGAATTCCATTTCTTCTTGGGCAGACCTATGCCATGAGTTTGTTGGCGCCTTTACCGGGGGCGACCAAGCTCCTGGCCAAGAAAGTGATTTGCATCTCATCCCCCAGAAGGAGGGCGAAACTTTGTGCAAGTACATTCAGAGGTTCAGCCGCATACATCACAACATTCCAGACGTTCATCCTGCCGCTGTTATCAGCACGTTCCATCAGAACGTGCGCAACCGCAGGATGCGGGAAGAGCTGGTGATGAACAAGGTCAAAGATGTTGCCGAGCTCTATGCTCTGGCAGATAAGTGTGCTCGAGCTGAAGAAGGAAGGAGACTCCCCGGCGAAAACGCTGGCGCAGGGGTCGATTCTGAGGATGAGGATGCCGCTGCCCCGGCAAAGAAGGGCCGGCGGCGCAACAGGAAGCGCAAAGGCAAGGCCGTGCTTGCTGTCGAAGGGTCCGGCAACCCCGGCACCGCCAAGAAGGCCGGTTGACGACCCCGGCAAGGAGGTTGCCGGGTGCGCCTCCTATCAGGCCTTGGCGGCAGCCGACAAGCCAGACGGCTCCGGCAAGCAGTATTGCAAGATCCATCGCACCAAGGGCCATGATCTCCAGGACTGCCGGCAAGTCGAACAGCTTGTCGAGAAGCAGAAAGCCGAGTATGAAAGGCGAGATAAGGAGAGAGGCCAGGATGGTGCAGAGGGGTCCGGCAAGAAGCGCGGTGGCCGAGGAGGTCACCGCGGCAAGGCCAAGCAACAGAAGGACAGGCCCGCTCGAGGCCGCGACAAGCAAGAGGGGGGTGATGATGACATTGAGGAGGACGATGAGTCCAGCGAGCAAGAGTTTCAGAAAGCTACAGACACCATGTGCGTTGACGGAGGTGCCTCGTTGCATTCTTTCCACCACCAACTTAAACAGTGGGCGCGTGAGGTTATTGTGACAGAGCCTTCTGTTGATGCCCGGAAGCCGTTGAAGTGGTCCAACATGCCTATCATTTTTGACGCTGAGGATCACCCTGACCGCGTAACCGTGGTCGGGTGTTTGCCGTTGTTGGTCTCTCCAACGATTCGCAACCTCAAGGTGACGAAAATGTTAGTTGACGGTGGGGCCGGTTTGAACTTGATCTCACCCGAGGTAATCAAAAGATTGCAAATTCCTGATGGAGATCTCGAAGAAACAGGCTCGTTCCAGGGGGTCAATCCAGGAAGGAGCCAGCCTAAGGGAAAGATTACACTTCCGGTAACATTTGGTAGCGATCTGAACTTCCGGACGGAGAAGATTGTTTTCGGCGTCGCCAGGATTCCATTGCCATATAATGGGATCCTCAGCCGTCCAGCGTTAGCCAAGTTCATGGCGGCGTCGCATTACGCTTACAATGTATTGAAGATGCCCGGGCCGATGAGCGTTATTACTGTCAGTTCCGACAAGAAAGATGCGCTTATCTGCACCGATCAACTCTACTGGGAGGCAATTGCAGCATCTGCCACCAAGGCACTTCCTCTTGCCGCTGAAGCTCCCGGGGGGAAGAAGACCGGCAAGACCTCTCGCACACACTCCGGCAAGCGCACCTCCTCAGAGTGCTGCGCTCCTGTTGAGGACATGCCAGAGAGCTCCACCGGCAAGAGCAAGAAGTCCAGGGCAGCTCCACCAGAGACTAAGAAGGTGCCCGCCAAGGAGGACGGTACGGGAGGAACTTTCACCATAAGTTCCACCCTCGACAGCAAATAGGAAAGCGCGCTCATTGCCTTCCTGCGGGCGAATGTCGATGTGTTTGCATGGCAACCATCTGATATCCCCGTTGTTCGCAGGAAGGTGATTGAGCATCACCTTGCCGTCTGTCCACACGCGTGGCCCGTCAAGCAGAAGGTCAGGAAGCAGGCTCTGGAGTGGCAACTGTTTATTGCCAAAGAAATCAAGAAATTAGAAGCGGCAGGCTTGGTTAGAGGAGTACTTCATCCAACATGGAAAATGGAGGCTATGTATTGACTATACAGATATCAATAAAGCCTGCCCGAAAGATCCTTTTCCCTTGCAGCGCATCGACCAGATTGTGGACTCCACTGCCGGCTGCGATTTGCTTTCATTTCTTGACGCCTATTCAGGATATCATCGGATCTTCATGGCAAAGGAAGACGAAGAGAAGACCGCATTTATCACCCCATGTGGTACGTATTGCTTCTTACATATGCCTTTCGGGTTGAAAAGTGCTGGTTCTACATTTGCAAGAGCAGTCCAGATTGGTTTTGAGCCCCAGCTACATAGAAATATGGAAGCTTATATGGATGACATAGTGGTCAAAACCAAGAACAAGGCAACGCTCATATCAGATCTAGAAGAAACATTTGCAAATCTGCGCAAGATCAACTTGAAGCTCAACCCTGAGAAGTGTGTGTTTGGTGTCCCATCCGGCAAGCTTCTCGGGTTCTTTGTATCTCAACGTTGAATTGAAGCAAATCCCGACAAGATTAAAGCAATTGAGCAAATTGAAGCGCCAAGACGTGTCAAGGATGTGCGTCATCTTGCCGGCTGCGTCGCTGCTTTGAGTAGGTTCATCTCAAAATCTGCTGAGCGCGCCCTGCCCTTTTTCAAAATCTTGAAGAAGGCAGGTCCGATGAAATGGACTCCGAAAGCGGAGGCAGCGCTGCAGGATTTGAAGAAGTACCTCTCCTCTTCGCCAGTCCTAGTCGCGCCAAAACCACAAGAACCGTTGCTACTATATCTAGCGGCAACGAATCAAGTGGTGAGTGCTGCGCTAGTGGCGGAGAGAGAAGTTGACGAAGAAGCAGCAGCAGCGGCAGGACCGCCAAGCGACAAGCCAGGATCTTCCCCGGCAGGGTCTGGTGCTAACAAAGCAGGATCTACGCAGCCAAATGAATCAATATAGAAGAAGAAGATGGTGCAGCGCCTAGTCTATTTTGTCAGTTCCCTTTTGCAGGGGGCTAGGTCAAGATATTCTGGTGTGCAGAAGTTGCTCTTCGGCCTCCTCATGGCCTCAAGGAAGTTGCGCCATTACTTTCAAGCACACGAGATCACCGTTGTCACTCGCTTTCCGTTGCAGCAGATTTTGCGGAACCCAGATGCTACCGGCAGGATTGTGGAGTGGGCTTTGGAATTATCAAGCTTTGGTCTCAAGTTTAAAAGTACTTCGACCATCCAGAGCAGAGCCTTGGCGGAGTTCATTGCGGAATGGACCCCAACGCCAGATGAAGAGGTTCCAGAGTCAACTCTCCCCGGCAAGGAAACGAATCAAGAGTGGATAATGTATTTTGATGGGGCTTTCTCGCTGCAAGGCGCCGGTGCTGGCGTGCTGCTTGTCGCACCCACCGGAGAGCACCTCAGATACGTGATTCAGATGCATTTTCCCCGGGAGAGGTCAACGAACAATACTGCGGAGTATGAAGGTTTGCTTGCCGGTCTCAGAATCGCGGCAGACCTTGGAATTAAGAAACTCATCGTCAGGGGTGATTCTCAGCTTGTCGTCAAGCAAGTGAATAAAGATTATCAGAGCCCGTTGATGGAAGCTTATGTAGATGAAGTGAGAAAGTTGGAAGAGCATTTTGATGGTCTGCAAATGGAGCACGTTCCTCGTGCAGAAAACAGCATTGCTGATGGCCTGTCAAAGTGTGCTGCCCTTAAGTTACCTGTGGAACCAGGAACTTTTGTGCTCCGACTGCCTCAACCATCCGTGACACCATCGATGGGACAAGAGAAAAGACGGAAGTTGGGTTCCGGCGAGTATTTCCCGGCAGAGTTCCTAGAAGCCGCCGGCAAGGAAGTTGCCGGGAACAACACCAAGCTTGCCGGTGAGCAACAGGCTCTGGCAGAGCCTCAGGCTCTTGCCGTAGAAGCACACGCTCCCGCGAAGCTTGCCGGGGAGCGACAGGCTCCGGCAGGACCTCAAACCTTTGCCGTAGAGACAAATGCTCCCCCGACAGAAGACATGCCTTTAGTCCTTGTCGTCGAGCCTCAGGCTCCGGCGTGGGCACAGCACATCGTCCATTTCCTTCAGACAGGAGAACTCCCCAAAGAACAGGAAGAAGCGGAAAAAGTAGCCCGTCGGTCCAACATGTACCAGTTTCTGGACAATGTCTTGTACAGAAAAAGACCGAACGGTGTGAAATTGAAGTGCATTCCTCGGGAAGATGGACTAGAGCTGTTGGCAGAGATACATGGAGGCATATGTGGCTCCCACATAGGATCAAGAGCACTTGCTGGTAAGGCATTCCAGCAAGGTTTCTTTTGGCCCACTGCTCTCCAGGATGCAACTGCGCTAGTAACCAAGTGTGAAGCATGCCAGTTTCATTCGAAGAAATTGCATCAACCAGCTCAAGCTCTTCGGACAATCCCTCTCTCCTGGCCATTTTCGGTCTGGGGGCTCGACATCTTGGGCCCTTTTCCCCATGCTACCGGGGGCTTTGAGTACTTGTACGTCGCCATCGACAAGTTCACAAAGT
This sequence comes from Elymus sibiricus, assembly GCA_039707655.1. NCBI lineage: Eukaryota > Viridiplantae > Streptophyta > Magnoliopsida > Poales > Poaceae > Elymus > Elymus sibiricus. The sequence continues at coordinate 272,917,098 of CM077669.1, forward strand.
GGCCGGATGTGGAGGCAGTGAGGAAGGTGACAGCACAATCAGCTGTCAAGTTCTTCAAGGGAATAGTTTGCCGCTTTGGTGTACCAAACAGGATCATCACCGACAACGGCACACAGTTCACGAGCCGCACCTTCATGTAGTATGTCCAAGACCTTGGCGGCAAGATTTGCTTTGCTTCTGTTGCTCACCCAAGGAGTAATGGCCAAGCGGAAAGGGCTAATGCTGAAGTGTTGCGAGGCCTCAAGACAAGGACTTTCGACAAGCTGCGCAAGTGCGGAAGGCGCTGGATTGATGAGTTGCCAGTGGTTCTTTGGTTAATCAGAACGACACCGAATCGAGCCACCGGCCAGACACCCTTCTCCCTAGTCTATGGGGCGGAAGCAGTTCTCCCCACAGAACTCATATACGGGTCACCTCGAGTGCTCGCTTATGATGAGCTCGAGCAAGAGCAGCTGCGGCAAGATGACGCTGTGCTCCTTGAGGAGGATCGTCTCCAGGCTGCTGTGCGAGCTGCACGCTACCAGCAAGCTTTGCGCCACTACCACAGCCGCAAGGTTCATGCCCGGAGTCTTGAGGAAGGCGACCTTGTTCTTCGGCGCGTTCAGTCGGCCAAGAATTCCAAGAAGTTGACGCCGAAGTGGGAAGGCCCTTATCGGGTAGTACGAGTCACCAGGCCTGGCGCAGTCTGCCTAGAGACCGAAGACGGTATTCCGGTGAGCAACTCCTGGAATATCGAACATCTTCGTAAGTTCTATTCATAAGGCGCGGTTGCCGGGTCTCCTGGCAACCACCTTTTGTACAAGTCTTGCCGCTGAAGCATGTAATCCTTTGTACAAAGCCAGGCGCAGACCCTGTGCGTAGTTTAATAAAGCCTAAGTGTTTTGCAATTCTTGTCGATGTTCGTGTTTACTTATGTGCATGTGTATTTGAGATATTGCATTACGCTTATTTCCAGCAAGTGCTAACGAACCGCCAAGGTTGCATATCTCTATTTTCTCTTCTTTCTTTTTCTCAAAGGACAGAAGGTTCCCTCGCATGCAAGTTTGCCGGGGGGAAAGGATGGTATGGATACCAGCAGGCGACGTTCAAGGCTGACATCTTGCCGGAAGAACTACTACAACGAAAAGCTAAGTTGCAGAAATTGCAGAAATTTCAAACAAATTTTTGATAAGGTTATTCTCCTTGAATGATTTCGACTCTTGTATGGAAAACCTGCACGCGAAGGAACCTTGTTGTGATCGGCTGCGCCCTTACTCTGTTTCGAGTCCGCTCGACAGTTTAGGTGGTTGCACCGAAAACGTCAAGGTCTCTTGCCGGTAGCGGCACCGCCAGCAGGCTGCTAAAGTCCCGCACCTAGCGCTCGCGGCAAAGGTGTGCGTGCCGGCAAGTTTCCAATCAAGCGTAGGGTGAATACATACAGAAAGAAATTAAGCAAGGGGAATAGCATAGCATTTGTTCAGAACATAGCAAGTCATATTACAATAATAGCTGCCGCTGTTCTAACATAAGATTAAATTGTCTTTGACACGTAACGATGGCGGCAAGAAGGGGAGAAGCAGCTAATCCAGGCGATCGCCTTCATCTCTCTTGACTTGGCTTACCCTGTCGGCGATGGGCGCGACAAGCTCTTCAGCCGCCTTGAGGTCCGCGTCCTTCGGCAGGCGGTCGAGGACGTTGGTGAGGTTGATGCCGGGGTTCCTATACACCACCTTGGTGAGCACCTTGAGGAGGACGGCCCGGCTAAGCTTGCGGGACTCGTTGGCCAGATGGGTTGTTCGGCTAGAGTGGATCAGCTCCAAGGCTTCGAGCAGGCGGTCAAGGAACATGGTCAGCTTGGCGCTCGTAGACACCCTGTCGTCAGAAGAATACCTGAAGCCTTGCAGGCCCATGGTGGACAATTGCGCGGCAAGCTTTTCCGCGATGTCGACAAGCTTTTCAGTCCAGATTTGCACTCCTTGCACATAGTCGTTGTGAGTGGCGGTGGCGCTCTTGACCAGCTCCTCCTCATCCCGGAGACTTTTGACCATGGTCTTCTCACGAGCTTCCGCGGCCTCAAGAGTCTCCTTCAGCATGGATAGCTTCAGCTTCAGATCAGCGATGGATTCGTTGGCTGTGGAGAGCTCCTTGGTCTTGTCGGATATGGCAACTTGCATCTCCATCAAGCTGTGGAGAGCTTTGTCTCTCTCGGTCTTGAGCGTCGAGATCTGCTTGCCGTGTTCCTCAAGATCTGCTTCCAGCTTCTTCACCCCGTCAGCAAGCTTGTTCTTGGCGGCCTCTACAGCTTTGGCGGCATCAACGGCCCCCTTCAGCTTACTGGCATGATCTACAGTCAGAGCTTCGAGTGCCTCCTTGTGCTTCAGCTCCAGATCCTGGGTCCGCTGCGTGACAAGCTTTTCAATCTCCTCGTCCTTGGCACGGAGCTTGTTGGCAAGAACCTTCTCGCGGGCAGTTAGGTCATCATCATGAGCCTCGAGCTCAACGCGAAGCTCTCTTAAGCGCGCCTCCTCTGCAGCAGCCTGTTGTTTGGCATCCTCCTGTCCCTTTTCAACGTCAGACTACTTCAGGAGGAGATCGTTCCATCTTTGGCTCAGCTGCTCCTGGCCCGTCCTCAACTCCTGAAAAGCTTCGGCAAACCAGGCTTGCGTTTCCTCAACGCGTTTCTGGAGATCTGCCTCCACTTTGTCGACATCCGCTGCCCTGGAGTCTAGGTTCTCTTTCCGGGCGCGGTGGAGTGCTTGGAGCTTCTGGTAGTTGTCGTTCATGGCCTGGAGGAGTTTCTCTTCCTCAGATTTGCTACTACTGGCACTTGGTTCATTAACGATTTCAAGCCCGGCAGCGGTGATGGCGTCGTCATCAAAGACTTCTAATTCAATTGGCGCTCTAGTGCTTGCCGTGCCTGGAATGCTGACGAACAAGTTGTCACCAATCTTGAGGTACTTGCTTGATGAGGGGGGAGCTTCGGATGTTGCTGGCTGATCTTCAACAGCCGCTTCACCGGCAGCTGGAGGCTCCGTGGCCGGCGCAGTGCCTGGCGCTCCTACGGCAGGGATGCCATCAGTACGGTCACTGGCCTCCTCACTAGCCCTCTCAGCAGACTCCTTGGTGGCCTCTTCTTGCGCGGCACTAGCGGCCTCAGCGGCAGCGTCCTTGGCGGCTTCAGCGGCAGCATCCTTGGCGGCCTCCTCAGCGGCAACCCTGTCGGCTTCGGCGGCAGCATCCCTGGCGGTCTCCTCGATAACAGCATCAACGTCCATGTGCTCTGTCGTTGGAAGATCTGAAAGCCAAGAAGATAAACAAGATGTGGCTGAGAAGGAAGTTCAAGAAGACAAAAAAAGACAAAGTGACAAACACTCTGAGGCGAGCGGTTTACCTGTGTTGAGCTGCTGAGAAGCACTGCCGGTGCCTGTACTTGCCGGCCCCTCTTCATCGCGGTAAAGCTCGCTTGCCGAAGATTCATCTCTGGGCGGCGTGGTTGCCGGAGGCGGCGCGTCAGGGACGGCCCTCGTTGGTACTCCTTGTTGCCGCTCCACTCCTGCATGCCCGGAGATGTCAGCAGTGAAGATACACACCCTGGCACTTGCCAGAGGAAAGTGGGTAACAGACTCACACTGGGGGCTGTGCCGGGGGCTGAGTTGAGGACTGCGTCGCGGACTTGACTCCGGGCTGATGTTGATCGTTTCTGGCGCACCTGAGGTGCTTGCTGGCGGCTCATCACCCATCGAGGTCTTTGCCCTCTTCGCTGCCCTTTGCGCCAATGTTTCCGTGTCTCTGCGGGGACAGGCCAAAAAGAAGCGAATTAGTTAAGCAAACCAGTACTTCAGAAGTTAAAAGGTGTGGCAGGACCCTTACTCTTCTTCTTCGGAACTGAAGGCAGAGAGGTCGAACTTGACTTCTGTCGCGGTGTCCGTGGGAGGAGGTGAAGGAGCGGTTCTAGGCCGCTTGGCTGTGGCGGGTTGCTGCGCGGCCATGCCGGCCGCTCCCTTGCCGGGGGCTGCACCACTCGAAGAAGCCTGACAGACCGGGATCCCAGAGGTGGCGCTCCGAACGACACGCCTCTTCCTCACTTCGAGAGTTGGGGGCTCCTCCTGCAGCTCCTCCTCGGCTGTGTCTTCAGTAGAAGTGCCCCCGGCAGCAGTGCCGCTTTGCTTCCTGGCAACCTCGCCCTGCCCGGCAAGGTTTCCCTCCGACAGCACTTCACCTTCGCTGGTTTCCCCTTCCACGAAGCCAGCGCTGCCGGCCTCCGCGGCAAGATTTGCCTCCTCCGCCCTGCTGGCGATGTACGCCAGCTCTTCATCAGTGGTGGCGCGGACAAGGTTTTCTTCTGCGTGGATGGCCCTCTCCGATAGATTATCAAAGAATTGCTGCACTTGCTCTGAGGGCGGGTCAATCCAACTATCGTCAAGGCTGTGAGCGTCAAACACCGGCATCATGGCGATGATTGAAGTCAGAGCAGAGTTGTTGCACAGAGGGATTATGCTTGCCGGCAGTCTGCCCACTACGTCACCCTTGAATATTTTCTGGCAGAGGGCTGTGCACTGCATCAACGTCAAATTGCTATTTAACCCGGGGCGCAGCCTCATTATGTATGCCGCGTTCCGGAACTCCCAGGCTGGCCTCCCTTTGTTCTGCAGAGGGGCGATGCGCCGGCGAAGGAAGTCGGCGCCTATCATCTCTATCGTGAGCCCGGCAGCTCTGAGGCGGTGAATCCTGGTAATTGCGACTGTGAGCTTCTCATTGTTAGGATCGAGGGCGCTCTAGTCGTTGCCGCGCACTATCTTCGTCTGTCACGGCAAGCAGAAAGAGGGGACCTTTGCCTCTTGAATCTAGCACCACTTATCCCGCCATTCATCCCACTTCTCGCGGTAGGCCCCGTCTGGGTAAACCTCCTTGGTTCCTGGCCGTGGAATCCAAGCGATGGAACCGGAAAGGGCCTCGCCTTTTTGGATGCGGGGAATGAAGTAATGGCGGAAAAGGGCCATGCTAGGGTGTACTCCGGCGAAGTTTTCGCAAAGATGAGCGAAGACAGACATACACATCATAGCATTCGGCGTGAAATCCAAGAGTTGGAAGCAGTAAGTGAGCATAATGTCGTTGAAGAAATCAGAGAAAGGGGGACAGAGCCCGCAGTAGAAATAGTCGGCAAAGAAGTGATATTTATCTGGGCCGCCCCTAGAATAACCTGAACTCACGTGGGAGGCGGGATGCGCCCTCGTCTCCGTCGCCCACATGTTCTGGTATCGCTCCCTCAGAGCGCTCGCATCGAGCGCCGGGGGGAAGACGACGTGCTCCTTCCGCATCCTTGCCAGCTTGTTCTCCGAGACGGTGGCGTCCACCTCTTTTCCCTTGCTGGCCTTGGGCGGCATGGTGGCTATGGAGGCGGAAGCTGAGGGCGGAGAGAGCGTGGAGGCACGGATGAGTGGAAAGGCTCTGTTTCGACTCGAAGAAGAAGACGACGACAGTTCCCAGATTGGAAAAGACAAGAGGTAAATGAGCCGCGCCCCTGCGGATTCCTTTTTATGGGGAAGGCCCGGGGTCGCCTCTTTACTAGTCAAGATAGAAACGCTTTTGCGAGCGCGCTGCAGTTTTGGCCGCTCCGTGCACGTCTCCCAAGTCCCGCATTCAATGCGCATCGTGGGGGGGCACAGTGAAACGGAATGATTAGAGCAGTTAATCCCTGCCACGTGTGCCCGTGCACTGTTTGGGCCTAGCCCAACAACGCCTCACACCCATGTATGGCCTAGGCCTGGGGGCTCCTGTCGGTGTACTAAATATTGGGTCTTTTAGTACCCCATACTTGTGCACGGGCAGTTGTAGCCATCCCAACGGCAAGGCCTGCCGGGGAATAGCTGAACACAAATACAGCAACATCAAGAAGACATTCAAGTCACTGATCAGAAGATAGAGGGCCGAAGGCTAGGCGCCCCGGCAAGATCTTGCTGGGCTGACTGCGTAGCCCCGGCAAGGCTCGCACCCGGCAAGACCCCGCTACCCTGTCACCGCCCCAGTGCAGCGACAAGCTTGTCGTTTAGCTGTTGTCCTCCTGGGTGCGTGTCAGGCGCTGACGGTGGATGCGCTTAAGCGGTGCTGATGGGACGGCCCCTTTTTCTGTCCCCAAGACGCTAAGGGACACCTCAATGGAGCATTTAATGTTCTTGTCCTAAACCGTCAGTGTTAGGTATGATAACACTGTAGATACTTTACACCTCATGTATGCACTGTACGCCACTGTTGGTAACCCCTTCGAACGTATAAAAGGAGGCCCAAGGCGTAGCTACAGGGGGATCTTCTCTGGCCAACTCTGCATGCGTAGCGACTGAGTACTGTAGCACTCCCAGAGCTTGAGCTAGAACACATCTAATACAATCAAGTAGGAGTAGGGTTTTATGCATCTTTGCGGCCCGAACCTGGGTAAAATCCCGCGTGTTAATCACTTGATCTGCTCTCTGTGCAAACCTTCTTCCCTGCCGAATCGTAAAGGGATCCTTCCGATCCCATAGGTGTCGTTTCTCCGACACATTCCTCAACAGAAGACTCATATCTTGCTCCTTCAGTCATCCATACAATCCTACCATCTCCATAGAAATGAGCAGTGGAGAAGAATTGCATGATAATCTCGTCGTTCCATGCAGTGAATTCTTTGCCAACAAATTCATCTAGGCCAATACAATGAAAATTGTCTTGAACATTTGGAAAGTAATCTTCATTTGCCTTGATATACTTCCAGTCAACGTATCTCATGTCACTCACAGCTGGGTTCTTGTCAAGCAAGATTGTCTCATAGAAATCTTGTTGCTCCTTGGTGTAGAACCTGTAGTCCACAGCTGTCTTTCTCCTCTGGGCAAATGGATCAATTGCTCTCCATGCCCTCAAACCAGAATCCTTCCTTTTCTTCATGTCTTCAGCAATCAGATGGCTGGCATTGTGCTCTGGAAGGTATGGTCTGAGCTTCATCAAAGCAGTGATATCATCAACATCCTCAGCTTCCCTGAAGGTGGAGGTCTTGTTCTTGGAAGAAGCTGGGATCTCTCTGGAGAACCTCTTGGGTTTGTCAGCAGCAGCAGCCTTCTTAGGATCAGATTTGGTTCTCTTGGAAGTATTAGTCTTGGGCATAGCATCTGCCATAAGTTTCTTTTTCTTCTTGGGAGGGGCCTTTGCAGCTGGCTCTACTTCCTCCTCTTCTTCCTCGTCTAGATACTCTGGAGTGGATGGAAGAACTTTAGCCTTGACAGATTTTGTCCTCACTCTCTTCTTCTCCCCTGTCTTCTTAGGCAAAGACTTCTTGGGAGGCTCAACTGTCATGGTTGCTCTAGAGCTCTCAGGTGCTCTAACTGTCTCAGAGCTAGCATACTCCTTTCTGACAGCTTTCTTCTTCTTGGAAGAAGTGGCAGCAGTAGTGTCCTTGACAGACTTGTCCTGCTTTGACTTGGGAGGCACTTCATCAGGTATGAAGTCCTCATCTTCCTCATCAGAATTGAGCTTTCTTCTAGTTCTTGTAGCAGCCTTAGGCAAGTCAGGGGAACTAGGCACATCATCAAAACTCTCTTCATGACTAGAGCCTGAGTCCAAATCCACACTCTGCTCTGTGAGATCATTGTGGCTATCCTCAGCATCTGACATATCTGACCCTATGAATAGAGTGTAGAAGAGTGGAGAAGATGAGTCATCACAAAATGCAGACATTTTCAAAAGATTGAACTAAGATTTCTCAAATTTTGCATTCTGCCAAATGTATGTCGGTACAGCCGAGGCAAAATTTTCGGACCCACCGAGACTAACAACCTGCTTTCCAGAAACTTGGCACCATTTTCGGTCACACCGAAAATTAGTACTCGGTTTCACCGAGGTGTTCTCAGTTGGCCAGAAAAACCGAATCGGTGCTACCGATTCTTTTGCATCGGTTCTACTGAGATTAATGTGGCGGACGGCAAAACCTAAAAAATCGACCGTTCGCTATTCTACTGGAATTTCTAGTGGAAAGATAGGTTTGCAATCCAGGGAATATCGATAAAGTTAACTCTAATGCACAAGATTTGGACGGGGAGCGCAAGGAGGGCCGGATCTATACCCTAGCTTGGTGACGGATCCGCTACGGCGAAGACGGCAGCGAAGATGCCCATCGACGGCGAGGATCCCAGCGGCGGAGACGCACGGGAAGGCAAGGGCGACGAATAGGGGGTCCTTTTTGGCAGCTTAGGGTTTTGGAGCACGACGGTTTGAGGAGTGAATTTTCAAAGCGTCGGGTCCACAGCATATATACCCCTTGCTGTCGGTGACGCCGATTCTAAATTTTCGGTGTCACCGAGTTTCTCAACTGTCAGCTGATAGGGAAACTTGGTGTAACCGAGAATATGGAATCGGTGGTACCGAGATAGAAAACCAGATCTACCCTAGGCATTCGCTGAGACCGAGAATTTTGGGTTGGTTCCACCGAGATGCACTTGGGAGGTTTTAATGGTCAGTCCTTGTCGATACGGAACTCCGAGTGCTTCTCACATAGAGGGATCGAAAAGTACTTGTTCAAGTTTTGTGATGCAGCAAGAAAAGAATATGAGGTGAGAAAGCATAGATTGCTAGAGAGTGGTCCTAGGCATTCTTGTCCGTCCAATTGGCAAAAGAGAAAACAAAAGCCAAATAGCAACAATTGGATGTCCTCGAATGGATAAATAAATGCAGACCGACATGCTCACACAATAAGATGTCAAATGAAATCATGGCAAACATGCACAAACATACTAGCATCTATCAAGCATTTTGGCGATGACGGAGTCATCTATATATGAGTATATTGACTTAGGAGCCAAGTAAGAATACTTGATCATAGGTCATACTCATCGTTTAAGCACAAGTGGGGTTACCACTTTTACATAAAGCATTTAATGTTGTCACATACTAAGAGATGCTTTGACTAAAGTCTTAGATTAAAGCTCCCCCTTGATGTGACATCCCCCCATAGGAGGGATAAACTAACCTTGGGTTTTGTCGATGAAGACTTCATGTAAGTGAAGTAGTGGTGGATGCTCAAAGTTGATGAAGATCACCATGAGTTGGGAGCATCCTTGTTGTTTCCGTACTCCTTTTACCTACGTGGGTTAGTCCGAACATACAAGAGACAAATACAAGGATATCTATGGACATGGAGTGCAAAGCATGTGTGCTGATGTCCATTGATTTGTTGATTACCTTGCCCCTTGCTTACCTTTGAGGGAATGTGTGACTCCTTTAACCATTGCATAGAGTTGATGTTGATTGCAAATAGTTCTTGCCAATAATGAATGTGAGTGAATTTCATTGGCGGAGTCACCCCTCAAGAATTCTAGTTCTTCTTCTTGGGGACCCACATCAACTTGATGGGGATCCTAGGTGTTGAAGTAGCCTTTGTAGAAGTTGAGCTTGAAGTAGCCTTGGGAACCCACTCCACCAAAGCTTGGGATTCATCTTCATATGAGTTAATGTCCTCTTGTAGCTTGTTCTTGCCCTTGAGCTTGTGGTCTTGTGGTGGAAGGTCATCTTGAGTATTTGTTCCATTGGGAGGAGTATTTTCATACTTCTCCTTTTGAGGAACAAACTTGGGCTTGGGGTATTGACCTTCTTCCCATTCAACTCCATTAGTGTTGAAGTAGCAAATGCCATGGTTCTTTCGGTATCCTCCGTGCTTGCGTACAATTTCCTCAAATTGCTTACACCCGGCAAGACTCTTGTAGATACCTTTCTCTATAATTCCTTTCAATAAAGTATTTTCTTGCTCAAGTATAACTTGGCTTGGGGCCTTTAGCCATGAAGCAACTTCCACTCCCTTCATTTGGTGAATCAAATAGATCATAGGAGTTGGTAGTCACTAGTACAAGTCCGGCAACACCTTCATCTTGACTATAGTCGCAGTTGGAGTGATAGCTTCTCTCGGAGTTGTTGTCGGAGTCGGAGCCGGAAACCCATTCACCAACATGACCTTGATGTTTTCTTCTTATGTAGCTCTTGGTGTACTTGTCCTTCTTCTCCGAATCCCTACTTCTCCTTGAGGGTCTTCGTTCATAACGATCATCTCTACTCCTTCTCTCTCTTTGAGGTGATTCATTCCTTGAGCTTCGTCTTCTAGGTGAATCTTCTCTTCGTTTGTAGGGAGCCGTGCACTCATTGGAGTAGTGTCCGGGCTTCCCACAATTGTAGCAATTTCGGTCACGACTTGACGAACGCTTCTCTTCATATTTTGAGTTGGAGCTTCGTTCTTTGCCTCTATTCTTGTAGAACTTGTTGAATTTCTTGACCATGAGGATTATCTCTTCATTGGTGACAAGGTTGTCGCTTGAAGTTGCGGGAGCATCACTTGTGGCTTTGTAAGCACCGCTAGACTTGTTGTGAAGCTCTTCTTTGTCTTTGAGTGTCATCTCATGAGCAACAATCCTTCCAATGACTTCCGTAGGCTTGAGATCTTTGTAGTTGGGCATCATTTGGATCAATATGCACACGGTGTCGTATCTCTCATCCAAATCTCGAAGTATCTTCTTGATGATGAATTTGTCGGTCATTTCTTCGCTTCCTAAGCCGGCAATCTCATTGGAGATGAGAGCTAGCCTACAGTACATCTCCGCGACTCCTTCACCATCCTTCATCTTGAACTTGTCAAGTTGACTTTGAAGAAAGTCCAACTTCGATTCTCTCACGGACTCGGTTCCTTCGTGCATATCAACCAAAGTATCTCAAATCTCTTTTGCATTCTCGAGACGGCTGATTTTGTTGAATTCTTCGGGGCATAGGCAGTTGAAGAGAATGTCACATCTTCAATTCATCCACGGTCGCTTCACGATCCGGTTCCTTTCCATCACCAAAGAATTCACCTTGCAAGCCAACACGAACAATAGCCCATACGGCGGGGTTATGACCAAGAATATGCATTTTCATTTTGTGCTTCCAACTAGCAAAATTAGTGCCATCAAAGTACGGACCTCTACGGTGATAATTTCCCTCACTAGACGCCATACTCTCCTAGGTTGTGAAACCAATGCAATGGATACCAAAGCTCTGATACCACTTGTAGGACCGAAAGTATGTCTAGAGGGGGGGTGATTAGACTACTTGACCAAATAAAAATCTACTTTTTCCCAATTTTAAGTGTTGGCAGATTTTAGCATACATAGCAAGTCAAGCACACCCTATACATGCATGTCTAAGAGTATAGCAGCGGAAAGTAAGGACAAGCATGAGTAGTAAAGGAAGGGTAGGAAGATCAAACGCAATTTGTAGACACGATGATTTTTCCCGTGGTTCCAATAGGTGGTGCTATCGTACGTCCACGTTTATGGAGTCTTCAACCCACGGAGGGTAACGGTCGCGAGAGTCTACGGAGGGCTCCACCCATAAGGGTCCACGAAGTAGCAACCTTGACTATTTCATAACGGCTTCCGTCCACGAAGGACTAGCCTCACTATGGGTAGATCTTCATGAAGTAGGCGATCTCCTTGCCCTTACAAACTTCTTGGTTCAACTCCACAACACGAAGTAGGAGGCTCGCAAGCGACACCTAACCAATCTAGGAGGCACCACCCTCCAAAAGGTAATAGGCTCGGCAATGTCGATGAACTCCTTGCTCTTGTGCTTCAAGATGATAGACCCCTCAACACACAATCACTCTCTCACAGATTTGGCTTGGTGGAAGAGATTGGATTGGTGGAAAGCAACTTGGGGAGGCTAGAGATCAAGATTCATATGGTTGGAATGGAATGGCATGATCTCAACACATGAGTAGGTGGCTCTCTCTCAGAAAATCAGTTGGTATGAGTGGGGATCTATTCTGAGTGCTTCTCTATCGAGTGGGTGGTGGTGAAGGGGAATATATAGGCATCTGCAAAAATCCAACCGTTACACCTAAAGTGACCAACTCGGTGACACCGATGTGTGAATCTCGGTGGTACCGCAGTGACCAAAAGGTGACAACTTTTGAATCTCGGTGAGACCGATATATGACTCTCGGTGGTACCGATTAGGTGACCAACGGTCAGATTGTGCAATCTCGGTGACGCCGATTCTCACATCTTCGTGGTATCGATTTGCGACCATGGCTTACCAGAGAGTTGGTCCAGAAACTCGGTGGCGCCGATCCACATTCCTCGGTGGTACCGATTCCTGTGAATGGCTATCCAGAGAGTTGGTCCAGAAACTCGGTGAGACCGACTGGCAAATCTCGGTGGTATCGAAGACTGAAAATAGCTAAACAGAGAGTTGGCAGCTGAACTCGGTGGCACCGATGCAGAATCGGTTGCACCGACTGGCTAGGGTTTGGCATGGGTCAGTCTGAGTTTGGAAATCGGTGGCACCGAGTGGAAAGTGTTGGTTGCATCGATTTTGGATATTTGACTTTGGATAGACCTTTGTGGAAGAGCTTGTGGGTGTTTCTGGTGACTATCACTTGTGCACGTATGAGCATTTTGTTCACCAACAATACCTTACCCCCTTTTAATAGTATTGGCTTTCCTATGGACTCAAAGTGATTTCTCACAAAGTAAAATGTAGAGTCCTCTAGCTTGAAGCTTTGCCAATCTATTTCCTTGCATCTTGGGGTATCTCCACAATCCTTTTGCCATCCCTATCATTGAACTTTTCCTGAAATGTCCTTAGTGGAAACATTAGTTCAATGACATATATGTTGTTATTAATTACCAAAACCACCAAGGGAGCAAATGTGCTTTCACCATGGCTCATGTACTTCCCTGAGAAGAAGAATGAGAAAGGGACATGTTTTAGAAAGACAGAGAGGGAGCGCCAAAGGAGGACGGGAAGAGAGCAGGGGAGGTCGAGCGACTCATCTGCTGGCTGTCCTGCCGGTGGCGCGAGGTGGGGCAGAGGAGAGGTGGCGGGGAGGGAGCTTCCCCAGCGGAGGCGCGTGGGAGACTTGGACGAGCTCCACGGGTGGAGCGGGGATGCGGGAGCTCCTCCTGTGGACGAGCGGACATAGTCGACTGCGGTCGCCGGACGCGTCCATGGGACAGGGGAGGAAGGCTGGCTTCGGGCGCCATGGGGTTGGGACTTGCGGATCGAGGAGGGCTATGGTGTCGAGGTGGCTTGCGGAAGCAGACGATATGGGGCGAGCGGCGCTAGTTGGGTGGATGCAGAACGCGAGGTGGATGCGGGATGGGTCCCGGGGAAGAAGAGATCAGGTGGTACGCGGCGGCGGCGGCTAGGGTGGGATCCCTAGAAAATAGGGTTTGGTATGATTTTAGACTAGGTGGTCTATATATAGCAAAGTAGACTAGGTTTGGACCCTTCGATTAGATTGGACGGTTGAAAATAAATAGGTTAGGGACGTCCAAACAAGAAATGGAAAATGTTTGGGGTATTTCGGGGTTGATCCGAACCCAACGGTCACGACCGTCTAGTGCAGGCTCGTGGTATTTTTCGGACTAGGTTGCGAGCAGATCGGTGCACTGTGCAGAGGGCCTAGGCATTTAGCAGAGAGGGAAAAGGACGGGCTGCCCGGCAACAGGTTTTACAATACCGAAAACGTTCGCAAATAAACCAATAACGGTGCCGCTACGGTCAACCGTTCGAGTATCAAACGAACTCCGATTGCGACGAAATTTGGCAGGCGGTCTACCTACAATATAATAAGGCCGCACACCAAGTTTCGACCCAATCCGAGAATATTTTTGCACACTTTTAAAAACAATTTTTTGTCAATGCCGCGGGCGCGTGCGTGTGTGGTTGGTCTCGAAACGGGCATCGACCAAAACGGAGAGAACCGACAACTACGAACGGATGCAAGTTTTGAAAAAATGGCGGCAACAGAGTGCCGATGCTGTGATGATGATGCGAATGATGCGATGATGAATGCGACAAACAAACAAATCACACGATGACAGCGGAATAAAAGGGGAATCTTCTGGAGCGTCGGTCTCGGGTTGTTACAACTCTCCTCCACTAACAAGAGATCTCGACCCGAGATCTTAGAATGAAAAGGGAAGAGGAAGAGGAAAGGAAGAGGTAAACCTTAGTTGCTTCTTTGACAAACGAGTGAAACCAACGAAACTTAGATGTTGCAAAGAGATGAAATAAGGTACGATGAACAAGCAAGAATTTAAAAGAAATTTGGGCAGCACTTCGGTAGAAATAGAAGAGAAACTTGATAGGATAGAAGAACTTGAAGAGGGGGCACAACACTATGGTTGAATAGATAAGCAAGGAAAGAACATGATCTTGTCGAACGATATGATGGTTCGAATAGAGCAACATCATAAGCCTCCGGAACAAAAGAATAGAAGGTAGATCGTTGGAAAGAAAAGAACGGAGAAGAAAATGACAACTTCTACCATGATTGAACTAAAAAACAACTTTACAAGAAGAGATTGAACAGAGTTGCTGGAACATCAACAACGAAAAGAATAGGCCAGTTGTGGGCTTATGGAAAACATCTCAGAATTATGAGGTGACAACCGGCCACTAACAGAAACACTTGATTGGTCGGGAGTAACAAGATATGAAAAAACTTCTTTCACCAAAATGAAACATTGAGAGCTTGGATCATTGATAAGCACTATGATAGCAATAATTCTTAGGAAAATCTTTAGGTGACATCTATACCAAGATAACTCCGAGAAAGAAATGATGGGTTTAAATATCTCATTCTTGAAACAAATATTCTTCGAGACTCCTCATGAATCAAGAATGCTATAACACCACCTCAAAAGATTGAGAGAATGAATTGCACTTTGAAATGCAAGATAAAGAATACTTGAGCTACTCCAACAAGAATATTGAAGAACACTTCGAGAAGGAATTTAATACTTGAAGAACCACCATGAGAACCTCGGTATACGAAAGGATGATCAAAAGAAATGAAGGTTGAAAAGGATTAGATTATGACATTGCAAAGATTTAGAAGAAGCTTCGCGATGAGATACTTGAGAGAGCTTGAACTCCGGAAAAGAAAAGATGAGAACACTTGAATCGAGAGTTTGATATCGTGAACAACTCCGAAAGAATGACTGAAATCACCTTGATGAACAAGAACAAGATTTATGTTATGCTTACCCTTCATCAAGTTAAATTGATGACAAGCAATGGATTTGGCATACTACTTATTCTTCTTGAAAAGATTGAAGAGAGATAAGAGCACAAACTTGAAGAAGTATTGAATGAACCACCGGTGAGAATTGAAACGAATGGGAAAACATGAGAATGATGAGATCAAGATTGCCTAATAGAAACATATAAACAAGGCACCGGAATAATTGAGATACGAACGAAGAGACAACAATTGAGAAGAATTTGAGAACGAAAGCTGAAAGCTAAGAACGAAGAAATCTTCTGAAATGATGGCCTTCGGAGGATCGAGAAATGAAAACAACTCTCAAATGCTCCAGATAGATATGGATGGAATTACTCATGATCGAGAAGAATTTGATAGGATAACACAAAGCTGAAACCATGAATCTTCAAGAGAATGAACAAGATTTAAGAGAAACACTCCTCCGGTCTTCAACACTGAGAATGGTGACAAGAAACACCACCAAGAATTACTGAGATACTCTGGAACAACTAATAAGGAAAGGTTGAGCCAACGATGAAAATAATTTATAAACGATCTAGAGAAGGAATATGACTGATGGAATTCATTCTTACGCAATATTTGAAAAGAACTTGAGGACATCTCAGGGAAGATTAGAAGAGCCAGGTAAGATCCTAGGGAAAACCTGTGGGTTATGGGCCCACTGAAGGAAACACCATTGAAATGATTGCTTAGAAAGATATTGCACCGGTACAAATGAAAACATGATGGGGTGAGAACCTCGAAACACTTAAGAGGATTTGAACGATAACACTAATCTTCTGAGATATCTTCCGCACTCCGGATAGAATAGAGGGGGATGAAAAACAACGGAAACTTGGACTAGAATTTCCAACATTGGAATGCATTAAACGAATGAAAAAGGATATGATGAACACCGAAAGCTTGAATTGAATCCATCGGGGAAGAAACAAGAACGAAGAATGATGAACTTGAAGCTCCTGGGAAACTTCACAATGAATCACCGGATACAATACGGAGAAAATATAGCAGAAGCATGACATGCACTTGGATTATAAATTACTCTTTGAAAGAAAAGGGCGGGAGGGCGGGGAAAACAAAGACAACTTAGATAGATGAAAAGAACTCCAGAAAGAAATATGAGGATAAATCTTGCAAATATTGGGGAGGAATGAATTATCTTCATGAAAACTCCGGTTGATCAATCGGATTAGCATTCCCATAGAAATATGAGGACACCGATTAGGAAAGATATGAAATCAACGTTTGACATCGAAGCAACTCGGTTAACCATACTTCTAAAACAAAACAAAGGATGAGGCTTGAGAATTAAGCCGGAAACAAATACATAACCCATTTGCATTTGCTGGAAGGATAAACCTAGGTAACAACTTGAATTTCCACCTAAGAACTTCCGAAATCTTGGTTATGCAATTGGGTACACACATACACGGAGTTTTTATCCATCACTCAACTCCTAGCAGTAATACTACTCTCCAGTGTATCACATCCCTTAACACACAACCAGAGGTCTCGGAAACTCATCTTCCTCAGACCCTCGTAATCACAACGATACTAAAGATGGCAGTACATGTGATCCCGCTCCCCAGTACTGGGCGCCGCCACACTCTTCGCACCACGAATAGTATTGAAGCAATTTCGAACATCCGCGTCCTAAGATACTAAGGAAATTGAATGATAGCAATGTGTCAAGAACCCCTTGGAGCTCAACTCCCCAGGTCCAATCCATACGTACGGGAGGCACCATGAACAGAGTTCCGGTCACATCGACATCATAGAGACTCCAAAATACCCGCGTGATCCTAAAAAAAAGTTTAGTGAGAAGTGGGGTAGAATTAAAATTCCTACGTCAGGATTCCTCACGAGAGCATAGAAGAGGAGTAAAAAGAATCCTACTCTCCAATATATAACTATACTCAAAATAGTTTTTCACTAGACTCGACTCGGCCAAAGTTCGATCAATCAAGGGGGCTCCTATGTCGGTACAGGCTCTGATACCAACTTGTCACGCCCAAGATGAGATCCTATCCTTATTTTGGCACGAGGGCCTCGACAGGGATAGAAGCGCATCTCGTCGTTTTCGCAAGAATGGATATCATTACATGTACATGTAAAGAAGAGAGGAGTATATGGAATTGGCTTACACTCGCCACAAGCTACATCAATATCACATCAATACAACAACATAACAATCATCATACAGAAGAACAAGGTCCGACTACGTACGAAATCAAACGATAAAATGACATCCATCCTTGCTATCCCAGGCTGCCGGCCTGGAACCCATCCTATGATCGATGAAGAACAAGAAGAACTCCAAATCAAACAAGCATCGCTCTCATGTCAAAGCGTCGCATTACCTGTACCTGCAACTGTTGTTGTAGTAATATGTGAGCCACAGGGACTCAACAATCTCATTTCCAAAGGTATCAAGACTATTAAAGCTTAATGGGTGAGAAATGATTAAGTGGTGAGGCTGCAGCAAGCGCTAAGCATTTATTTGAGTGGCTAACTTACGAGTACAAGAACAAGGGGGGATGATTGTCGCATAAACGGACGTGAACTAGTAATGATCACTAAGTGATCCTGAACACCTACATACGATCAAACATAACCCCACCGTGTTCTCTTTCGGAGCAGGCCTCATGAAAAGAGACGGACACGGTTGGTTTATTTTATTGGAGTTTACTTTAAGTTTGCTATGACCGGGTGTTAAACAAAGTTTCCAAGTTGCCACGTAACCGCGGGCACGGCTTTCCGAAAGATTTAACCATGCAGGGGTGCTCCAACTCATCCATCACAAACTAACCACACACCCCGGGAATAACCTCGACCACGAATCCCGTGATTTCCTAGGCAATTCCGTTGGATAACCGCAACCTCGAGATAGCCCAAAGTATTCTCGGAATTCCTCGCGCAAGACATTCGAGAAAGGTAAAACAAGTCTAGCAAGACCGCCCGACGTGTCGACGAACCCGATAGGAGCCGCGTATCTCGTTCTCCGGACACGACGGATAAGCGACGCGTACGGTGTCCGGATAGAAATCACCCAAGTTGCCCTGGGGTGGCCCCGCACAGTGCTCTGTTTTGGACCAACACTCATGAGGAGCACTGGCCCGGGTTGTTGATTAAAGATCCTCTGGTTAATTACTCCCTATGCAGGTTTATTAGTTATTAGGCAAATGTAGTACAAATGTTGGGTCTTTCCGAACAAGTTTTAATCTAAAACGAATGGTCAAGGGGGTCCCCATAACAACCCCGAGCATGTTAGGAGCGCAAAATATGAAACATAACACCGGTACGCAAGTAACTAGGGCAGCAAAAGTGGAATAAAACACCGAGCAAAAGGTCAAGCCTTCCACCTTTTACCAAGTATATATATGCATTAAATTAAATAGCAATAATATTGTGATATATCAAAGACATCCATGTTGGCACATGAAAACATTGCACCTGCAACTAGCAACGCTACAAGAAGGGCTGAGCAAGCAGTAACATAGCCAAACAATGTTTTGCTGGGATGTGGAGAGGTTAGAGGCTTTTCATGGCAATTTGGGAGGCTTGACATACAGGTGGTAGGTAGCGAGACAAGCGATAGAAATGAGACATCTAGCATGGCAATGATAGTAATGGTATCCAGGGAAATGGTCATCTTGCCTGAGATCCCGCTTGGAAGAAGATCGAGTCCATGAAGAAGACGAACCAACGTAGTCGAACGAATCCTCACGCTCCGAACGCTTTTGGAACTCTATCGAGAAGAAGCAATCCGGAAAAAAAATCAACACATGATAACACCACAACATATGCATGACATGATGCGCCAACAAACATGATGCATGTCCGGTTTATGCATGACATGACAAGCACAACAATCGAGTACTACACATTAAGTGAAGCTCAATATTAAACGAGTTGCATATTGACGAAACTCCACATTCAAATTATTTAGTTCACTCTCGTTTAGGTACTCATCAATATTAAATGTTGTTTAACATGGTGGCCAAGGCATAGGTTGAAGAAGGAATTACGCAATTTTAAATGGAGAGGGAGAACATACATATAACAAAACACAACTCTCCATATTATGAGAAATGTGGTTAAAGTAGTTTAACTAAACAATCATTTTAAATGTTGTTTATCATGGCAAGAGGTGAAGCATGAACAACTACATCAACTAGTCATTTTAAATGAGGCCGGAAGCAACATCTAGCATTTCCAAAATGACCTCATATGCAAATTATGAATTTGGTAACTAGGGCAGCAAAAGTGGAATAAAACACCGAGCAAAAGGTCAAGCCTTCCACCTTTTACCAAGTATATATATGCATTAAATTAAATAGCAATAATATTGTGATATATCAAAGACATCCATGTTGGCACATGAAAACATTGCACCTGCAACTAGCAACGCTACAAGAAGGGCTGAGCAAGCAGTAACATAGCCAAACAATGTTTTGCTGGGATGTGGAGAGGTTAGAGGCTTTTCATGGCAATTTGGGAGGCTTGACATACAGGTGGTAGGTAGCGAGACAAGCGATAGAAATGAGACATCTAGCATGGCAATGATAGTAATGGTATCCAGGGAAATGGTCATCTTGCCTGAGATCCCGCTTGGAAGAAGATCGAGTCCATGAAGAAGACGAACCAACGTAGTCGAACGAATCCTCACGCTCCGAACGCTTTTGGAACTCTATCGAGAAGAAGCAATCCGGAAAAAAAATCAACACATGATAACACCACAACATATGCATGACATGATGCGCCAACAAACATGATGCATGTCCGGTTTATGCATGACATGACAAGCACAACAATCGAGTACTACACATTAAGTGAAGCTCAATATTAAACGAGTTGCATATTGACGAAACTCCACATTCAAATTATTTAGTTCACTCTCGTTTAGGTACTCATCAATATTAAATGTTGTTTAACATGGTGGCCAAGGCATAGGTTGAAGAAGGAATTACGCAATTTTAAATGGAGAGGGAGAACATACATATAACAAAACACAACTCTCCATATTATGAGAAATGTGGTTAAAGTAGTTTAACTAAACAATCATTTTAAATGTTGTTTATCATGGCAAGAGGTGAAGCATGAACAACTACATCAACTAGTCATTTTAAATGAGGCCGGAAGCAACATCTAGCATTTCCAAAATGACCTCATATGCAAATTATGAATTTGGTCCAGATCTGTCCTAAACATATTTTATGTTTATTAAACAGCTAAATAAATGCCACCATGTCATTCTACACATCTTTCTAGTCAAGTTACGTTTATAGATCATTTTTATCGGAGCTACGGTTATGAAGTTATGAAATAAATCATTTTAGCATGGCAATCACGCAAATCACGTGAAAACAGCGAGCTAAACATTTTATCAAGCATGAAAGTTGGATACTATGAATCTACACAAAATTTTGCACATTTTTCATATAAAATATATTTTAATCCGATGCACGGTTGAAATTATATCATTTTCCCAAAACTCGAACATATTTTGAAAAGTTGCGCAGTTTTGACTTGGAAAAGAAAACAACCCAATAAGACACCGGCTGGGCTAGCCACTGCCAATGACAAGTGGGGTCAGGAGGATGGTCATCAGGTCAACGAGGACAGGTCAACAGGGCTGTGGGGCCAAGGCGTCAGTGTCCCATGTGCAAAAGAAATAGAAAAACAGCTAAATATAATGTGGTGTTTGGGATTTGAACTCTGGACATCATGCATGAGTCCACAAATAGATGACGAGCTGATCTACAATAGACCACTGGCAACAACTGGGTTTGGGCCAATATGACCATCCCATCGGCCTGATGACACTGAAAATTAAACAGAGTAGCTCGCAGGCTAAAAAACAGAGCACAAAAATAAACTGTTGGAGGCGCCAGGTATTGAACCCAGGACCTCCCAGCTCCCATCTGTAAGCTTATGCACAATACCAGAAGGCTAGCAGAGTTATTTGTGATACAAAGCAATAGCATCACTAATCAACATAAAGCCCAGAACGGAACATGCAAGAAAAGAAGCCTTTCGGCCATGGGGCTGCTCCTCACCGGGCGACGAGGGTGTCTTTCGGTGGCGCGCAGGAGGAAGGTTGGGGTACAGAGAGGCCGGATAGAGACGTGGCTGCGGGCGCGCATAGCGGATGTACGACCTCGAGGCGACATTGTTCGAGCTATGAGCAACAACGGGAGAGAGAGAGAATGAGAGAAAGAGAGAAACAAAGCAGAAGGAGGAGAAGAGAGAGGCATGGCAACGTCACGGTGAAGCTGTTGCTCACCTAGGCGACGACGGCGGCCAGGTTGCTGGGGCACGGGTCGGAGCGGAAGACCTCGGGAGCGAGGACCAGGGGCCCATGGCTGCGGGACTTGACGCGGGCACTGGCAAGGCGACGCGGATCCGGTGAGGCGGGCGGACGGAGCTCCGGCGGCTAGCGCTTGACGGCGTTCCGGCGAGGTCGTGCTGCTTGGAGGTCTATCATGGCAGCTGCCATGGCTCATGTACTTCCCTGCGAAGAAGAATGAGAAAGGGACATGTTTTAGCAAGACAGAGAGGGAGCACCAAAGGAGGACGGGAAGAGAGCAGGGGAGGTCGAGCGACTCATCTGCTGGCTGTCCTGCCGGTGGCGCGAGGTGGGGCAGAGGAGAGGTGGCGGGGAGGGAGCTTCCCCGGCGGAGGCGCGTGGGAGACTTGGACGAGCTCCACGGGTGGAGCGGGGCTGCGGGAGCTCCTCCTATGGACGCGCGGACGTAGTACACTGCGGTCGCCGGACATGTCCATGGGACAAGGGAGGAAGGCTGGCTTCGGGCGGCATGGGGTTGGGACTTGCGGATCGAGGAGGGCTACGGGGTCGAGGTGGCTTGCGGAAGTAGAGGTGATCGGGCGAGCGACGCTAGTTGGGTGGATGCAGAACGCGAGGTGGATGCGGGATGGATCCTGAGGAAGAAGAGATCAGGTGGTACGCGGCGGCGGCGGCTAGGGTGGGATCCCTAGAAAACAGGGTTTGGTCTGGTTTTAGACTAGGTGGTCTATATATAGCTAAGTAGACTAGGTTTGGACCCTCTGATTAGATCGGACGGTTGAATATAAATAGATTAGGGACGTCCAAACAAGAAATGGAAACTGTTTGGGGTATTTGGGGGTTGATCCGGACCCAACGGTCACGACCGTCTAGTGCGGGCCCCTGGTATTTTTTGGACTAGGTTGCGAACAGGTCGGTGCACTGTGCAGAGGGGCTAGGCATTTAGCAGAGAGGGAAAAGGGCGGGCAGCGCGGCAACAGGTTTGACAATACCGAAAACGTTCGCAAATAAACCGATAACGGTGCCGCTACGGTCGACCGTTCGAGTATCAAACGACCTCCGATTGCGACGAAATTTGGCAGGCGATCTACCTACAATATAATAAGAACGCACGCCAAGTTTCGACCCAATCCGAGAATATTTTCACACACTTTTAAAAACAATATTTTATCAATGCCGTGGGCGCGTGCGTGTGTGGTTGGTCTCGAAACGGGCGTCGACTAGAACAGAGAGAATCGACAACTACGAACGGATGCAATTTTTTTTAAAAATAGCGGCAACGGAGTGCCGATGCTGTGCAGATGATGCGAATGATGCGGTGATGAATGCGACAAACAAACAAATCACACGATGACAGCGGAATAAAAGGAGAATCTTCTGGAGCGTCGGTCTTGGGCTGTTACAAGGAGCCTCCTTCCTTCTTCGGCCCGCACGCACTTGTCGGCCAGAGCGTAGAGCTCGGCGACATCCCGCACCTTGTTGATGCTCATCTCGTCGCGCATGCGGCGATTGCGTACGTTCGTGTGGAACACAGCGATCACCGCGGCGGGATGGATGTCCGGGATGTTGTGCTGCACGCGGCTGAACCTCTAGATGTACTTGCGGAGGGTTTTGCCATCCTGCTGGGGGAGCACCTACAGATCGCTGGGTTGCCCCGGGAGCTTGTGGCCCCCGTGGTAAGCCCCGACGAACTGATTGCATAGGTCCGCCCAGGAAGAGATGGATCCCTCCGACAAGTTCATTAGCCAGCTCCTCACGTTGGGCTTGAGCGCTAGCAGGAAGTAGTTGGCTAGGACCTTCTTGTCTCGTCCCTCGGCAGCCTGCACCGCGATGGTCTAGATGCCTAGGAACTTCGACTTGCTAATCGCGCCATCGTATTTGTCCGGCAGCTCCGGCTTGAAGGCCCTGCTGGAGGGCCAGCGGACTTGCCGCAGTTCGCGGGTGAATGCCGAGCATCCGACCTCGTAAG
The DNA here is from genome assembly GCA_039707655.1 of Elymus sibiricus. Classification (NCBI taxonomy): domain Eukaryota; kingdom Viridiplantae; phylum Streptophyta; class Magnoliopsida; order Poales; family Poaceae; genus Elymus; species Elymus sibiricus. The sequence goes on from CM077669.1 coordinate 272,940,411, forward strand.
GTAAGCTGCCCGGCACCCCAGGCGTGGGCTCGTCGACGGCCGGATCCGCGTGACCACCGGATTGCCGACGCGCTTCCCGCCGTCTCTCGATGGCGGTGCACGTGTCCTCCTTGCGCCTGTCCCTTAGGACCTAGCGTTGGTCTCGATTCAGCCGCGGGTCCGTCGATGCTTGAGAGACTTCGTCTTGCACGTCGGTGTAGCGGGAGGTCTGCTGCTGTCGTGTGGGCGACTGCACCGTATGTGCCCCGCCGGCATCGCGTCTGGAGGTGGGTTCCGCGGGAGCTGCGCGGTGCGCGCGCGAGGAACCCGCCGTATCTGGTTTGTCGTTGTTGGCGAAGCTCAATAGGCTTTGTATGGTCGCCCTCCACTTCTCCATTACCTCCGACGCGGGCCGAAAGTTTAGAAGGAGCTGGGCCTGCGCCAGAGCTTCTCCCGCGGTTTTGGGGACCAGACGGGGCGAGGCGTAGGTAGCGCTCTTACTCCTGGCAATGCCAGAAGGAACGCTTTCCCATGCCGCCGCCCGTCGTTTGCCCTCACCGGGAGGGGATCGTGGAGCTTGGTCCTACGCCCCCGGGGAGCGGTGCACGAGGGCCCTGTCTGCGCGAGGCTCCGGTTCGTCATCTCGCGGGCGCGGGTCGCGGTCGTCTTGCGAGGGGTGTCGCGGAGGTCCGGTCGCAGCCCCTGCGGCCGCTGTTGCTGCCCCGGCTGCCACAGCAGCATCACCCTTGGTCACCGCCGGCGCGTTTCGCGCTATCACGGCGGCGGGGTCCGGGACGTGGTTCGCAGAACTTCGCGCAGTGTTGTGGCTGCGCTAACCGACGGGGTGAGCGCGGCGGTCGCCGCCATTGGTGGCTTGGGATGGCAGCTTGGACGTGGTCGCGGTGGGTGTCGCAGCGCCCTTGGCTTTATTGGGCGCCATGGACGCCAGAGAAGGCGTGCAAAAACGCCGGTGAAGATTCATGCACAGGAGATTCCCCCTACTTGGCGCGCCAAAGATATCGGGGGTGTGGTTCACGACGATCTATGGGACCAGCAGGGTCCCTTTACAGTTCGGGAGGGGCGTCGAGTGCACAAAGAGCATCAGTCGGCCATGACTACATGCAGGGTTTATACAGGTTTGGCCCGCTTGGGAGCGTAAAAGCCTACGTCATGTCTGTGTGTTGTATATCTGGGTCCAAATACAAGGGAGCAGCTACCCGGCAAGGATGCTTGAGAGGTGCTGCTACGCGTGCAAATGGGCAGAGTGTCGACCTTTCCCAATGTAGCCATGGGCCTCCTTTTATAGCTCAAGGGGTTTCCACAAGGGCTACAATGGTCTTTTACTAGGTGTATGATACGTCTCCAACGTATCTATAATTTTTGATAGTTCCATGCTGATATATTATCATTCTTAGATACTTTTTGGGTCATTATTTACAAATTTATAATACGAGGACATGGGGATATTAAGGCAGTTCTCCACCATGATTGCGAATTTCTTCTTGTCGCCAAATCCTGGAGAAGACAATGCTCGGATTTTTTTGGGGGAAACAGAGAGCGGTCGAGGGGAGGATACCTCACGTGTTTTTCTTTACGTGGGAAACATGGAGAGTCCAAGAGAAGAACATCACGTTGTGATTTGTCTACATGTAATGTATGTGAGATGTTCTCATAATGTGTAGGAAGATGTCTTTTTCCTAAAAGAGATGCACGTGGGACAGCACTGGCTCTCAGATTATTTTGTTTAAGGAAACAATAGGGGCCAAGGGGAGGATACCTCATGCGCATCAAATCTATGAGGAAATCACGCTGATATTTTCCTACATATAATTTACGTGAGATGAGATGTTTTTTTCTTAAAAGAGATGCACGTGGGACAACAACTCAGGACTCTTAAAGCACCTCATCCAATGGTTCTAGATAATTAATTTGGAGATCTAACGGACAATTTTCTTAGTTTGTCAGGATTAACGTGGAGCCTTGTATGATGCATCCAATTAGTAAATATAAGATTTTTGAGCACTAACCTATTGACCCAGTGCCAAGTGCAAGTTGCTGTTTTCTACGTGTTTTTTACTTTGCAGATTTCCTTTACCAAACGAAGTCCAATTGCCACAAAACTTTTTGACAATTTTTTCTGGACCAAAATAAGACCAACAAGCCTCGGAGGATAGCCGAGAGCCTCAGGGAGGCTCCACAAGCCAACAGGGTGCGACACCCTGATAGCTTGTGGGCCCCCTGTGGCTCTCCCGACCTCGTTCTCCGGCCTATAAATTCTTATTAATCCTGTTCTGCCGCGATCCCATCTGGAGCTCCATTCCGACACCCTGCCGGAGGGGGGATCGATGACGAAGGGCCTCTTCATCAACCTTGCTGCTGTCATGATGATGTGTGAGTAGTTCACGACAGACCTACGGGTCCATATCTAGTACCTAGATGGCGATCTCTCTCTCATATGATCTTCAATACAATGATCATCGCATCTTCGCTTTGATCCATCCGATGTAATCCTATTTTTTTTGAGGGGTTAAACAGTAGGAAAGGCTCCTACTGCATGTATATTCTCATATCATAACGGGCGCAGAGTACAAGTGTTATGTTACATATGCACAGGGGGGGTGGGGGTGTGAAAAGTACAAGCAGATGGAGGGGGGTAATTATAGCAGCTAGGATAATGAATAAACCACAGAAGCAACCAGCTGCTTCTTGCGGGCGGGGACTCTGTGGCCGATGTTAGCAAAGTCTTTTTTGAATCTGGCCTGCCACGAAGATATTGAGGGGGCCACCTGACGAAAGTAGTTATTGTTCCTCTCCTTCCAAATGCTCCAGGCCGCCACAAGGAAGACATCCATGATCATCTTTCTTCGGTGCAGTGTCTTAAGGTGTGCTATCAGCTCGAGTCTGCTTCCGTGTGGCGGCCAGGTTATGTTGAGCTTATTCCAACACGCAAAGCTGAATGAGCAATGGAAAAACAGATGTTCCACGGTTTCCTCAACATGTTGCCCACATAATAGACAGTCAAAGTTGTTTCCAATGTTGTAATGCCTTCTCTTGAGCATGTTTCTCGTGTTAAGGCGGTCTGAAAGTAGAAACCAGCCAAAAACTTTGAGTTTGGGGACGCTTTTAGCCTTCCATAACCATCGATACGCATCATGAGCAATCATCTCTCTGAAGAAGAAGGTGTAGTATGATGTAGTCTTGAATTCTGCAGCCCCCCATGTACATGTCCAGACATCATTAGTGTTTGTCATCGTCACAACACTCACATTCTGTTGTAGAGTCCTCAGCTCCTCATACGCTTGGACAGAAAGGGGCAGATGGAAGGCTTGATCAAGATGGGTAATGGAGAGAAATTGGCGCGTCGAGACATCCTCATTGTTTGTATAGGAGAAGGCACGCGGGTGGTTTTCAGCGAGGATGCAGTTACTCCAGTTATCTTTCCAAAAGAGGACAGTCTCACCTGATCCAATCTTCACCTTAGTAACCCCTCTGTAGACTGGCATGAGTTTGATGAGTTGGCGCCACCAGAAGGAACCGCACGGTGCTGCAGCATGGGGGACAGTGGTGGCATAGTACGTGTCCCAAACCAGATGGACCCAGGGGGTGTCGAACTTGTTGTAGAACTTGTGTAGCAGTTTGAGGAGCAATGCATCGTTTTGTACCTTAAGGTTGAGTACTCCAAGACCACCATTTTTCTTTGGCTGGCATACCATGTCCCATGCCGCAAGTGAGTTACTCTTTTCACCATCGTCAGTTTTCTTGATCCAAAGCCCATGGCGCCTTATTTTATCCAGCTGCTCAATGATTTTTGGCGGGAGTCTAAGAACCCCCATTGGGTATATCGCCAGGGAAGTGACCAACGAGTTCATTAAAGCTAATTTGCCCGCATACGACATCAATGACATTGCCGCAGTGACTCTGCTCTCAGCTTTGCAAACCCATGGAGTTAGGTCAAGAACCGTAGGTTTTGTGGTGCCCAAGGGTAATCCAAGATAGGTGAACGGCATATGGGCGCATCCACATCCAAATATGGCAGCAATATCCTTGTACGTGTCATCTGGTGTGTTTATCGGGAACAAAGTGGACTTGTGGAAGTTGATGTGCAGGCCAACAGAGTCTGCGTAATCTGTGAGGATTTGTTTCATGTAGGTTGCTTGGACCCGACAAGCCGGCATAACAATGATTGTGTCATCCGTGTATTGAATGACCGGGAAGTGATTATGTCGTGTTGAAGGCATTGGCAGTTGCAGAATGTTGTTGTGCATCGCTTCATTAATGGCTGTTTGTAATAAGTCTGCTGCAAGCACGCAAATTAACGGCGATAGTGGATCCCCTTGACGGACTCCACATTTACACCAGAAGTGCTTTCCTGGGACCCCATTAAGAAGTACAGAGGATCGGCCCGACAAAGAGATGCATTTGAACCACTCAATCCATTTAGCGTTAAATCCCATACTTCTCATGATCTGTATTATGGCCGAGTGCTCCACCGTGTCGAAAGCTTTGGCAAAGTCCAGTTTTAGGAGGACAATCCTATTGTGCGGTGTGTTTGTTGGGATCCGATGAATTGTGGGTTTATGTTCAGATTATTCTTGAAAAGTATTTGAGATACCTCTGATATATATTGTCTCTTAATTGCATGATCATTATAGCTTCATAATGCTCTCCAATTTATTGATGTGCTTTGGCCAAGTCGATTGATATTTCTTCGGTGGGAGTAGTGCGTTGTAGTAGGTTCAACCTGACGAGTTTCTATATCCCAGTGACAGAAAGGGAGAAGATGCGTCTTTGTGTTGCTGCTACTAAGGATAAAACGATGGGGTTTATTCTTATTAATGGAGTTTACTTTGTCTACATCATGTCATTGTTCTCCAAGCATTACTCTGTTTTACTTAATACTCTAGATGCATGCTGGATAGCGGTCGATGGGTGGAGTAATAGTAATAGGTGCAGGCAGGAGTCGGCCTATTTTCTTATGGACGTGATGCCTATATAGAGATGATCATTGCCGTGAATATCGCATAACTATCCGCTTTTCTGTCAATTGCCCAACAGTAATTTGTTATCCTCCGTACGTTGCCTACATGAGAGATGCCGCGAGGGAACACTATGGCCCCCGGGTCTATTCACTTATATATTCGCAAACGCAATTGCTAACTTGCTGCCTTTATTTACCTTTTATTTTATTTTTCAATTTATATTTATCAACAATTATCTACACAACTCATTTGCTTGCAAATAACGAAATCCAGGGGATTGACAACCCTCTTGCCCGCGTTGGGTGCAAGTCGTTTGTTCTTTTGTGTGCAGTCGCTGAAGACGGTTGAGAAGTGATATTCCTATTGGTTCTATAAACCTTGGTTTCATAACTGAGGGAAATACTTACCCACCTTGTGCTGCAACTACCCGTTCCTCTTCACGAAAAACCCAACGCAGATCACAAGTATCAGGAAGGATTTCTGGCACCGTTGCCGGGGAATATCATCATCAACTATCAAGTAGCTTCTCACAAATTTACATTCACTTGTTTATCTTTTTATTTGCTATTATATTTAGTGTGCCTCATAAAAATCAAAATTACAAAAATATTTTTATTTTCTTGCCTAGCTATGTTATCTTTATCTTTCTCACACCAAAACAGAAAGTAAAAAGGAAAAAGTATGATAAATGGATCCTCATCCACTTGATTATCTTTTCAAAAGACCCTATTATGTTGAACCAATTGCTATTGTGGTTGCACTAGATTATCCTTATGAGGTTTTGCTTGAAAATCATGAATCTAAAAATTGTGATGAAGTGTTAAAAGAAATTTATAAAGTGATTTATGATAGTTTCTTGAATGAAAAGCATGATTCCCATGTTGCTAGTATAAATTCAATGAATATCAATTGTGCTAATGATCATTATTGGGGTGATAATCATGATGTTCCTTGTGATCTTGAAAATTCTAAGCTTCATGATGAATCTATTATTGAGTATGATATTTGCAACACTACTAAAAGTGGGGTTGGAAGAGTGTCAACTTTAGGTAATAATGATCCCATTACTTTGGAGAATGATAAATATTATGATGTTTATATTGTTGAGTTTTATTATGATCCTACATATAATTACTATGAGAGAGGGAAATATGGTTATAGGAGTTTGCATGTAACTCAATTGCCTCTCTTTGTGTTGAAACTATTAGTGCTCCATTCTTCCTATTTGCATATGCTAGATTTCACTTGTCTTGAGAATTTGTTTTTCTATAAAATGCCTATGCATAGGAAGTATGTTAGAATTATATGTGTTTTTCACATGATTTATGATGCTCTCTTTGTGCTTCAATTCTTGTCTATTATGTGAGCATCATTGAAATTTCAAGTCTATCTTAATGGCTATAAAGAAAGAGCTTGTTGGGAGACAACCCAATACTTTATGTTTGATTGTGATAACATGATTATTTCCTATGTAATGATTATGTTTTTATGTTTTAGTTAGTGTTTGTGCCAAGTAAAGCCTTTGGGGTGACCCACATGATGAGTAGAATTGATACGGTACAAAAACAGAAACTTTAGCGTTCAGTACAAGAATTTTCATTTTTTACTGGAACGTGATCTTTGTCTGAAATTTTTTACAAAGTATTTATTTGAAAATTCTTCAGGTTTTCCTAATTTTTCAGAATTTTTAGAGTTACAGAAGTATGTGTGCTTAGAGATTATTACAGAGTGTTCCGTTTTAAACAGATTCTGTTTTACTTGTGTAGTTTGCTTGTTTTGATGATGCTATGGATTGTATTGGGGGGTATAAGCCATGGAGAAGTTAAAACACAGTACCTATTATGCAATATTGAAATTTGAATCAATTTATAACAGTACCTAAAGTATTTGATATGTCGCGTATACTAACGGATCTCACGAAGTTTTGTTGAGTTTTGTGTGATTGAAGTTTTCAACTTTTGGGTGTTATCACGATGAGCTAAAGAATGAAGAGAGGCAAGAGCCTAAGCTTGGGGATGATCAAGGCACCGCAAAGACTCAAGCATCTAAGCTTGGGGATGCCCTGAGAAGGCATCCCCTCTTTCGTCTCAATTCATCGGTATGTCACTTGGAGCTATATTTTTATTCATCACATGATATGAGTTTTGCTTGGAGCATCTTTTTCTTTAGTTTGCTTTTACTTTCAGTTTGCCACAATCCTTGTTTGCTTGACACACCTATCTAAGAGAGACACACCTTCATCATAATTTTCTAGAATACTCTATGTGCTTCACTTATATCTTTTGAGCTCGGCAGTTGCTCTAGTACTTCACTTATATCTTTTTGAGCACGGTGGCGTGTAGATTTTATAGAAATGATTTCACTCTCGTTCTTCACTTATATTTGTTTGAGAGTTATCAAATAGTGATGGTAATTTTCATGTGTCATAAGACTAGTCCAAAAATATTACGTATCCAATGACTGATAATCAAAACCATCATGTAGCACATATAGAGAATAAGGATTGATAATATTGATGTAGTAATCTGAAAAGGTGTGATTCCAAATTTTTAATTTGTAGAAGTGTCGATATTCAGTGATGTTAATTTCTTATTTTTCTAAAAATTAAAAGGGCATGGTGAAGATGTGTGAGCATGTCTATTCCTTGTTGAAATCCTAGTGTTGTTTAGGGTCGGAAGCGCGCGATGGTTAACTCCTCCCAACCTCTTCCCTCGGGGCATGCGGAGAATGCTTTGATTTGTGTTAAAACTAATAAAACTTTTCAATAAGTATATGAGTTCTTTTTGACAAATGTGAAACCATGGACATAAGCAATCACACCTTCCCATATTTGCTAGCCTCTTCGGTGTCGTGCATAGCCTATTCTCACCTCGAGGATCGGTGCAACTCTCGCCGGGGCATCCAAACCCTGTGACATCATATGCTCTGTCACACATAAGCCTTATTATATCTTCCTCAAAACAGACACCATACCTACCTATCATGGCATTTCCATAGCCATTCCGAGATATATTGCCATGCAAATTCCATCGTCACTTCACATGACTAGTTCGTTCATCATCATATAGAGCTGACATAGTATTTGTGGCAAAGCCACCGTTCATATATTTTTGATACATGTCACGATAGATCATTGCACATCCTGGTACACTGCCAGAGGCATTCATATAGAGTCATATCTTCATATCAGTTCTCCATATTGAGTTGTAAGTAAATAAAAGTGTGATGATCATCATTGTTAGAGCATTGTCCCAGTTAGGAAAGAATGATGGATACCATGACTCCCCCACAAGTCGGAAAGAGTCTACGGACGAAAATGAAAATGGGGGAGGCCAAATGAGCCCACCATATAAAAAAATGAATGAGAGAAATTGAGAGAAGGGACTTTGCTACTATCCTTTACCACACTTGTGCCTCAAAGTGGCACCATGTTCCTCATATGTCGAGAGTCTCATGATATAACACTTCCATATTGCTAGTGGGAATTTCATTATTTTAAAACTTGGCTTGTATATTCTGATGATAGGCTTCCTCAAATGCCTGAGGTCTTCATGAGCAACAAGTTGGATGCACACCCACTTAGCTTCATTTGAGCTTTCATACACTTATAGCTCTAGTGCATCATTTTCGCGTGGCAATCCCTACTCCTTGCATGGACATCTATCGATGGGCATCTCCATAGCCCGTTGGTACGCCTACTTGATGCGAGACTATCTTCTCCACTTTTACCCTATTGATATCTACCACCATATTCTATTCCACCTAAATGCTATGTCCAATGGCTCACACTCATGTATTGCGTGAAGAATAAAAAGTTTATGTACCTTGAAAAAGTACGATCCAATTGCCTGACTTGGGCACCATGGTGCTTGACATTTGTATTAATGTTGTGAAGATAGAGCCATGCCTTGCTAATTAAATAAGATGAATGAGGGGTAGACATCTTTTGAGGATTGTATGCTTTGAAAAAGTTAATGATTTTGTTTCTTATACTTATAAGTATTACTATGTTAATGTCTATTGATTCATCATTTCTCATTGAGCATACATGCATAATGATTACATAGTGGATAGAATGTCACATCAAAATTCTGTTTTTATCATTTACCTACTCGAGGACGAGCAGGATTTAAGCTTGGGGATGCTTGATACGTCTCCAACATATCTATAGTTTTTGTTTGTTCCATGCAGATATATTATCATTCTTAGATACTTTTTGGGTCATTATTTACCAATTTATAATATTTTTGAGAACTAACCTATTGACCCAGTGCCAAGTGCCAGTTGTTGTTTTCTACGTGTTTTTTACTTTGCAGATTTCCTTTACCAAACGAAGTCCAATTGCCATGAAACTTTTTGACGATTTTTTCTGGACAAAAACAAGACCAACAAGCCTCGGAGGATAACCGAGAGCCTCAGGGAGGCTCCACAAGCCAACAGGGCGCGACCCCAGGGACGCGCCCTGATAGCTTGTGGGCCCCTCATGGCTGTCCCGACCTCGTTCTCTGGCCTATATATTCTTATTAATCCTGGAAACCCTGAGGAGAGCCTCAAAAACCTTTTTCCGTGGCCGCAAGTCTCTCTTCCGCCGCGATCCCATCTGGAACTCCGTTTCGGTACCCTACCGGAGGTGGGGATAGATCACGGAGGGCCTCTTCATCAACCTTGCTGCCCTCATGATGATGTGTGAGTAGTTCACGACAGATCTACGGGTCCATAGCTAGTACCTAGATGGCTATCTCTCTCCTATGATCTTCAATACAATGATCATCACATCTTCGCTTTGATCCATCCGATGTAATCCTATTGTGCAGTGTGTTTGTTGGGATCCGATGAATTGCGGGTTTACGTTCAGATTATTCATGAAAAGTATTTGAGATACCTATGATATATATTGTCTCTTAATTGCATGATCATTATAGCTTCGTAACGCTCTCTGATTTATTGATGTGCTTTGGCCAAGTAGATTGATATTTCTTCGGTGGGAGTAGCGCGTTGTAGTAGGTTCAACCTGACGAGTTTCTATATCCCAGTGACAAAAAGGGAGAAGATGCGTCTTTGTGTTGCTGATACTAAGGATAAAACGATGGGGTTTATTCATATTAATTGAGTTTACTTTGTCTACATCATGTCATTGTTCTCCAAGCATTACTCTGTTTTACTTAATACTCTAGATGCATGCTGGATATCGGTTGATGGGTGGAGTAATAGTAATTGGTGTAGGCAGGAGTCGACCTATTTGCTTATGGACGTGATGCCTATATAGACATGATCATTGCCGTGAATATCGCATAACTATTCGCTTTTCTATCAATTGCCCAACAGTAATTTGTTACCCTCCGTACGTTGCCTACATGAGAGATGCCGCTAGGGAACACTATGGCCACCGGGTCTATTCACTTATATATTCGCAAATGCAATTGCTACCTTGCTGTCTTTATTTACCTTTTATTTTATTTTGCAATTTATATTTATCAACAATTATCTACACAACTCATTTTCTTGCAAATAACGAGATCAAGGGGATTGAGAACCCTCTTGCCCGCGTTGGGTGCAAGTCGTTTGGTCTTTTGTGTGCAGTCGCTGAAGACGGTTGAGAAGTGATTTTCCTATTGGTTCGATAAACCTTGGTTTCATAACTGAGGTAAATACTTACCCACCTTGTGCTGCAACTACCCATTCCTCTTCATGGAAAACCCAATGCAGATCACAAGTATCAGTGTACAGTGCGTTCTTACAGCTACAGGGGCTCTCGTCAGAGTGGTAGTGGGAAGCACCTAACTCCGATGGACTAGGACAGGTGCCTTCAATGTGCTGTGAGGTGGCGCACTGGCGACAGTTTTCGGCAAGGATTGCCTCTCCCTATGTGTCATTCGCCCAACTACCTCTTATTCTTCTGCCACCCCACGGGACGGGTGGCGTTAAAGCTGCAACAGGCCCGCCGCTGTAGCCATGTGCCCCGGCCAGCTCCGCCTGTCCGCCTGCCTGCTCGACACCTCAGGCAATGTAGACTATCGTCTCTGGTGAGGTGGAGCGGCGGCCTGGCGGGTTGGACTCCTTGCCGAGGATGCTCGCAGAAGGGCTATTCGACTTGGCAGAGGGCCTGGATGTCTTGCCCTGCTCCTTACTCTGGTTTGCCTCAGAGGCTGGTGTGAGCCCGACAAGAAGTTGCCGGTCTGAGGCAATTGCCCGTGCACAAGTCTGGGTACTAGGGACCCCAAGTTCTTAGTACACCAGCAAAATGCATGTTACTCTTGCTCAGTCAGGACATCGGAATGTCCATTGCTCTGAGCATGTCCGCGTAGATTATGTTGAGCACACTGCCTCCATCCATCAGGACTTTGCACAGTCAGACTCCATTGACAGCTGGATCAATGATACGTCTCCAACGTATCTATAATTTTTGCTTGTTCCATGCTGTTATATTATCATTCTTGGATGTTTTACAATCATTTTATAACAACTTTATATTATTTTTTTGGACTAACCTATTGACATAGTGCCAAAGTGCCAGTTGCTGTTTTTGCTTGTTTTTTACTTCGCAGAAAATCAATACCAATCGGAGTCCAATCGCGACGAAACTTTTTGGAGATTTTTTATGGACCAAAAGACACCCAGTGGGCAAAAGAAGTGCCGGGGGAGTGGGCCGAGGAGACCACAACCCACCAGGGCGCGCCAGGGCGGCCCCGGCGCGCCCTGATGGGTTGTGCCCTCCTCGGGGCCCCTCTCCACCGCCTCTAATGCCTATAAATTCCCAAATATTCCAAAAACCCTAGGGGAGACGACGAAACACAATTCCAGCCGCCGCAAGTTCCAGAACCTCGAGATCCAATGTAAACACCATCACGGAGGGGTTCATCTTCCTCATAGGTGCCTCTCCGATGATGCGTGAGTAGTCCACCATAGACCTATGGGTCCATAGGCAGTAGCTAGATGCCTTCTTCTCTCTCTCTTATGATTCTCAATACAATGGTCTCTTAGAGATCTATTTGCGGTGTGTTTGTTGGGATCCGATGAATTTTGAGTTCATGACCAGTTTCTATCCATGAATATTATTTGAGTCTTCTTTGATCTCTTATATGCATGATTACTTATAGCCTCGTATTTCTTCTCCGAATCTTTGGTTTAGTTAGGCCGACTAGATCTATTTTTCTTGCCATGGGAAGAGGTGATTTGTGATGGGTTCGATCTTGCGGTGTTCTTTCCCAGTGACATAAGGGGCAGCAAGACACGCATGTATCGTTGCTATTAAGGATAACAAGATGGGGTCTATTCCTACATGAATAGATCTTGTCTACATCATGTCATCGTTCTTATTGTATTACTCCGTTTTTCCATGAACTTAATACACTAGATGCATGCTGGATAACGGTCGATGTGTGGAGTAATAGAGGTAGATGGAGGCAGGAGTCGGTCTACCTATCTTGGACGTGATGCCTATATAATGATCATCGCCTTGGATATCGTCATGACTGTTCGATTTTCTATCAATTGCCCAACAGTAATTTGTTCACCCACCGTGCGCTATACTCATGAGAGAAGCCACTAGTGAACCCTACGCCCCCCGGGTCTACTTTTCCAACATATTGCTTTCAGATCTACCTTTTTGCAATCTTTGTTTTCAGATCTACAAAACCAAAAACCCAAAAACATATTGCTGCATATTTTATTTTCTCTTTCTATTTTGCGTTCTTGAGAGATCTATCTCTCCTATGTATCACTACCTAACCTATCTTTTTACCGTAGAGAGATTGACAACCTCTCTTTCGCGTCGGGTTGCAAGTATTTGTTGTTTGTGTGTAGGTGCTGCTTATTGGGTGGTGGTGGTCCTCCTACTGGTTCGATAACCTTGGTTTCATAACTGGGGGAAATACTTACCGTCGCTGTGCTGCATCATTCCTTCCTCTTTGGGGAAATACCGACGCAGTCTCAAGCCACGTCAAAGGAATTTTTGGTGCTGTTGCCGGGGAGGAAGCGGTCTCTTCTACGTGCCTATCGTAGGCGCCGAGGGGACTCCATCATCATCTACCAGGTTCCTAATCACAAATCTCATCTCCTTGCAATTACATTATTTGCCATTTGCCTCTCGTTTTCCTCTCCCCCACTTCACCAATTTGCCGTTTTATTTGCCCTCTTTTTCGTTTGCCTTTTTCTCGCCGGATCTCTTCCTTGCTTGCAATCTTGTTTGCGTAGTCATGATGACTCAAGAGAACACCAAGTTGTGTGATTTTTCCAATACTAATAACAATGATTTTATTAGTACTCCGATTACTTCTCCCGCCACTAGTGCAGAGTCTTGTGATATTAATGCCACTTTGTTGAATCTTGTCATTAAAGATCAATTTGCCAGTAATCCTAATGAGGATGTCGCGTCCCATCTAAACATGTTCGTAGAATTTTGTGATATGCAAAAGAAAAAAGATGTGGACAATGATATTGTCAAGTTCAAACTATTTCCTTTTTCCTTGCGGGATCGTGCAAAAATTTGGTTTTCCTCTTTGCCTCGCAATAGTATCGATTCTTGGAATAAGTGCAAGGAGGCTTTTATCACTAAGTATGTTCCACCCGCGAAAATTATTTCCCTTAGGACGCAAATCATGAATTTTAAGCAACTTGAGCATGAACATGTTGCACAATCTTGGGAAAGAATGAAGTTGATGCGAAGAAATGGTCCTACTCATGGTTTAAATCTTTGGATGATCATACAATTTTTTTATGCGGGATTGAATTTTGCCTCTAGAAATCTTTTAGATTCCGCCGTGGGTGGTACTTTTATGGAGATTACTTTGGGTGAAGCTACTAAATTGCTAGATAATATCATGGCTAATTATTCCCAATGGCATACCGGAAGAGCACCTACTAGTAAAAAAGTTAATTCGGTAGAGGAAATTAGTACTTCGAGTGATAAGGTTGATGCTTTGATGAAATTGGTTGCTAGTAAAAATGCTCCTATTGATCTTAATGATGTGCCTTTGTCTACTTTGATTGAGCAAAATAGTGATTCCGTAGATGTGAATTTTGTCTCGCGAAACAATTTCAATAAGAATGCTTATAGGGGTAATTTTAATCCTAGGCCTTTTCCTGGAAATTCCTCTAATTCCTATGGTAATTCTTCTTACAATAATAATAGGAACACCTCTGATCTTGAGAGTAATATTAAAGAATTTATCAATGCGCAAAAGGCTTTCAATACTACGATAGAATTTATCATGATGTTGAAAATCTCAAGTTGAAAGCATTTGTGCCTAAGATTGATGAATCTATTAAAGATTTATATGTCTCCATGGATGAAAGTAAGAAAAGAACCGCTATGCTTAGAGCTAAAAGAGAAATCTTAGAAAAACCGTTTTCTAGTGATTGCCTTCATAAAAAAGATGAAGATCTTAAAGTGATTGGTGTTTCTTCTATTGATTCCTTGTTTAGTAATGTTAAAATTGATAATGAAGGTACTGAAATAGAGTCAACTTTAGCTATAAGGCGTCCCAATAATTTGGAGGGTGAAAATCTTGATGAAATTTTTGATAAAAGTGGGTTTGAAGAGGTCAAAACTTTAACTAGTGATGTGCCCACTATTTTGGATTGCAAAGACTTTAATTATGATAGTTGCTCTTTGATTGAATGCATTTCTTTGCTGCAATCCATGTTGAATTCACCCCATGCTTATGAGCAAAATAAAGTTTTTACTAAACATATCATTGATGCCATGATGAAATCTTTAGAAGAAAAGTTGGAGTTGGAGATTTCTATTCCTAGAAAATTACATGATGAGTAGGAACCTACCATTAAGGTCAAGATTAAAAATTATGAATGCTTTGCTTTGTGTGATTTGGGTGCTAGTGTTTCCACGATTCCGAAATCTCTATGTGATGTGCTTGGTCTTACCAATATTGAAGAATGTTCTCTTAATTTGCACTTGGCGGATTCTACTATTAAAAAGCCTTTGGGAAGAATTAATGATGTTCTTATTCTTGCAAAAAGGAACTATGTGCCTATTGATTTTATTGTGCTTGATATTGATTGCAATCCATCTTGTCCCATTATACTTGTTAGACCGTTTTTACGTACTATAGGTGCCGTGATTGATATGAAAGAAGGCAATATTTATTTTCAATTTCCCTTGAGAAAGTGCATGGAACACTTCCCTAGGACAAGAATTAATCCACCATATGAATCAATCATGAGGGCATCCTATGGATCCAAAACCAAATATGACAATACTTGAATCTATGTGTTATGCCTAGATAGGGGGGGTTAAACGATAGCGCTTGTTGGGAGGCAACCCAATGAATAAATAAATTTTTGCTTTTTCCTTCAGGTTTTTTTAAGAGGTGACACAATTATGCCTCTTTTATGATTGTGTTTTTATGGTTTATTTAGTGTTTGTCCCAAGTAAATCCTTTAGGATGATTCATAGGATGAGTAGAAGCGATGCTAAATCTGAAATAGAAACTTTGCGTCCAGTATATGAATTTTCATTTTTTGCTGAAACGTGATATTGAGCTGAAATTTTAACACACTATTCCTATAGAAATTCCTGATGTTGTCCTAACTTTTAAGAATTTTTATACTTACACAAGTATGGTTAGAGTACAGATTACTATAGATTGTTCTGTTTAAGACAGATTCTGTTTTCGTTGCATTGTGTGCTTGTTTTGATAAATCTATGGGTTATATTGAAGGGTATGAACCATGGAAAAGCTAAAATACAGTAGGTATAATTCAATAATAAAATATGAATGGGTTTGCAATAGTACCTAAAGTAGTGATTTGCTTTATTATACTAACGGATCTCATGATGATTTTGTTGAGTTTTGTGTGATTGAAGTTTTCAAGTTTTTGGTGAGATCATGATGGATGAAGGAATAAGGAGTGATAAAAGCCTAATCTTGGGGATGCTACCACACCCCCAAGATATATCCAAAGAGAAACAAGCAACTAAGCTTGGGGATGCTCCCGAGTGGCATCCCCTCTTTCTTCTAACGACCATCGGTATTTTACTTGGAGCTATATTTTTATTCGTCACATATCATGAGTTTTGCTTGGAGCGTCTTGTATCTTTGCTTGCCTTGTTTGTTAGTTTGTCACTTGTATCCTTGCTGGACACACCTATTTGAGAAATCCAAAATCATGCTATGATTTGTTAGAATTCTCTATGTGCTTCACTTAAACTTTTTGAGCTATAGAATTGCTCTAGTGCTTCACTTATATCTTTTTGAGCACGGTGTGCTTGGATTTTTTTTTAGAAATACTCTCATGCTTCACTTATATTAATTTGAGAGTAGGTAAACTTTGAAGAAATCCTCTCATGCTTCACTTATACCTTTTTGAGAGATGAAATCTTTATGCTCATGTGCTTCACTTAAATTTGTTTGAGCTTGCCAAAAAGCAATGGCAATATATGAAACTAGTCCCAAAGTGATAGATATCCAAGGAGGATATAATAAAAACTTTCATGAAGATCATTGGGCAAATTAAACTTGATTCCTTGTAATAGTTTTGAAACATGATAATAGTAATGTGTGAGTCATGTTAGTGAGTAATAATGCTTAGTAGGAATATTGGTGTTAAGGTTTGTGATTCCCTATGCATGCACGAAAGTCAATAGTTATGCAATGAAGTTACATCCTACTTGTGGTGCATTATTTGGTGTTAGTTATGCTCAATGCTCACTTATGTGAATTTTCGTTTCTTGGTTTGGTTGCTTCCCAATCTATTTGCTAGCCTCCATTTGCACTAAGTAGAAATACTACTTGTGCATCCAAAATCCTTAAACCAAGTTCTTGCCTTATGAGTCCACTATACCTACCTATATGCGGAATTTTCCATGTTGTTCCAAGAAAATTTGTATGTGCCATCTCTAAACTTTCAAAATAAATTTTCTCTTTTGTGTGCTCGTACCGCTCATGAAACGGTCGGGAGTGTCCAATATTTTTCCATGCTAGATGTGTTATTCTCAATATGAGTGTTTATTCACTTGTCATTGCAGGAGAGTGCGGCGGTAATAGGGATGCCCATTCCCGAAATGAAAATAAATAAATATTTACTTTATGTTGTCAAATAATAAATTCCTTGGAAAGTGTTGGTATGGAAGGCAACCGTGGATACGGCCCGCCATGGAAAGTGAAAGTTTGGTGGAAAAAGGAATAAACTTTATTTTCTGTTTGGGAACCGCCTATGATATATCTAGCATGGAAAGTATTGTGAGCTACTTTGTCGTTTTCGTTGACAGGAAAGGCATGCCACTCAAAATATTTTTTCTCTCTCAATTTAAAACTTGAGTTCTGGCACCTCTACAAATCCCTACTTCCCTCTGCGAAGGGCCTATCTATTTACTTTATGAAATTTTTATTTTTACTTTGAGTCTCCATCTTCTCTTATAAGCACCAACTAGGGGGGCCTATGATCGTACTTGAGCATTGGGCATAGTTAATATTTGAGTGTGTTTCATGAATGGATCAATGATTGAGCATGATGGGCTAGGGATAACTTTCTTTAGTGTTGATATTTTGAAAGACATGGTTGCTTGTTGGCATGCTTGAGTATTGAAGTCATTATGTTAAAACTAGACTATTGCTTTGAATCATCTAAAAGTCCAAATGTCCATGCTACAAAAGAAAAGAATATGAGATGAACATGTTAGGCAGCATCCACATCAAAAATTCTGTTTTTATCATTTACATACTCGAGGACGAGTAGGAATTAAGCTTGGGGATGCTAATACGTCTCCAACGTATCTATAATTTTTGCTTGTTCCGTGTTGTTATATTATCATTATTGGATGTTTTACAATCATTTTATAGCAACTTTATATCTTTTTTTGGGACTAACCTATTGACATAGTGCCAAAGTGCCAGTTGCAGTTTTTGCTTGTTTTTTACTTCGCAGATAATCAATACCAAACGGAGTCCAATCGCGACGAAACTTTTTGGAGATTTTTTCTAGACCAGAAGACACCCAGTGGGCCAAAGAAGTGCCGGGGGAGTGAGCCGAGGAGACCACAACCCACCAGGTTACGCCAGGGGGGGCCCGGCGCGCCCTAATGGGTTGTGCCCTCCTCGGGGCCCCTCTCCACCACCTCTGATGCCTATAAATTCCCAAATATTACAAAAAACCTAGGGGAGACGACGAAACACAATTCCAGCCGCCGCAAGTTCCAGAACCTCGAGATCCAATCTAAATGCCATCACGGAGGGGTTCATCTTCCTCACAGGTGCCTCTCCGATGATGCGTGAGTAGTCCACCATAGACCTACGGGTCCGTAGGCAGTAGCTATATGGCTTTTTCTCTCTCTCTCTCTCTTATGATTCTCAATACAATGGTCTATTGGAGATCTATTTGATGTAAACTTTTGCGTTTATGTTTGTTTGGATCCGATGAATTTTGAGTTCATGATGAGTTTCTATCCATGAATATTATTTGAGTCTTCTTTGATCTCTTATATGCATGATTACTTATAGCCTCGTATTTCTTCTCCGAATCTTTGGTTTAGTTAGGCCGACTAGATCAATTTTTCTTGCCATGGGAAGAGGTGCTTTGTGATGGGTTCGATCTTGCGGTGTTCTTTCCCAGTGACTTAAGGGGCAGCAAGACACGCATGTATCATTGCTATTAAGGATAACAAGATGGGGTCTATTTCTACATGAATAGATCTTGTCTACATCATGTCATCGTTCTTATTGCATTACTCCGTTTTCCATGAACTTAATACACTAGATGCATGCTGGATAGCGGTCGATGTGTGGAGTAATAGAGGTAGATGCAGGCAGGAGTCGGTCTACCTATCTTGGACGTGATGCCTATATAATGATCTTCGCCTTTGATATCGTCATGACTATTCGATTTTCTATCAATTGCCCAACAGTAATTTGTTCACCCACCGTGCGCTATACCCATGAGAGAAGCCACTAGTGAACCCTACGGCCCCCGGGTCTACTTTTCCAACATATTGCTTTCAGATCTACCTTTTTGCAATCTTTGTTTTCTGATCTACAAAACCAAAAACCCAAAAACATAATGCTGCATATTTTATTTGCTCTTTCTATTTTGCGTTCTTGAGAGATCTATCTCTCCTATCTATCACTACCTAATCTATCTTTTTACCGTAGACAGATTGACAACCTCTCTTTCGCGTCGGGTTGCAAGTATTTGTTGTTTGTGTGCAGGTGCTGCTTATTGGGTGGTGGTGATCCTCCTACTAGTTTGATAACCTTGGTTCCATAACTAAGGGAAATACTTACCATCGCTATGCTGCATCATCCCTTCCTCTTTGGGGAAATACCGACGTAGTCTCAAGCCAAATCAATCAACAACCAGCGCCTGCCTCCCAGGGGTGGCTATGTGGGCTGGGTGATCAGACTGGTCGAAGGTAACGGGAGTCTTCGCCCAATTGAGGTACTTGACAGCAGTCGGAGCTGCCATGTGCTCCTCCCGATTGATGACCTTCAACCGACTCTTGCTTTCGATGTCAGCAAAGATCATGTTTAGAACCTTGTTGACGTTCGGATACTCGGGAGCATCCTCACCTTCCTCGTCGTCATCCTTCTCGGCATAGGTCTCTCTATCCATCTCTTGCTTGAGCATTCGATACGCCCGAGTGGTGTGCTTTGGGTAGATCATATTGCCCTCTTCATCTTTCTTAGTATGGACAACACAAGGTTGATCCAATACCTCAGTTTTGTACTCAGGCTTCTTCTTATTAGCCCAATCCTTCTTTTTATTTTTCTTGGGCTTAGGCTTGCCTTGGCCTGGAACCGCAACAACTGCTACCTTTCCCAGAGGATCAGCTTTCCGTTTCTGCTTTTTGCCTCCGTTTCCCCCTGATTGAGGGGTGTCGCCGGCTCGTCCTTTGCCACTTCGGAGGCAGTCTTCTTCCTCGCCATTGGCGTACTTGTTAGCAATTTACATGGCTCAACTGAGAGACAGATCTCTTCATCGACCAAACTTCAGAATGAGCTCTCGGTATCGAGTGCCTGCCTTGAAGGCGCATACGGCCTGATGCTCGGTAACGTTCTCAACCGTATTATGCAGCGTAGTCCATCGTTGAATGTACTCTTGGAGAGTTTCATTGCTCTTCCGGACAGAGTGCTGCAATTCTGTCTGCCCACCCGAACGCTTGTAGGTGCCTTCAAACGTCTTGATGAACACCTGCTCCAGGTCTTCCCAGCAGTATATGCTACTAGAAGGCAACTGGTTCAACCAGGCTCGTGCTGATCCCTCCAGCATGAGAGGAAGATGCTTCATCGCCACAAAATCGTCGCCGCCACCAATCTGAACGGCCACTCGGTAATCCTCGAGCCATATTTCTGTCTGGGACTCGCCGTTAAACTTTCTGATTCCCGTCACCAACCTGTAGTTGGAGGGGATCTCAGCCTCTCGAATGTACCTACTGAAACACTCTAGCCCTGAAGTCCCCCATCCGCTCACTTGGTCTCTAACCAACCGGTTTTGTCCACCATGTTCTGTGTGATGATAGATCTGGCGTTGAGCAGCGGGGGTCGTCGGCCACCTTCTTCGTAGCCCCTGGGCCGAGCGGGACTCCGATTGCGGTCCTCTCGGTGAGGTTGCCCACCGTCATAGGGCCGCTTGCCATACGAACTGCCCCTCGGAGGAGGCGTCCGACTGACATCGTGGTCGTCGCGCCAACGTCCTTCATGCTGGCCACTCGGAGGAGGAGGAGAATGCCGATGCTTTTCGTAAGCGTATAGGCTGTGCGCGGACTGAACTGTGTCAGCCCCAGCGGACTTGCTGTAAATGTGCTGGTGCGACTAGGACACCTCCGAATTCTGCCTTAGGGCGATCTTCAGCAGAGTTTGAATCTGCCGAATGCCCTCTCCAGCCACAGAACCGGACGGCTGAATGGATTCAGCTATCCGAGTGGCTGCAGCCAGGTTCTCCATCGGTGTGCGAATCACCGGGATCTTGGGCAGTCTGTCATCCAGAAATAATCGCCGCCGACTGTGACTGGAGCTTGGTTCCTCCCTGGCTGCGCGGTCATCGAGTGACCGCTGAAGTCGCTCAAGACGCTCGCGCTCAGCCAACATGGCTTGGCACGTAGCCTCCAGAGCTATCTCCTCTGGGGAAGTCCCCGTGATGGGAATTAGAAGGACTTCATCATCCCTCCTCCTCTCCTCCTGCTGCTCCCGACTGAGAGGCTGGGCAAAATAGGTGTCGGTGTGGCCGTCGTTGCGGACATCGTCTCGGCCACGGGAGCCTCCTGCAGAGTACCCAGGAGGCCTTTGGTTGGTGGTGTGTGCCATCAATATCTCTGTAGCGTTCTCGCTGCTTTCGCATTCGGACCCATCGGACAACTCGTCGCCCATCGTGGGGGACAAGCTGATGATAGGTTCGCCGGAGTTGAGTACGGCCACCTGCTCGGAAGTTGGCTGACGCACCATGACGTGCTTGAGCCGCCGCTACAACCGCGAATGTTCGGAGCGCTTGCGACGGCTGGACAGCGGAAGAGCCGACATAGAGCCATAAGGCTCCGATGGCTGTCACAGAAGAACACCGTGCGCCGCTGATACGTCTCCAACGTATCGATAATTTATGAAGTATTCATGCCATGATTGCCTATGTTTACAATACTTTTATATGGTTTCGATGCACTTTATATGATTTATTTAGAACTAACCCGGACTGGCGCTGTTTTCAGCAGAACTACCGTGCTATTGTTTTCGTACAGAAAATGAAAGTTCTCGGAATCGCCCGAAACTTTTTGACGATTTTTTTTTGGAACAAAAGAGGCACTAGACACTTCGTGGGAGGGCCAGACGAGCCACGAGGTGGGAACAACCCACCAGGGTGCGCCAGGCCCCCCCGGCGCGCCCTAGTGTATCGTGCCCACCTCGTGGCCCATCTTGGCATGAAACCGATGCTAAAAAATCCTATAAATATACAAACCATCAGAAATAACCCTAGACTCTCCGCTCCACCGCCGCAACTCTCTATATAGACGAAAAACTAATCTGGAGACGTTCTAGTACCCTACCGGAGAGGGGAATCCATCTCCGGTGGCCATCTTCATCATCCCGGCAGAGGCCATGATGAGGAGGGAGTAGTCCACCCGCGGGGCTGAGGGTATGTACCAGTAGCTATGTGTTCAATCTCTCTCTCTCTCTCTCGTGTTCTTGAGATGTCACGATCTTGATGTATCACGGGCTTTGTTAATATAGTCGGATCATATGATGTTATTCCCTTGCTATCATGTTGTGATGAATTGACTCTTTCCCTTTGAGATATCGTTATGTTGGATTGAGCATTGGATTTGAGAACACTTGATATATTTCTTGCATATGGATACCCAGGGGGACAATGGGGTGTTCAATTGATTCACTTGATGTATGTTTTGGTACTTAATTTGCGGATTCCCGAGGTGACATTGGGGTAATCTATGCATAGGGGTTGATGCACGTTCTTGTCCTACGTTCTCCGATAGAAATCTTTGGGCACTCTTTGAGGTTCTTTGTGTTGGATTGAGTATTATGAATCTGAAATTGCTTGATGCGTATCGTATAATTAACTCATGGATACTTGTGGTAACATTGGAGTATCTAGGTGACATTAGAGTTGGTTGATGCATATCATATGGTGCTATTTTAGTACGAACTCTAGATAGATTGATCGGAAAGGATAACTTGGTGTTATTTTAGTATGAACTCTTGGATAGATCGATCGGAAAGGATAACTTTAAGGTGGTTTCGTACCCTACAAACAATTTCTTCTTATGTTCTCCACTAGATAAGAACTTTGGAGTGATTCTTCGTTGCACGTTGAGGGATGGTTATGTGATCCAATTATATTAGCATTGTTGAGAGATTGCTCTAGCGAAAGTACGGACCCTAGGCCTTGTTTCCAGCATTGCAATATCGTTTGTGCTCACTTTTGTTACTTGCTACCTTGCTGTTTTTATATTTTCAGATTACAAAAACCTATATCTACCATCCATATTGCACTTGTATCACCATGTCTTCGCCGAACTAGTGCACCTATACAATTTGCCATTGTATTGGGTGTGTTGGGGACACAAGAGATTTCTTGTATTTGATTGCAGGGTTGTTTGAGAGAGACCATCTTCATCCTACACCTCCCACGGATTGATAAACCTTAGGTCATCCACTTGAGGGAAAATTGCTACTGTCCTACAAAACTCTGCGCTTGCAAGCCCAACAAAGTCTATAAGAATAAAGTTGCGTAGTAGACATCAGCCGCCACGCTGAAGTCCGTCGTCCCACGGGCGGGGAACGTGTCCGGGTCCTTGGGTGCCTCGTGCAACCAAGCTGAACCATTAGCGACGAAGCGGAGGTTGCCGAAAAGGATCTCACCGCCGAGTGCCATCTTCATCAGTCGAACCACGATGTCAAGGATTCAGTCAATCCCGTTTGCATTTCCCTTTGTCCAGCGGTATGTTACTTCCCGAGATTCGATCGTCGGTATCTCCATACCTAGTTCAATATCGTTACCGCCAAGTCTCTTTACTCGTTCTGTAATACAAGATCTTGTGACTAACTCCTTAGTCACATTGCTTGCAAGCTTCTTATGATGTTGTATTACCAAGAGGGCCCAGAGATACCTCGCCGTCATACGGAGTGACAAATCCCAGTCTCGATCCATGCCAACCCAACAGTCACCCTTGGAGATACCTGTAGAGTACCTTTATGATCACCCAGTTACGAAGTGCGTTTGATACACACAAGGCATTCCTCCGGTGTCAGGGAGTTGCATGATCTCATGGTCTTAGGAACAGATACTTGACATGAAGAAAGCAGTAGCAATAAACTAATATGATCAAATGCTATGCTTACGGTTGGGTCTTGTTCATCACATCATTCTCCTAATGATGTGACCTCGTTATCAACTGACAACTCATGTCTATGGTTAGGAAACTTTATCCATCTTTTATCAACGAGCTAGTCTAGTAGAGGCCCACTAGGGACACGGTGTTGTCTTTGTATCCACACATGTATCAGAGTTTCTGATCAATACAATTCAAGCATGGATAATAGACGTTTATCATGAACAGGGAAATATGATAATAACCAATTTATTATTGCCTCTAGGGCATATTTCCAATAGAATTGCATGGCTCCGTCTTCACCACATAAATACAAATGTCAAGCACCTCGGTGTGAAGTCAGGCAATTGGATCGTACTTCTTAACGCGCTTCATCTTTTTATTACTAAAGCAATATATGAGTGTGAACCATGGATATAGTATAAAGGTGGAATAGAATATGGTGGTACGTTTCAAAGGGGTAAAAATGGAGAAGAAATTGTCGCATCAACTAGGTGTATCAACAGGCTATGGAGATGCCCATCAATAGATATCAATGCGAGGAGTAGGGATTGCCATGCAACGGATGCACTAGAGCTATAAGTGTATGAAAGCTCAACTAAATCTAAGTGGGTGTGCATCCAGCTTGCTTTCTCATGAAGACCTCAGGCATTTGAGGAAGCCCGTCCTTGGAATATACAAGCCAAGTTCTATAATGTAACATTCCCACTATCATATGAAAGTGATAAAACAAGAGACTCTCTATATGAAGACCATGGTGCCACTTTGAGGCAAAAGTGTGGAAAAAGAAGTAGTAGCACTGTCCCTTCTCTCTTTTCTCTTATTTATTATTATTATTTTTCTGTTCCTTTCTTTTTCTTTTCATCTTATTTTTTCTTTTCTTTCTTTCTTTTTTCTTTTTCTTTTATTTTTCGTCCGGAGTCTCATCCCGACTTGTGGGGGAGTCATTGTCTCCATCATCCTTTCCTCACTAAGACAGTGCCCTAATAATGATGATCATCACCCTTTTATTTACTTACAACTCAATATGAAAAACTATATTATGACTCTATATGAATGCCTCTGGCAGTGTACCAACATGTGCAATGATCAAGCATAACATGTATAAAAAATGATGAACGGTGGCTTTGCCACAAATACTATGTCAGCTTATATGATCATGCAAAGCAATATTACAATGAAAGTACTACTCATATGATGTAAAGGTGGAAGTTAAATGGCAATATATCTCGGAATGGCTATGAAAATGACATGATAGGTACATATGGTGGCTGTTTTGAGGTATATATAATGAGGCTTATGTGCAACAGAGCGTATCATGTCACGGGGTTTGGATGCACCGGCAAAGGTTGCACCGATTCTCGAGGTGAGAATGGGCAATGCACGGTACCGTAGAGGCTAGCAAATATGAGGTGGTGAGAGTGTGTACATCCATGGATTCACATTAGTCATAAAGAACTCACATACTTATTGCAAGATTTTATTAGCTCGAAGCAAAGCACTACTCGCATGCCCCTAGGGTGCAGGTTGGGAGGAGCTAACCATCACGCGCCTCCGACTTAAACAACACTAGGATTTCAACGAGGAATAAGTATGCTCAAACATCATCACCATGCCATAAAAAATATTTAGATGAACAACAAGTTAACACCCTCTAATTCACAATATTCTTACTAACCAATGATCGTGCACTCATGCCCTTTCACATTACCACATTAATATCATTAACCCACGGTTTCTCTTTTATGTGCTACATGTGGTTTTTATTATGCACTCATTGGATACCTATTATTTTTGGACTAGACTTATAACCCATGCAAATTACCATCAGTATTTATTAACTCTCAAACAAATATAAGTGAAGAACGAGAGTGCAATTATTTATATAAAATCTATATGCCACCGTGATCTACAAAATAAAACTGAACTACTAGAGCAACTGCTAAGATCAAAAGATATAAGTGAAGCACAAAGAGTATTCTAATAAATCATGGTGATCTTGTGTCTCTCTTAAGTGGGTGTGTCCAGAAAACAATGATTATGGAAAACTAAAACTAAAACAAACTAAAGCAAACGACGCTCCAAGCAAAACTCATATCATGTGATGAATAAAAGTATAGCTCCAAGTGACATACCAATGGATTGAGACGAAAGAGGGGATGCCTTTCGGGGAATCCCCAGGCTTAGACGCTTGAGTCTTCCTAGAATATTACCTTCGGGTGCCTTGTTAATCCCCAATCTTATGATGCTTCCGCTCCTTATTCCATCATCCATCGTGATAGCACCCAAAAGTTGAAAACTTCAGCACATGAAACTCAACAAAATCTTCGTGAGATCCGTTAGTATAGTAAGCATATCAAATACTTCAGGTATTTTTATAAATTCATTATTATTTTAACTGCATAAGGTACTGTATTCTAAGTTCTTCATGGCTTATACCCCCCGATACAATCCATAGCATCATCAAAACAAGCAAACTATGCAAGCAAAAACAGAATCTGTCAAAAACAGAATAGTCTATAAAGATATATAGATAAGCTACATTTCTGTAACTCCACAAATTCTGAAAAATTAGGACAACCTGAATAGTTTGTATAGCAATACCGTGTAAAAAATTCAGATCAAAAAGGCATTCCAATAAAATCGTAGAAATTCTGCACTTAACGCTAAAGTTTCTATTTTTGCACCATATCAATTCTACTCATTTTGTAAATCATCCCAAAGGATTTACTTAGCACAAACACTAATTTAAACATAAAAACACAATAATTACAGAGGCAAAAATCACTTTACCACAAATATATAGAAAGTAAAAAAGCAAGAAAATAAGATAACTATTGGGTTCCCTCCCAACTAGCGCTATTGTTTTACGCCCCTAGCTAGGCATAATGCATAGTATCAAGTGTTGGACCCCTTCATGTCCTTCAAGACTAGCTCCTCCAAATACTTACGTAACAAATCGCCTTTCTCAAATCTAGTTGAAGGGCTCAAGTATTCAAAAGGATTTATAATATCATGACTAACATCACCATGACCATAGGGATCTTCATATAAGACATGAATTTCATCATTTATAGGTTCTCTAATAGTATTTCATGCCAATCTTCACTAAACCCTTCATTAATTCCTTTAGCAATCCATTCAAATTTATCACAAGTGTGGAGGAACAAGGCTTGCGTTAAATCTTCTGGAGGGACATTCCTCCTAATATTCTCACTAAAACCTTGGCAATTACTAGATTCCAACATACGCAGAGCATCTTTATTATGTAGGATCACTTCTATAGGAGGAGCTTCATATTTTATTCTATAGAATGCAAATATGTCTCTCAATTCCCGCACTATATAATCAAATTTATGCATGATGATAATGGTAGCAATTTTCTTAATCTTAGGATTACGTATACTCGGAAGTCCCAAAAATATCCTTTGAAGCATAGGATGGAGATGCACAAACTTTCTTTCAAGCTTCAATATTAGCATGGTAATAGCATCCAAATAAAAATTTGTCTCATCAAGTATGGTTCCTTTAGTAAAAGGAATAGCCCAGAGCACTCAAAAAAATTCTTGAGTAATATGTTTCCAATGATGTTCCCACTACCCACATCATAGATTTTTGATTTTAAAACTGTGTGAGTATTACTATTAGGAACATGATTTTTAGGAGGATCATGAGTAGCATCAATAAATTTTAGTCTTTCCTCCTCCAAGTCACTAGCGCTATCTTCTCTAGCACTTTCAACAATAACTATCTCAAATTCAGACATGATAGCAACTTCAAGCAAGCAAGCAACTAACAAAAGAAACAAGTAAACTAGCAAAGATAAATATTATTATATTTTTCTTTTTTATGGAGCAAGCAAAATATAACAGAAAATAAAAAGTATAACAAGTGAATGATAATTTGTGTGAAGTTACTTGATAGTAGGTTGGTGATACTCCCTAGCAACGGCGCCATAAATCCTTCCTGATACTTGTGATCTGCATTGGGTTTTTCGCGAAGAGGAGCGGGTGATGCAACATAGTATAGATAAGTATTTCCCTCAGTGAGAACCAAGGTTATCAAACCAATAGGAGTAGCACGCCCCCCCATCTTCAGCGACTGCACACAAAGAAGCAAACACTTGCACCCAACATGGGCAAGATGGTTGTCAATACCCTTGGACTCCTTATTTGCAAGCAAATGAAGTGTGTAGATGATAGTTGAAGAATGTAAGTTGCAAAATAAAATAAAAGTAAATAAATGGCAGCAAGGTAATGAAAGGTTTTGTAAATATATAAGTGAATAGACCCGGGGGCCGTAGTGTTCTCTAGTGGCATCTCTCATGTAGTAGGCATACAATGGGTAAACAAATTACTGTTGGGCAATTGATAGAAAAGTGCATAGTTATGCAATATTTATTAAAGACAATGATCATGTGTATATAGGCATCACGTCCATAAGCAAATAGGATGACTCCTGCCTGCACCTATTACTATTACTCCATGTCGAGAGCGCTTCTATGCTTGCCTCTCTAAGTATTAAGTTCATGAAAACAGAGTAATGCTAGGAGAATGATGACATGATGTAGACAAAGAAAGCTCAATCAATATGAATTAACCCCATTGTTTTATCCTTTGTGGAAACAATACAAAGACGTGTCTTATCCCCTTATATCACTGGGATATAGAGCACTGCCAAGTTGAACCCACTAAAATGCACCCCTCTGACTGAAGAAATATCAATCTAGTTGGCCAAACTATTTCAATAGATCGGAGAGATTTCCGAAGCTATAATAATCATGCAAATAAGAATCATAATACAATTCATAGAAGACTCAAATCTTTTTCATGAAT
The DNA here is from genome assembly GCA_039707655.1 of Elymus sibiricus. NCBI lineage: Eukaryota > Viridiplantae > Streptophyta > Magnoliopsida > Poales > Poaceae > Elymus > Elymus sibiricus. Next base: position 272,968,994 of record CM077669.1, read on the forward strand.
AATCTAAACATAAACTCACAATTCATTGGATCCCAACAAATGCACCGCAGAAAATGATTACATCGAATAGATAATCACGAAGATGCGGTGAACTTTGTATTGAAGATCAAGATCAAGAGAGAGTTATAGCCATCTAGGTACTAACTCCAGACCCGTAGGTCAGTAGGGAACTACTCACACATCACCATGGGAGCAGCAAGGTTGACGTAGAGGCCCTCCGTGATCGAACCCCCCTCCGGCAGGGCACCAAAACATGGCTCCAGATGGGCACACGGCGGAACAGAGACTTGCGGCGGCGGAATAAATGTTTCGGGAGGCTCTCCATGGTTTTTGGGATTTATTAGAATTTGTAGGCAGAGAGGGGTGTCGGGAGACGCTCGAGGGGGCCACCACATAACAGGGTGCGACCACCCCGTGGGCGCGCATTGTTGTGTGCTAGCTCCCTTGTGCGGCCTCCCGTCTCCTCCTGAAGCTTCCAGGTCTTCTTTTGGTCCAGGAAAAATCATAAAAAAGTTTCGGGTCAATTGTACTTCATTTGGTACTGTAAACCTGAAAAGCCAAAAACATGCAGAAAACAACAACTGGCATTGGGCACTGGGTTAATACGTTAGTGCTAAAAAATAATAAGAATTGATAAATTAATACCCAAAAAGCATCCTAGAATGATAATATTATAGCATGGAAAAATCAAAAATTATAGATACGTTGGAGACGTATAAACTACAGAGCCCAGATCGGGCACGGGAGTAGCGCCGCGTCTGATTTCTTTGGGGATTCTATCCCCAGATCTTTCCCCTCCTCCACATCTTTTCTACTATAAATACCGAGACCTTGTCGACCGATTCCCCCAAACCACATTGCCCGAAACCACCTATACTCCATGCTCTCATCATTAGGATCTCATCGGAGCTGAGACCGTTCACTGGTCAATTCCGACTTCGTATGTCCCCCTCGACCCCTTTCTTTCCTCCAGTAGGTTTATCCCTTCGTCGCGAATCTCATGGACATGACCTGACCCCTTGTCCCTGCCTACAAATGCGACACCGGCCTTGCCCATACCGCCGGAGCATGCAGTTCACGCCAACGCCACGCTCGACCCCGACGTGTCCTCGCCTCACCATCAACAAAAACAGAAGCCCCTCGTCATGCCTAATCTACTCGACATCACCGCCTCCGCCACCAGACTCTGGAACCACCGCCCCCACCAGCCTCTTCTTCTGCCCAGTTTTCCACTATAAGCGCTTGCCCAAGCCCTGTTCGCTCCCATCATAAAAAAAAACGTTTTTATAGATCGGTTTTAGTTGTGTGTTTTTTTCGGTTTTAGTTAAACCAAACTGTCCAATCTATTTTTTTTCCTGATATTAAGCCATGACTACTGAATACATTAGATAGAGGTTGTTTGCTCCTAAGCCCTGCACCACACAGCCCATAGCCAGTAGAAAATTGCCTCATGTCCCTAGCCACATTTTAACGTTTTCAAAAAATCCTATTTTTTCAGATTCTATTTCAATGTTGTTTTTATTGAATGTTGAGGTCTACAACTCCAAATCCATTGATTCTTTTTTCTACGGATTCACAAAACCCCCTTCTATCCAGAGAAGCCAAATAAAAATATTTTTGAACTTTGTAAATTTCGAATTCAAACAGATTTGTTTTAAACACTATTTTGGGTATAATTTTTATTTAAAAAATGTCTTTCGAGTAATTCTTTTTGCTACTGATTTCTGCATGTTATATGTATCCAGTGAACTAATAATTTTTTTTTGCTTTTATAAAAATTGAATCTTATCAGATTGAAGATCTATCTTAAATAGGCCATAACTTTTGTTTTATAAAACCTTTTTAGTTGATTCTTTTTGCTAATTAAAACTAGTAGCAAATACTTTCTGTTAAACTAAAGTTTTATAATATTTTCTTTTGTTAAGAATAGTTTCTGTCCAGAAAATTGCTTTGGCAAATTTGTTTTAGTTTTTTACTTTACTTTTGATGTTGTTTTGCATATGCTACTGATTTCTGCATGTTATATGTATCCAGTGAACTAGTAAATCTTTTAGTAGTATCATGAGGTAGGCACGCATGTCCCTTGTCACCAAGCCCCGGGATACGTTTATTTTCACTTGCTATGCTAAGTAGGCGGGGATTGGTTGAGTGTTCATGAAAGTTTTGAGAGTGATGGACTTATTCAATGATGACAATTTCAAGACTACAAGATTCAGGACTTGCCAAATATACCTCTGGGTGGAAATTGGATCAACAACACCCTGGAGGACCTAGTGGTAGCCTAGGTGTTGGCGGAGAAGCGCCAGTCAATCACGAGGAAAGCTCCACCCAGGCATGAAGAGACAGATGATACTTCAAGACCGGAATTTTACCTGTGCAACCACAAGTCAATATGGGCTCTAGCTTGGTTGATCATCGTAGTAACTCTGACCGTTCTAGTGCTACGAGATGTAGAAGAACAATAGGATTGGATGGGCATTGGCAGTGGTTACCAAGAACTCCTTGAAAGACCATATTTCGGTCATCCGGTTCTCAAACATCTGGCAGTGTGAGGACATAAACGGAGGGATCGAATCTTGTGGGGAAAGTGCACAAACCTCTACAGAGTGTTAAACTAATGGATTTGCCGTGTCCCCGGTTACGGACAACTTGAGCCTCTGGAATTGGAACTATCAAGAACTCTCACACAATTAATTTAATTTGACTTGGGTTAATTATACTCCAGGAGATGAGAATTTGGTTGGCGAAACCATCTCATTAATTATATCAACTTTGTAGTAATATTTTTTGTTATTCCTATGATGTAGGAAAAAAATTAGCTTTTATGCGAAACTTTAACTTAGAGCGACCAACAACCATATTGCATATAGTGATTATAGTATTTTTTATTCTATTCTCTCTGTGACTTTGCCGGCATATTCCATGTGCTGACCTACATGACTGCAACGTCTCATGTTGCAGACGTTTCCAACGAGGAATAAGGTGCGATAGGCCACTGTTCTACACTCAGTTTTTGCCAGTGGAGTCGATGGACTCATTTACCTACAAAGCTTCCGCAATTATTTTATTTAGATGGCCTTCAGCCATATTATTGTAATAAATACACTTTTGAGGACCTCCATGTAATAAAGTGTGTGATTGAACTCTATATTATTTCATCGAGTACTATTTGTGCTAGCAAGTCGATCTAGGGACTAGCACGGTATGCACAAAGACTCCGAACTTTTCAGACCGGGTCGGTACAAACCACTTCACAGGGGTGAAGGCCATGATCAATAGATATTGTGGTAAAAATTATAGCTCAAAGGGAGAAATTTTCTAATGCAACTATTCCAATCCCTAGAAATCAACATGAATGGTTTTGAACATATCTAGTACAATTGTAGTCTTCTGCTTGAGGAACCACTTGGTCCTGATGAAAGATTAGGTGATTTGAACATGTCCACAAATTTTGAGCTCAATTGGTTATACTTGATAATGTAAAGTTGTTCAAAGTTGGAAATGAACAGAAAGGGTTTTGGGATGCTTTGATGAACCAAATCAAGTTTAATTGCGATGGAACTTGGTAAGATCATCATTTGAGGCATACGTGACTTGCTAGAATTTTCCTGAATTTATTTGACAATATTTCTTATAGAAATATTTCAAATACTTGAAATATCCTGAAAGGGTTTTGTCCAATATTTTGAACATCACCATGTGTTGAAACTCATATATATGGAAATATATGTCCACTAAGTTTTCCTAAATTTTCTCAAATATCTTCGAAATATTACAAATAATTTTCCATATAGAAGACAATTTTTTACCTCAGGAAAAAGCCTTTAAGTAAAATACAAAAATAACTTTTTAAATATTATTTTGTGGTTTTGGGAAGTATTATATATAATAGATTTCAAAAATATTTTTGAAAGATTTTAAATACCCTAATTTAAGGACTTGTAGTTCAAGTCTCAACTCAGGGATTTTTGAATACCTCAACTTAATAAATGCTTTTTGGCCAAAGTAAATTTGTATAAAAATAGTTTTATGACCTATACACATGTCATGATCATTGGGCAAGATTTGGGATCAAGGATAGTAGTTATGAGAGTAGTGGAATTTCTATGAATTAGGAGCACACTCAAACAAGCAAGCAAATAGCAATATATTCAAGCATCACATGCACACAAAAAGTTTTTGTTGGTCCAAAATTGTGAGCTTTATGAAATATATTGATGTGATACAAAACACAGGGTGTGACAGCTGATCAAGAGCCTATGGATAATTTGGCGGACAAAGCCGTTCCGATGATGGGCAATGTGGTACTAAAGGGTGGATTGAAGAAAATATGTAAGAAGCTAAAGCAGATGGTCGATTTGAAGCAGAAAACAAATATGATGGCTGGCAGATTTTATTGTTCTATCATTGATATGGGTTTCTTTTACGTGTTGTTCATCAATCGCTAGAAATTGTTTGAGTTTCAGTTAGTGTGTCTAGCTAGTATTGAACTATTTCAGTTACAGTTTGGGCACCATGCCACATGGATCATTTGCTTCCCTTGATGATTGAATGCAGCAATTAACTGAAGAGTTGCTTGTAAGGGTAGAACATGTTCATTGGTATGAGGGTAGAACCATGGTCTCAGGTATGAGTTTTTTGTGATTTTTTTGTAACACAACAACATTATTTTCAGTTTATTCATTGTTACTTCTTTGAACTAGGAATATAAATATATTAGTAAAGAGCAAATTTATTCAAAGAGCATATCAAAAATAGTAGGACAAACATCAATATAGTAGCATGAACACTAGTATAGTAGCAAGTCGCACGACACAACATATTAGCACGACATAAATTGGTACCCATAAAACTTATTTATTACTAACACGATAGAAACATATATTCTAGCATGACAACATAGATATATCGGAACATAAGGAGGCCTAACACCCCAACACAGAACACACAACACCACATCGTAAGTTCACTCTAGCCGCCCTTCACTCCTCGTCATCGATGTGGTATGGGAGAGTGTGCATGCCGTTGCTAGTGGGGAAGATGTTGTTTAAGTCGGTTAATATGTTGTAGGTGGTGGAGGCGATGAACTCGCACCAGCACCAAAAAAACTAGACTGAGGAGTGCTAGTTGTGAAATGCATTGGGTTTTTCCACGAAGAGGAAGGGTGAATTAGTAAAGTAGATAAAACTATTTCCTTTAGTTAAGAACCAAGGTTATCGAACCAATAGGAAGATATCTAAACAAACGATCAACAGTTCCTCCACACAGTCGAGCAAATACTTGCAGCCAATGCGGGCAAGAGGGCTGTCAAGCACCTTGTACTCATTAATTGCAAGGATTAAATCTTGAGAGAGTAGGATATACAAATATAAATGAAAAGTAACTAAAAATTAATGAAATAATAGTAAATATTTTTTTAGGTTTTTGATATATAAAATATAAAGATTGTCCCGGGTGCCATAGCATTCACTAGAGGCATCTCTCTCATGAGCATACTAGCGGTGGGTGCACAAATTACTATTGGGCAATTGGTAGAAAATAAAATAATTATCTCGTTATTCATGGCATGATCAATAGGCATTACATATGTGATAAGTAGATCGGAACTATTATGTATCTACTACTACTACTCCACCAATCGGTCGCTATCAAGCATGCATCTATGGTATTAAGTTCATGACAAACAGAGTAATGCTTTAAGCGAGATGACATAATGTAGACAAATCAAGACCAAATAATATGTTCAGTTCCCTTCATTTTATCCTTAGTAGAACAAATACAAATATGTCCCTTGCTACTCCTCCTATCACACAATGAGGACACTTCAAGATCGAACCTACTACTATGCACCACTCCGTCTGATGATCTACTCATCTACTTGGCCAAAGCAAACTTATAGATCGAAAAGCATACATAGCTTTATGAAATCACACATAATAAATCTCATATTGTATCAATTCCTTTCAATGAATAATTTGAACATAAACTCACAATCACTGGATCCGAACAAACACACCACAAAGATTACATCGAATAGGTCTCGGAAGAGATCATTGTATTGAAGATCAAACGCGATATATATATATATATATATATATATATATATATATATATATATATATATATATATATATATATATATATATATATATATATATATATATAGAGAGAGAGAGAGAGAGAGAGAGAGAGAGAGATTTAGTTACAGCTATGGACCCATAGGTCCTGTACGAACTACTCACACATCATGGGGGAGGCACAACAAGGTTGATGAAGACGACCTCCATGATGGATTCCCCCTCCGACAGAGTACGGGAAAAGGCCTCCAGATGGCATCACGGAGGAACAGAGACTTGCGATGATGGAAAAGTTATTTCCGATGCTCCTCTAGGGTTTTTCAGAATATATGTCATTAATAGGACCGAGAGATGATGCAATGGACCCATAGGGGCACCACAAGGGTGGGGGTGCGCCCTACCCCCCATGGTGTGTCCTTGCCCTTATCGCTCCCTCGTGCGGCGTCTGGTCTCCCTTCGAAGCTTCTAGGTCTTCTTTTGGTCCAGAATTTTTTTTCAAAATGTTTCATCACGTTTGGACTCTGTTTGGTACAGATTTCTGAAAAACCAAAAACACGCATAAAACTACAATTGGCACTCGACACTGGGTTAATAGGTTAGTTTGCAAAAATGATATAAAATGGCATATAAATCATAGAAGTTTGTTAAAATATTAGCATGAAACAATAAAAATTATATATATGTTGAAGATGTATCAACATCCCCAAGCTTAATTCCTTCTTGTCCTCGAGTAGGTAAATGATAAAAATATAATTTTTGATGTTGAAAGCTACCGAACATGTCTATCATGTAATATTTTTGGTATAAATGTTGAGAAACGATGACTTAGTAAATATTGAATGATAATAAATATGAATACTAGCAAGTGATATTGCCTTTCGAAATAACAAAACTAAAGAAAGTTGTCCCTATTCATTTAATCATGAAAGCAATGCCATAACTCTATCTTCCTAACATAAAGTATAAATCCTGATCACCCCAGTGCCTAACCAATCACTTGACTTTTACTTTTTCACGCGCTTCCGCTATTTCAACTTCACTCAATACTTGAGCGTGAGCCATGTACTTTCAGCACTTTAGGTGGAATAGAATGATGGTAGGTATTGATAGGACAAGACAAAAATAAGGATAGTCTTGGTTCAAATCGGCGGATCATTAGGCCATGGAAACGCCTTTCAATCGATATCGATGCCAGGAGTATGGCTTGCCATGCAACTTTTGATGCGCCGGAGCTATAAGTATATGAAATCTCTCTACCGAAACTAAGTGGGTGTCCATCTAACCTATTTGCATCATGAAGAACTTGGGAAGTTGAGGAACCCGTAAATTAAATATGCAAGCTAAGTGCTATATTTATTCCCAGTAGTATATGAAAGTGACTAATCATGAGGACTCTCTATATTAAAAACGTGGTGTTACTTTCAAGCACAAGTGTGGAAAAAGGATAGTAATGATGCCCCTCTCTCTTTATCTATTTTTCTGATTGGCTCTTGTTTGGCCTTTCTCCCCTTTTTATATAACCTCATAGGTAGGTGCAACACTCTAATAATGATGATCATCACATTTATTTTTTACTTACAACTCGGTAAAACTGAAAACAATATGACTACATATGAATGCCTCTGATAGTGTACCAGGATGTGTAATGATGAATGGTTGCTTTGCCACGAATATCATGTCAGCTATATGATCATGCAAAGCAAAATGACAATGAATGCTCAAGTCATGTGAACGGTAACGGTGGATGTTGCATGGCAATATATCTCAGAATGGATATGGAAATGCCATGATAAGTAGGTATGGTGCATGTTTTGACGAAGATATAATAAGGCTCATGTGTGATACAACGTATCATATCACGTGGTTTGGATGTACCAACAAACTCTGTGCGAAATCTCGAGGTGAAAACGGGCAATCCATGGTACATAAGAGGCTAGCAAAGTACGGAAAATATGGGCAGTGCTTACGGTTCACAAACTCACATTAGTCACAAGAAACTCAAATATCCATTGTGTCCTGTGTTAGCTCTCTCGATATGAAGCGCTTGTCTCTTGCCCCAAGGGAGGATGCTGGGAGGAGTTAACCACCGCGAGCCCCCCTGCCAGACAACACAAAAGGTTTTCACTCAAGGATACAAAACACTCCAACTACCTTCTCATGCCACGAACGACACTTTAATGGATAGCGAATCACAAACCTTAATATCATTATGCTTACTAATTGATTTTCACAAACTAGTAAGCCTCCATATTATAACCTCAATACCGTTGATCATACGTTTCCCATTTATGATCTACATGAAAGTTTTTATTATATCCCTCTTGTATACCTATCATTTTCTGACTAAACATATAACTCATGCAAAGTAACACTTAATATCCAGACTCCCAAAATAATATAAGTGAAGTATGAGAGTGCATATGATTTCTATAAATATAATTTCCATCATGCTCTAAAGATATAAGTGAAGCACATGAGTATAATTGCCTTAAATCAAAGGATATAAGTGAATCATAATGAGCATTCTAATAAATTCCAATGAATGTGTGTGTCTCATAAGAGATGAGTGCAGCAACCAATGATTGGTACAAACTAAAAAAGCACCGAAGCAAAGATATAATACACGATGCTCCAATAAAAACACATATCATGTGAGGAATAAAAATATAGCTCTAAGTAAATTTACCGATGGATAGTAGACGAAAGAGGGGATGCCAACCATGGCATCCGCAAGCTTGCACACTTGGGTCTTCCTTCAATATTACCCTAGGGTAACTTGGCCATCCCCAATCTTAGGGTCTTGCCTATCCTTAACCCTTCATCCATCGTGATCTCACCCAAAATTTAAAAACTCCAGCACACAAACTCAACAGAAATTTCGTGAGATCCGTTAGTATAATTGTAAGATCAAACACCTTATGTACTGTCATAAATAGATTCATAATTATTCTTGCATAACTACTGTATTATAACTCCTCCATGACTTATACCCACCTATACAATCAATAGAATCATTTAAACAAGCACACTATGCAACAAAAACAGAATCTGTCCAGAACAGAACATTACGTAAAGATATGTATTGAAACCATACATATGTAACTCCAAAATTATGAAAAGTTAGAAAAACGTTCCAAATTTATACCACAATACAGTGTAAAAATTTCAGCACTTTATCATGTTCCAGTAAAACATCATATTTCAAATACTGGGCGTAAAAGTTTCTGTTTCTGCGTCGTGTCAATTCAACTATAATCCAAATCATCCCGAAGGGTTTACTTGGCCCAAAACTCAAAATAAAACATACAAACAGAATTAATACAGTATAAATAATTATGTCGACTCAAGAAATTAAAACTAAAGCAAAAGATAACTATTGGGTTGCCTCCCAACAAGCGCTATTGTTTAATGCCCCTAGCTAGGCATAATGCATAATTTCACGTTTTATCATCTTTCAAAGTAACACCATAGGTGGATATCATAATAGATGCATAAGGAGGTTTAATTTTGTTTCTTGGTAAGTGTTACATTCCTTTCTTTAGGACAAGACGTATTGCATTCAATATCAATAACCGCACCTATGGTTCGCAAAAAGGGTGTAGCAAGTATTATAGGACAAGATGTATTGCATTCAATATCAAGCACAATGAAATCCATAGGTCCAAAATTTGTATTAGAAAGTATGAGTACATCATTAATCCTACCCAATGGTTTCTGAACTGTTGAATCCGCTAAATGCTCGTTGAGGGGAAATTCATCCATATCGGAGAGACCTAGAACACATAGAAAGATTTTGTATTGTAGAGATACTTGCTCCAAGATCACATAGAGCATTACATTAATAATATTTAACTTTGATTTTTATTGTAGGTTCCCATTCACCATGCAACTTCCTTGGTATAGAAAGTTCTAGTTCAAGCTTTTCTTTCTGAGCTTTTATAAGAGCTTCAACAATATGTCTAGTAAAAGCATTGTTTTGTTTGTAAGCATTAGATGAAATTATCATGGATTACAATAATGAAATGCATTCAATTAAAGAAAAAATATGAAAATTTATATTCTTAAAATCCTAAGTAGTTCACTATCTAACGTCTTGACCTCTTCAAACCCACTTTTGTTATTTTTAGCATAAAGATCATCACCCTCCGAGCAATTGGCACACCTTCAACTTAAACTTGACTCATACCCAGTTCCTGTATCATCAAAATTTATATCACTAAAAAGAGATTCAATAGGTGCCCAACCAATCATTTTGATATCATCATCATTATTATCATGAAAACCAGATGCAAACGCCATTTCTAGAAATTCACGCTTAAATCTCATCCTCTTCGTTCTTTCTTTACGTTCTCTCATGGAGACTTGGATAGCTTTTAGAGATTCAGATATGTCAGTTTCAGGTGGTTTTTGTTTTAAATTTTGAGAATATCCACAGCATGAGCAAGTCTATCCATGTTTCTAGACAAATTGTCAACATTGCTTAATTTTTCTTCTGCCATATCATTAGAGGTCTTTTGAGAACTAATAAATTCTTTAATATTTTTTTCTAGTTCAGTAGGTACCCTATGATTGTTGTTATATGAGTTTCCATAGGAATTACAATAATTATTAGAGGAACTAATGGGGTATGGCCTGGAATTGTTGAAATTCCCTCTATAAGCATTGTTGTTGATATTATTTCTAGCAACAAAATTCACATCGATAACATCATTATTTTTCTCATTCAAAGTGGATAGTGGAATATCATTTGGATCAATTTGAGCATTTTTACTAGAAATCATATTCATGATAGCATCCTTTTTTTCACTCGCTCGGTGTGCCATTAGGAGTAGTTTGTGATATGTTGCCGAGAAGCTTCATGGCCTCTCCTAATGAGAATTCCATAAATGTTCCACCTGCAGCTGAGTCTAGAAGGTTTCTCGAAGCAAATTTTAATCCAATATAAAAGTTTTGTATAATCATCCATAAAATCAATCCATGTGTAGGAGAAGTTTTAATAATTAATTTCATTCTTTCCCAATATTGTGCAACATGTTCTTGCTCATGTTTCTGAAAGTTCATGATTTGATTTCTAAGAGATATCATCTTGGCAGGAGGAAAATATTTAGCAATAAGAGCATCCTTACATTTAGCCCATGAATCAATACTATTGCGATGTAAGGATGAAAACAAAGTTTTAGCTTTATCTCTTAGTGAGAAAGGAAATATTTTCAACTTTAAAATATCATTATCCACATCTTTTTTCTTCTGCGTATCACATAATTCAACGATGGTCTTATGATGGCATGCAACATATTCATTAGGACTTCTGGAACATTGTTCTTTCATAACAATATTTAATAATGCAACATTTATATCATATGACTCTGCACTAGTGGCGGGTGGTAGCTGAATTACGGGCCGCTTGATGAGGAGCCCATTGAGAATTTTGTCGACATAGTCGTTCCAATGATGGGCAATGCGGTATTGAAGGGTGAATTGAAGAAAATAAGCAAGCGGCTAAAGCAAATGATCGATTTGAAGCAGTAAGCAAATATGATGGATGCAGGATTCTATTGTTGTAACATTTCTATAAGTTCTTTTACTTGTTATTCATCAACCGCTAGAAATTGCTTGAGTTTCAGTTAGTTTATCTATTTAGTACTGAAATATTTCAATTATAGTTTTGTCACCATGGCCCATGGATCATTAGCTTCCCTTGATGAATGCATGGAGCAGTTCGCCGAAGAGCTTCTTATGAGGGTAGAACATGTTCATTGGTATGAGGGTAGAACCATGGTCTTGGGTATGAGCTGCTTGTGACATTTTTCATTTTTCTAGCACAATGACATTTTTTCAGATTATTTATTGTTACTTCTTCGAACTAGGAATAAAAATATATTAGCAAAAAGAAAATTTATGCAAAGAGCATATAAAAAATAGTAGCATGAACATCAATATAGTAGCACGAACATCAATATTGTAGCAAGTAGCAAGACACAACATATTAGCACACCATAGTACCCTTACAAATTACTAACACGACAGAATCATATATAGTTGCACGACAACATAGATAGATCCGGATATAAGGAGGCCTAACACCCATACACAGAACACCCAACAGCACATCACCAGTTCACTATGGCGCTCCTCACTCATCCTCATCCATGTGGTATGGGAGAGTGTGCATGCGGTTGGTAGTGTGGAAGATGTTTTCGAAGTCTTTGAAGATGTTGTAGGCGAGGAAGGTGATGAACTCACATCCACACCAAAAAACTCGGTCGAGGAGTGCTACTTGTGAAATTCGTTGCATTTTGCCTCGAAGAGGAAGGGTGAAGTAGTAAAGTAGTAAAAATTATTTCCCTCGGTTAAGAACAAGGTTATCAAACCAATAGGAAGATAGGCAAACAGATGATAAACAGTTCCTCCACACACAAGAGCAAATACTTGCACCCAACATGGGGAAGAGGGTTGTCAAGCCCCATGTACTTGTTAATTGCAAGGATAGATAAATATAAATGAAGAGTAAACAAAACTAAATAAATAAAAACTAATATTTTTGTGGGATTTTGATATACAAAATATAAAGATGGACCCCGGGGCCATAGCATTCAGTAGAGGCATCTCTCTCATGAGCATATTAGCGGTGGGTGCACAAATTACTGTTGGTCAATTGATAGAAAATAAAATAATTATGCAATTATTCATAGCATGATCAATATATAGCTATTACATCCATGATAAGTAGACCAAAACGATTCTGCATCTACTATTATTACTCCACCAATTGATCGCTATCCAGCATGCATCTACGATATTAAGTTCATGACAAATAGAGTAATGCCTTAAGCAAGATGACAAGATGTAGACCAAATAATATGTTCAGACCCCGTCAGTTTATCCTTATTAGAAACAATACAAATACGTGTGTCGCTACTCCTCCTGTCACAGAGTGAGGACACCAGAAGAATTACCTACTACTATGCACCACTCACTTTGATGATCTACTCATTTACTTGGCCAAAGAAAACTTATAGATCGGAAAGCATACGTCGCTATATGAGATCACAAATAATAAATCTCAAATTGTATCAGTTACTTGAATGCATAATCTAAACGTAAACTCATAATTCATTGGATCAAACAAACACACCGGAAAGATTATATCGAATAGGTCTCCGAAGAGAACATCGTATTGAAGATCAAATGAGAGAGAGAGAGAGAAATATACCTATAGCTATGGACCCATAGGTTCTGTAGAATCTACTCACAAATCATGGGGGCGGAAAAAAGGTTGATGAAGATGGCCTCTGTGATGGATTCCCCCTTCGACAAAGTACCGGAAAAGGCCTCCTTATGGGATCGTGGAGGAACAGAGACTTGCGGGAGCCAAAAAATTATTTCGGATGCTCTTCTATGGTTTTTAGAATATATGTGAATTCCTAGGACCTAGAGGCAATGCAATGGACCCACAGAGGCGCCACAAGGGTGGGGGCGCGCCCTACCCCGCATGGCATGCCCCTGTTCTGGTCTCTCCCTCATGCGGCATCTGGTCTCCCTCCGAAGCTTCTAAGTCTTATTTTGGTCCATAAAACATCATCAAAAAAGTTGTCACATTTTGACTCTGTTGGGTACAGTTTTTCTGAAAAATCAAAAACATGCAGAAACACGACTCGCACTGGGTACTGCGTTAATAGGTTACTTTACAAAATTGTTATAAAATGGCATATAAAGCATACAAGATTGATAAAATAGTTGCATGAAACAATCAAAAATTACAGATATGTTGGTCACGTATCAAGGAGGTAGTAGGCGTCGAAGGGGTTGTTGAATGTAGCAAGGATGCCAACCACAAGGCCGTTTTCATTAACCTCCTCGACATAAAACATCCTTTGGAAAGCCCTGGGAAGGTGGCGGTAGCCGGCCAAAAGAAATACGTTGGTTAAGTCTCTGGTGCTCCTCCACCTTGACATCACCCACACCTGGAGGGTGCTCTCTACACAAACTCCGGTGGGGTAGGGGCTCTCGGGCACGATGGCCGGCGTATGGTAAGTCGGCCCGTTGTACTGCATGGTAACTTGTGACCATGCTATGGCGGTGGGGCTTCTTTTGATGAAGAAGAATAAGGGAGGACTTGAGATGGATGAGTGTCAGAGGAAGAAGATGACATGCTTAAATAGCCGTGGTGCAACGTGTAGATTCATTCTCTTCATCGTGGCGTTAATGTGGATGGGCAATAATAGCTGGGTGGCATCAGGAGTGTCTACATGCGTGGAAAATACAAGGGCGGCATGGCCGCATGCTCGTTCGCATTTGTGCATGGCCGCATGCAAACATAGTCGAGGTTGTGCACGTGCATGCATGCAAGGCCGTCCAGGCTCGGGAGGCTCAGCGCGCAGCTTGAGGCTAGATTGAAGCCCATTATTGGCGGTCTGAGCAGCACAACAGAAGAAAGCAGCTTGTGGGCTAGTGTTCCAAGGCCCATAAGTAAAAAAGAAATAGTGTACAAACTGCAAAAAACAGGATGTCAAGGAGGAATTTTGTGCGGTCACAACAATGCATTTTCCCCCTCAAAAAAATGCGTCTTTTTTTAAGACTAAATGCATACTTTTTTGAGGGTCAAAAAATGCAGAAATAATGTGTAATTAGTGAAATTATTATTTGAAACAAACCCTTACTTTTTGAAGCAAAAAAATCTTACTTGTTTTGGAAAAAACGTTGATCATGGGGTTGTGTGGATCCATCCGTAGGGTGGTGCATGTTGTGGGTCCAATTAGCCCTAGGAATATGCAGTGTGTCATCCTGGCTAGGGGTGCATAGGGTGGTAACCTCAAAAATTCAAGATCTAGACCGCGGCCACATAAAATCATAGTAGGGAATGGTGGTGTCATCATACGACCCATCTAGGATGTGGTCAAACATCAAGAGAGGCACACATAAGCCCTCACATAGGCTATGAGGAAATGGGACCATATCGCATGTAGATATAGCCATCGTGAGGGATCGAACGAGACCGACATGTGGACCGAGTGCGGGGCCCGTTCCTTCATTTTCCTCAAAACTGGGTGTCGCATAATGTTGGCCCTAGTAACCAAGGCCCGTCCTGTGCACTGTATGTCTGCTAGACCCACACCATCCACACACATTTTCCCACGTAGACACCCACTGGTCAACCTTAATAGTTTACACATGACACATGCCCACTTATTAGCCATCTAGCCCCCAGCCATTCACACCTATCCACCTATACTCAAACCGTGCACCGTTAGCCAATTGCACATCTTGCACACCGATATCGGACATCATACACCGTTGCTAGCAAATGTGTCTAGTTGAGCATCGTGTTTCCCATGGTGGACATGAGGGCATGGTATGGATCAAGGTGGTTGGTGGTGCATGTTGTGGGCCTAGTTGGTAGGGGGTGCATGATGTGGATCCAGATGAACCACAACACATTGCATGGATCCAGATTCCCCTCCCAAGTACCGGAAATCGAGGGGTTGGAAATCGTAGCTCAAGGCGCATGTTGGGGCCCCAGGTAGCTCTAGGTGCATCCAGTGTGTAATGCTGGCTAGGGGTGCACATGGAAGTAACCTTGGAAATTAAAGGTCTAGACCGCAGCCACATTTTATCATAGCAGGGAGTCGGGGTGAAATCCAATGCTAAGCTCTTTTGTGGTGTGCAACACATGACTCTACACGGGGGGTGCATGGTTTGGGGGCTAGCGTAAGTGGTGTGGGTCCAGTGCCTAAGTGGTGCTCCAGGTGGGTCTAGACAACGGGGGTGCATGGTTTGGATCTAGCTACCAAGAGGGGATGTGTCTAGTGTGTGCAGTGAGTATGGGGCCCATTCCTCCATTTCCATCGATGCTTTCTATGGGGCAATGGGGAACAATTGAAAGATGCATGCTAGGTCCTGGCCTTTCTCGGGGACCGCGTGCCATATTCGGAACATTTACCGCATTTCTAGGGTAGCAACCCTGAAAATTCAAGATCTAAACCGGGGCCACATGAAATCATAGCAGGGATGGGATGGCAATCCCATGCTAAGCTATTTGGTCCATACATGGGCCTTGGTGTCGTTGTCCAGGGCTATGATGTCGGCATGTCATCTGCGGCCTTTATAATCCATAGAAATTCACAAAGAGGTCAGAAATTACGGCACCTGCCGCGGGGTAATCATATGATCCATGGAGGGTGTGGTCACACATCGAGAGCGGTCAGCTTAAATCCTCACGTTGGTTGTGTGGAAATGGTACCATATCACATGTTGGATCTAGCTATAGGGAGGGAATGTGTAATGCCCAAGATGCGGTCCTATCCTTATTTTGGCTCGACGGCCTCGATAGAGATAGGAGCGCATCTCGTCGTTTCGCAAGAATGGAATTGGCTTACACACACCACAAGCTAAACCATGATCATCTCAAAGACAACAATACATTCAATCAGCATATAGAAGAGCAGGGTCCGACTACAGATGAATCAAACGATAAAACCGACATCCATCCTTGCTATCCCAGGCTGCCGACCTGGAACTCATCCTATGATCAATGAAGAAGAAGAACTCCAAATCAAACAAGCATCGCTCTCATGTCAAAGCATCGCATTACCTGTACCTGCAACTGTTGTTGCAGTAATCTATGAGCCACATGGACTCAACAATCTCATTTCCAAGGGTATCAAGACTAGCAAAGCTTAATGGGTGAGATATGGTTAGGTGGTGAGGCTGCAGCAAGCACTAAGAATCTGAATATGTGGCTAACTTCCGAGTACAAGAATAAGAAGGGTAATCTACGCATAAACGGACGTGAACTAGTAATGATCAAGAAGTGATCCGGAACACCTACTTACGAGTCAATCATAACCCCACCGTGTTCTCTCTTGGTTCACAACTAACAAGCAGAGAGAGTCACAGTTACCCACACGGTTGGTGTATTTTATTTGAGTTTACTTCAAGTTTTCTATGACCGGATGATAAACAAATTTCCAACTTGCCACATAACCGCGGGCACAGCTTTCAGAAAGATTTAACCCTGCAGGGGTGCTCCAACTCATCCATCACAAACTAGCCAAAAGATGCGTGGAAAACCTCAACCATGAGATAGCCCGTAGTATCCTCGGAATCCCGGTGGAAAACCTCAACCTCGAGGTAGCCCGAAGTATCCTCGGAATCTCGTGCACAAGACGCTCGAGAAAGGTAAAACAAATCCAACAAGACTGCCCGATGTGTCGACAAACCCGATAGGAGCCACGTATCTTGTTCTTAGGACATGACCAGATGAGCAATACGTACGGTGGCCTGATAGAAATCCCTCGAGTTGCCCTGAGGTGGCCCCGCAAGTGGCTCTAGTTTGGACCAACACTCATGAGGAGCACTGGCCTGGGGGTTGATTAATTATCCGCGGGTACCGGCGGGTCCCTATGCAATTTTATTAGTTATTAGGCAAATGTAGTACCAATGTTGGGCCTTGCCAGAAGTGTTTTATCCCAAAATGAAAATCAAGGGGGTCCCCATAACAACCCAAGCATGTTAGGAGTGCTCAATATGGAACATAACACCGGTACACAAGTAACTAGGGCGGCAAAGGTGGAACAAAACACCGATCAAAAGGCCAAGCCTTCCACCTTTTACCAAGTATATATGCGCATTAAGTTAAATACCAATAGTAGTGTGATATCTCAAGATATCCATGTTGTCACATGGAAACAACTTGCACCGGCAACTAGCAATGCTATAAGAAGGGCTGAGCAAGCAGTAACATTGCCAAACAATGGTTGCTGGGATGTGGAGGGGGTTAGAGGCTTTTCATGGCAATGTTGGGAGGCTTGACATATAAGTGGTAGGTAACATGACAAAACGATAGAAGTGAGACAACTAGCATAGCAATGATAGTAGTGGTATCCAGGGAAATGGTCAACTTGCGTGAGATCCCGCTTGAAAGAAGAACGAATCCATGAAGTAGACGAACGGGCGTAGTCAAACGGATCCTCACACTCTGAATCGGTTTCAGAACTCTATCGAGAAGAAGAAATCTGGAAACAAACAAATGACAAGGTAAACATCACCACATATGCATGACATGATGCACAAACAAGTATGATGCATCTCTATATGATTATGCAAGGCATGACAAAGCACAACAATCAAATACTACACATCAAGTGAAGTTCAATATGCAACGAGTTTCATAGTGAGGAGACTCCACATTCGAATTATTTAGTTCATTCCCGTTTAATTACACTACAATATTAAATGTTGTTAAACATGGCAAGAGGTGAAACAGAAATAAACTATCTATCTAGGCATTTTAAATGAGGTCGGAAACATCTTATAGTATTTCTGAAACGACCCCGTATATTAATTTCGAAATTGATCCAGATCTGATATAACCATATTTTATATTAATTAAACATCAAAATAAATTGCACCATGTGATTCTACTCGTCTTTCTAGGCGATTTACATATATAGATCATTCAAAACGGAGCTACGGCCTAAAAGATATGACCGACACAAGATAAATATGTCATGAATGCAATATGCATGCAAACAAGAACCACAACCATTTTAAAACATGGATGCAACAAGATATTATGAAACTACATGGAATTCTAACAAAGTTTCATGTGGAACAAGTTCAAAACGGAGCAACAGTTCAACACATACAACCAACACAAGTTTTTGTTATAATCTGCCCAAAACAGCAACATTGCATATTGCACACCTCAAAACAATAGGCTACAAGAATCTAAAATGCACAAACAAGACATGGGGCAGTATCTTACATGATGCAAAACAATTCATCTCATAGCAGCAAGTTGAATAGAAGCATGGATCAATAGCAAAAGAGCTCATAAGATGGCTATTGGAACAACATTTATGACTTGGTGAAAAATAACATTTTTCACAACCAGTGTTAAGCTGAAGGCATATTGACAGCAAGAAAACTGTATGCTACCAGACTTATAATGGCACGAAAATTTAAAGGATGGCAGAGGACATGATGCACTTCAATTCATTCCATAATGGCCAGGTCTAATTATGCACAGAATTATGCCTAGTATCAACACAACTTGGCATTCTGGAATAACCAAATTCTCAGACTTGGTGAAAATTAGAGTAGACATGAGCAGCAGTTTTTATCAGGTTGGCATGTTGACAGCAAGAAACAAGTATGTAGCAAGGCTATTTCATGGAATCAAATGACACATCTAAATACACCATAATATGCACTTCAATTCATCCCATATGGGCATTTGCAAAAGAGCTATGAATCCATGTCAATCATCAAGGCAAAAAGCAAACTTTAAATCCAGATTCTAGACTTAGTGAAATTTGACTATCTCCCAAAACAACAGTTTGAATAGGCATGTTTACATGACAATAACAGTAGCATGACAATCATTTATAGGCATGTCTAAGATACTAGCAGAAAGTAGACATGGCATACTACAAATTACTCCATTGGCACAAGTCCAAAGGCATGGATTGCTTAATATGATGCCCGCAAAATGGAACTTATCGTTAACAGATTACAATTTTAATATGATAGCAACTCGAGAGCAACAAATGAACATGATATGGATGCTTTACATGGCAACCAGAGGCATGGCATCAAAGTATACATATTATAGAGCAAATCTCATGGAGAAACCACATGTAAAAGGCCTATGGTTTTGATGCAATGGCCCACACAAGTTTGCAAGTTTTAACAATTTTCATTGATTACGATGGAATACACTTTTGCAACAGAGATTACATCAACCAAATTAATCCTAATGCTTTTTGTAGAGCACATTGAGTAGATGCTTTTTCATATATAAAACATTCTCATGCGATGAACAGGTTAAAAGTTGCAAGCCATTTAATATGGCATAATGATGATTTTGCAGACACTTAGGGACTTAGTGGAAAATATAACCCCGGGGGTAAGCTGGACGACGGGTTACCTGGGCGGTCAGATCCGAGGCAGCGGGGCCGGCGTTTGGTTCGCTGGATGCGGGCGTCCCGGGACAACATCGTCCCAGTGGCTGGAGGAGGAGGCCGGCGGCCATGGCGACGTGCTCCGGCGATGGCAAGGCGGCACGACGGGGACGAGGCAGGGCCGGATCGATCCGTTCAGATCCAGGCCGGGGAGGCAACGACAAGGCGGCACGACGGAGGAAGGAGCCAGGCGGCGCGTGGGTGGAGCCATGGCGGGGAACGACGGTGAGGCGGCGGGGTTTGTGCGGCGGCGGGCGGGGGGACAGGGCTCCCGGGTCGGCGGTGCGGCTTGATGGCGGCAGGGACAGACGGCGCACGGCGACTGGGGTCGCCGGAGGTCGCCGGCGGGAGGATGCGAGGTGACGGGGCGCAGGGTGGCGTCGGAGCGGCTCCTGGGAAGCGGGGATGCGTGCAGGGGCAATGGCGCGCGGGCGGTGGCTCCCCGGGCCGGGCGGGCCTGATCTAGGCCCGCAGGGCCGCGGTGGTGGGAAGCACTCGAAGGAGACATGGGCGACGTGGCGCTCTCCCGTTGGAGGGGAGCGGCAGCGCACGTGGCGACGACCGGCTGGGGCGCCGACAAGTGGTGGTGGCGGTGTTGGCTGGTGCGGAAATCGAGGAGGAGGGAGAACGAAGGCCATTTTTGGGCACGGGAGCCTTCCTTTTATAGGCAGGGGGCTAAGGTTGGTTTTTTAACTTGTTTTTGGACCCTCCGATCATGATCGGATGGCCCCGATATCGAGGTTTGGCTAGGTGGGCTGTGTAGGGGGGTTGTGGGCTGAGAATAGAAGGAAGGTTTTGGCCCGTGACAGGTTTTTATAAACCGAAACATCCGATGGTTAAACCGGCTATAATGCCGGTATATATTTAACGGTTCAGGTATTAAATAACTTTCGAATGCGACAAAATTTGGCAGGCGGTCTAGCTATACTATATTAAGACCGCACGCCAAATTTCAACCCATTCCAAGAAATTTTTATACGCACTTTTAAAAACAATATTTTTATCGATGCCGCGGGCTCGTGTGTGTGTGGTTGGTCTCGAAACGGCCGTCGACGAGAACGGAGAGAACCGGCAACTACGAACGGATGCAAGTTTTGAAAAATTATGGCAAGGGAGTGCCGATGCTATGCAGATTATCGAATGATGTGAATGATGCAATGATGAATGCGACGACCAAACGAATTGCAGGATGACAACGGAATAAAACGGGAATCTTCTGGAGCGTCGGTCTTGGACTATTACAGAATGAGTCCGGCATGTGGACAGAGTGCGGGGCCTGTTCCTTCATTTGCCTCAAAACTCGATGCATGTCGAAATTCGATATATAGAAATTAAGTAATAGGGACAATAATTCAATTATTTGTCAATGAAAGCCGATTACCGCCGTCACTTTGCCACATTTTTATACCATTAAATAAACATGTAAAAAAGTACATCCAACATGATGTAGACATAGTTTATATGCCAGTACATTGTTCGTAAAGTTTTACATCATACTTTCCAAAAAAAATATGAAATATCACTGCACACGCAACATGCCAACAAATGCAGTTATCCCACCGTGTATGATTTTGTTCTGAGTAATGAGATAGTAGTTGCATTACACCTTTTTAACAGGGAACCTGCATTACTCCTAAATCCTGGCTGTGCATGATCATGTCCATCTTAAACCTAATCTAGCAGAGAAAGAGGTGGTGCAAACAACGCATGGGGTGGTGTGAATTTGGCGAAAGTCCAAGCCGCGTAGGAAGATGGACATGGAGAAACCCGTCACCTTCGATGGTGGGCTAAGTGGGCAGCAGGGCGGGCTTGACGTCCTTGCCGCATTCCAGGTTCTTCAACCGAAGCAGGTGGCTCCTCTGCCAGAGCAGGTGGCTCCTATGTCGTGGCTGCTGCCTCCTCTTCCCTATCCCGTAATCGACGACGACGACGATGGCGAAGAGGTTAGACATCTATCCCCTATTTTTGGTAAAATGCTAGGTTTCCTCTGTTCATTTATTTCTCTATTTTTTGGCGAACGTTAGGGTTTCTTTTTTCTATAATCGGTGAAATCCCTATCTAGATTCTTTAGATTGGTTAGGTCCAGGGGCGGATTGACATGGGTGCATGGGTGTACATCTGTACACCGAATTTATTTTTGGACATAAAATTCTTATATGGGGTGCCTGATTGGTAAATGGAGTATAATTGGTGTCGTTCATTCACTAAACATCATGTCAATTCGTATAAAACTAGACTCGAACGTTTAATCCAACAAGCATACAGTTTGGTGGTATATCGTGCTAGATACAATTTGCTCAATGCCAACTTGTCGGGGCATGGATGCACACAATCATCTATGGGGCCAGAGGCTCCTTTGTAGTTCGGCAGGGGGAGGTCACGTTGCACAAAGAGCAGAGATGGTGAGACAGCACGACAATCGGGACGCTGGCGTTTTACCTAGGTTTGGGCCGCTGTGAAGCGTAAAACCCTACTCCTGCTTTTGGTGGATTTATCAGAGGAGCACGAAGAACACGCAGTGCTCAATCCCGGCAAGGGTTGCCATCGGGGAGAGCTACTATGTGAGTACAAGTGTCGAAAAGTCCGAATCCTCAGCTAGGTTTCCTTGGGCCTCCTTTGATATCTCAAGGGGCAACCACAATGGCAAAACAGACATTGTCTAATGATTAGACAGCTAACAGTGCTATCATACCTAACTTTGGCACTTAGGACAAAATGCCATAAATGCAGTCTAGGTGGCGTGCGGGGGTGCATCCCTGGCAAGCTTCTACTATCGCTGTAGCTAACTATCGCACCACAGCTTGACACATCTATGGACGGGTGTCAAGCGGGCATAATCTATCTTCCAGTGTGCCGCCACGTGCTTAGCGGGAGCCACTTAGCCACCTGCGGGCTCGACACCGCATCGACAAGTGACTAGCGTTGTGATGCGGTGGAGCGGTGGCCGATCGGCTCGCGCTTGCCGGGGGATGGCTTGCCGGGTCTTCCTGAAGGTGCACGCCTCAGTCCCTAGCAGGCACCAGGGACGTGGCTGGCGTGCCTTGGGACCCTCCTGGGCTGTTGCGTTGGTCTTGCTGGCGTTGCTTGGCCTTTTGTAGGTTGCTGCTGCCGGCGTCTGGGTCTTCAATGCTTGCTTTGTTTGCACTTGTGGTGATGGGTTTTGCTACTACTGCCTATGCATAAGTCAGGGGCACTGGATACCCCTGTCCTAGTGCACCGACAGGAGCCCCGGGGTCAGGCCCACACGCAGTTGCCCGGTGCCGTTGGGTCAGGCCCAAAATTTATGCACAGGCGCGCAATGTGGGGAAGTAACCGCCAATTTACTGGTCAGCACTGACCCACTACCTCAGGACGTTTCCCCCACGTGCGCCGCATGCATAGCGGGGAGTGACGTGACTTGAGACTGCGCCGGTATTTCCCCAAAGAGGAGGGGATGATGCAGCACAACGACGGTAAGTATTTCCCTTAGTTATGAAACCAAGGTTATCGAACCAATAGAGGATCACCACCACCCAATAAGCAGCACCTGCACACAAACAACAAATACTTGCAACCCGACTCGAAAAAGAGGTTGTCAATCTCTCTACGGTAAAAAGATAGATTAGGTAATGATAGATAGGAGAGATAGATCTCTCAAGAACACAAAATAAAAATGGAAAATAAAATATGCAGCAATATGTTTTTGGGTTTTTGGTTTTGTAGATCTGAAAACAAAGATGCAAATAGATAGATCGGAAAGCAATATGTTGAAAAAGTAGACCCGGGGGCCGTAGGGTTCAATAGTGGCTTCTCTCATGAGTATAGCGCACGGTGGGTGAACAAATTACTGTAGGGCAATTGATAGAAAATCGAATAGTCATGACGATATCCAAGGCGATGATCATTATATAGGCATCACGTCCAAGATAAATAGACCGACTCCTGCCTGCATCTACCACTATTACTCCACACATCGACCGCAATCCAGCATACATCTAGTGTATTAAGTTCATGGAAAAACGGAGTAATGCAATAAGAACGATGACATGATGTAGACATGATCTATTCATGTAGGAATAGACCCCATCTTGTTATCCTTAATGGCAACGATACATGCGTGTCTTGCTGCCCCTTCTGTCACTGGGAAAGAACACCGCAAGATCGAACCTATCACAAAGCACCTCTTCCCATGGCAAGAAAAATCGATCTAGTTGGCCTAACTAAACCAAAGATTCGAAGAAGAAATACGAGGCTATAAGTAATCATGCATATTGGAGATCAAAGAAGACTCAAATAATATTCATGGATAGAAACTGATCATGAACTGAAAATTCATCGGATCCCAACAAACACACCGCAAAAGTTTACATCAAATAGATCTCCAAGAGACCATTGTATTGAGAATCACAAGAGAGAGAGAGAGAGAGGAATCCATCTAGCTACTGCATACGGACCCGTAGGTCTATGGTGGACTACTCACGCATCATCGGAGAGGCACTTATGAAGAAGATGAACCCCTCCGTGATGGTGTTTAGATTGGATCTCGAGGTTCTGGAACTTGCGGCGGCTGGAATTGTGTTTCGTCGACTCCCCAAGGGTTTTTGGAATATTTGGGAATTTATAGGCATCAGAGGCGGTGGAGAGGGGCCCCGAGGAGGGCACAACACATCAGGGCGCGTCGGGGCCCCCCTGGCGCGCCCTGGTGGGTTGTGGTCTCCACGGCCCACCTCTACGACACTTCTTTGGCCCACTGGGTGTCTTGTGGTCCAGAAAAAATCTCCAAAATTTTTCGTCGTGATTGGACTCCTTTTGGTACTGATATTCTGCGAAGTAAAAAACAAGCAAAAACAACTACTGGCACTTTGGCACTATGTCAATAGGTTAGTCCCAAAAAATGATATAAACTTGTTATAAAATGATTGTAAAACATCCAAGAATCTTAATATAACAACATGGAACAAGCAAAAATTGTAGATACGTTGGAGACGTATCAGCATCCCCAGGCTTAATACCTACTCGTCTTCGAGTAGGTAAATGATAAAAACAGAATTTTTGATGTGGAATGCTGCCTAATATGTTCATCTCATATTCTTTTCTTTTTTATAGCATGGACATTTGGACTTGTAGATGATTCAAAGCAATAGTCTAGTTTTAACATAATGACTTCAATAGTCGAGCATGCCAACAAGCAACCATGTCTTTCAAATTATCAACACAAAAGAAAGTTATCCCTAGCCCATCATGCTCAATCATTGATCCATTCATGAAACACACTCAAATATTAGCTATGCCCAATGCTCAAGTACGATCATAGTGCCCCTAGTTGGTGCTTTGTAAGAGAAGATGGAGACTCAAAGTAAAAATAAAAATTGCATAAAGTAAATAGATAGGCCCTTCACAGAGGGAAGTAGGGATTTGTTGAGGTGCCAGAGCTCAAATTTTAAATTGAGAGAGAAAAATATTTTGGGTGGCATGCCTTTCCTGTCAACGAAAACGACAAAGTAGCTCACAATACTTTCCATGCTAGATATATCACAGGCGGTTCCCAAACTGAAAATAAAATTTATTCCTTTTTCCACCAAACTTTCACTTTCCATGGCGGGCCGTATCCACGGTTGCCTTCCATACCAACACTTTCCAAGGAATTTATTATTTGACAACATAATGTAAATATTTTTTCTTTTTTCATTTCGGGAATGGGCATCCCTATTACCGCCACACTCTCGTGCAATGACAAGTGAATAAGCACTCATCTTGAGAATAACACATCTAGCATGGAAAAATATTGGACATTCCCCACCATTTCATGTGCGGTACGAGCACACAAAAGAGAAGTTTATTATGAAAATTTAGAGATGGCACATACAAATTTTCTTGGAACGACATGGAAATACCGCATATAGGTAGGTATGGTGGACTCATAAGGCAAAACTTTTATAGGGATTTTGGATGCACAAGTAGTATTTCTACTTAGTACAAATGGAGGCTAGCAAATAGATTGAGAAGCAACCAAACCAAGAAACGAAAATTCACATAAGCGAGCATTGAACATAACTAACACCGAATAATGCACCACAAGTAGTATGTAACTTCATTGCATAACTATTGACTTTCGTGCATGCATAGGGAATCACAATCCTTAACACCAATATTCCTACTAAAGCACAATTACTCACCAACATGACTCACATATTACTATCATCATGTTTCAAAACCATTACAAAGAATCAAGTTTAATTTGTCCAATGATCTTCATGAAAGTTTTTATTATATCCTCCTTGGATATCTATCACTTTGGGACTCGTTTCATATATTGCCATTGCTTTTTGGCAAGCTCAAACAAATTTAAGTGAAGCACATGAGCATAAAGATTTCATCTCTCAAAAAGGTATAAGTGAAGCATGAGAGGATTTCTTCAAAATTTAGTATATCTCAAATTAATCAGAGTGAAGCATGAGAGTATTTCTACAAAAATTTCTAAGCACACCGTGCTCAAAAAGATATAAGTGAAGCACTAGAGCAATTCTATAGCTCAAAAAGTTTAAGTGATGCACATAGAGCAATTCTAACAAGTCATAGCATAATTTTGGCTCTCTCAAATAGGTGTGTCCATCAAGGATACAAATGACAAACTAACAAGCAAAGAAAGCAAAGATACAAGACGCTCCAAGCAAAACTCATGATATGTGACGAATAAAAATATAGCTCCAAGTAAAATACCGATGGTTGTTAGAAGAAAGAGGGGATGCCACTCGGGGGCATCCCCAAGCTTAGTTGCTTGTTTCTCTTTGGATATATCTTGGGGGTGCTGTAGCATCCCCAAGCTTAGGCTCTTTTCACTCCTTATTCTTTCATCCATCGTGATCTCACCCAAAACATGAAAACTTCAATCACACAAAACTCAACAAAATCTTCGTGAGATCCGTTAGTATAATAAAGCAAATCACTACTTTAGGTACTACTGCAAACCCATTCTTATTTTATTATTGCATTATAACTACTGTATTTTATCTTTACCATGGCTCATACCCTTCAATATAACCCATAGATTCATCAAAACAAGCACACAATGCAACGAAATCAGAATCTGTCTTAAACAGAACAGTCTATAGTAATCTGTACGCTAACCATACTTCTGTAACTCTAAAAATTCTGAAAAGTTAGGACAACGTAAGGAATTTGTATAGAAATACTGTGTAAAATTGCAGCTCAAGATCACTTTCCAGCAAAAAATGAAAATTCATATACTGGACGCAAAGTTTCTGTTTCAGATTCAACATCACTTCTACTCATCCTATGAATCATCCTAAAGGCTCTACTTGGCACAAACACTAAATAAACCATAAAACACAATCATAACAGAGGTATAATTGTGTGAACACTCAAAAACAGAAAGGAAAAAGCAAAAAATTATTTATTCATTGGGTTGCCTCCCAACAAGCGCTATCGTTTTATGCCCCTAGCAAGGCATAACGCATAGATTCAAGTATTTTCATCTTTGGTTTTAGATCCATAGGATGCCCACATGATTGATTCATATGGTGGCTTAATTCTTATTCTAGGGAAGTGTTCCATACCCTTTCTCAAGGGAAATTGAAAACGAATATTGCCTTCTTTCATATCAATCACGGCACCTATAGTGCGTAAAAACGGTCTACCAAGTATAATGGGACAAGACGGATTGCAATCAATATCAAGCACAATAAAATCTATGGGCACATAGTTCCTATTTGCAAGAATAAGAACATCATTAATTCTTCCCAAAGCCTTTTTAATAGTAGAATTCGCCAAGTGCAAATTAATAGAACATTCTTCAATATTGGTAAGACCAAGCATATCACATAGAGATTTCGGAATCGTGGAAACACTAGCACCCAAATCACACAAGGCAAAGCACTCATAATTTTTAATCTTGACCTTAATGGTAGGTTCCCACTCATCATGTAATTTTCTAGGAATAGAAATCTCCAATTCTTACTTTTCTTCAAAAGATTTCATCATGGCATCAACGATATGTTTAGTAAAAGATTTATTTTGCTCATAAGCATGGGGTGAATTCAACATGGATTGCAGCAAAGAAATGCATTCAATCCAAGAGCAACTATCATAATTAAAGTCTTTGCAATCCAAAATTGTGGGCACGTCACTAGTTAAAGTTTTGAACTCTTCAAACCCAATTTTATCAAAAATTTCATCAAGATTTTCACCCTCCAAATTATTGGGACGCCTTGTAGCTAAAGTTGACTCTATTTCAGTCCCTTTATCACCAATTTTATTATTACTAAACAAGGAATCAATAGAAGAAACACCAATCACTTTAAGATCTTCATCTTTTTTATGAAGGCAATCACTAGAAAATGATTTTTCTAAGATTTCTCTTTTAGCTCTAAGCATAGCGGTTATTTTCTTACTTTCATCCATAGACACATATAAAGCTTTAATAGATTCATCAATCTTAGGCACAAAAGCTTTCAACTTGAGATTTTCAACATCATGAGAAATTCTATCAATGCTTCTAGACATATCATCAATCTTATTCAACTTTTCTTCTATCATAGTATTGAAAGCCTTTTGCGCATTGATAAATTATTTAATATTACTCTCAAGATCAGAGGTGTTCCTATTATTATTGTAAGAAGAATTACCATAGGAATTACCATAATTATTAGAGGAATTTCCAGGAAAAGGCCTAGGATTAAAATTACCTCTATAAGCATTGTTATTGAAATTGTTTCGCGAGACAAAGTTCACATCTACGGAATCACT
Source organism: Elymus sibiricus (assembly GCA_039707655.1). NCBI lineage: Eukaryota > Viridiplantae > Streptophyta > Magnoliopsida > Poales > Poaceae > Elymus > Elymus sibiricus. Next base: position 272,997,780 of record CM077669.1, read on the forward strand.
ATTTTGCTCAATCAAGGTAGACAAAGGCACATCATTAAGATCAATAGGAGCATTCTTACTAGCAACCAATTTCATCAAAGCATCAACCTTATCACTCAACGTACTAATTTCCTCAACCGAATTAACTTTCGTACTAGCCGGTGCTCTTTCGGTATGCCATTGAGAATAATTAGCCAAGATATTATCGAGAAATTTAGTAGCTTCACCCAAAGTAATCTCCATAAAAGTACCACCCGCGACGGAATCTAAAAGATTTCTAGAGACAAAATTCAACCTCGCATAAATTTTTGTATGATCATCCAAAGATTTAAACCATGAGTAGGACAGTTTCTTAGCATCAACTTCATTCTTTCCCAAGATTGTGCAACATGTTCATGCTCAAGTTGCTTAAAATTCATGATTTGTGTCCTAAGGGAAATAATCTTCGCGGGTGGAAAATACTTAGTGATAAAAGCATCCTTGCACTTATTCCAAGAATCGATACTATTGCGAGGCAAAGAGGAAAACCAAATTTTTGCACGATCCCGCAAGGAAAAAGGAAATAATTTCAACTTCACAATATCATTGTCCACATATTTTTTCTTTTGCATATCACACAATTCTATGAACGTGTTTAGATGGGACACAGCATCCTCATTAGGATTACCGGCAAATTGATCTTTCATGACAAGATTCAACAAAGCGGCATTAATATCAGAAGACTCCGCACTAGTGGTGGGAGGAGAAATCGGAGTACTAATAAAATCATTTTTATTAGTATTGGAAAAATGACACAACTTGGTGTTCTCTTGAGTCATCGTGACTACGCAAACAAGATTGCAAGCAAGGAAGAGATCCGGCAAGAAAAAGGCAAACGAAAGAGAGGGTGAATAAAACAAAAAATTGGTGAAGTGGGGGAGAGGAAAACGAGAGGCAAATGGCAAATAATGTAATTGAAAGGAGATGAGATTTGTGATTAAGAACCTGGTAGATGATGATGGAGTCCCCTCGGCGCCCACGATAGGCACGTAGAAGAGTCCGCTTCCTCCCCGGCAACGGCGCCAGAAATTCCTTTGACGTGGCTTGAGACTGCGTCGATATTTCCCCAAAGAGGAAGGGATGATGCAGCACAGCGACTGTAAGTATTTCCCTCAGTTATGAAACCATGGTTATCGAACCAGTAGGAGCACCACCACCACCCAATAAGCAGCACCTGCACACAAACAACAAATACTTGCAACCCGACGCGAAAGAGAGGTTGTCAATCTCTCTACGGTAAAAAGATAGATTAGGTAGTGATAGATAGAAGAGATAGATCTCTCAAGAACACAAAATAAAAAGGGCAAATAAAATATGCAGCAATATGTTTTTGGGTTTTTGGTTTTGTAGATCTAAAAACAAAGATGTAAAAAGATAGATCGGAAAGCAAGATGTTGGAAAAGTAGACGCGGGGGCCGTAGGGTTCACTAGTGGCTTCTCTCATGAGTATAGCACACGGTGGGTGAACAAATTACTGTTGGGCAATTGATAGAAAATCGAATAGTCATTACGATATCCAAGGCGATGATCATTATATAGGCATCACGTCCAAGATAAGTAGACCGACTCCTGCCTGCATCTACCACTATTACTCCACACATCGACCGCTATCCAGCATGCATCTAGTGTATTAAGTTCAGGGAAAAACAGAGTAATGCACTAAGAACGATGACATGATGTAGACAAGATCTATTCATGTAGGAATAGACCCCATCTTGTTATCCTTAATGGCAACGATACATGCGTGTCTTGCTGCCCCTTCTGTCACTGGGAAAGAACACCGCAAGATCGAACCCATCCCAAAGCACCTCTTCCCATGGCAAGAAAAATCGATCTAGTTGGCCTAACTAAACCAAAGATTCGAATAAGAAATACGAGGCTATAAGTAATCATGCATATTGGAGATCAAAGAAGACACACATAATATTCATGGATAGAAACTGATCATGAACTCAAAATTCATCGGATCCCAACAAACACACTGCAAAAGTTTACATCAAATATATCTCCAAGAGACCATTGTATTGAAAATCATAAGAGAGAGAGAGGAATCCATCTAGCTACTGCCTACGGACTCGTAGGTCTATGGTGGACTACTCACGCATCATCGGAGAGGCACCTATGAAGAAGATGAACCCCTCCGTGATGGTGTTTAGATTGGATCTCGAGGTTCTGGAACTTGCGGCGGCTGGAATTGTGTTTCGTCGACTCCCCTAGGGTTTTTGGAATATTTGGGAATTTATAGGCATCAAAGGCGGTGGAGAGGGGCCCCGAGGAGGGCACAACCCATCAGGGCGTGCCGGGGCCCCCCTGGCGCGCCCTGATAGGCTGTGGTCTCCACGGCCCACCTCTCCGGCACTTCTTTGGCCCACTGGGTGTCTTCTGGTCCAGAAAAAATCTCCAAAAAGTTTTGTCACGATTGGACTCCGTTTGGTACTGATATTCTACGAAGTAAAAAACAAGCAAAAACAACAACTGGCACTTTGGCACTATGTCAATAGGTTAGTCCCAAAAAATGATATAAAGTTGTTATAAAATGATTGTAAAACATCCAAGAATGATAATATAACAGCATGGAACAAACAAAAATTATAGATACGTTGGAGACATATCAGGGAGCTTGCGGTGGGTGCGCGTGACATAAAGGCCTGGGCGTGGCAGAAACTGCAGCGCCATGGATTGGAGCACGGGGGCGGTTACCTGTTCGCCCATGAGTTGTGGGTAGTGGGATTGGTGGAGATGGGCGGCCATTCTGGAGCGGAGGAGAGCCAGCCCCCGTGCCCTCCCCTATAAATTAGGGGGTCACGGCGGCGATGCTCATCCATCTCCATCTCCTCCTTATTCCCAAGTCCGCGTTGCTTGTCCTTCTCTTCTGGTTCGGGCCGCCCCTTCCCTCCTGATGGTTAGAGGGAAGGGCCTGGCGAACGTGGTTGCCATCGCAAGGTCTTCTCCTTCTGTCCATGCTCAGCTATCGCTCCATATCGACAGCCTTGGGCTGAGAGCCGGCCGGAGGAGTCTCGGATGGGGGAGCGGGCCGCGCGGCGGTCGCGCTAGGGACAGCTACGGCAGCACACCTGCCACTGCGTCGCCTGCTGCTTCAATCTCGATGGAACGCTGCATGGTCGACACTGCGCTGGAGTCCATAATGGAAACGCAGCGCCGTGGTGGACCGCGGTCGCTGCGCTCCTTCTTCAGGGTGATGGAGAAAAATAGTCCGTACGGCCGCTGGTCGCGCGCGAGTGGTTGCAGCGGCGGTTCGTCATTCATCGCGGTAGAGTTTCCACCCATGGTGTTATGTATAGCACGCATGGGTGGGAGCCTTTCACTCGTGCATACTTCTTATGGCCAGGGGGATTACCCGCCTTTGGGCACCAGGGGCGACCATGCTCTCTGTGGGGTTCTTCGGCTGCCGCGTCGGGAGTTTGGATGACGGCGAAGGCGTTCCCTTGAGCGGTGGCGATGAGGAAGACGATGGCGGTTGGCGATCCATGACGCTTCAGGAGCGTGGATGATGGATCCGATGCGTCGCGCTCGCCGGCAGCACCATCATCACCAACTGGGCTCCGGCAGCGCCACCATCTGCACCTGCCCTCCACCTTCTTCCTCCTTGTCGGCCTTGTCCGCTACGTCGGCTTCGTCCGCCCTGCCTGCGGACAAGGGCCTTCCGCTCTTCGGAGGTGTCCCTCTGGTCCTGGCGGGGAAACGCCGAATCCCAGCCAGGCACTCCTTTCACCCTCTATTTTTTCTCCACCTAACTCCTAGGAGGAGAGGGACAAGAAAGGCATTACGGGGCACTTATCTTTTTATAAGTCAAAAGATGTAGGCGCTTGCCAAGTTTTAGCTAATCATAATGTAATTCTTATCCAATTTGTATCAACAAATGAATGAATGAATGTTATTTCTCTTCCTCGAGTACTATCCTTTTCCCCCTTTTCTACTGTGTCAGTATGTTTGTCCTTGCCGCACGTAACCGCTTGCCGGGTCACTACTAACCACAACCGCCAAAAGGGGAGCGAGCCCCCGGTAGGACGCTGGCGTTGTTCCCTGGCAGGGCTCCTTGTCGGTATCGGCGCGGCCCCCAGGGCTGATAAGTATCAGGAGCTAGGGAACAGCTTGTCCTGACAAGGGTTTTCACCATGTGGGGGACTCCACCGAATACCTCCGAAAAGAGAGCAAGGGTTTCGTTTAAGGGAGCAAACAACATAAAACTTTGGATATGCGATTAGACTTATCCTTTTAGGCAGTATCCCTTTCTGGAGTACGCTGGGCCACCGTCCTTGTTCCTTTGCCCTCCTTCTATGGTTTCCTGGTGGCAAAACACGTAGGGCAAGAGGCCTCTATCCCTTGAATAGAGAATGCGGCAACAAGGATTATAGGTTCAACAAGTACTCTAGCAAATCTCTAGAACTTAAAAAGGCGATGACATTGCAATCATAAAAATGCATAATGAACATGCAATGCAATTATATGATGCAATGCCTAGCTTTATTATTATTGCACAGGGTCTGCGCCTGGCTTTCTACAAAGGGTTACATGCAACTTCGGCAAAGCTTGTACTAAAGGTGGCTGCCGGGGACTGAGCCCGTCAGCCGCGCCTCACGGGTAGAACTTACGAAGATGCTCAATATTCCATGAGTTAAGCACGTTGGTGCCATCTTCGGTCTCCAGACAGACTACGCCAGGTCTGGTGACTCGTGCTACCTGATAAGGGCCTTCCCACTTCGGCGTCAACTTGTTGGTACCCTTGGCAGACTGAACACGCCTAAGGACAAGGTCGCCTTCCTCAAGGCTCCGGGCGTGGACCCTGCGGCTATGATAGCGGCGCAGGGCTTGCTGGTAGCGTGCAGCACCCACAGCAGCCCGGAGACGATCTTCCTTGAGGAGCATGGCATAGTCATGCCGTAGCTGCTCTTGCTCTACTTCATCGTAGGCAAGTACTTGAGGTGACCCGTATATGAGTTCTGTGGGGAGCACTACTTCTGCCCCATACACTAGGGAGAAGGGCGTCTGGCCGGTGGCTCGATTCGGTGTCGTTCTGAGGGACTAAAGAACCACCAGCAGCTCATCTATCCAGCGCTTGCCGCTTCTCCGCAGTCTATCGAAAGTCCTTATCTTGAGTCCTCGCAGCACTTCAGCATTCATCCTCTCGACTTGCCCGTTGCTTCTTGGATGGGTAATAGAGGCGATGGAGACCTTGCTTCCAAGGCTTTGGAAGTATTGCATGAAGGCGCGACTCGTGAACTGGGTGCCGTTGTTAGTGATCACTCCGTTGGGTACTCCAAAATGGCACACCAGTCCTTTCATGAACTTGATAGCTGACTGCGCGGTCACCTTCCTCACTGGCTCTACCTCAGGCCACTTTGTGAACTTGTCGATTGCTACGAACAAGAACTCAAAGCCCCCGACAGCGCGGGGAAAGTGGCCCAAAATATCGAGCACCCAGACCGAGAATGGCCAGGATAAAGGGATCGTCTGGAGAGCCTGCATTGGTTGATGGATATTCTTGGAATGGAACTGGCAGGCTTCACACTTGGTGACCAACTCAGTTGCATCTTGGAGGGCAGTGGGCTAATAGAAACCCTGTCGGAAGGCTTTTTCAGCAAGGGCCCTAGATCCAATGTGAGAGCCACATACGCCTCCGTGAATCTCCGCCAACAGCTTCAGTCCATCCTCCCGGCAGATGCACCGCAATTTCACACCGTTCGGTCATCTTCTGTACAAGGTGTCATCGACAAACTGGTACACACTTGACTGACGGGCTACTTTTTCGGCCTCTTCTTGCTCTTCGGGAAGTTCTCCTGTTTGGAGGAAGTGGACTATATGCTGTGCCCAGGTTGGAGCCTGCGTCTCGACAACGAGGACTAAAGGCATCTCCTCGTTCGTGGGAGCGCTTACCTCGACCGCAAGAGCATGAGGTTCTGCAAGAGGGAGCTGCTCACCAACCAAAACGGGACTTCCCCCGGTAGCCTCTCTACCAGCGGCTTCAGGAAGCTCTATCGGGAAATGCTTGCTGGAGTTCAGCTTTCTTCTTTTCCTGGCCATCGCTGACGGGGATACTGATGGTTGAGTGAGGCAGAGGACAAAAGTCCCTGGTTCCACAGGAAGCTTCTGCGCAGCACACTTTGATAGGTGATCAGTGATGATGTTTTCTGCATGGGGCACATGCTCTGCTTGCAACCCATCAAAGCGCTCCTCTAATCTCCTCACTTCTTCCACGTATGCTCCCATCAATGGGCTCTGATAATCTTTCTTGACTTGTTTCACCACGAGTTGAGAATCTCCTCGGATGATCAGTTTCTTGATTCCCAACTCCACAGCGAATTTGAGTCCGGCAAGGAGTCCCTCATATTCAGCGGTGTTGTTGGTGGCTTCCTCCCGAGGAAAGTGCATCTGAACCACATACTTGAGGTGCTCTCCGGTGGGAGCGACGAGGAGCATGCCTGCTCCGCCACCCTGCAGCGAGAAAGCACCGTCAAAGTACCTGATCCAATCCTTGGGCGCTTCTTTGCCGGGGAGAATTGTCTCTGGAACCTCTTCGTCTGGCGTGGGTGTCCATTGTGCAATGAACTCTGCCAACGCCCTACTCTGAACTATGGAAGTGCTCTCATACTTCTATCTGAAACTTGACCGCTCAAGTGCCCACTCAACTATCCTGCCAGTGGCTTCGGGGTTCCTCAATATGCGCTGCAGCGGAAAGCGAGTGACAACTGTGATCTCATGGGCTTGGAAGTAGTGGTGCCGCTTCCTCGAGGCCATGATGAGGCCGAAGATTAGCTTTTGCACTCCAGAGTACCTTGACCTAGCCTCCTGCAACAAGGAGCTGACAAAGTATATTGGCTCATGCACCACTTTCTTCTTCGTCACTTCCTTGGAGCTGCCTTCGCTAGCTTGCTGAGGTTCCCGTGAGTCTGCATTGGGTCTTGCCGCGGACGCTTCGGTTTTGTCCCTGGCAGCATCAGCCGCAGTGGCTGCACCTTCATCCACTTCTCGATGTGCCACCAGTGCTGCACTAACCACTTATTCGTTGCCGCCAAGTATAGCAGCAACGGTTCTTGCGGTTTAGGAGCGACCATGGCGGGAGCGGAAGAAAGGTAAGTTTTCACATCCTGTAGTGCTGCCTCTGCTTCCGGGGTCCACTTTATCGGGCCAGCCTTCTTCAGAATCTTGAAGAATAGCAGGGCGCGTTCACCGGATTTGGAGATATACCTACTTAACGCGGCAACGCATCCGGTCAAACGTCTGATGTCCTTGATGGTCTTGGGTGCTTGTATCTGCTCGATTGCTTTGATTTTGTCGGGATTGGCTTCTATTCCTCGCTAAGATACAAAGAACCCAAGTAGCTTGCCGGATGGGACGCCAAACACACACTTCTCGGGGTTGAGTTTCAAATTGATCTTGCGCAAGCTTGCAAAAGTTTCTTGCAAGTCTTGTATGAGAGTCGCTTCATCCTTGGTCTTGACGACTATGTCATCCATGTAAGCTTCCACGTTTCTGTGCAACTGAGGTCCAAATCCAATCTGCATGGCTCTGGCAAAGGTAGAACCAGCTCTCTTTAACCCGAAGGGCATCCGTACAAAGCAGTACGTGCCGCACAGAGTTATGAACGCGGTCTTTTCCTCACCTTCCTTAGTCATGAAAATCTGGTGGTATCCGGAGTATGCGTCCAAGAAGGAAAGCAAGTCGCACCCGGAAGTGGAATCAACAATCTGGTCGATGCGCGGCAGGGCGAAAGGGTCCTTTGGGCAAGCTTTGTTCAAGTCAGTGAAATCTATGCAGAGCCTCCATTTCCCATTCGCCTTGAGCACCACTACCGGGTTGGCTAGCCAAGTTGGGCGCAACACTCCTATGACCAAACCAGCTCGTTCGAGTTTCTTGATTTCTTCGGCAATGAACTGCTGCCGCTCCAAGGCTTGCTTCCTAACCTTTTGCTTGACGGGCCTGGCATGAGGGCAGACAACAAGGTGAACGTGCCCGGGGATGTCAGATGGTTGCCAAGCAAACACATCGACATTCGCCCACGGGAAGGCAACGAGCGCGCTTTCCTATTTGTCAGTAAGGGTGGCGCTGATGGTGAACGTGCCACCAGTGCCATCCAGCCCTACCGGGATCTTCTTCGTCTCAGGATAGGTGACCTTGGACTTCTTGCTAGCAGAACTCTCTGGTAGGTCATCATCAGGTGCAGCGCACTCCGAAGAGGCGCGCTTCCTGGAGTCCTTGCCGGCATTCACACTAGGCTTCTTTGCTTTATTCGATTCCTTGGCGGGAGCTGGGATTTCTTCAGCCTTAGCTGCTACTGCGTCCCGTTACATCTTGTCCATGCATATGACTGCATCCTTCTTGTCAGATGGGATGGAGATGATTCCAATGGGGCCCGACATTTTCAAAGTGTTGTAAGCATAGTGGGATGCTGCCATGGATTTTGGTAGGGCTGGGCGATGGACAATTGCATTGTAAGGCAGAGGGAGCTCAACCACGTCAAACACTACTTTCTCAGTCTGGTAATTCAACTCCCCGCCAAACGTCACAGGCAAAGTGATCTTTCTCTTAGGTCGGCTTCTGCCGGGGTTGACTCCTTGGAATGTACCCGTAGCCTTGAGTTCTCCGTCAGGGATCTGTAGCCTTTCAACCAGTTTTGGGGAGATTAAGTTCAATCCTGCCCCGCCGTCAACTAACATCTTGGTGACTTTGAGGTTGCGGATTGTTGGGGAGACCAAAAACGGCAAACATCCGACCGCAGTGGTGCGATCAGGATGGCCCTCTTCATCAAAGATGATAGGCGTGCGGACCACTTGAGTGGCCTTTTGGACTCTGCAGCTGGTTCCACAGCGTTGACCTCGCGCGCCCACTGCTTGAGCTGTCGGTGAGAGGAATGCAAGGATGCACCCCCGTCATCACACATGGCTTCGGTTGCCTTCTGGAACTCTCGATCACTGGAATCCTCCTCGTCATCCTCATCCTCACTCATATCCCCTGCTTCTTTCATCTCACGGCCTCTGGCTGGCCTTTCCTTCTGCTGGAAAGCTTTGCCGCGGCGACCTCCTCTGCCGCCACGGCCCTTCCCGGTAGCACCATCTTGACCTTTCTCTTCGTCACGCTTCTCGTACTTGGCCTTCTGCTTCTCGACAAGCTGCTCAACTTGGCGGCATTCTTGGAGATCATGGCCTTTAGTGCGGTGGATTTTGCAGTATAGCCCGTCAGACTTTCCAGTTTTCTCAGCGGCAGCGGCCTCCCGGCAATCAGCGCACGCGGAAGCTCCCTTGCCGGGGGCCTCGGCTTTGGCCTTCTTGCCGGTACTGAGATCAGCGGAGCCCTCAACGGCCAACACTGCTTTTCCCTTATGCTTCTTGTTGTGCTTTTGGCTCTTCCCCTTCGGGCCAGGGGCATCGTCGTCGTCATCTGAATCGACTTCGAAGCCAGCCTCCTCTCCGGGTAGTCGCCTTCCTTCCTCAGCACGATCACACTTTTCCACCAATGTGTACAGCTCATTGACGGTCTTGGGGAGTGTGACGTTCATCTTGGCCCGCATTCTCCTGCTGCGTACGTTCGAATGGAATGCGACAATCACGGCAGCGGGGTGTATCTCTGGACTGTTGCGGTGCTCTCAACTGAATCTCTGAATGTACTTCTGCAAAGTCTCTCCCTCCTTTTGCAGAAGGACTTGCAGGTCGCTGGGCTGCCCTGTCTCCTGGTGGCCACCTGTGAAGGCGCCAACGAACTCATTGCACAAGTCAGCCCATGATGAAATGGAGTTCTCCAGTAGGTGCATCGGCCACGAGCACACATTTGGCTTGCGTGCCAAAGGGAAGTAGATGGCGAGCACTTTCTCATCTCTTCCTCTGGCGGCTTGAACGGCTATCGTGTAGATGCCTAGGAATTCTGCCGGGTTCAGTTTTCCGTCGTACTTCTCCATCAGCTCTGGCTTGAAAGCTCGGGCCGATGGCCAGCGGACCTGCCATAGCTCGCGAGTGAAGGCAGGGCACCCAACCTCATAAGGCACGTACCCGCCAGCACTGGGCGCGGGGTCGCCAGCACCTGAGACGTTACGCCTGTCAGACTGATGGTGTGCTTCTCTACGTCGCTCTATGGTGATGTGTGCTGATATGTCCATTTTGCGTCATGATTTCCTACTGTTATTTATAATGTTTTACCAAATAATAATACTTTAAGGAGTGATTCTAATGCCTTTTCTCTCATAATATGCAAGGTTTACACAAAGAGGGAGAATACCGGCAGCTGGAATTCTGGACCTAAGAAAAGCACATCAGAGATACCTATTCTGCACAACTCCAATGAAGCTGAAATTTTACGGAGATTATTTTTGGAATAAATAAAAAATACTGGAGTGTAAAACTACCGGAGGGGGCAAGCCTAGTGGGCAGAACCCACGAGGGCGCGCCAGGCCCCCCTGGGCGCACCCTGATGGGTTGTGGCCACCTCGGCCCACCTACGGTGCCCATCTTGTAGTATATGGTCACATTTGACCTAGAAAAAAATCGGAGGAGGACTTTCAGGACGAAGCACCGCCACCTCGAGGCGGAACTTGGGCAGGAGCACTTTTGCCCTCCGGCGGAGCGATTTCGCCGGGGGAACTTCCCTCCCGGAGGGGGAAATCAAAGCCATCGTCATCACCAACACCCCTCTCATCTTTGGGAGGCCAATCTTCATCAACATCTTCAACAGCACCATCTCCTCTCAAACCCTAGTTCATCTCTTGTGTTCAATCTTTGTACCGAAACCTCAGATTGGTACCTGTGGGTGACTAGTAGTGTTCATTACCTTGCATAGTTGATTACTATATGGTTTATTTGGTGGAAGATTATATGTTTAGATCCATTATGCTATTTAATACCCCTCTGATCTTGAGCATGATTATTATTTTTGAGTAGTTACCTTTGTTCTTGAGGTCACGGGAGAAGTCATGTTGCAAGTAATCATGTGAATTTGATATGTGTTCGATATTTTGATGATATGTATGTTGTGATTCCCTTAGTGGTGTCATGTGAACGTTGACTACATGACACTTCACCATTCATGGGCCTAAGGGAATGCATTGTGGAGTAGTTATTAGATGATAAGTTGCTAGAGTGACAGAAGCTTAAACCCTAGTTTATGCGCTACTTCGTAAGGGGCTGATTTGGATCCAAACGTTTAATGCTATGGTTAGATTTTATCTTAATACTTTTCTCGTAGTTGCGGATGCTTGCAAGGGGGTTAATCATAATTGGGAGGTTGTTGAAGTAAGAACAGCACCCAAGCACCGGTCCACCCACATATCAAATTATCAAAGTAGCGAACACGAATCAAACCAACATGATAAAATTGACTAGATGAAATTCCCGTGTACCCTCAAGAACACTTTGCCTATTACTAGAGATTGTTCTGGCCTGTCCTTTGCCACAAAAGGATTGGGATACCTTGCTGCACCTTATTTACCATTACCGTTACTTGCTCGTTATGAATTATCTTGCTATCAAACTATCTGTTACCTACAATTTCAGTGCTTGCCGAAATTACCTTGCTGAAAACCGCTTGTCATTTCCTTCTGCTCCTCGTTGGGTTCGACACTCTTACTTATAGAAAGGACTACGATTGATCCCCTATACTTGTGGGTCAACAAGAATCTTTTCTGGCGCCGTTGCCAGGGAGTATAGTGCTCTTGGTAAGTGGAAATCGGTAAGGAAAAACTTATACTACGTGCTGAAATTTATTGCTACTTGCTACTATGGAAACAATCCTTTGAGGGGTTTGTTCGGGGTATCTTCACCTCGACTGGAACCACAATTAGTTGCCCCTCAACCTACTGCACCTACTGAAAATATTGGTTATGAAATTCCTTCGGGTATGGTAGAACAACTGCTTGCTAAACCTTATGCCGGAGATGCAACTGAACATCCTGATATGCACCTATTATATTTGAACGAAATATGTGGATTATTTAAGCTTGTAGGTTTACCTGGAGATGAAGTTAATAAGAAGGTTTTCCCTTTATCTTTGAAGGGAAAAGCATTGATATGGTATAGGTTATGTGATGATCTTGGATCATGGAACTGGAATTTGCAATTGGAATTCCACCAAAAGTTTTATCCCATGCATCTTGTTCATCGTGATTGGAATTATATATATAATTTTTGGCCTCGTGAAGGAGAAAGCATCTCTCTAGATTGGGGAGGCTTAAGTCAATGTTATATTCATGCCCCAATCATGACATTCCGAAAGAAGTTATCATTCAGAATTTTTATGCTCAGCTTTCTCATAATGATCAATCCATGCTCGATACTTCTTGTGTTGGTTCTTATATGAAGAAGACTATTGAATTCAAGTGGGATCTCTTAGAAAGAATTAAATTCAACTCTAAAGTTTGGGAACTCAACGAAGGTAATGAGTCAGGTATAAAGCTTGAGTTTGATTGTGTTAAAAAAATTATGAATACCGATACTTTTCACAAGTTTAGCACTAAATATGGACTTGACTCTGAGATAGTAGCCTCTTTCTGCGAAGCATTTGCTACTCACGTTGACCTCCCTAAGGAGAAGTGGTTTAAATATCATCCCCCTATTAAATAAGAAATTAAAGAACCGGTCATAGCTAAAGAAGAAACCATCTTTTACAATGTTGATCCAGTTGTGCCTACCGCTTATATTGAAAAACCACCTTTCCCTGTTAGGATAAAGGAACATGCTAAGGTATCAACTGTGGTTCGTAAGAGTAACATAAGAGCATCTAAGCCCCCTAAGAAAATTAAAGTAGGACCTAGTGTTGCTATAGTTAAAGATCTCTTGGTAGAAAATATTGATGGGCATGTTATCTACTTCTGTGATGAAACTGCTAGTATTTCTAAACCCGATGAAAAAGATAAACATAGACCCATAGAAGGCATGCCTGTTGTCTCAGTCAAAATAGGAGATCATTTCTATCATGGTTTAATTGATTTGGGTGCTAGTGTGAGTGCTATCCCTTTTACCTTATACCAAGAAATTATGAATGAAATAGCACCTGCTGAAATAAAAGACATTGATGTTACTATTAAACTTGCTAATAGAGACACTATCACACCACATTGGATTGTTAGAGATGTTGAAGTCTTGTGTGGGAAAGAGAAATACCCTACTGATTTTCTAGTCCTCGGTTCCCCACAAGACGACTTTTGTCCCATTATCTTTGGTAGACCTTTCTTGAGCACCGTCAATGCTAAGATAGATTGTGAAAAACAAACTGTCGGTGTCAGTTTTGGTAGTGTGTCTCATGAGTTTAATTTTTCCAAGTTTAGTAGACAACCCCATGATAAAGCGTTATCTTGTAAGGATGAAATAATTGGTCTTGCTTCTATTGCCGTGCCTCCCACCGATCCATTAGAACAATATTTGCTTGACCATGAAAATGATATGCACTTGCGTGAAAGAAACGAAATAGATCAAATTTTCTTTGAACAACAACCTCTCCTAAAACACAATTTGCCTATTCAAACTCTTGGAGGTCCTCCTCCACCTAAAGGTGATCCTGTGTTTGAAATGAAACAATTGCCTGGCACTTTGAAGTATGCTTATCTTGATGAGAAAAAGATATATCCTGTTATTATTAGTGCTAACATTTCAGAACATGAAGAAGAAAGATTATTAAAAGTTCTAAGGAAGCACTGGGCTGCTATTGGATATACTCTTGATGATCTTAAGGGGATTAGTCCCACTCTATGTCAACACAAGATTAATATGGAACCTGATGCTAAACCCGTTGTTGATCACCAACGGTGACTGAATCCAAAGACAAAGGAAGTGGTAAGAACTGAAATATTAAAGCTTCTGGAAGCAGGTATAATCTATCCCATAGCTGATAGTAGATGGGTAAGTCCCGTTCATTGTGTTCCTAAGAAAGGAGGTATTACCGTTGTTCCCAATGATAAAAATGAACTTATTCCACAAAGAATTGTTACTCTATAGAATGGTAATTGATTTTAGAAAATTAAATAAAGCTACTAGAAAAGATCATTACCCTCTACCTTTCATTGATCAAATGCTAGAAAGACTATCTAAGAACACACACTTTTGTTTCCTAGATGGATATTCTGGTTTCTCTCTAATACCTGTGTCACAATCCGATCAAGAGAAAACCACCTTTACTTGCCCTTTTGGAACCTATGCTTATAGACGTATGCCTTTTGGTTTATGCAATGCACCTGCTACCTTTCAAAGATGTATTACTGCTATATTCTCTGATTTTTGTGAAAAGATTGTGGAGGTTTTCATGGATGATTTTTCCGTTTATGAAAGTTCTTTTGATGATTGCTTAAGCAACCTTGATCGAGTTTTGCAGAGATGTGAACAAACTAATCTCGTCTTGAATTGGGAGAAGTGCCACTTTATGGTTAATGAAGGCATTGTCTTGGGGCATAAAATATCTGAACGAGGTATTGAGGTGGATAAAGCTAAAGTTGATGCAATTGAGAAAATGCGATGTCCTAAAGATATTAAAGGTATTCGAAGTTTACTTGGTCATGCTGGTTTTTATAGGAGGTTTATTAAAGACTTCTCTAAAATCTCTAGGCCTCTTACTAATCTTTTGCAAAAGGATTTTCCTTTTGTTTTTGATGATGATTGTGTGGAAACCTTTGAAACACTCAAGAAAGCCTTAACCTCCGCACCTATCGTTCAACCACCTGATTGGAACTTGCCTTTTGAAATTATGTGTGATGCTAGTGATTATGCTGTTGGTGCTGTTCTAGGACAAAGAGTTGATAAGAAATTGAATGTTGTCCATTATGCTAGTAAAACTTTAGACAATGCTAAACGGAACTATGCTACTACTGAGAAGGAATTTTTAGCAGTTGTGTTTGCCTGTGATAAATTTAGATCCTATATTGTTGATTCCAAAGTTATTGTTCACACCGATCATGCTGCTATAAAATACCTTATGGAAAAGAAAGATACTAAACCTAGACTCATTAGGTGGGTTCTCTTGCTTCAAGAATTTGACTTACACATCGTTGATAGGAAGGGAGCTGAGAACCCCGTAGCTGATAACTTGTCTAGGTTAGGAAATATTCTTGATGACCCACTACCTATTGATGATAGTTTCCCCGACGAACAGTTAGCTGCAATAAGTGTTTCACAAAACACCTTTTGGTATGCTAATTATGCTAACTACATTGTCACTAAATATATACCACCTAGCTTCACATACCAACAAAAGAGAAAAAAATACTATGACTTGAGACATTACTTTTGGGATGACCCACATCTTTATAAAGAAGGAGTAGATGGTATTATTAGATGTTGTGTACCTGAGCATGAACAGGAACAAATCCTATGGAAATGTCATTCCGAAGCTTATGGAGGACATCATGCGGGAGATAGAACTGCTCATAAGGTATTGCAATCTGGTTTTTATTGGCCTACTCTCTTCAAGGATGCCCGTAAGTTTGTCTTGTCTTCTGATGAATGTCAAAGAATTGGTAATATCAGTAAGCGTCAGGAAATGCGTATGAATTATTCACTTGTTGTTGAGCCATTTGATGTTTGGGGTTTTGATTACATGGGGCCTTTTCCTTCCTCTAACGGGTACACTCATATTTTGGTTGCTGTTGATTATGTCACTAAGTGGGTAGAAGCTATTCCAACTAGTAGTGCTGATCACCACACCTTCATTATAATGCTTAAAGAGGTTATCTTCCCGAGGTTTGGAGTCCCTAGATATTTAATGACTGATGGTTGTTCATGGTGCTTTCCGTAAGATGCTTGCTAAATATGATGTTAACCATATAATTGCATCACCCTATCATCCTCAATCTAGTGGTTAAGTTGAACTTAGCAATAGAGAAATAAAATTAATATTACAAAAAACTGTCAATAGGTCTCGTAAGAATTGGTCTAAGAAATTAGATGATGCACTTTGGGCCTATAGAACAGCTTATAAAAATCCTATGGGTATGGAAAAGATTGTCATTTGCCTCTAGAATTAGAACACAAAGCATTTTGGGCAATTAAAGAACTTAACTATGATTTCAAACTTGCCGGTGAGAAGAGGCTATTTGATATTAGCTCACTAGATGAATGGGGAACCGAAGCCTATGAAAATGCCAAACTATTCAAAGAAAAAGTAAAAAGATGGCATGAAAAAAGAATCCAAAAGCGGGAATTCAAAATAGGAGACTACGTTCTTTTGTTCAACTCTCGTTTAAGATTTTTTGCAAGTAAGCTTCTCTCCAAATGGGATGGACCATATATTTCGAAAAGGTTTATCATTCTGGAGCTATCAAGATTAATAACGCCGAAGGTACTAACCCGAAGGTGGTCAATGGACAAATAATTAAGCACTATATCTCAGGTACGCCTATAAACGTTGAAAGCAATGTTATCCAAACCATGACACCGGAGGAGCACATAAAAGAGCCCTTCCGGAACACTCTAGAATTCTGAAAAATAGGAGGTACGTGATACGGTAAGTAAACGGACTCCGAAAAATCCGCAAAAATATTTTCTGTCAGTTTTGGAATATTAGAAAATTTTGGAAATGAAGAAATAAACCGGAAGGTGATCGAGGTGAGCACGATACACCAGGGCGCGCCAGGCACCACTGGGCGTGCCCTGGTGGGTTGTGCCCACCTCGGATACCTTCCCGACTCCGTTTTCCTTCCATATGCTTGTTTCCCAAGAATAAAAATTCTCTATATATACCCCGACTGTTTTGATGACCGCATCACAGAAAAATCCTCTGTTCTTGTTTCTTGCTGTTTTCTCGTCAGATCTGGATCTCCATGGCTCCACCGAGCTCCTCCAAGGATAAGTTCTTCGAGAAGGTCATCAACCCGTACTTTCCGAAGGTGATGAAGCACCCTTAAGCCATTGAGAAGTGTGAGGGGGTGCTCCACATCCGCCATGTTCAGGGACCCAAGAAGACCGGAAGCGTGGAGGCTAGGCTCAAGGCGGTGGAACAGGAAATCTTCTAGTGCCAGAAGATGGTGGAGCGTGGACTTTGTGACAATCACTCCATGATCACGGAATTCACCCGTGATCAGATGGTGGATGGCCGGTCTGTGAAGGACATCATCTCCACCCTCCACGAGCAAATTAATTTTCTGCACAACCAAGTTTATGATCTTCCAAACCAAGTCTTCGAATATGAAGGAAGATTTAAAGGTATGAGTTTAGCTGCCAGTTGCAGGACTCAGGGGACTCTTGCTTCAACTTTTGATGGGGAGCCCTTGCCCTGGAAGCTGGAGGACAAGCCTACTTCTTCATCACCACCACCTTCTTCATCACCACCACCAAAGGAGACTTGAGTACATGGGTATGGGCACGCCCCTTGGCCTTAGCCAAGCTTGGGGAGGTGCCCCGGTATCGTATCACCACCACTTTTATTCACCTTTACCTATTTTAGTTCGATCTTTAGTTTCCCTTTTCTTTAGTTGAATAAAAGTTTAGCATGATCTATTTTTGTGTGTTAGTTTCGTGGCCTATCTACTTATGTAATCGAGTGAGAGTTATATAATAAAGTTTAGTTTGAGTTTTTGCCTCTCTACTTTCTTGTTGCAATCAAAATAGAGGAAAGAGAAATAAATGAGAAGAATCATATGCTAATCTTATGGTGAGTAATGACATCACATAAGTAAAGGTATAAGTAGTAAAATTTATTGGATATTGACAAACATAGCATTGGTCAATGATGCAATTCATGAAAGAATTAATAAGGGAAGAGAAGATTAACATGCAAATACACTATCTTGGACATCTTTTATGATTGTGAGCCCCCATCAAATATTATATGTCAAATTTTTTGACATTGGACAAGGAGGACAACATAATGATTTATGTTTGTTCATATCCGCATAGAAGTTATATTGTCATGGATCCTTAAACATGTTGTGCTTGCTCAATATCTTTGCTAGCCAAACATTCCGCACTAAGTACAGATACTACTTGTGCATCCAAAAACCCAAACCCAAATTCATTCTTTGAGTGTCCACCATACCTACCTACGGATCGAGAAAGATCCTTCAAGTAAGTTGTCTCCGGTGCAATAAGGCAATAAAAATTTCTTCTAAAAAGTGTTTTGATCAATTAGTGTAAGTGAAAATTGAGTGCTATACGAACTTATGATGGCAAAGTAATAAAAGTGATGGACTGCATAATAAAGGTTGCTATCATAGGGGGCAATATAGCGTGACATTTTTTTACCTGAAGGTATTGGGCATACAAACCAATAAACGCATGACAACCTCTGCTTCCCTCTGTGAAGGGACTATCTTTTACTTTTATGAATATACTTTTATGCAAGAGTCAAAGTATTCTTCCCTATTCCTTTTTACTTTTTCTTTTTGCAAGCATCATGTGGTGAGGAAAGATCTACGCACATATATCCAGTTGGATATTGATACGTCCATTTTGCATCATGATTTCCTACTTTTATTTACTATTTTTGTTGAATAATATTGCTTTAGGGAGTGATTCTAATGCCTTTTCTCTCATAGTATGCAAGGTTTACACAAAGAGGGAGAATATTGGTAGCTAGAATTCTGGACCTAAGAAAAGCACATCAGAGATACCTATTCTGCACAACTCCAATGAAGCTGAAATTTTACGGAGATTATTTTTGTATTTAATAAAAAATACTGGAGCAGAAAACTATCGGAGGGGGCCAGCCAGGTGGGCACAACACACCAGGGCGCGCCAGACCCACCTGGGCGTGCCCTGGTGTATCGTTGCCACCTCGGCCCACCTACGGAGCCCATCTTCCGGTATATAGTCACATTTGACCTAGAATAAATCAGAGGAGGAGTTTCGGGATGAAGCGCCACCGCCTCGAGGCGGAACTTGGGCAGGAGCACTTTTGCCCTCCGGCGGAGCGATTCCGCCGGGGGAACTTCCCTCCCAGAGGGGGAAATAGAAGCCATCGTCATCACCAACACCCCTCTCATCTTTGGGAGGCCAATCTTCATCAACATCTTCAACAGCACCATCTCCTCTCAAACCCTAGTTCATCTCTTGTGTTCAATCTTTGTACCGGAACCTCAGATTGGTACGTGTGGGTGACTAGTAGTGTTGATTACCTTGCGTAGTTGATTACTATATGGTTTATTTGGTGGAAGATTATATGTTCAGATCCATTATGCTATTTAATACCCCTCTGATCTTGAGCATGATTATTATTTGTGAGTAGTTATGTTTGTTCTTGAGGTCACGGGAGAAGTCATGTTGCAAGTAATCATGTGAATTTGATATTTGTTCGATATTTTGATGATATGCATGTTGTAATTCCCTTAGTAGTGTCATGTGAACGTCGACTACATGAAAATTCACCATTCATGGGCCTAAGGGAATGCATTGTGGAGTATTTATTAGATGATGGGTTGCTAGGGTGACAGAAGCTTAAACCCTAGTTTACGCGCTACTTCGTAAGGGACTGATTTTGATCCAAACGTTTAATGCTATGGTTAGATTTTATCTCAATACTTTTCTCGTAGTTGCGGATGCTTGCGAGGTGGTGAGTCATAAGTGGGAGGTTGTTCAAGTAAGAATAGCACCCAAGCACCGGTCCACCCACATATCAAATTATCAAAGTAGCGAACACGAATCATACCAACATGATAAAAGTGACTAGAAGAAATTCCCGTGTACCCTCATGAACACTTTGCCTATTACTAGAGATTGCTCTGGCCTGTCCTTTGCCACAAAAGGATTGGGCTACCTTGCTGCACCTTGTTTACCGTTACCGTTACTTGCTTGTTACCAATTATCTTGCTATCAAATTATCTCTTACCTACAATTTCAGTGCTTGGAGAAATTACCTTGCTGAAAACCCCTTGTCATTTCCTTCTGCTCCTCATTGGGTTCGACACTCTTACTTATCGAAAGGACTAGGATTGATCCCCTATACTTGTGGGTCATGAAGACTCTTTTCTGGTGCCGTTGTCGGGGAGTGAAGCGCTCTTGTTAAGTGGAAATCGGTAAGGAAAAACTTATACTACATGCTGAAATTTATTGCTACTTGATACTATGGAAAACAATCCTTTGAGGAGTTTGTTCGGGGTATCTTCACCTCGACCGGAACCAAAATTAGTTGCCCCTCAACCTACAACACCTATTGAAAATATTGGCTATGAAATTCCTTCGAGTATGTTAGAACAACTGCTTGCTAAACCTTATGCAGGAGATGGAACTAAACATCCTGATATGCGCCTCTTATATGTGAACGAAATTTGTGGATTATTTAAGCTTGCAGGTTTACCCGGATATGAAGTTAAGAAGAAGGTTTTCCCTTTATCTTTGAAGGGAAAAGCATTGACATGGTATCACTAGTGCAGCCGCGTGCTATACAAACGGTTTTTAACCCCTTTCCGTGACGTAGTCTTAAACCGTCGCCTTGCAAAACCCGTCGGCGATGCCTGCACCTGGTCGCACACGATGGACAAAAACATATCGTTTGCGATTGGAAGGACCCACAAACATACATATTGGGGAAGACGTGTGAGATTAGCTTAGCATCCCACACAGGGAATCCCAATGGTACGTTTCTGTTCATATTGCAGATCACACACAATTTTCTGCATCACATCGTTTGTGATAGGTGTTGTCATCACACACGATAGTTATAATTCTATCATTTGCGTTACACAAAACATCACTCACGATGTCTAGAAGAAACTGTTTGGCATTGGGCTGCCCATCACACACACTAGCTATGTGAAAATGTTTGTGATTGCGTGTCCTAAAGCACACAGTTATCAACCAGAATTCGTGTGTGATTGCTCAACAATCCAACACGCCAACTTTCTAGAAACCGTGTGGGTTTTCTCAGGTCATCGCCCACGGTGTTGTCTTAGAAACCGTCTGCAATGGGATCCCCAATAATCAGCCTGATTGATCAATTATTTATAATCCATTTAGTAATCAAAATTAACATTTCATATCAACCACAGAATATATTTCTTTTTCATACTATGGCAACTAGGATTTCATAATTGAATTACATCAGGGTACAACAACATATAGGCATATACTGCCTAGCTACCCAATTGCACAACAAGACAAATTTTCAAATGCAACATCTAAAACCTTTGGAAATTAATTATCATCATAGACGGTACATAGATAGATGAATCTCATCTAGAAAACTATTAAAGCGGAAGGCGAATACTGAGCCCTTCAATGATTTTGAAGGTCCTGGCAACTTTAGGCCAGTGCCTGTGGATGATTGCCCGCCCATCCTTCGTCCTCTTAAGGAAGACTTCAAAATTATACTGTGGGTGCTATATGAATACCTTCATTGCCTCTTGATCATACAGGTGGTTTGAGACGTAATCATCGATGAACTGCCTTGAGAAGGACTGAAAACAAACATACGCATAAATATCTTTTCTAAAATTTTAAATTGCGCAAATGGAAAAGGACAAGGTGAAAGAGATGGTACCACCCTATAGTTGTCTGATGTTTTTTTCATTGTGCAGACAAACATCTTGTTGTTTTTCGTAGCTAGTTTCTTTATCTTAACAATCTTTCTGAGTTTCTTGATTTGACTGATATTCAAGGACACCTCATTTCCCCACATGCAAAAAGGGTCGAACAGTGGGTCTAAACCTCTTACAGCAGGACCTACATGTGCAAGAACAAATTATTAATAAAAACATTCATATTACAATGGTTTCTGCAATTGCACAATAATGTGCTATTAGCCAAACGACTATGGATGTGCAAACCTCGATGGTAAACTTTAGTGTCCCCCATTGTTTCCCCCTGCAACATATTTAAGACAAATATTGATCACGTTACAAGTGATATTTGGCATGCTATCACTGAAATATGTTAATGGAAAATAAACACATTCCGGATCCAACAGATTAGATCGAGCCACATTGAAAATCCAGTTATCTAAACCAAGTGTGCTAAGAACTAGGAAATGTAGCAATTCTATATGTTGCACATGTATTTAGTACATCTAAATTCGATTTATTCGTCACATGCATAACAATACAAAATTGTACCAACAACAATCGTACATCACATTTCAGAATTTAATTAAATAGTTAAATGATCACCACAACAAATGAACGAAAAAGTTAACTAAGCACCACATTGCACAATAGAACATACTACAAGTTCAGGTTGCAGTAGCATTACATTGGACATTTCACTAGAATTTCTAAATGAAAGGCAGTAGCGGCACACGCAACAGCTAAACGAAACGTGCTTAACCGGCCTAGCCTGGTGAACATAGGTCCTTAGTGATAAAGCTAAGAAAAACAAGCTATTCCTCATCGTCGGAGATATCGATGATGATGGGCTCCATCAACTTGTAAGAGGACGAGGCCTCCACACCATGGGTGCACCCCTCGTAGTGGTGAGTGGCCTGATCCTGCCCCGGCACCAACATGCCGGCTCTGGAGTTGAGGTAAGCACGTGCACGCTGAGAAAACACATCGAAGTCTTCGTCGAACGCACCAGCGGTGCCCTCGAGAAAAGACCACGAGCTGTTGTTTATAGCAGCCAACCGCGTGGCGGCGTCAGCGTGCGAGGCACCGACGGTGGCCTTGATGGCGAGGTGCTCCTCCAAGATCTAGGGGTCGGCACGCATGGAAGCCATAGCTGCCTCATCTGCGATTTGCTTCTCCGCACCCAAATGCTCTGTGAGATCCTCGCTATACTGCGTGCACCATGGCTTTTGGCGGCGATTATTTGGAGGATGGGGCGGTGATTGGGGTGGAAGGTGTCGCGCCGGCGGTTGGGCCATGTGGGATGGAGGAGGAGGGGGTGAGGGGGTATTGGGGAGGTGTCGATTACCTGACTAGATGGACGAGGCCGAGCAGCAGGAAGGAGCGTCACCGGCAAGGAGGCGGCGCTGCAAGCAAGCAATGAAGGTTTGAACTAGGAAAGGTAGAGGAAAAGGGGGACATGTGGCTTTTGATTGGTACCGGGGGCGAGGGAGGTAGATATTTCCGCGGCAGCCCAAAATTTTCATTCGGTGCAGCAAAAAACTAGCGCGGAAAGCACCATCGGAAACAGTCCCTTATTCGGAACCATGTGCGATATCAAAACATCACAAACAAAGCCTGTGTTATACACTGTGTGTGATGAACTTGAACATGCAAAATTTTCAGAGTAGTTCTCGATATCAACATATCACAAACGAAGCCTGTGATATACCCCGTGTGTGATGAACTTGGACGTGGAAATGTTTGTTTCCAATCTTCGGATGTAAGATTGGGTACTACATTGCACACGGTTCATTCCAAAAAAGTGCGTGTGATGAACTTCAATTCATTTTCAATTGGAAGATGGAATGGGGATATCTCGGCAAATTTGTGGTCCGAATTTCCCTGGTTACAGTGGTCATCCACGCCGTCGCATAATTTAACATCAATTGCTAATTTGGGTACTGCACAAAAGAGCCTACACCACAGCCCGCATTTACTTAATCGAGCAATTAAACAGAGCTGGTTGACCTAAACGTTACTCTAACAAAAGACCAGTGCTCTAAACAACGACTAATGTTCCGCCTGACGCTCGCCAATCTCCGTCGCATCCTCCATGACTAGCTCGCGCTCGATGACCTCTAGGCGAAGGGGCTCCATGGCATCCATCGCCACATACTCTGCAAGCATCTCGCCGTCCGCGTCCGCCATCTCTTTGGAAAAGGCCGCCACGACTTTGGTGTGGGCGGCAGCGGTCCGGCCATTGATGACCTCCATCTTGGCAAGGGAGGCTGCCGATGAATGGACGGCTGCCCGAGCGCTCTCGGCGATTGCCAACTCTTCGGACGTAGGTTGACGACCATTGTCGGAGAAGGCCGCTGCTATTTGTGCGGTGACCGACACGAGCTGGGCGTGGGCGGCATCGGCATAGGCGTGGGCAGCCATCATCAGGGCTACGATGGCTGCAGAGGAACGGACAACTACTGTGCCGTTCTCACCATTTGCTATCCCAGTCGCGGATGTTGCTGCCGCCATCTCAGATGCAGCAGCTACCCTTTTCACGACCGCAGCCGCCCTATCGGAGAGTGCGGCCACGCTCAAGGATGTTGTGAGCGCGTTCATGGCTGATGCAGCCACGCTCGAGCCGGAGTGGGTCGCCGAAGTTGCCCTCACGACGCGGATCCACGCCCCCATCTTTCACCGGCGACGCTTGAACAGTATAATGGTCTTGGGGAACAAGTGTGACTGTGTGGTTGACGCGTCGGCTGTGGGCTGAAGCTTCTGGCATAAGCCATATATGAGGATTGGCCCAAGATATTTCGATACCACATCACACACGTTTCATGATCAAGAACTGTTTGCGATGTATTTTATTTTCAAATTGCTTTGAGACAAAAATGAAGTTACATTAGCAATTGAAGGTGTTTGGATGGCAATAACATTTATCTGCAGTGAACTTGCAACTATAGGACTGTGTGTTAAATATGGAATAATTCAGGGTTGTTTAGGCCCTTTAAAACATTTAAAGAGTTTTTTAGACATTTCATGTGCATAGTTCAAATTTGAACTGCAGTTAATTAAGCACATACTAGCTAGACTGCACCTGAATGGGTTGAAAATCAACTATTTGTCACTGGATACATGTTTTGGTCCCATGCAAGAAATGGAAATTAAACGAATTCCAAACCTCACAGTATTTTGTCTCGGCCGTAGACTTTGAGAAGCCGTGTTTTCAAATTCCAGTAAATCCAAATATCATGAGAAATTCATGAAACTTGGCATGGTGTGATGTCATGGTGCATGTGTGTTGTGGTAAAAATAATGCCTAGTTCCGGACAAGTTTTGACACAAACCTCTTACAAACTGAAGATTCTCAGAAGAAGTCATGTGGTTCCGGTAGGGACAGTTCACATTTTATGTGCGAAACAACATCCGATGTCGCTTCTCGCCTTGAATTTATTTCTAGAGTCTCCATAGACTAACGTGAATGTGTCGTGCGAAACAACGGAATCTTACGGAGTTCGTTTGGCCTTTTAAGTACATTAATTGAGTTTTCTAGGCATTCAATGTGCATATATAATTCAAATTTGAACTACAATGACTGCACGGTCCAGCTCATGAATATATTTCTAAAAACCATATACGTTTCCCTGGCTGCATGTTTAATTAGGTCCCACACAATAAATGGGAATGAATTTCAAACATATCATCATCATCTTGGCTCGACCGCAAACATCAGGAAACTTAGTTTTTAAATTCATGTAAATGCAAACCTCGACAGAAATTCATGAAGTTTGGGCATGGTGCCATCAATTGCCCTGTGTGTGCTTGTTGTGGTAAAAAAATTGCCCAATTTTGGACAAGTTTTGGCACAAAGCCTCTTACAAACCGAAGCTTCTCACAAGAAAGTCGTGTGTTCCGATAGGGAAAGTTCACATTTTATGTGCGAAACAACATCTGTTGTCTCTTTTGACCTTGTATTTATTTCTGGAGTCACCATAGAGCAACTTTCTGACAGTCATGCTAAACTGTGGATTTTTTCCAGGATTCGTGAGACCTGCTTAACACATTAATTGAGTTTTATAGTCATTTAATGTGCATAATTCAACTTTGACCTACAATCACAAGGTCCAACACATGAAAAATAGGTTGGAAAAATATATGCCTTTCCCTGGATGCATGTTTAGGTCCCACGCAAGAAATGGGAATGGATTTCTAACATCTCATTGACTATTTGCTCGGTCGCAAACATTGAGATGCTTGGTTTTCAAATTCCCGTAAATCCAAAGCACGTCAAAAATTCATGAAACTGGGCATGGTGTCGTGACAAGGGCACACACATGCCATGGTAAAACAATTGTCCAATTTGGACATGTTCTTGCACAATCCCCTTACAAATCGGAGCTCCTCACAAGAAGCTTTGTGGTTTCGATAGGGAACATTGTATATGCATGTCACATATGCGGGCGAAAAGACATCTGATGCCTCTTCTCTCCTTGATTTTCTTTATATAAACAACATAGACATGTACGTTCGAAGTGCAAAAATATGATTAAATTAAGGGATCGTCTGGCTTTTAAATAAATTAATTGAGTTTTCGATGCATTATTTAATGTGCATAATTCAAATTTGATCTACAATCACATGGTCCGGGGAGGCAAAATGGGTTGAAAAATCATATATGCATCCTTGGATGCATGTGTTAGGTTACATGCAAGAAATGAGAACGAATTGTAAACATCTAAGCATGTTGGCTCTGCAACAAATATCGAGAAACTTTGTTTCCAAATTCTCGTAAATCCAAAACTCTATCAGAAATTCATGAAACTTGGAATGGTGTCATGTGATGGCACACATATGCTGTGGTAAAAAAAAATACCAAGTTGGCCATGTTTTGTCACAAGCCTCTTACAAACATGAGGTTCTCACACAATAAGCTTCGTCCAGTGGTTCCGTTTGGGAACATATATATGCATGCCACATCCACGGGTAAAAAACGACATCCGATGCCTCTTCTCTCCTTGATTTTTTCCTAGAAACAACATAAAGCAATACTTGTGTACTACAAACATATTAAATTATTAACGGTTCTTATGGCTTTTTTATACATTAATTGAGTTTTATGTGCATTTAATGTACATAATTCAAACATGAACTACAGTCACAAGGTCTATGTTGGGCAGGGCCTCATCATATAAAGCATAAATATGTTGTGCTATTTTTAGTGTACACTTTGAGAGAAAGAGTAAGCATTATTAATAGCCAACAAAGGCATTTTGGAACAATAATCTGTCACGTTACCATCGCAAACGGGCGTATTATTTATAATTCGTGGATGTTCTACACACCATTTATGTGCGGGCCACGTGTCGCTATGTGTATTGGCAAGGAGGTAGCATGTGGACAGGTGTTTGAGTAGACGGGTGGCATGCGAGCAGTGTCCTGCACACGCTCATCGGGGTGGCGTGTCCTTTGCCAGTCGTCAAAGACATTTCAGACTTAATACCCGTATGCAAACCGAGGGCAATTGTTCCGTCCCTACTAAGCTAAGGGAAACTCTGGCGCGAAGGAATTTTTCCATTGCGTCATCGCAAACGGTTATGAATGATGACCCGTGTGCCCTTCCCGATGCTACAACTTCTACTGTTGCTAACTGCTAAGGTTGCCATGTATGCAAAAAAAATCTGATGTGGGAAGGTAATTAAGGAGAGATATGAGTTTGGTGACCACATGAAGAAACAATGCCCAACTCATGAACCTTGGCAAAACACTTAAGTGAAGGAACTCACCAATGCATGCAAGAGTTTAGTTGCTAAATCATAAAATGAAGGGACCTTAGCAACAATCCATTGTGGACTTGAGTTGCTAAGACATTTAATACACTAAGCACCCGATGTAAGCACCGATCGATGCATTGGCAGCAGGAGTCAGGTAAGATTCGAATCTTTCATATTGGGTAAATTTTCATTTGTCAAATTGGAAACACTGAGATTTGTCCAATTTTGCAGGAACAAAATCACTATTACGGTGCAATTTTGCAACTGAAAGTAAACATGGATTTCATTCATAGATCAAGCATTGGTCTTTGTACAAAATAGTTCAACTCGACAGCTGAATCGAACAAACTTTTCCCCATTTGTTGCCAACCACATACTGAAATAGCTAGTTCAACTATATACACTAGCTAATTTAAAGTGCGTGGTACCATTCAACCATATCTATAGTAAGATGAACTGAACAAAATAGCCCCTAAATACTACTCCGGAGGGGCTTCGTGCTACTGCCAGCAGCCTTCTCCTCTGCCCAGCGCGTTCAGTAAGAGGCAAAGGAGGAGAAGCCTACCGACGAGCTGGAGGAGTCGACTTTGTCGGCTGCTGCTGCTGCCCTCCACCACTCCTGACGCGCCTCCTCGAAGCAGTGGGACTCGGCATAGATCTGCTCATTCCGCGCCATAGCTGCGGCGTCTTATGCGGGCCACGGCAGCGGTGAGCCTTAGTGCATGCTCGACCTGGCGCTCCTCCTCCTCATGTAGGAAGTTGATGTAGCGCGCTAGGCCACTGACGCAAAAGCCGAGCGACTGTGCTTCGGTGGCGGCCTCCTCCTCCCACCTTTGGGCTGCGGTGGCGGTGTGGGTGATGGCCCCGGTGGCTGACCGTGGGGTGGCTGCCAAGGCGGACGCTGGTGTGGTGGCGGCCAAGGAGGCAGCTGGTGGGGTGGCGAAACCGGCGGCCGGCGATGGGGTGGGGGCGACGGCGGTCGCCGGCAGCAGCTGCCTTCGGGCAAATGTGGAGGAGCGTGTGGTGGGTACCGTGCGCACACCCAACAAGGACGCCACACGCACTTCACGCTTACGGGTACTGCACCGCCGACGTGGTGGAGCCTCCCAGTTGGAGCTACCCTCTGGCGGAGTGGCGGAGCGACGACGACGGATAGGTGGCATTGGCGATTGGGGGAGAAGCAAACTTGGGAAGCTACGGGCAGGGAGGGGATGAATGCGATGTGGAGAGGCTAGCCGTGAGGGTTTATAAAGCAGGAGGCCAAGGCGAGCCGGGCGGGAAGCTTGCACGCGTTCCTGCACGGGAACTGGAAGCTTGCGCGCGTTCCAGCGCGGTTGTGCGGGAACGGGAAGCCCAAAAGAAACGTTGTGCGCTCCCGAAGCATGCACTGGAATCCTTGTGCGGCAACGCGATGACAAGACGGAACGGAGGTGGGAGAAATGACAAGTACGCAGACGGTTAATAATAAAAAACTGTTTGCATTTTATTACAAGGCAAACGGTCGTTCTGTACGCACCATCGCGAATGAATGTTCGCATGAGGCGGTTGATGCGGCCTCGGCGCGCTGTGCTCGCGTCCATGCGCGCCCGCTCCACCGGCGTCCACGCGCGAATGATCAGGCATGTTTGGGGAGCCATATGCAAGCGGTTGCGCCGCTCCCGGCGCCACCATGCAGTTAAGCGCTGCAAAAACTGCCATGCGGTTGATGCGGCCATTTACCTTCGTCTCTTCCATGTTCCAATCGCACCACACAACACAAGGAGCAGACCCACGACGACAAATAATACAGAGAGGATGCACATCTCTTCATCGCTTCAACCTTCCCGTGCGGATCCAATGGCAGCTGCCGGCGCCGAGCGGCAGTTTGCCAAAATTGTCAAAGTGGACACAGACATCAGGAAGACGGACCTCTCGGTGGTGTACACCAACGACCCGGTCATGGTGGTGAACTCCATTAACATGTTGGAGCAGCTGCTTGCTGAGGATGACAAGTACAAAGTGGTCGGCATCGACCTCGAGTTCACCGGCGGTCGTGCCGGGCATGATCAGAAGGTTGCCGTTGCCCAGTTGTGCTTGCGCCATCACGTGCTCGTCTACAACTACTGCCTGGCCACAAGGCCTTGCGACCGTTTCACCAGGTTTTTCAACAACCCCGACTATAGGTTCTGGGGCGGCAAGAAGAAGAAGCAGAAGGACACCACCAATGATCTAAAGGTGCTCAAGACTTCGGGCTTGTCCTGCCAGAAGCTTGTCAACATCCAAGGTCACTACAGGGTCTGGGGTGGTGAGAAGAAGAAGCAGAAGGACTCCCTGGTTGACCTCGCCGTGGCCATCATCGACCCCTACTACAGAGACATGAAGGCTGAGTGCCACAAGGACAAGACTT
The DNA here is from genome assembly GCA_039707655.1 of Elymus sibiricus. NCBI lineage: Eukaryota > Viridiplantae > Streptophyta > Magnoliopsida > Poales > Poaceae > Elymus > Elymus sibiricus. Next base: position 273,027,358 of record CM077669.1, read on the forward strand.
CCTGGCTGACGGCCTGGGTGAACGAAGTGGATGATCAACGCATCAAGTACGCGGCCAAGGATGCGTACACAAGCTACGAGATGTACAGGAGGATCATTGACATGAGGAAGTGCCTCCTTCCTACAGACGGCGAGGGATAGACACAAGCAGAGCAGTGTCGGCAACCGTCGTCAGAAGAACAGTATGATTTGGTGATCGTCTACTTCTTGTAAATTTATATTGAGGAATGTACATGTGTTGTGTAGTCACTTATGTAACTGTATGTTCAAGTTGGTTATGCAATAATAATGTTGGTGTTCTGTAGATAGAGCATATAGATGTTGTGCAAATAGAGCAAATCACATCTCATACAATTATAAGTAGCAACCGTGTGTCCACAACACACATAGGTTGTCAGGATGAATCGTTTGGGTTATTGCTGGTCTTCCCACACATGTCTGATGGATGAACTGTTTGCCGGGTACCCACAACACACACGTTTGTTAGGATGAATCGTTTGGGTTATTATTGGTCTTCCCACACAATTCTGATGAATGAACTGTTTGCCGAGTATCACACACGCCTTCTTAGGCTAACTCGTTTGTGTTCTGCTGGATCAGCGCAAACAGTTTGTCCGAGTGAACTGTATGCCGCACTACACACACGTATATAGTTTGTTAACCGTTTCTGTTATCTTCCATAATCACAAACAGTTCATAAGAACAAACTGTATGCAATGCATCACACACACAACTATTTTTTGGACCGTATTTGCTCATTCTTCATCGCGCACGGTTTTCGTCATTGGCGGCGGAGCTTGAACTATACCGTTTGCGATTGATGGATTGCAAACAGTTTCATCGAAGGGTCTCTAATTGATGTGTTGTGTTTGGACCATTTTGTAGTAGTGTATAGGCTATGTGATGATCTTGGCTCATGGAACTGCAATCGTTTGCAATTGGAATTCCACTTAAAGTTTTATCCCATGCATGTAGTTCATCGTGATCGAAATTATATATATAATTTCTGGCCTCGTGAAGGAGAAAGCATCACTCTAACTTGGGGAGACTTAAGTTAATGTTATATTCATGCCCCAATCATGACATTCCGAGATAAGTTATCATTCGGAATTTTTATGCTCGGCTTTCTCATAATTATCAATCCATGCTCGATACTTGTTGTGCTGGTTCTTATATGAAGAAGACTATTGAATTCAAGTGGGATCTCTTAGAAAGAATTAAACGCAACCCTGAAGATTGGGAACTCGACGAAGGAAATGAGTCAGGTATAAAGCTTGAATTTGATTGTGTTAAATCTTTTATGAATACCGATACTTTTCATAATTTTAGCACTAAATATGGGCTTGACTCTAAGATAGTAGCCTCTTTCTGCGAAGCATTTGCTACTCATGTTGACCTCCCTAAGGAGAAGTGGTTTAAATATCATCCCCCTATTAAAGAAGAAATTAAAGAACCGGTCATAGCTAAAGAAGAAACCATCTTTTACAATGTTGATCCAGTCGTGCCTGCCACTTATATTGAAAAACCACCTTTTCCTGTTAGGATAAAGGAATATGCTAAGGTATCAACTGTAGTTCGCAAGAGTAATATAAGAGTACCTAAGCCCCCTAAGCAAATTAAAGTAGAACCTAGTGTTGCTATGGTTAAAGATCTCTTGGTAGAAAATATTGATGGGCATGTTATCTACTTCTATGATGAAGCTGCTAGAATTGCTAAACCAGATGAAAAAGATAAACATAGACCCATAGAAGGCATGCCTGTTGTCTCAGTCAAAATAGGAGATCATTGCTATCATGGTTTATGTGATCTGGGTGCTAGTGTGAGTGTTATCCCTTTTACTCTATACAAAAAATTATGGATGAAATAGCACCTGCTGAAATATAAGACATTGATGTTACTATTAAACTTGCTAATAGAGACACTATCACACCACTTGGGATTGTTAGAGATGTTGAAGTCTTGTGTGGGAAAGTAATATACCCTACTGATTTTCTAGTCCTTGGTTCCCCACAAGATGACTTTTGTCCCATTATCTTTGGTAGACCTTTCTTGAGCACCGTCAATGCTAAAATAGATTGTGAAACAAGCTGTCGGTGTTAGTTTTGGTAGTGTGTCTCATGAGTTTAATTTTTCTAAGTATAGTAGACGACCTCGTGATAAAGCGTTATCTAGTAAGGATGAAATAATTGGTCTTGCTTCTATTGTTGTGCCTCCCACTGATCCATTAGAACAATATTTCCTCGACCATGAAAATGATATGCATTTACGTGAAAGAAATGAAATAGATAAGATTTTCTTCGAACAACAACCTCTCCCAAAACACAATTTGCCTATTGAAATTCTTGGAGGTCCTCCCCCACATAAAGGTGATCCTGTGTTTGAATTGAAACAATTGCCTGACACTTTGAAGTATGCTTGTCTTGACGAGAAAAAGATATATCCTGTTATTATTAGTGCTAACCTTTCTGAACATGAAGAAGAGAGATTATTGAAAGTTCTGAGGAAGCACCGGGCTGCTATTGGATATACTCTTGATGATATTAAGGGCATTAGTCCCACTCTATGTTAGCACAAGATTAATATGGAACCTGATGCTAAACCCGTTGTTGATCACCAACAGCATTTGAATCCTAAGATGAAGGAAGTGTTAAGAACTGAAATATTAAAGCTTCTAGAAGCACGTATAATCTATCCCATTGCTGATAGTAGATGGGTAAGCCCCGTTCATTGTGTCCCTAAGAAAGGAGGTATTACCGTTGTTCCTAATGATAAGAATGAACTTATTCCACAAAGAATTGTCACAGGCTATAGAATGGTAATTGACTTTAGAAAATTAAATTAAGCTACTAGGAAAGACCATTACCCTCTGCCTTTCATTGATCAAATGCTAGAAAGATTATCTAAGCAACCACACTTTTGTTTCCTAGATGGATATTCTGGTTTCTCTCAAATACCTGTGTCACAATCCGATCAAGAGAAAACCACCTTTACTTGCCCTTTTGGAGCCTATGCTTATAGACGTATGCCTTTTCGTTTATACAATGCACCTGCTACCTTTCAAAGATGTATGACTGCTATATTCTCTGATTTTTGTGAAAAGATTGTGGAGGTTTTCATGGATGATTTTTCCATTTACAGAACTTCTTTTGATGATTGCTTAAGCAACCTTGATCGAGTTTTGCAGAGATGTGAACAAACTAATCTCGTCTTGAATTGGGAGAAGTGCCACTTTATGGTTAATGAAGGCATTGTCTTGGGGCATAAAATATCTGAACGAGGTATTGAGGTTGATAAAGCTAAAGTTGATTCAATTTTGAAAATGCCATGTCCAAAAGATATTAAAGGTATTCGAAGTTTCCTTGGTCCTGCTGGTTTTTATAGGAGGTTCATTAAAGAGTTCTCTAAAATTTCTAGGCCTCTTACTAATCTTTTGCAAATGGATATGCCTTTTATTTTTGATGATGATTGTGTGGAAGCCTTTGAAACACTCAAGAAAGCCTTAACCTCTGCACATATCGTTCAACCACCTGATTGGAACTTGCCTTTTGAAATTATGTGTGATGCTAGTGATTATGCTATTGGTGCTGTCCTAGGACAAAGAGTTGATAAGAAATTGAATGTTATCCATTGTGCTAGTAAAACTTTAGATAGTGCCCAACGAAATTATGCTACCACCGAAAAGGAAATTTTAGCAGTTGTGTTTGCTTGTGATAAATTTAGATCATATATTGTTGATCCCAAAGTTATTGTTCACACCAATCATGCTGCTTCAAGAATTTGACTTACACATCGTTGATAGGAAGGGAGCTGATAACCCCGTAGCTGATAACTTGTCTAGGTTAGAAAATATTCTGGATGACCCACTACCTATAGATGATAGTTTCCCTGATGAACAGTTAGCTGCATTAAATGTTTCTCAAAACACACCTTGGTATGCTGATTATGCTAACTACATTGTCGCTAAGTATATACCACCTAGCTTCACATACCAACAAAAGAGAAAAAAATTCTATGACTTGAGACACCTTGGTATGTTTTTATAGGTGGTTTATTAAAGACTTCTCTAAAATCTCTAGGCCTCTTACTAATCTTTTGCAAAAGGATTTTCCTTTTGTTTTTGATGATGATTGTGTGGAAGCCTTTGAAACACTCAAGAAAGCCTTAACCTCCGCACCTATCGTTCAACCACCTGATTGGAACTTGCCTTTTGAAATTATGTGTGATGCTAGTGATTATGCTGTTGGTGCTGTTCTTGGACAAAGAGTTGATAAGAAATTGAATGTTATCCATTATGCTAGTAAAACTCTAGACAGTGCTAAACGGAACTATGCTACTACTGAGAAGGAATTTTTAGCAGTTGTGTTTGCCTGTGATAAATTTAGATCCTATATTGTTGATTCCAAAGTTATTGTTCACACCGATCATTCTGCTATAAAATACCTTATGGAAAAGAAAGATACTAAACCTAGACTCATTAGGTGGGTTCTCTTGCTTCAAGAATTTGACTTACAAATCGTTGATAGGAAGGGAGCTGAGAACCCCATAGCTGATAACTTGTCTAGGTTAGGAAATATTCTTGATGACCCACTACCTATTGATGATAGTTTCCCCGACGAACAGTTAGCTGCAATAAGTGTTTCACAAAACACCTTTTGGTATGCTAATTATGCTAACTACATTGTCGCTAAATATATACCACCTAGCTTCACATACCAACAAAAGAGAAAAAAATTCTATGACTTGAGACATTACTTTTGGGATGACCCACATCTTTATAAAGAAGGAGTAGATGGTATTATTAGATGTTGTGTACCTGAGCATGAACAGGAACAAATCCTATGGAAATGTCATTCCGAAGCTTATGGAGGACATCATGCAGGAGATAGAACTGCTCACAAGGTATTGCAATCTGGTTTTTATTGGCCTACTCTCTTCAAGGATGCTCGTAAGTTTGTCTTGTCTTGTGATGAATGTCAAAGAATTGGTAATATCGGTAAGCGTCAGGAAATGCCTATGAATTATTCACTTGTTGTTGAACCATTTGACGTTTGGGGTTTTGATTATATGGGGCCTTTTCCTTCCTCCAAGGGGTATACTCATATTTTCGTTGCTGTTGATTATGTCACTAAGTAGGTAGAAGCCATTCCAACTAGTAGTGCTGATCACCACACCTCCATTAAAATGCTTAAAGATGTTATCTTCCCGAGGTTTGGAGTCCCTAGATATTTAATGACGGATGGTGGTTCACACTTTATTCATGGTGCTTTCTAAATATGATGTTAACCATAGAATTGCATCACCCTATCATCCTCAATCTAGTGGTCAAGTAGAACTTAGCAATAGAGAAATAAAATTAATATTAGAAAAATCTGTCAATAGGTCTCGTAAGAAATTGTCTAAGAAATTAGATGATGCACTTTGGGCCTATAGAACAGCTTATAAAAATCCTATGGGTATGTCTCCATACAAAATGGTATATGGGAAAGCTTGTGATTTGCCTCTAGAATTAGAACACAGAGCATTTTGGGCAATTAAAGAACTTAACTATGATTTAAAACTTGCCGGTGAGAAGAGGCTATTTGATATTAGCTCACTAGATGAATGGAGAACCCAAGCCTATAAAAATGCCAAGCTATTCAAAGAAAAAGTAAAAAGATGGCATCACAAAAGAATCCAAAAGCGGGAATTCAAAATAGGAGACTATGTTCTTTTGTTCAACTCTCCTTTAAGATTTTTTGCAGGTAAGCTTCTCTCCAAATGGGAAGGACCATATATTATCGAAGAAGTTTATCGTTCTCGAGCTATCAAGATTAATAACGCCGAAGGTACTACCCCGAAGGTGGTCAATGGACAAAGAATTAAGAATTATATCTCAGGTACGCCTATTAACGTTGAAAGCAATGTTATCCAAACCATGACACCGAAGGAACACATAAAAGAAACCTTCTGGAACACTCCAGAATTCTGAAAAATAGGAGGTACATGATACGGTAAGTAAACGTACTCCGAAAAATCCGCAAAATTTTTTTTTGTCAGTTTTGGAATATTAGGAAATTTTGGAAATAAAAAATTAAACTGGAAGGTGATCGAGGTGAGCAGGATACACCAGGGCGTGCCAGGCATCCCCGGGGCGCACCCTGGTGGGTTGTGCCCACCTCGAACACCTTCCCGACTCCGTTTTCCTTCCATACGCTTGTTTCCCAAGAATAAATGATGTGTCCAGTCGAAACTTTTTGTTCATGGGTATGCCATGAGTGTTAGCAATCATAGAATACTAAATGATGGTTGAGTATGTGGACTTGCCAAAAGGCTCCTACATGAGATCCTTCCTGGAAATATGATGAATTGTAGTTGCAAAGTTGACTGAGAACATAGTTTGTTGGTTTTCAATAAGGTTTATGTTTCATACTTCCATGTTGTGATGAATTGTTACTTGTTCATAAGAAGCTATATGATAAAAACGTGTTGAATAAATTTTATGTTAGAGTTTGTTGCTGTTATATTAATAAGCATGATGCTTCTACGTTTGTATTTTGTTTTTATCGACACCTCTCTCTCAAACCATGTGGACATGCTTTTCAATATCGGCTTTCACTTGAGGACAAGAGAGGTCTAAGTTTGGGGGAGTTGATACGTCCATTTTGCATCATGATTTCCTACTGTTATTTACTATGTTTTGTTGAATAATAATGCTTTAGGGAGTGATTCTAATGCCTTTTCTCTCATAATATGCAAGGTTTACACAAAGAGGGAGAATACTTGCAGCTGGAATTCTGGACATAAGAAAAGCACATCAAAGATACCTATTTTGCACAACTCCAATGAAGCTGAAATTTTACGGAGATTATTTTTGTATTTAATAAAAAATACTAGAGCAGAAAACTAACGGAGGGGGCCAGCCAGGTGGGCACAACCCACCAGGACGCGTCAGACCCCTTGGGCACGCCCTGGTGTATCGTGGCCACCTCGGCCCACCTCCAGAGCCCATCTTCTGGTATATAGTCACATGTGACCTAGAAAAAATCAGAGGAGGACTTTCGGAACAAAGCGCCATCGCCTCGAGGCGGAACTTGGGCAGGAGCCCTTTTGCCCTCCGGCGGAGTGATTCCGCCGGGGGAACTTCCCTCCCGGAGGGGGAAATTGAAGCCAGCGTCATCACCAACACCCCTCTCATCTTTGGGAGGCCAATCTTCATCACATCTTCAACAGCACCATCTCCTCTCAAACCCTAGTTCATCTCTTGTGTTCAATCTTTGTACCGGAACCTCATATTGGTACCTGTGGGTGACTAGTAGTGTTGATTACCTTGCGTAGTTGATTACTATATGGTTTATTTGGTGGAAGATTACATGTTCAGATCCATTATCCTATTTAATACCCCTCTGATCTTAAGCATGATTATTATTTGTGAGTAGTTACCTTTGTTCTTGAGGTCATGGGAGAACTCATGTTGCAAGTAATCATGTGAATTTGATATGTGTTCGATATTTTGATGATATGTATGTTGTGATTCCCTTAGTGGTGTCATGTGAACGTCGACTACATGACACTTCACCATTCATGGGCCTAAGGGAATGCATTGTGGAGTAGTTATTAGATGATGGGTTGCTAGAGTGACAGAAGCTTAAACCCTAGTTTATGCGCTACTTCGTACGAGGCTGATTTGGATCCAAACGTTTAACGCTATGATTAGATTTTATCTTAATACTTTTATCGTAGTTGCAGATGCTTGCGAGGGGGTTAATCCTAAGTGGGAGGTTGTTCAAGTAAGAACAGAACCCAAGCACCGGTCCACCCACATATCAAATTATCAAACTAGCGAGCACGAATCAAACCAACATGATAAAAGTGACTAGATGAAATTCCCGTGTACCGTCAACAACACTTTGCCTATTACTAGAGATTGCTCTGGCCTGTCCTTTGCCTCACAAGGATTGGGCTACCTTGCTGCACCTTGTTTACCATTACCGTTACTTGCTTGTTACCAATTATCATGCTATCAAACTATCTGTTACCTACAATTTCAGTGCTTGCAGAAATTACCTTGCTGAAAACCGCTTGTCATTTCCTTCTGCTCCTCGTTGGGTTCGACACTCTTACTTATCGAAATGACTACGATTGATCCCCTATACTTGTAGGTCATCAGATATGAGTAGGCATGAGTTATTATTGTTGACATCACCCTTCAGGTGAATATGTTGGGAGGCAAAACTATAAGCCCCTATCTTCCCATGTGTCCGGTTGAAACTTTTTCTTCATGGGTATGCCGTGAGTGTTAGCAATCATAGAAGACTAAATGATGGTTGAGTATGTGGAATTGCCAAAAGGGTCCTACATGAGTGTTAGCAATCATAGAAGACTAATTGTAGTTGCAAAGTTGACTGAGAACATAGTTTGTTGGTTTTCAATAAGGTTTATGTTTCAAACTTCTATGTTGTGATGAATTGTTACTTGTTCATGAGAAGTTATATGATGAAAGTGTATTGAATAAATTTTATGATAGAGTTTGTTGGTGTTATATTAATAAGCATGATGCTTCTATGTCCGTATTTTGTTTTTATCAACACCTCTCTCTCAAACCATGTGGACATGCTTTTCAATAATGGCTTTCGCTTGAGGACAAGCGAGGTCTAAGCTTGGGGGAGTTGATACGTCCATTTTGCATCATGATTTCCTACTGTTATTTATTATGTTTTGCCAAATAATAATGCTTTAGGGAGTGATTCTAATGCCTTTTCTCTCATAATATGCAAGGTTTACACAAAGAGGGAGAATACCGGCAGCTGGAATTCTGGACCTAAGAAAAGCACATCAGAGATACCTATTCTGCACAACTCTAATGAAGCTGAAATTTTACGGAGATTATTTTTGGAATAAATAAAAAATACTGGAGCAGAAAACTACCGGAGGGGGCAAGCCTGGTGGGCACAACCCACCAGGGCGCCCATCTTCTGGTATATAGTCACATCTGAACTAGAAAAAATCAAAGGAGGACTTTTGGGACGAAGCGCCGCCGCCTCGAGGCGAAACTGGGGCAGGAGCACTTTTGCCCTCCGGGGAAGGATTCCGCCAGGGAAAGTTCCCTCCCGGTGGGGGAAATCGAAACCATTGTCATCACCAACACCCCTATCATCTTTGGGAGGCCAATCTTCGTCAACATCTTCAACATCACCATCTCCTCTCAAACCCTAGTTCATCTCTTGTGTTCAATCTTTGTACCGGAACCTCAGATTGGTACTTGTGGGTGACTAGTAGTGTTGATTACCTCGCGTAGTTGATTACTATATGGTTTATTTGGTGGAAGATTATATGTTCAGATCCATTATGCTATTCAATACCCCTTTGATCTTGAGCATGATTATTATTTGCGAGTAGTTACCTTTGTTCTTGCGGTGACGGGAGAAGTCATGTTGCAAGTAATCACGTGAATTTGATATGTGTTCGATATTTTGATGATATGTATGTTGTGATTCCCTTAGTGGTGTCATGTGAACGTTGACTACATGACACTTCAACATTCATGGGCCTAAGGGAATGCATTGTGGAGTAGTTATTAGATGATGGGTTACTAGAGTGACAGAAGCTTAAATCCTAGTTTATGCGCTACTTCGTAAGGGGCTGATTTGGATTCAAATGTTTAATGCCATGGTTAGATTTTATCTTAATACTTTTCTCATAGTTGCGGATGCTTGCGAGGGGGTTAATCATAAGTGGGAGGTTGTTCAAGTAAGAACAGCACCCAAGCACCGGTCCTCCCACATATCAAATTATCAAAGTAGCGAACACGAATCAAACCAACATGATAAAAGTGACTAGATGAAATTCTCATGTACCCTCAAGAACACTTTGTGATGGGGTTATTACCCCTAGGTAGGCCGAGACTAGGGAGTTCCAACCCCTTTTGGAAAAAAACTATACGGCCGGCGACCGGCTGGCGTGCTGTCGGCTGGCCCACGTCCGGCTGGACTAGGGCCTGTTGGCGGGCTACCGGCTGGCCCACGGCTGGCTGGTCGGGAGCCGGCCGCCCAACTCCTGGCCAGCCTGTAGCCGGCCACTCACGGCCGACCCTTCCGCTGACCTCTGGACGGGCAGGTCCCCGTCCCCTCCCACAGCGGCCAAGTACACCGACAGGATGTGACCCCCACGATAGGCTCCTGCGTGGCTACAGCGACCACTGACGCGCGGGCACGCGTGGCTACAGTCCGGGCGGTCGTACCGCTGACCAAGACTGATCAAGACCCGGCGGGGCAACAGTGCCGCCACGCCGCCGTCCACTCCATCACCCGCCCCGTCATGGCTACAGCGCAGCCGGCTGTACCGCTGACTTCGGCCGGCAGGCGCAAGACGATGCCGTGCGGGGCGGCCCATGCCGCGGCTGGTAGGCGCGGGCCAATAGAAGAGCCGGCTGGCGGGCCCCAGTTGGCGATGGGACCGCGCTGCCGGCAGGCCCTACGGGCGACGAGACGGCCTAGCCGGCGGGCCCCATGGCCGGCTAGGGAGGCTGCCAGCCGGGTCCCCCCTCTTAGTACCTTAGGAATACTATAAGCCGGGGGGTTGGCCTATAAAACCCCCCGGGGCCCCCATGCATCAGGCGGGCAAGCACTAGGGGATTCTCCCATCTCACCCTCTCACTCTCATGTAGCAAGGGAAGAGGAGCCGGCTGCTCCTTCTTCCTCCTCTAGACCTCAGCTCGAGGAGCACCATTGTAACATCACCCACCATTTAACCAGACCGGCAGGACTAGGGGTGTTACCTCCCACGGAAGGCCCCGAACCTGGGTACATCATGTGTCCCTCACCGCTTGTGCCTAATCCCGTTTCTGGAGCCCGTTGGCGTCCTTTGGCCCCAACCACTCTCGATAAGCCACCCCATGGCATCTGTCGTGAGAAAACGACGACACTTTGCCTATTACTAGAGATTGTTCTGGCCTGTCCTTTGCCACCAAAGGATTGGGCTACCTTGCTCCACCTTAATTACCATTACAGTTACTTGCTCGTTACCAATTATCTTGCTATCAAACTATCTGTTACCTACAATTTCAGGGCTTGCAGAAATTACCTTGCTGAAAACCGCTTGTCATTTCCTTCTGCTCCTCGTTGGGTTCGACACTCTTACTTATTAAAAAGACTACGATTGATCCCCTATACTTGTGGGTAATCACGTGCGTCTTCTTTCCGCCGATCTTCCAGGACATGCCGCTGGTCCCGGCGATCGTGCGGGCCAGACGAGGCCATAGATGCCTCGTCGAGCTCGTCAACATGTGAAGCTTGCCGTGGCTGCTACTGGGTCTGTTGTCACGGAGGGATCTGCGCCGTTGGTATGGCCCCCTCCACACGATCGCTGACCGGGCCGCCGTTGCCTTACGCGTGCGTCACGACGGCTCTGCATGCTGATATTTGTTGGCTTCGACGAAGGATATCAAGCACTGGATGGTAGCTCTCCATTCGTCCATCTTATCAGCCGCCGGCGGGAAGTTTAGCAGCATCTGGGCTCGCGCCATTGGTTCCGATGTCGTGTCCGGCACGGCGAAAGAGGCGGACGGCAACGTCGCCTGGCTCCTGGTGGAACCAAGAGGGGCGTAACCGCGTCCCTGTCACCGTGCGCCGCTGGCCGGGGCGGTCTGAAGAGGGGGAGGCCGAGCCAGCGGGTTCGTGGCCCCGCTCGGCGCTCCGTCTTGTTCTAGACGAGGTGTGCGCCCAGTAGCCGCGCTAGTGACGGGCGCAGATGGGGGATCACGGCTTGCTCCGGATTGAGTGCCGCTGTGGCGGCCACGGCCATCCGCACAGCGAGGAGGTGGAGACTGGTCATTTCCTCCGCCGGCAGTACCAGGGGCTTGCTCGCCAGGATGTTGTTGCAGCTGCTCCTCTCCGGCGTTCCCCGCTCCAACCTCGACCGCGGGGGATACGACGGTGGCGCCGCCTGTGCCAGCCATGTCGCCCACGACGCCCGCCTCACTCGCAGCCGCCGCGGTGCCAATGGCGCCCACGGCTGCATGTGAGGGAGCCATTGAAGTGGCGGGATGCATGGTCGTGCCGGACTTCTTCTTGGGATCCATTGATGAAGAAGACGATGATGAAGATCGACTCGCTGCTCATGAACTCGGGTTCGCACAAATGACGCTGTCCCCTACCTGGCGCACCAAAGATGTCGGGGCACAGATGCACATGATCACCTATGGGGCCAGAGGCCCCTTTGTGGTTCGGCAGGGGGAGGTCACATTGTACAAAGAGCGGAGATGGCGAGACAGCACGACAATCGGGACGCTGGTGTTTTACCCAGGTTCGGACCGCTTTGAAGCGTAAAACCCTACTCCTACTTTTGGTGGATAGATCCGAGGAACACGAAGAACACGCAGCGCTCAATCCCGGCAAGGGTTGCCGTCGGGGAGAGCTGCTATGTGAGTACAAGTGTCCAAAAGTCTGAATCCTCAGCTAGGTTGCCTTGGGCCTCCTTTTATAGCTCAAGGGGCAACCACAATGGCAAAACAGACATTGTTTGATGATTAGACAGCTATCAGTTCTATCATACCTAACTCTGGCACTTAGGACAAAATGCCATAAATGCAGTCTAGGTGGCGCGCGGGGGTGCATCCTCGGCAATCTTCTATCACCACTCTAGATAACTATCGCACCACAGCTTAGTGGGAGTCACTTAGCCACCTGGGGGCTCGACACCGCATCGACAAGTGACTGGCGTTTCGATGCGGTGGAACGGTGGCCAATCGGCTCGCGCTTGCCGGGGGATGTCTTTCTGGGTCTTCCTGAAGGTGCACGCCTCGGTCCCCGGCAGGCACCGAGGACGTGGCTGGCGTGCCTTGGGCCCCTCCTGGGGTATTGCGTTGGTCTTGCCGGCGTTACTTGGCCTTTTGTAGGTTGCTGCTGCCGGAGTCTGGGTCTTGAATGCTTGCTTGGTTTGCACTTGTGTTGATGGGTTTTGCTACTACTGCCCGTGCATAAGTCAGGGGCACTGGATACCCCTGTCCTAGTGTACCGACACAACTGCTTGATTCCTGGAACCAAATTACCATTGATTTCATTGGCCCATTTCATGTGTAGCATTTACGCCCTGTTATCATCCCTACTTGAAATAAAAAAATTGGTTGCATCTTTTTAGCATAATATTTATCTAAAAGTAGAGTATAACTACACCATGCCGTGTTTATGGACATGTCAATCGTATGGTCATGTAGTAAGTAATCTTCATTTTCTGTCATTCATGTGAGTACTATCGTTATGATGGAATAAAAATTATTTTCACATGAATATTTTAGATATTACTTTAAAATTATTGTCGTGGTTTTAGTTTGCAATATAAATTTTTTAACACCGAAGTGTGAAATCCTGGATACGCCACTGTCTAGCTAGGTTATATGTGTTGTTCCATGTATAGTTCATATTTTGATATATAAAAAATATTCGGCTAATAATACGACATGGTCGGTTCCTCTGCTGCAGCCGGTTGCTCCTGATAGCCTGCGAGTGCACAGGGTTTAGTTCTAGCATTTTCTAAGTAAGAGTATCAATCCCACAGGGAGAACATGAATCAAACTTTTGCCTCTTGTAGTGAATTATGTATCCTTGTGCCTACAAATGATTGTAGAGTAAAAGCAAAGTGAGGGCGCTGATAAATTTTAATTGGGTGGTAGGAAATGCTGGAAATAAATAATATAAAAGTAAACAAAGATAAACTATTAATTGACTGGCGATTGGCAAAGGAGTAAGACATTCTCAAGGAGTCCGAAACTCCATTGGTATGTTTCTAGCGCACCTATATTTACGCATATGTAAGGATACTTGGGCCACTATTGACGATTATGTTGGGCAGAGCCGGGTGTCGAACATGTTCTACTCGAAGTAGAATTCGTGCCACGCATGCCACCATCATACAGTATTGCATGAAGGTCATAAGACAAAACATGCATCTGAGACCCTTCGACCAAACTATGTGCGATCCATCAATGGAAAACAGTATAGTTCTAACTCTGTCACCAATACAACAAACTATGTGCAATGACTGGTCCATCAGGCACGATTCATATGAGATTTGCATGTGTGATGCATGGCATACAGTTGGTCCTTATGAACTATTTGCGATTAGCCAAGATAACACAAACGGTTAACAAAACACATATGTGTGCGAAGTATGACATAGAGTTCACTCGGATAATCTGTTTGCGCTGATCCAGCAGAACACAAATGAGTTAGCATAAGAAGGTGTGTGTGATACCTATCAAATAGTTCATTAATCAGAATTGTGTGCGAAGACCAATAATAAGACAGACGATTCATCCTAACAAATTGTGTGTGTTGTGGGCAGACGGTTGGTGGTAAACTATTGTATGAGATATTATTTGCTCTGTTTGAACAACATCTATGCTATGTTTATAGAACACCAACATAGTTGCATAACCAACTTGAACATCCAATTACATAAGTGACTATAAAACACATGTACATTCCTCAATATAAATTTACAAGAAGTAGATGATCATCAAATCATATTGTTCTTCTGACGAAGGTTGCCGCCACTGCTCTGCTTGTGGCTATCCCTCGCCGTTAGCAGGTAGGAGGCACTTCCTCATGTCAACGATCGTCCTGTATATCTCGTAACTTGTGTACGCATCCTTGGCCGCTTACTTGATGTGTTCTTCATCCAGTTCGTTCACGCAGGTCTTGTGCCAGACAGATTTGTCCTTGCCGCACTCAGGCTTCATGTCTCTGTAGTAGGGGTTGATACTTGTGATCTGCGTTGGTTTTTCCGTGAAGAGGAACGGGTGATTGCAACACAATATGGGTAATTATTTCCCTCAGTTGCAAAACCAAGGTTTATCGAACCAATAGGAATATCAATCCACAACTGTCTTCAATGGTTGCACTCAAAAGAGCAAACAACTTGCACCCAACGCAGGCAAGAGGTTGTCAATCCCCTTGATTTCGTTATTTGCAAGCAAGTGAAGTGTGTAGATAATAATAGATAATTGTAAATTACAAAAATAAATAAAAACAAATAAAAGGCAGCAAGGTATTGTAGCGTTTATCAATATATAGATGAATAGCCCCGGGGGCCATAGTTTTCCCTAATGGCATCTCTCATGAAAGTAAGCATACAGTGTGTAAAATAATTACTGTTGGGAAATTGATAGAAAAGCGCATAGTTATGCGATATTCACGGCAATGATCATGTGTATATAGGCATCACGTCCAAAACAAATAGGCCGACTCCTGCCTGCATCTATCACTATTACTCCACTTCAAGAGCGCTTCTATGCTTGCCTCTCTACGTATTAAGTTCATGACAAACAGAGTAATGCATGGAGAACGATGACATGATGTAGACAAAGTAAACTCAATCAATACGAATAAACCCCATCGTTTTATTCTTAGTGGCAACAACACAAAGACGTATCTTGTCCCCTTTTGTCACTGGGATATAGAAACCCGTCAGGTTGAACCCACTACAACACACCTCTCCCACTGAAGAAATATCAATCTAGTTGGCCAAACTATTTCAATAGATCGGAGAGAATTACGAAGCTATAATGATAATGCAAATAAGAATCATAATATTAAGAGGTGACTCAAATAATTTTCATGAATAATCCAAACATAAACCCACAATTCATCGGATCCCAACAAACGCACCGCACAAAAGAATTACATCGGATAGATCAAAGGGAAGATGTGATTACCATTGTATTGAAGATCAAAAGAGAGATAGAGATAGCCATCTAGGTAATAACTAAAGACCCGTAGGTCTGTGGTGAACAACTCACACATCATCATGAGGGCATCAATGTTGATGAAGACGCCCTCCGTGATCGATCCCCCCTCCGGCAGGGTGCCGGAACGGAGCCCCAGATGGCATCATGGCGGAACAGAGACTTGCAGCGGCGGAAAAAAAGTTTCAGGATGCCCTCGAGGGTTTTGGAATATATGTGAATTTATAGGCCAGAGAACGGGGTAAGGAGGGCCACTAGGGGGCACAAGCCATCAGGACGCCCTGACCCCCCTGGGCACGCCCAGATGGCTTGTGGCTCCCTCGTGCGCTCTCCAATCTTCTCCCGAAGCTTCCAGGTCTTCTTTTGGTCCAGAAAAAACATAAAAAAAATCGGAGCAATTGGACTTCGTTTGGTACTGTAATCCTGAAAAGTAAAAAACACGCAGAAAACACGAAATGGCACTGGGCACTGGGTCAATAGGTTAGTGCTAAAAAATAATATAAATTGGTAAATTATTACTCAAAAAGTATCCTAGAACGATAATATAATAGCATGGAACAATCAAAAACTATAGATACGTTGGAGACGTATCAAGCATCCCCAAGCTTAATCCATGCTCGTCCTCAAGTAGGTAAATGATAAAAACACAATTTTTGATGTGACATGATACCCAATATGTAATCTTTTGCATGGATGCTCAGTGAGAAAAGATGAATTAACAAACATTAACATAGTAATATTTATAGGCACAAGCAATAAAATCATCAATCTTTCAAAGTATACGATCCTAAAAGAATGTTTACCCCCTATTCATCTTACATTATTAGGAAAGCATGACTCCGTATTCACCATATTAATACAAATGTCAAGCACCATGGTGTCCAAGTCAGGCAATTGGATCGTACTTTTTCAAAGCGCATCATCTTTTTATTCTTCACGCAATACATAAGCATGAACCATTAGTCATAGCATAAGGGTGGAATAGAATATGGTGGTAGATACCAAGGGGGTAAAAGTGGAGAAGATAATCTCACATCAACTAGGCGTATCAACGGGCTATGGAGATGCCCATCGATAGATGTCAATGTAAGGAGTAGGGATTGCCATGCAAATGCTGCATTAGAGCTATAAGTGTATGAAAGCTCAAATGAAGCTAAGTGGGGTGTGCATCCAACTTGCTTGATCATGAAGACCTCGGGCATTTGAGGAAGCCCATAAACGCAATATGCAAGACAATTTTATAATAATGAAAAAGTGGTTCCCACGAGCATATGAAAATGACATAACATGAGACTCTATATGAAGAACATGGTGCCACTTTGAGGCACAAGTGTGGTAAAATATAGTAGCAAAGTCCCTTCTCTCTTTTTCTCTCATATTTTTAATGGTGGGCTCATTTCCCCCCCCCCCATTTTTATTTCCTCACTGGGACAATGCTCTAATAATGATGATCATCACACTATTATTTACTTACAACTCAATATGAGAACTTGATATGAAGGATTATGACTCGATATGAATGCCTCTGGCAGTGTACCAGGATGTGCAATGATCTAGGGTGACATGTATCAAAAACATGATGGAAGGTGGCTTTGCTACTAATACTATGCCATCTCTATATGATCATGCAAAGTAATACGATGATGAACGAACTAGTCATATGATGTGACGGTGAAATTTGCATGGCAATATGTCTCGGAATGCCTATGGAAATGCGATAATAGGTAGGTATGGTGGCTGTTTTGAGGAAGATATAATGAGGCTTATGTGTGACAGAGCATATCATGTCACGGGGTTTGGATGCACCAGCGAAGTTCGCACCGATCCTCGAGGTGAGAACGGGCAATGCACGCTACCGAAGAGGCTAGCAAAATATGAGGTGGTGAGATTGCGTATGTCCATGGTTTCACATTACTCATGAAGAACTCATATACTTATTGCAAAGTTTTATTAGTTTATCACAAATCAAAGTACTACTTGCATGCCCCGAGGGAGGAGGTTGGGAGGAGTTAACCATTGCGCGCCTCTGACCCGAAACAACACTAGGATTTCAACGAGGAATAGAAATTCTCACGCATCCTCACCATGACTTTTTAATATTTAGACAACTGGAAAATTAACACCTCTTAATACCAATACTTCTATGAATCAACAATGATGCACTCACACCTTTTTCACATTACCACATCAATATCATTAACCCACAATTTCTCTTATATGTGCTACATGATGGTTTTGATTATCACTCGTTGAATACCTATTATTTTTGGACTAGTCTTATGACCCATGCAAATTGCCGTTACTATTAATTAACTCTCAAACAAATATAAGTGAAGAATGAGAGTGCAATTATTTCTACAAAATTTATACGCCACCGTGCTCATAAAGATATAAGTGAAGTACTAGAGCAACTGCTATGCTCAAAAGATATAAGTGAAGCACATAGAGTATTCTAATAAATTATGATGAAGGCGTGTATCTCTCAAATAGGTGTGTCCATCAAATGGTTATTGTGGCAAACTAAAAATAAAAGCAAACGACGCTCGAAGCGAAACTCATATCATGTGATGAATAAAAATATAGCTCCAAGTGACATACCGATGGATTGAGACGAAAGAGGGGATGCCTTCCGGGGCATCCCCAAGCTTAGACGCTTGAGTCTCCTTAGAATATTACCTTGGGGTTACTTAGGCATCCCCAATCTTAGGCTCTTGCTGCACCTTATTCCTTTGTCCATCGTGATAACACCCAAAACTTGAAAACTTCAATCACACAAAACTCAACAAAACTTTGTGAGATCCGTTAGTATAAGCAACATATCAAATACTTTAGGTACTGTTATAAATTGATTCATATTTTATTGTTGCATAATAGGTACTGTATTCTAACTTCTCCATGGCTTATATCCCCCGATACAATCCATAGCATCTTCAAAACAAGCGAACTATGCAAGCAAAAACAGAATCTGTCTAAAACAGAACTGTCTGTAAAGATCTGTAAAGAACCTAAACTTCTTTAACTCTTAAAATTTCTAAAAATTAGTAAAACCTCAATAATATGTATATAAATACTGTGTAAAAAATTCAGATCAAACAGACGTTCCTGTAAAATCAGAGAAATTCTGCACTGGACGTTAAAGTTTCTGTTTTTGCACCATATCAATTCTACTCATCTTGTGGGTCATTGCAATGGCTTTACAGGGCACAAAGACTAATTAAAACATAAAAACAAAATAATGACAGAAGCAATAATCATTTTACACACCAAAACAGAAAGTAAAAAGCAAAAATAAAGATAACTATTGGGTTGCCTCCCAACAAGCGCTATTGTTTTATGCCCCTAGCTAGGCATAATGCATAGTTTCAAGTATTGTCATCTTTGACATTCCACCCATAAGTATCTCTCATGATTGATTCATACGGTGGTTTGATTCTCTGCCTAGGGAAGTGTTCCATCCCTTTCTTTATTGGGAATAGGAACCTTATGTTTCCCTCTTTCATATCAATAATAGCGCCTATAGTTCATAAGAAAAGTCTTCCAAGTATTATTGGAAAAGTAGGATTGCAATCAATATCAATCACAATGAAATCTACAGGCACATAATTCTTATTTGCAATAATAAGAACATCATTTATTCTACCTAAAGGTTTTTCAATGGTAGAATCCGCAAGATGCAAGTTTAGGGAACAATCTTGACTATTGGTGAGACCAAGCACATCACAAAGAGTTTTAGGTATAGTTGAAACACTAGCACCAAGGTCACACAAAGCATTGCATTCAAATTTATTGATCTTTATTTTGATAATAGGTTCCCACTCATCATGCAGTTTTCTAGGAATAGAAACTTCAAGCTCAAGTTTCTCATCATAAGCTTTTATCATTGCTTCCACTATATGATTAGTCAAAGCCTTCACTACTGCAGGATGGTCCAAAGACGACACATCAATTAGAGACCCTTCGACGAAACAGTGTGCGATCCATCAATCTCAAACGGTATAGTTCAAGCTCCGCCGCCAATGACGAAAACCGTCTGTGATGGAGGAACCATCAAATACCGGTCAAAAAATATTTGCGTGTGTGACGCGTCGCATACAATTTGTTCTTATGAACTGTTTATGATTGTGGAATATAACAGAAATGGTTAACAAACTACATACGTGTGCGTAGTGTGGCATACGGTTCACTCGGACAAACTGTTTGCGCTGATCCAGCAGAACACAATCGAGTTAGCCTAAGAAGGCGTGTGTGATACCCGACAAATAGTTCATTCATCAGAATTGTTTGGGAAGACCAATAATAACCCAAACGATTTGTCCTGACAACCGTGTCTATTGTGGGTACCCGACAAACAGTTCATTCATCATAATTGTGTGGGAAGACCAAAAATAACCCAAATGATTCGTCCTGACAACCTGTGTGTGTTGTGGGCAGACGGTTGCTGCTAATAATTGGATGAGAAGTGATTTGCTCTGTTTGCACAACATCTATATGCTCTGTCTACAGAACACCAACATTATTGTTGCATAACCAACTTGAACATTCAGTTACATAAGTGACTACACAACACATGTACATTCCTCAATATAAATTTACAAGAAGTAGACGATCAAAAAATCATACCGTTCTTCTGACGACGGTTGCCGACACTGCTCTGCTTGTGGATATCCCTTGCCGTCTGCAGGAAGGAGGCACTTCCTCATGTCACTCATGTTAATGATCCTCCTGCACATCTCATAGCTTGTGTACGCGTCCTTGGCCGCGTACTTGATATGTTCTTCATCCAGTTCGTTCACCCAGGCCTTGTACCAGGAAGACTTGTCCTTGTGGCACTCAGCCTTCATGTCTTTGTAGTAGGGGTCGATGATGGTCGCGGCAAGGTCAACCAAGGAGTCCTTCTGCTTCTTCTTCTCGCTGCCCCAGACCTTGTACTTACCTTGGATCGTTGGTGGTGTCCACCATTGCGAACCTGTAGTCGGGACTGTTGACAAACCTAGCGAAATGCTCGCAAGGACTTGTGTCCAGGCAGTAGTGGTAGACGAGCACGTGATGGCGCATGCACAACTGGGCGATGACAACCTTCTGATCATGCCCGGCACGACCGCCAGTGTACTCGAGGTCGAAGCCGACCACTTTGTACTTGTCATCCTCAGCAAGCAGCTGCTCCAACGTGTTGATGGAGTTCACCACCATTGAGAGGTCCGTCTTCCTGATGTGGGTGTCCACTTTGACAATTTTGGCGAACTGCCGCTCGGCACCGGCGACCGCCATTGGATCCGCACAGGAAGGTTGAAGCGATAAAAAGATCGTGGGTGTGCTTCTTGTGTTGTGTGGCGCGATTGGAAGGTGGAAGAGATGAAGGTAAATGGCCGTAGGAATAAATTGCGTCGGATGGCCTGGAATTTCGGCACATCCGCATGGCAGTTTTTGCAGTGCTTAACTTCATGGTGCCGCCGGGAGCAGCGCAACCGCATGCATATGGCGCCCCAAACGTATGTGACCGTTCGTGCGTGGACGCCAGCAGAGCGAGTGCACACGGGCGTGAGCACAGCGTGCCACGGCCGCATTAACCGCCTCATGCGTAGATTAATTCGTGACAGTGCGTACAGAACGACCGTTTGCTTTGTAGTAAAACGCAAACGGTTTTTCATTATTAACCATTTGTGTACTTGTCATTTCGCCCACCTTCGTCCCGTCTTGTCACCGTGTTGCCGCCCGAGAATTCTAGTGCATGCTTCGGGAGCGCGCAGGTTCCCACGCAGTTTCCCGTGCAAGCTTCCCGCCAGGCTCGCCGAAATCCCCAAACACCCAATGCTTCGGGAGCGCGCATCATTTCTTTTGGGCTTCACGTTCCCGTGCAACCGCGCAGGAAAGCATGCAAGCTTCATGCCCGGCTCCCCTTGGCCACCTGCTTTATTAACCCTCACGGTCGGCGCCTCCACATCGCATTCATCCCTTCCCTGCTTATAGCTTCGCAAGCTTGCTTCTCCCCCAATCGCCAATGCCACATGTCCGTCGTCGTCGCTCCGCCACTCCGCCAGAGGACAGCTCCAGCTGGGAGGCTGCACCACGTCGGTGGCGCAGTACCCGCAAGTGTGTATTGCGTGTGGCATCCTTGTTGGCTGTGCGCACAACATCCACCACACGCTCCTCCACATTTGCCCGAAGGCAGCTGCTGCCGGCGAATGCCGTGGCCCCCACCCCATCGCCGGTCGCCGTTTTGGCACCCCACCATCGGCCTCCTTGGCCGCCACCACACCAGCGTCCGCCTTGGCAGCCACCCCACGGTGAGCCACCGGGGCCATCACCCGCTCCACCACCGCGGCCCCAAGGCGGGAGGAGGAGGCCGCTGCCGAAGCCTAGCTGCTCGGCTTTTGCGTCAGCGGCATAGCGCGCTACATCAACTTCCTACATAAGGAGGAGGAGTGCCAGGTCGAGCATGCAAAGAGGCTCACCGCCGCCGTGGCCGCAGCAGACGCCATAGCTGTGGCGCGGAATGAGAAGATCTACGTCAAGTCCCGCTGCTTCGAGGAGGCGCGTCAGGAGGGACTGAGGGCGGTGGCGGCAGCCAACGAATTCGACTCCTCCAGCTCGTCGGTAGGCAACTCCTCCTCTACCTCTTACTGAACGCGCTCGGCAGACGAGAAGGCTGCTGGCAGTAGCACAAACCCCTCCGGAGTAGTATTTAGGGGCTATTTTGTTCGGTTCATCTAACTATAGATAAGGTTGAACTATCCGACCTACTTTAAATTAGCTAGTATATATAGTTGAACTAGCTATTTCAGTACGTAGTTGGAAACAAATGGGGAAAAGTTTGCTCGATTCAGCTGTCGAGTTGAGCTATTTTGTACAAAGACCAATGCTTAATCTATGAATGAAATCTATGTTTGCTGAATTTCAGTTGCAAAAGTGCACCGTAATAGTGATTTTGTTCCTGCAAAATTTCTCAAATGACAGTGTTTCCAGTTTAACAAATGAAGATTTACCCAAGTCCACAATGCATTGTTGCTAACGTCCCTTCATTTCATGATTTAGCAACTAAACTCCTGCATGCATTGGTCAGTTTCCTTCATTTAAGTCTTTTGCCAAGGTTCACGCGCTTGGCATTGTTTCTTCATGTGGTCACCAAACTCATATCTCTCCTCTTAATTACCTTCCCACATGAGATTTTTTTTGCATACATGGCAACCTTAGCAGTTAGCACTAGTACAAGGTTTAGCATTGGGAAGGGCACACAAGCCATCATTCACAACCGTTTTCGATGACGCACTAAAAAAATTCCTTCGCACCAGATTTTCGCTTGGCTTCGTAGGGAAGGAACCATTGCCCTCGGTCTGCATACGGGTATTCAGTCTGAAACGTCTTTGATGACTGGCAAAGGACACGCCTCCCCAATGAGCGTGCGGAGGACACTGCTCGCACGCCACCCGTCTACTCAAACACCTGTCCGCATGCTACCTCCTTGCCAATACAGAGAGTGACACATGGCAGCACGTAAATGGTATGTAGAACGTCCACGAATTATAAATAATACGCCCGTTTGCTATGGTAATGTGACAAATTTTTGTTCCAAAATGCCTTTGTTGGCTATTAATCATGCTTGCTCTTACTCTTAAAGTGGACACAAAAAAACACCACAGCAAATTTGTGCTTTATGTGATGAGGCCCTGCCCAATATAGACCTTGTGACTGTAGTTCATATTTGAATTATGTACATTAAATGCACATAAAGTCAATTAGTGTATAAAAAAGCCATACGAACCCTTAATAATTTCATATTTTTACAGCATACACCTATTGATTTATGTTGTTTCTAGAAAAATATCAAGGAGAGAAGAGGCACCGGATTGGATGTCGTTTCACCCGCAGATGTGGCATGCATATTTTCCCTATCAGAACCACACAGCTTATTGTGTGAGAAGCTCCGGTTTGTAAGAGGCTTGTGACAAAACATGTCGAAGTTGGTATTATTTTTTACCATGACATATGTGTGCCTTGTCATGACACCATTCCTAGTTTCATGAATTTATGACGGAGTTTTGGATTTAAGAAGATTTAAAAACCAAGTTTCTCGATGTTTGTGATAGAGCAAACATGTTGAGATGTTTGAAATTCGTTCTCATTTCTTGCATGTGACCTAACACATGCATCCAGGGACACATATATGATTTTTCAACCCATTTTGCTGCACCGGACCTTGTGATTGTAGATCAAATTTGAATTATGCACATTAAATAATGCACCAAAAACTCAATTAATGTATTTAAAAGCCAAGTGATCCCTTAATTTATTCATATTTTTGACTTCACACGTACATGTTTGTGTTGTTTCTATAAAAAATCAAGGAGAGAAGAGGCATCAGATGTCTTTTCGCCCGCATATGTGACATGCATATATAATATGTTCCCTATCGAAACCACAAAGCTTCTTGTGAGGAGCTCCGATTTGTAAGGGGATTGTGCAAGAACATGTCCAATTTGGACAATTTTTTACCACGGCCAAGTTTCATGAATTTCTGATGAGTTCTGGATTTACGAGAATTTGAAAACCAAGTATCTCAATGCTTGTGGTCGAGCCAACAAATAATTAGATCTTAGAAATCCATTCTCATTTATTGCGTGGGACCTAAACATGCATCCCGGGAAAGGCATATGGTTTTTTCAACCTATTTTTCATGCGTTGGACCTTGTGATTGTAGTTCAAATTTGAATTACGCACATTAAACGGCTAGAATACTCAATTAATGTATTAAATAGGTCTCACGAACCCTGGAAAAAATCCATAGTTTATCATGACTTTCATGTTGCTCTATGGTGACTCTACAAATAAATTCAAGGCAAGAAGAGACAGCGGATATTGTTTTGCGCATTAAAGGTGAACTTTCCCTATCGGAACACACGACTTTCTTGTGAGAATCGCCGGTTTGTAAGAGGCTTTGTGCCAAAACCTATCCAAAATAGGGCATTTTTTTACCACAACACACATAACAGGGCAGTTGATGACACCATGCCCAAATTTCATGCATTTCTGTCGAGGTTTGCGTTTACATGAATTTAAAAACTAAGTTTCCCAATGTTTGTGGTCGATCCAGGACGATGATATGTTTGAAATTCATTCCCATTTCTTGCGTGGGACCTAAACATGCAACCAGGGAAACGTGTATGATTTTTCGACCTATTTTCATGCGCTGGACCATGTGATTGTAGTTCAAATTTGAATTATGCACATTACATGCCTAGAAAACTCAATTAATGTACTAAAAAAAGACAAACGAACTTTGTAATATTCCATGGTTTAGCACGACACATTCATGTTGCTCTATGGATTCTCTAGTAATAAATTCAAGGCGAGAAGAGACATCGGATGTTGTTTCGCACATAAAATGTGAACTTTCCCTATCGGAACCACATGACTTGTTGTGAGAATCTTCGGTTTATAAGAGGTTTGTGCCAAAACTTGTCCCCAAGTGTGCATTTTTTACCACGACACACATGAGCCATGACATGACACCAGGAAAAGTTTCATGAATTTCTGATGATATTTGGATTTACTGGAATTTGAAAATACGGCTTCTCAAAGTCTACGACCGAGCCAAAATACCAAGAGGTTTGGAATTCGTTTAATTTCCATTTCTTGCATTGGACCAAAACATGTATCCAGTGACACATAGATGATTTTCAACCCATTCAGGTGCAATCTAGTATGTGCTTAACTGCAGTTCAAATTTGAAGTATGCACATGAAATGTCTAAAAAACTCTTTAAATGTTTAAAAGGGCCCAAACAACCCTGAATAATTCCATATTTAATAGACACTCCTATAGTTGCACGCTCACTGTAGATAAATGTTACTGCCATCCAAACACCTTCAATTGCCGATGTAACTTCATTTTTCATTTCAGAGCAATATGAAAATCAAATACATCGCAAACAGTTCTTTATCATGAAACGTGTGTGATGTAGTATAAAAATATCTTGGGACAATTCTCATATATGGCTTAGGCCAGAAGCTTCAGTCCACCGCCGACGCGTCAACCACACAGTCACACTTGTTCCCCCAGACCAATGTACTGTTCAAGCGTCGCCGGTGAAATACGGGGACGTGGATCTGCGTCGTGAGGGAAACTTCAGTGACCCACTCTGGCCCGAGCGCGTTTGCATCACCCGTGAACGCGCTCACAACATCCTTGAGCGCAGCCGCAATCTCCGATAGGGTGGCTGCAGCCGCCGAAAGGGCAGCTGCTGCATCTGAGATGGCGGCAGCAACATCCGCGACCGGGATAGCAAATTGCGAGAACGGCACAGTAGCTGTCCATTCCTCGACGGCCGCCGTAGCCCTGATGGCGGCTTCCCATGCTTATGCCGAGGACGCCCACGCCCAGCTCGTGTCGGTCACTGCACAAATAGCCGCGGCCTACACCGACAATGGTCGTCAACCTACGTCCGAAGAGTTGGCAATCGCCGAGAGCGCTCGGGCAGCCGTCCATTCGTCGGCAGCCTCCCTTGCCAATATGGAGGCCTTCAATGCCTGGACCGCGGCTGCCCACACCAGACTAGTGGCGGCCTTTTCCAAAGAGATGGCGGACGTAGACTACGAGATGCTTGCAGAGTATGTGGTGATGGATGCCATGGAGCCCTTTCCCCTGGAGGTCGTCGAGCGCGAGCTGGTCATGGAGGATGGGGCGGAGATCGGCGAGCATCAAGCAGAACATTAGTCTTTGTTTAGAGCGTTGGTCTTTTGTTAGGGTAATGTTTAGGTTAACTAGCTCTGTTTAATTGCTCGATTAAGTAAGTGCAGGCTGTGGTGTAGGCTCTTTTGTGCACCCAAATTAGCAATTGATGTTAAATTATGCGACGACGTGGATGACCACTGTAACCAGGGAAATTCGGACCAAAAGTTTGCAGCCATATCCCCATTCCATCTTCCAATTGAAAATTAAATTGAAGTCCATCACACACAATTGTTTGGCATGAACCGTGTGATATGTAGTACCCAATCTTACGTCGAAAACTTGGAGACAAACATTTGCACATCCAAGTTCATCACACACGGGGTATAACACAGGCTTCGTTGGTGATGTATTGATATCGAGAACTATTCTGAAAATTTGCACGTTGAAGTTCATCACAAACGGGGTACAACACAGGCATCGTTTGTGATGTTTTGATATTGCACACGGTTCTAAATAAGGGACTATGTCCGATGGTGCTTTCCGCGCCTGTTTTTCGCTGCACCGAATAAAAATATTGGGCTGCCGCGGAAATATCTACCTCCCTCGCCCCCCGGTACCAATCAAATGCCACATTTCCCCCCTTTTCCTCTACCTTTCCTAGTTCAAACCTTCACTGCTTGCTTGCAGCGCCGCCTTCTCGTCGGTGATGCTCCCTCCTGCTGCTTGGCCTCGTCCATCTAGTCAGGTAATCGACGCCTCCTCAATACCCCCTCACCCCCTGATACTTGTGATCTGCATTGGGTTTTCCGTGAAGAGGAACGGGTAGTTTCAGCACAAGGTGGGTAAGTATTACCCTCAGTTGTGAAACCAAGGTTTATCGAACCAATAGGAATATCACTTCTGAACCATCTTCGGCGACTGCACACAAAAGAACAAACGACTTGCACCCAACGCGGACAAGAGGGTTGTTAGTCCCCTTGCTCTCGTTATTTGCAAGCAAATGAGTTGTGTAGATAATTTTTGATAAATATAAATTGCAAAATAAAAGAAAAGGTAAATAAAGGCAGCAAGGTAGCAATTGCGTTTGCGAATATATAAGTGAATAGACCCGGGGGCCATAGTGTTCCCTAGCGGCATCTCTAATCTAGGCAACATACGGAGGGTAACAAATTACTATTGGGCAATTGACAGAAAAGCGGATAGTTATGTGATCTTCACGGCAATGATCATGTCTACATAGGCATCACGTCCATAAGCAAATAGGCCGACTCCTCCCTGCACCTATTATTATTACTCCACCCATCGACCGCTATCCAGCATGCATCTAGAGTATTAAGTAAAATAGAGTAATGCTTGGAGAACAATGGCATGATATAGACAAATTAACTGAATTAATACGAATAAACCCCATCATTTTATCCTTAGTAGCAGAAACACAAAGACGCATCTTCTCCCTTTCTGTCACTGGGATATAGAAACTCGTCAAGTTGAACCTACTACAACGCACTACTCCCACCGAAGAAATATCAATCTACTTGGCCAAAGCACATCAATAAATCGGAGAGCGTTACAAAGCTATAATGATCACGCAAGTAAGAGACAATATATATCAGACGTATCTCAAATACTTTTCATTAATAATTTGAACATAAACCCACAATTCATCGGATCCCAACAAACACACCGCACAACAGGATTGCATCGGATGGATCAAAGCGAAGATGCGATGATCATTGTATTGAAGATCATATGAGAGAGAGATAGCCATCTAGCTACTAGCTATGGACCTGTAGGTCTATGGTGAACTACTCACACATCATCATGAGGGCAGCAAGGTTGATGAAGAGGCCCTCTGTGATCGAACTCCCTTCCGGCGGGGTGCCAGAACGGAGCTCCAGATGGGATCACGGCGGAACAGAGACTTGCAGTGGCGGAAAAAGGTTTTCGAGGCTCTCATCAGGGTTTCCAGGATTAATAAGAATTTATAGGCTGGAGAACGAGGTTGGGAGAGCCACAGGGGGCCCACAAGCTATCAGGGCACGGCCCCCCTGGGTCGCGCCCTGTTGGCTTGTGGAGCCTCCCTGAGGCTCCTGGCTATCCTTCGAGGCTTGTTGGTCTTTTTTTGGTCCAGAAAAAATCCTCAAAAAGTTTCGTGGCAATTGGACTTCGTTTGGTAAAGGAAATCTGCAAAGTAAAAAACACCCAGAAAACAACAACTAGCACTTGGCACTAGGTCAATAGGTTAGTTCTAAAAAAATTAAATTGGTAAATAATGACCCAAAAAGTATGTAAGAATGATAATATATCAGCATGGAACAATCAAAAATTATAGATACGTTGGAGATGTATCAAGCATCCCCAGGCTTAATTCCTTCTCGTCCTCGAGTAGGTAAATGATAAAGACAGAATTTTTGATGTGACATGCTATCAACTATGTAATATTTATGCATGTATGCTCAATGAGAAACGATGAATCAATAGACATTAACATACTAATACTTATAAGTATGAGAAACAAAATCATTAACTTTTTCAAAGCATACGATCCTCAAAAGATGTCTACCCCTTATTCATGTTATTTAATTCGCAAGGCATGGCTCCATCTTCACCACATTAATACAAATGTCAAGCACCACGATGCCCAAGTCAGGCAATTGAATCGTGCTTTTTCAAGGTGCATAAACTTTTTATTCTGCACACAATACATGAGCGTGAGCCATTGGACATAGCATTTAGGTGGAATAGAATATGGTGGTTGATATCAATAGGGTAAAAGTGGAGAAGATAGTCTCGCATCAACTAGGCATACCAACGACCTATGGAGATGCCCATCGGTAGATGTCAATGCAAGGAGTAGGGATTGCCATGCAAAAATGAAGCACTAGAGCTATAAGTGTATGGAAGATCAAATGAAGCTAAGTGGGTTTTCATCCAACTTGCTTGCTCATGAAGACCTCGGGCATTTGAGTAAGCCCGTCATCGGAATATACAAGCCAAGTTTTAAAATAATGAAATTCCCACTAGCAATATGGAAGTGATATATGGGGAGACTCTCGACATATGAGGAACATGGTGCCACTTTGAGGCACAAGTGTGGTAAAGGATAGTAGCAAAGTCCCTTGTCTCATTTTCTCTGATGATTTTTTAATATATGGTGGGCTCATTTGGCCTCCCCCATTTCCATTTTCGTCCGGAGACTCTTCCCGACTTGTGGGGGAGTCATGGTCTCCATCATTCTTTCCTCACTGGGACAATGCTCTAACAATGATGATCATCGCACTTTTATTTACATACAACTCAATATGGAGAACTGATATGAAGATATGACTCTATATGAATGCCTCTGGCAGTGTACCAGGATGTGCAATGATCTAGCGTGACATGTATCAAAAATATATGAACGGTGGCTTTGCCACAAATACTATGTCAGCTCTATATGATCATATAAAGCAATATGATGATGAACGAATTAGTCTTGTGAAGTGACGATGGAATTTGCATGGCAATATATCTCGGAATGGCTATGGAAATGCCATGATAGGTAGGTATTGTGGCTGTTTTGATGAAGATATAATAAGGCTTATGTGTGATAGAGCGTATCATGTCACGGGGTTTGGATGCACCGGCGAGAGTTGCACCGATCCTCGAGGTGAGAATGGGCTATGCACGGTACCGAAGAGGCTAGCAAATATGGGAAGGTGTAATTGCGCATGTCCATGGTTTCACATTAGTCATAAAGAACTCACATACTTATTGCAAAGTTTTATTAGTTTTAACACAAATCAAAGCATTCTCCGCATGCCCCGAGGGAAGAGGTTGGGAGGATTTAACCATCCCGCGCTTCCGACTTGAAACAACACTAGGATTTCAATGAGGAATAGAAATGCTCACACATCATCACCATTCACTTTTAATTTTTAGACAAATAATAAATTAATATCTCTGAATATCGACACTTCTACAAATTAAAAATTTTGGACTCACACCTTTTCAGGTTACTACATCAATATTAGCAATTCTCATTCTCTATATGTGCTACATGATGGTTTTGATTATCACTCATTGGATACCTAATATTTTCAGACTAGTCTTATGACCCATGAAAATTACCATCACTATTTGATAACTCTCAAACAAATATAAGTGAAGAGCGAGAGTGAAATCATTTCTATAAAATCTACACGCCACCGTGCACAAAGAGATATAAGTGAAGTACTAGAGCAACTGCCAAGCTCAAAAGATATAAGTGAAGCACATTGAGTATTCTAGCAAATTATGATGAAGGTGTGTCTCTCTTAGATAGGTGTGTCCAGAAAACAATGATTGTGGCAAACTGAAAGTAAAATCAAACTAAGGCAAAAGACGCTCCAAGCAAAACTCATATCATGTGACGAATAAAAATATAGCTCCAAGTGACATACCGATGAATTGAGACGAAAGTGGGGATGCCTTCCCGGGGCATCCCCAAGCTTAGAATATTACCTTGGGGTGCCTTGGGCATCCCCAATCTTAGGCTCTTGCCTCTCTTCATTCTTTAGCTTATCGTGATAACACCCAAAACTTGAAAACTTCAATCACACCAAACTCAACAAACCTTCGTGAGATCCGTTAGTATAAGCGACATATTAAATATGTTAGGTACTGTTATAAATTGATTAAAATTTCAATTTTTCATAATAGGTACTGTGTTTTAACTTCTGCATGGCTTATACCCCCCAATACAATCCATAGCCTCATCAAAACAAGCAAACTACACATGTAAAAGGGAATCTGTTGAAAACATAACAGTCTGTAATGATCTATAAGCACGCATACTTCTGTAACTATAAAAATTCTGAAAAATCAGGACAACCTTAATAATTTGCAGAGAAATATTGTGTAAAAATTTCAGTCAAAGATCACTTTCCAGTAAAAAATGAAAATTCCTGTACTTAACGCTAAAGTTTCTGTTTTTGCATCGTATCAATTCTACTCATCATGTGGGTCATCCCAAAGGATTTAATTGGCACAAACACTAATTAAAACAGAAAAACATAATCATTACAGAGGCAATAATCATGTTATCACAACCAAACATAAAGTATTGGGTTGTCTCCCAACAAGCGCTTTCTTTATAGCCATTAAGATAGGCTTGAAATTTCAATGATGCTCACATAATAGACAAGAATTGAAGCACAAAGAGAGCATCATAAATCATGTCAAAAAACACATCTAAGTCTAACATACTTCTTATATATGCATAGACATTTTATAGAAAAAAAAATTCACAAGACAAGTGAAATCAAGCATATGCAAATAGGAAGAATGGAGCATTAATATCAAAAGCCTCCGCACTAGTGGTGGGTGGTATAGGAGTACTAATAAAATCATTATTATTAGTATTTGAGAAGTCACACAACTTAGTGGTATCTTGAGACATGGTGACCACACGAGCAAAGTAGCAAGCAAGATAAGTAAACTAGCAAGCGACGAAGTAAACTAGTAACAAGCAAAGATAAATATTTTTGTATTTTTTATTTTAATGAGACACAATAAATATAACAGCAAATAAAAATATAAACAAGTGAATGAAAATTTGTGAGAAGCTACTTGATAGTTGATGATGATATTCCCCGGCAACAGCGCCTGAAATCCTTCCTTATACTTGTGATCTGCGTTGGCTTTTCCGTGAAGAGGAACGGGTAGTTGCATCACAAGGTGGGTAAGTATTTCCCTCAGTTAAGAAACAAAGGTTTATCGAACCAATAAGAATATCACTTCTCAACCGTCTTCAGCGACTGCACACAAAAGAATAAACGACTTGCACCCAACGTGGGCAAGAGGGTTGTCAATCCCCTTGATCTCATTATTTGCAAGCAAATGAGTTGTGTAGATAATTGTTGATAAATATAAATTGGAAAATAAAATAAAAGGTAAATAAAGGCAGCAAGGTAGCAATTGTGTTTGCGAATATATAAGTCAATAGACCCGGGGGCCATAGTGTTCCCTAGCTGCATCTCTCATGTAGGCAACGTACGGAGGGTAACAAATTACTGTTGGGCAATTGAGAGAAAAGCGGATAGTTATGCGATATTCACGACAATGATTATGTCTATATAGGCATCACGTCTATAAGCAAATAGGCCGACTCCTGCCTGCACCTATTACTATTACTCCACCCATCGACCGCTATCCAGCATGCATCTAGAGTATTAAGTAAAACAGAGTAATGCTTGGAGAAGAATGACATGATGTAGACAAAGTAAACTCAATTAATATGAATAAACCCCGTCATTTTATCCTTAGTAGCAGCAACACAAAGAAGCATCTTCTCCCTTTCTGTCGCTGGGATATAGAAACTCGTCAGGTTGAACCTACTACAACGCACTACTCCCACCGAAGAAATATCAATCTACTTGGCCAAAGCACATCAATAAATCGGAGAGCATTACGAGGCTATAATTATCATGCAATTAAGAGAAAATATATATCAGAGGTATCTCAAATACTTTTCATGAATAATCTGAACATAAACCCACAATTCATCGAATCCCAACAAACACACCACACAATAGGATTACATCGGATGGATCAAAGCGAAGATGCGATGATCATTGTATTGAAGATCATATGAGAGATATAGCCATCTAGGTACTAGCTATGGACCCGTAGGTCTGTGGTGAACTACTCACACATCATCTTGAGGGCAGCAAGGTTGATGAAGAGGCCCTTCGTGATCGATCCCCCCTCCGACAGGGTGCCGGAACGGAGCTCCAGATGGGATCATGGCAGAACAGAGACTTGCGGCGGCAGAAAAAGGTTTTCGAGGCTCTCCTCAGGGTTTCTAGATTAATAAGAATATATAGGCCGGAGAACGAGGTCAGGAGAGCCACAGGGGGCTGACAAGCTCTCAGGGCGCGACCCCCCTGGGGTCACGCCCTATTGGCTTGTGGAGCCTCCCCGAGGCTCCCAGCTATCCTCCGAGTCTTGTTGGTCTTCTTTTCGTCCAGAAAAAGTTGTCAAAAGTTTCATGGCAATCGGACTTCGTTTGGTAAAGGAAATCTGCAAAGTAAAAAACAGGCAGAAAACAGCAACTGACACTTGGTACCGGGTCAATAGGTTAGTGCTCAAAAATATTATAAATTGGTAAATAATGACCCAAAAAGTATCTAAGAATGATAATATATCAGCATGGAACAATAAAAAATTATAGATACGTTGGATACGTATCACCCCTTCCTCCTCCATCCCACATGGCCCGACCGCCGGCGCGACACCTTCCACCCAAATCACCGCCCCATCCTTCAAATAATCGCCGCGGAAAGCCATGGTGCAAGCAGTATAGCCAGGATCTCAAAGGGCATTTGGCAACGGAGAAGCTAATCGCGACTGCACGCGCAGATGAGGCAGCGATGGATTCCATGCTTGCCGACCCCTAGATCTTGGAGGAGCACCTCGCCGTCCAGACCACCGTCGATGCCTTGCATGCTAACGCAACCACGGGGTTGGCTGCTATAAACGACAGCTCATGGTCTTTTCTCGAGGGCACTGCTGGTGCGTTTGACGAAGACTTTGATGTGTTTTCTCAGCTTGCCCTTGCTTACCTCAACTCCAGAGACGTCATATTGGTGCCAGGGCAGGATCAGGCCACTCACCACTACGAGGGGTGCACCCACTGTGTGGAAGCCTGGCCCTCTTCCAAGTTGAAGGAGCCCATCATCATCGATATCTCTGACAATGAGGAATAGCTTGTTTTTCTTACCTTTATCACAAAGGACCTATGTTCACCTAGCTACGCCGGTTAAGCATGTTTCGTTTACCTGTTGCATGTGCCGCTACTGCATTTCATTTAGAAATTCTAGTGAAATGTCCAATGTAATGCTACTGCAACCTTACCTTTTAGTATGTTCTATTGTTCAATGTGGTGCTTAGTTAACTATTTCGTTCATTTGTTGTGGTGATCATTTAACTATTTAGTTCAATTCTGCAATGTGATGTTCGATAGTTGTTGGTACAATTTTGTATTGTTATGCATGTAATGAATAAATCGAATTTAGATGTACTAAATACATGTGAAACATATAGAATTGCTATATTTCCTAGTTCTTAGCATGCTTGGTTTAGATAACTGGGTTTTCCATGTGGCTCAAATTAATCTGTTGGATCCGCAATGTGTTTATTTTCCATTAACATATTTCACTGATAGTATGCCAAATATCACTTATAACCTGATCAATATTTGTCTTAAATATGTTGCAGGGGGAAACAATGGGGGACACTGAAGTTTACCATCGAGGTTTGCACATCCATGGTCGTTTGGCTAATAGCACATTATTGTGCAATTGCAGGAAGCATTGTAATATTAATGTTTTTAATAATTTGTTCTTGCACATGTAGGTCCGGCTGTAAGAGGTTTAGACCCACTCTTCGACCCTTTTCGCATGTGGGGAAATGAGATGTCCTTGAATGTAAGTCAAATCAAGAAACTCAGAAAGATTTTTAAGATAAAGAAACTAGCTACGAAAAACAACAAGATGTTTGTCTGCACAATGAAGAAGACATCAGTCAACTATAGGATGGTACCATCTCTTTCACCTTGTCCTTTTCCCTTTGCGCCATTTCAAATTTTAGAAAAGATATTTATGCGTATGTTTGTTTTTAGTCCTTCTCAAGGCAGTTCATCAATGATTACATCTCAAACCACCTGTATGATCAAGAGGCGAGGAAGGTATTCATATTGCACCCACGGTATAATCTTCATGTCTTCCTCAAGAGGACAAAGGATGGGCGGGCAATCATCCACATGCACTGGCCTAAAGTTCCAAGGACCTTAAACATCATTGAAGGCTCAATATTCGCCTTCCGCTTTAACAATTTTCTAGATGAGACTCATTTGTCTATTTACCGTCTATGACGATACTTAATTTCCAAAGGTTTTAGATGTTGCATTTGAAACTTTGTCCTGTTATGCAATTGGGTAGCTAGGCAGTATATGCCTATATGATGTTGTACCCTGATGTAATTCAATTATGAAATCCTGGTTGCCGTACTACGAATAAGAAATATATTATGTGCTTGATATGAAATGTTAATTTGATTACTAAAGGGATTATAAATAATAGAGCAACCAGGCTGATTATTGGGGTTCCCGTTCCAGACGGTTTCTAAGACTACACCATGGGCGATGACCTCAACAAACCCACATGGTTTCTAGAAAGATGGCGCGTTGGATCGGTGAGCAATCACACACGAATTCTGGTCGACAACTGTGTGCTTTAGGACACCAATCACAAACGTTTTCTCATAGCAAGTGTGTGTGATGGGCAGCCCAATGCCAAACAGTTTCTTCTAGACATCGTGAGTGATGTTTTGAATAACGCAAATGACAGAATTATAACTATCGTGTCTGATGACCAGCCCTATCACAAACGATGTTATGCAAAAAGTTGTGTTTGATCCGCAATATGAACGGAGACGTAACCTTGGGATTCCATGTGTGGGATGATAAGCCCATCTCACATGTCTTCCCCAATATATCTGTTTGTGATGGCCTTCGAATCGCAAACGATATATTTTTGCCCATCGTGTGTGACTGGGTGCAGGCATCACCGATGGGTTTTCCCTGTCGTGTGGGATAGGCCCCCCCTATCGCCCACACATGCAAAGCGACGGTTTAAGACTACGTCACGGAAAGGGGTTAAAAACCGTTTGTATAGCACGCGGCTGCACTAGTGCTTGTTTTGTTCATAAGCATTGGGTGAGGTAATAATGGTTTGCAACAAGGAAATACAATCTACTAAATAGCAACTTTCATAATTAAAGTACTTATAGTCCAAGATAGTGGGCACATCATTAGTTAAAGTTTTCACCTCTCCAAACCCACTTTTTCTGTTTTAGCCTTAAAATCATCACCCTCCAAGCAAGCGGGACGCTCGCTAGCTAAAGTTGACTCATCTCCAGTCCCCTTATCATTTATATTCATAGAACTAAACAAAGATTCAATAGGAGAAGTAACAACAATTTTAATATCTTCATCATGATTCCGATAAAAACCGGGTGGAAGAGCCTTTTCTAAGAATTCCCGCTTAGCTTTCAACTTAGCAAGTCCTCTCGTTACTTTCATTAATAGATATTTGGATAGATTTAATAGCCCCATTAAAATCATGCTTGGGTCGAAAAGTTTTACTTTTGAGGTTTCCTACATCAAGAGCAATTCTATCCATGTTTTTAGCCAAAGTATCCTATGCAACTTTTCTTCTACCATAGTATTAAAAATCTTTTGAGAATTAATAAATTCTTTAATTGTATTCTCAACATCAGAGGGTATCCTATTAGAATTTGTAGAAGAATTTGCATAAGAATTACCATAAGAGTTGCCATAATTATTAGAGGAGTTACGGGGATATGGCCTAGCATTGGAATTTCCTCTATAGGCATTGTTGTTGAAATTGTTTCACGAGATAAAGTTCACATCAATAGCATCATTATTTTTCTCAATCAAAGTAGACAAAGGAATATCATTTGGATCAACATGAGTATTTTTGCTAGCAACCATATTCATAAGAGCATCTACTTTTTCACTCAAAGTAGCGATTTCCACTACAGGAATCAATTAATTTGCCATCTGCCATAGCGGAGGGCAAAGGACCAGGCCACCAACGGCAAACCTCTTTGCCATCTGTTGGGTGACGGCCTAACTTTCAACACCGAAAGTCATGGTAAACAGCGTCTTTGCCGTCAACATAATTTACCTTCTTACCAGTTGGAGCTCTCTCGGTATGCCATTGGGAATAATTTGTCATGATGTTGTCCAGAAGTTTTGTGGCTTCTCCCAAGGTCACGTCCAAAAAGGTACCACCTACAGCAGAATCTAGTAGATTTCTAGACACAAAGTTTAGTCCAGCATAGAAATTTTGGATAATCATCCACAAGTTTAACCCATGAGTAGAAAAATTTCTAATCATCAATTTCATTCTCTCACAAGCTTGTACAACATGTTCTTGATCATGTTGTTTAAAAATTCATTATTTGATTTCTGAGGGAGACGATCTTAGCGGGAGGAAAATACTTGGCAATAAAAGCATCTTTACACTTATCCCATGTTCCAATACTATTACATGGTAAAGATGAAAACCAAGTGTTAGCTTTATCTCTTAATGAAAAAGGAAATAATTTTAGTTTCAAAACATCATTATCCATGTCCTTTTTTTGCATATCACAAAGTTCAACAAAGTATTAAGATGAGAAGCGGGATCCTCATTAGGACTTCCTGAAAATTGATCTTTCATGACAAGATTTCACAATGCAGCATTAATGTCAAAAGCCTCCGCACTAGTGGCGGGTGGAATAGGAGTACTAACAAAATTATTGTTATTAGTATTTGTAAAGTCACACAACTTAGTAGTATCTTGATACATGGTGACCGAACAAGCAAAGTAACAAGCAAGACAAGCAAACTAGTAAACAAAGAAGTAAACTAGTAACTAGCGAAGATAAGTATTTTCGTATTTTTTATTTTTATGAGACAAACTAAATATAACAGCAAATAAAAAGAAGAACAAGTGAATGGTAATTTGTGTGAAGTTACTTGATAGTTGGTGATGATATTGCCCGGCAACGGTGCCAGAAATCCTTCCTGATACTTGTGATCTGCGTTGGGTTTTCCATGAAGAGGGACGGGTAATTGCAGCACAATACGGGTAAGTATTTCCCTCAGTTATGAAACCAAGGTTTATCGAACCAATAGGAATATCAATCCACAACTGTCTTCAGCGACTGCACACAAAAGAGCAAACAACTTGCACCCAACGCGGGCAAGAGGTTGTCAATCCCCTTGATCTCGTTATTTGCAAGCAAGTGAAGTGTGTAGATACTAATAGATAATTTTAAATTGCAAAAAAAAATAAAAAAAAATAAAAGGCAGCAAGGTATTGTAGCATTTATCAATATATAGATGAATAGACCTGGGGGCTATAGTTTTCCCTAATGGCATCTCTCATGAAAGTAAGCATACGGTGGGTAAACAAATTACTGTTGGGCGATTGATAGAAAAGCGCATAGTTATGCGATATTCACGGCAATGATCATGTGTAGTTCGGAAATAATTTGCTTTCCATGGTGGTAGCTACACATGGCCCGAATTTTTATCTCTAATTATTTTGGACTGCAAAAAATAACTCTATAACGAAATATCATGACTTTGGACCAGTCGTGCAAGCAAAAAGGCATTTGTGCCAAAAAGGAAAGCGAAAAAACTAAGAGAAGTGAGAAAAGGCCCTTACCACACAATGAAAAGGCACTTGTGAAAAAGGTAATAAAAAAGACAACGAGAAGTGACAAAAAGTCCTTTCTATACAACAAAAATACACTTGTGCCAATGCCATAAGAAACCCAACACCTCATATATAAAAGACGACATGTATGCCAAAGAGTGTGTAGCTACCACCATGCATAGAAAATCGCCTCTCATGTGTATATAGGCATCAATTCCAAAACAAATAGGCCGACTCCTGCCTGCACCTATCACTATTACTCCACTTCAAGAGTGCTTCTATGCTTGCCTCTCTATGTATTAAGTTCATGACAAACAGAGTAATGCATGGAGAACGATGACATGATGTAGACAAATTAAACTCAACCAATATGAATAATCCCCATCATTTTATCCTTAGTGGCAACAACACAAAGACGTATCTTGTCCCCTTCTGTCACTGGGATAAATAAACCCGTCAGGTTGAACCCACTACAACGCACCTCTCACACTGAAGAAATATCAATCTTGTTGGCCAAACTGTTTCAATAGATCGGAGGGAATTACGAAGCGATAATGATCATGCAAATAAGAATCATAATATTAAGAGGTGACTCAAATACTTTTCATGAATAATCTGAACAAAAACGCACAATTCATCGGATCCCAATAAATGCACCACACAAAAGAACTAGATCGGATAGATCAAAGCGAAGATGCGATGATCATTGTATTGAAGATCAAAAGAGAGAGAGATATCCATCTAGGTACTAACTACGGACCCGTAGGTCTATGGTGAACTACTCACACATCATCATGAGGGCAGCAAGGTTGATGAAGAGGCCCTCCGTGATCGATCCCCCCTCCGGCAGGGTGCCGGAACGGAGCTCCAAATGGGATCGCTGTGGAATAGAGACTTGCGGCATCGGAAAAAGAGTTTCGGGATGCACTTGAGGGTTTTTGGAATATATGTGAATTTATAGGCTAGAGAACGGGGTAAGGAGGGCCAACAGGGGGGCACAAGCCATCAGGGCGCACCGACCTCCCTGGGCGCGCCCAGATGGCTTGTGCCTCCCTCGTGCGGTCTCCAGTCTTCTCCCGAAGCTTCCTTGTCTTCTTTTCGTCAAAAAGATCATAAAAAAGTTTCGGAAAAATTGGACTTCGTTTGGTATTGTAAACCTGAAAAGTAAAAAACACGCAGAAAACAGGAACTGGCACTGGGCAGTGGGTCAATAGGTTAGTGCTAAAAATAATATAAATTGGTAAATTATTACTCAAAAAGTATCCTGGAATGATAATATAATATCTTGGAACAATCAAAAATTATAGATATGTTGGAGAGGTATCAGGGGTAGATGATGGCCGCGGCGAGGTTAACTAGGGAGTCCTTCAGCTTCATCTTCTCGCCGCCCTAGACCATGTACTGGCCTTGGATGTTGACAGGCTTCTGGCAGGCCAAACCCGGCGTCTTGAGCACCTTTAGATAGTTGGTGGTATCCAGTATTGTGAACCTGTAGTCACGGCTGTTTACAAACTTGGCGAAATGCTCGCAAGGCCTTGTGGCCAGACAATAGTGGTAGACGAGAATATGATGGCGCATGCACAACTGGGCGACGACAACCTTCTGATCATACCCAACACGACCATCGGTGTACTCGAGGTCGAAGCCGACCAGTTTGTACTTGTCATCCTTAGCAAGCAGCTGCTACATAGTGTTGATGGAGTTCTCCACCATAGCCGGGCCATTGGTGTACACCACCGAGAGGCTTGTCTTCCTGATGTGGGTGTCTACTTTGACAATAATGGTGAAACGCCGCTCGGAGCCGGCAGCCGCCATTGGATCCGCAGGGGAAGGTTGAAGAGATGAAGAGATGTGCATCCTCTCTCTATATGTTGGCGTGGGTGTGCTTCTTGTGTTGTGTGGTGTGATCCGAAGGTTGAAGAGATGAAGGTAAATGGCCATGGGAATAAATGGGTGGGCGCCGGACGGCCTGGAATTTTGGCACGTCCGCATGGCAGTTTTTGAGCGTTTAACTGGATGGTGGCGCACATATAACTGCATGGTGGCGCTGGGTGTGGCGCAACCACATGCATATGGCACGCCAAACGTATGTGATCGTTCACGCATAGAGGGATGCCGGAAGATCGCGCACGAACGCGAGCAGAGCGCGTCGTGGCCGCCTCAACCACGAGCAACTTCATGCATAGAACAGTTCATGATGGTGCGTACAAAATGGCCATTTGCTATGTGATAAAAGGCAAATGCTTTTTTATTGTGAACCATTTGTCTACCTGTCATTTCTCCCTCCTCTGTGTCATCTTGTCGCCGCTTTGCCGCCCAAGGATTCCAGTGCATGCTTTGACACCACGCAGGAGTTTCGTTTGGCCACACGTTGGCTCGAAGAGGCAACGGTGACCCGGTTCCCGCGCAACTATGCAGGTTCGCGTGCAAGCTTGCCACCCAGCTCGCCAAAATCCCCCAAACCCCCAATGCTTTACCGCCTGCTTTATAAACCCTCACGACCGGCGTCTCCACATCACATTCATCCCCTCTCTCCCCGTAGCTTCTCTAGTTTTCTTCTACCCTAATCGCCAATGGCACCTGTCCATCGTTGTCGCTCCGTTACTCCACCAGAGGACAGCTCCAACTAGGAGGTTGCACCGTGTCGATGGCGTAGTCCCCGAAAGTGTGTAGTGCACGTGGCGTCCTTGTTGGGTGTGTGCATGCCACCCACCACATGCTTTGCCACCGCTGCCCGAAGGCAGCTGCTGCAGGCGACCACCGTGGCCTCCACCCCATCGCCGGCCGCCGTTGTCGCCACCACATCACCGGCCACCGTTGTCGCCACCCCACCAGCGGACGCCTTGGCCGCCACCACACCATCATCCGCCGGGGCTGTCACCCGCTCCACCACCGTGGCTCGAAGGTGAGAGGAGGAGGCCGCCGACAATGCCCAGCCACTCGACTTTTGTGTCAGCAGCCTTGTGTGCTACATCAACTTCCTATATGAGGAGGAGGAGCACCAGATCGAGCATGCAAAGAGGCACACCACCGCCTTGGCCGCAGCAGATGACACAGCAGTGGAGCGGAATGAGGAGATCTAGGCCGTGTGCCACCGCTTCAAGGAGGCGCGTCGGGAGAGGCGGATGGCAGCAGTAGTAGGTGACGGATTCGACTCCTCCAACTCATCGGTAGGTTCATCCTCCTCTACCTCTTACTGAACGTTCTCGGCAGAGGAGAGGCTGCTGGAAGTAGTACAAAGCCCCTCCGTAGTACTCCCTCCGCCCCAAATTAAGTGACTCAACTTTGTACTAACTCTAGTACAAAGTTAGTACAAAGTTGAGTCACTTATTTTGAGACGGAGGGAGTAGTATTTAGCGGGCTATTTTGTTTAGTTCATCTAACTATAGATATGGCTGAATTGTACCACGTACTTCAAATTAGCTAGTATATATAGTTCAACTAGGTATTTCAGTACGTGGTTGGCAACAATTGGGGAAAAGTTTGTTCGGTTCATCTGTCGAGTTGAACTGTTTTGTACAAAGACCACTGCTTAATCAATGAATGAAATCAATGTTTTGTGAATTTTAGTTGAAAAATTGCACTTCAATAGTAATTTTGTTCCTGTAAAATTTGACAAATGACAGTGTTACAATGTTGTTAAATGTCAATGTTACTAGATCGACCAATGCCAATGTTTCCAATTTGACAAATGGCATTTTACCCAATATGACAGATGCAAATCTTACCGAATTGTTTGTACTAACCACACGGGTCATCATACACAAACGTTTGCGATGACACGATGAAAAAATCCTTCACGCTAGATTTTCACTTGGATTTGTAGCGAAGGAACCATTGCCCTCGGTCTTCATACGGGTATTGAATATGAAACATTTGCGATGACCGGCAAAGGATACTTGTCCTCGATAAGTGTGCGGAGGACTACTCGCTCGCCTCCCGTCTACTCGAACACCTGTCCGCATGCTACCTCCTAGCCAATAAAGAGTGCGACATGTGGCATCACGTAAATGGTCAGTAGAACGTCCATTATTTATAAATTATATGACCGTTTGCGATGGTTACGTGACAACTTTTTGTTCCAAAATGCCTTTATTGGCTATTAATGTTTGTGCCTTCTCTCAAAGTGAACATGAAAAATACAAAATCATATTTGTGCTATATCACTAGGCCCTGCACAATTTCATGAATTTTGTGTTAGTTTTGGATTTACTATAATTAAACCAATATTCTCAATGTTGGCCCTCGGAAAAAATTGGAAAGTGTCTGGAATTGAAAAAAAAATCATACAATGCCTTTATGTGCCATGTCATTACACCAAGCCAAGTTTGATGAATTTTGATGAGGTTTCGAATTCTAGCAATTTATAAACCAAGTTTCACAATGTTTGCGACCGAGCCAAGATGCTAAGATGTTTGAAATTCATTCCCATTTGTTGCATGGGACCTAAACATGCATCCAGGGACATATATATGATTTTTTAACCCATTTTGGTGGACAAGACCTTGTGATTGTAGATAAAATTTGAATTATGCACATTAAATGCACAAAAAAATCAATTAATGTAAAAAAAGCCAGACGAACCCTTAATATTTTTGTATTTTTGCACTACGCACCTATTGGTCTATGTTGTTTCTAGAAAAATAATCTAGGAGGGAAGAAGCATCGGATGTCGTTTCACGCGCAGATGTGACATGCATGTTCCCAATCGAAACCACGTAGCTTATTGTGAGAAGCTTCGATTTGTAAGAGGCTTGTGCCAAAACATATCCAATTTGGAATTTTTTTACCGCGGCATATGTGTGAGTTGTCATGACACCATGCAAAGTTTCATGAATTTCTGACGAGTTTTGGATTTATGGGAATGTAAAATCCAAGTTTCTCAATGTTTGCAGTCGAGCCAAGATGCTGAGGTGTTTGAAATTCATTCCCATTTCTTGCATGGGACCTAAATATGCATCCAGGGACACGTATATCATTTTTCAACCCATTTTGGTGCACTGGACCTGTATATCAAACTTAAATTATGCACATTAAATATTAAGGCACAGAAAACTCAATTAATGTATAAAAATGACATACGAACACTTAATAATTTCATATTTTTGCACTACACACCTATTGTTCTATATTGTTGCTAGAAAAAAAATCTAGGAGCAAAGAGGCATTGGATGTTGTTTCACCCGCAGATGTGACATGCTTATTCCCTATCGAAACCACGAAGCTTCTTATGAGAAGCTCCAGTTTGTAAGAGGCTTGTGCCAAAACATGTCCTAGTTGGACAATTTTGTTACTACGGCATATGTGTTCCTTGTCTTGACACCATGCCAAGTTTCATGAATTTCCGAGGAGTTTTGGATTTACGGGAATTTAAAAACCAAGTTTCGCAATGTTTGCGGCTGAGCCAAGACTCTGAGATGTTTGAAATTCATTCCCATTTCTTGCATGGGACCTAACCATGCAGTGAGGGACTCATATTTGATTTTTCAACCAATTTTTGTGCAATGGACCTTGTGTTTATAGTTCAAATTTGAAT
Source organism: Elymus sibiricus (assembly GCA_039707655.1). Lineage (NCBI taxonomy): Eukaryota > Viridiplantae > Streptophyta > Magnoliopsida > Poales > Poaceae > Elymus > Elymus sibiricus. Next base: position 273,071,530 of record CM077669.1, read on the forward strand.
TATGCACATTAAATGCATATAAACTCAATTATCGTATAAAATAGGCCAAACGAACCCCTGGATAATTCCATAGTTTAGCACGACAGTCATGTTGCTCTATGGTGCCTCTAGAAATAAATTCAAGGCGAGAAGAGACGGTGGATGTTGTTTTTGCATGTAAAAGGTGAACGTTCCCTATCGGAACCACATGGCTTTCTTGTGAGAATCTCCGGTTTGTAACGGGCTCGTGCCAAAACTTGTGCAAAATTGGTCAATTTTTTACCACAACACACAATAGGCAAGGTCATGACACCATGCCCAACTTTCTTGAATTTCTGACGAGGTTTGGATTTACAGGAATTTAAAAACCAAGTTTGTCAATGTTTGCGGCCTAGCCAAGATGCTGAGATGTTTGAAATTCATTCCCATTTCTTGTGTGGGACCTAAGCATGCATCCAGGGACACATATATGATTTTTCAACCAATTTTCGTGCGCTGGACCTTGTGATTGTAGTTCAAATTTGAATTACGCATATTAAATGCCTAGAAAACTCAATTAATGTATAAAAAGGCCAAACGAACCGTGAATAATTCCATATTTTAACATGACAATAATGTTGCTCTATGGTTCCTCTAGAAAAAACTCAAGGCGAGAAGAGACATTAGATATTGTTTCGCCCACAAAAGGTGAAAGTTCCCTGAACCACATGGCTTCTTGTGAGAATCTTTGGTTTGTAAGAGGTTTGTGCCAAAACATGTCCTAAATTGGGCAATTTTTGTACCGCAACACACATGATCCATGACATGACACCATGCCATGTTTAATGAATTTTTGACGGGATTTGGATTTACTGGAATTTGAAAGCACAGATTCTCAATGTTTATGGCCGAGCCAAAGCACCGAGAGGTTTGAAATTCATTCCCATTTCTTGCATGGGACCAAAACATGCATCCAGTGACACATATATGATTTTTCAACCCATCCAGGTGCACTCTAGCATGTGCTGAACTGCAGATCATATTTGAACTATTCACATTAAATGTCTAAAAAACTCTTTAAATGCTTAAAAGGCCAAAACAACCCTGAATAATTCCATATTTTAATAGGCACTCCTATAGTTGCATGTTCACTGCAAATAAATCTTATTGCAATCCAAACACCTTCAATTGCCGATATAACCTCATTTTTTGTTTTAAAAAATATGAAAATCAAGTACATCACAAACAGTTCATGGTTATTAAACGTGTGTGATGTGGTATAAAATATCTTGGGCCAATCCTCTTATATCGCTTACGCCGGAAGCTTCGTCGGCTACTGTCCACTGTCGGCGCGTCAACCACACGGTCACACTTGCTCCCCTAGATAACCATACTGCTCAAACGTCACTTGTGAAAGATGGGGACGTGGATCCGTGTTGTGAAGGCAACTTTGGCGACTCACTTCTTCCCAAAATAGGCCGCATCAGCCATGAACGCGCTCACAACATCCTTGAGCGCGGCCACAATCTCCGACAAGGCTACAACAGCCGCCGAAAGGGCCTCTACTACAGCTAAGATGGTGGCAGCAACATCCACGACCGGGATAGCAAATAGTGAGAATGACACAAAGGCTGTCCGTTCCTCGGTGATCGTCGTAGCCCTGATGGCTGCTGCCCACGCCTATGCCGAGGCCGCCCACGCCCAGCTCGTGTCGATCACTGCACAAATAGCAGCGGCCTTCTCCGACATTGGTCGGCAATTTACGTCCAAAGAGTTGGCAATCGCCAAGAGCTCTCGGGCGGCCATCCATTCATCGGCGGCCTCCCTAGCCAAGATGGAGGCCATCAACGTCTGGACCGCGACTGCCCACACCCTACTCCTGGTGGCATTTTTCAAAGAGATGGCGGACGCGGACAGTGGCATGCTTGCGAAGTATGTGGCGATGGATGCCATGGAGCCCCTTCCCCCGGAGGTCGTCCAGTGCGAGCTGGTCATGGAGGATGCGGCGGAGATCAACGAGCATCAGGCGGAACATTAGTCTTTGTTTAGCGCATTGATCTTTTGATAGAGTAATGTTTAGGTCAACCAGCTCTGTTTAATTGCTTGATTAAGTAAGTGTGGGCTGTGGCGTAGGCTCTTTTGTGTAGTACCCAAATTAGCAATTGTTTTTAAATTATGTGATGACGTGGATGACCATTATAACCAGGGAAAATTGGACCAAAATTTGACGCCATACCCCCATTTCGTCTTCCAAATGAAAATGAAATTCAAGTACATCACACACAATTTGTGTCACACCCTGTGTTTTGTGTCACAACACTATGTTAATAAAGATTAACAATTAGGACCAACAAAACTTTTTTGTGTGCATGTGATGCTTGAATTTATTATTGTTTGTTTCCTTGTTTGAGTGTGCTTCTAAATCATAAAATTCCTCCTACCCTCAAAACTCATCTCCTTGATCCAAATCTTTTCGCACTGATCATGCCATGTGTATAGGACATAAAACTATTTTTATAAAATAATAATTTGGCCAAAAAGCATTTATTTGATTTAGGTTTACAAAACCCCCTGAATTGAGGTTTGTACTACGAGTCCTCAAATTAGGCTAAATGTTTTTGCCTCAAATAATTTATTTGGAACCTATTATCCATCATACTTCCCAAAACCACAAATTATTATTTTTAAAGGTTATTTTCATATCTGATTTAAAGGCTTTTACTTAGGTCCAAAAATGGTCATTTATAGGGGAAACTTATTTTAATGATTTAATAATATTTGAGAAAATATAGGGAAACTCAGTGGACATATATTTTCTATATATATGAGTTTTAAAATATGGTCAACTTCAAAATATTGGGCAAAACCCTCCAAAACTCTTTGTGGATATTTCAAGTATTTGAAATATTTCTATAAGAAATATTGTGAAATAAATACAGGAAAATTCCAGCAAGACACATATGCCTTATATGATACTCTTGCCAAGTTTCATATCAATCCAAAGTATTTTGGTTCCTCAAAGTGCCCCAAAACCCTTTCTGTTCAAATCCAAATTTGAAAAACTTTGCATTACCATGTGTCACCTATTGAGCTCAAATTTTGTCGACATGTTCGAACCCTCTAATAATGCATCTACACCAAGTGGTGCATGCAGGAGAATAGTTCCATTTGATCAAATACCACGAAACCCATTTTTGTTGATTTATAGGGTTATGAATTATTGCAGTGGCAAGTTTTCCCAAATGATATGAAAATTTGTGACCAATACCTTTTGACCCTACCATTTACTTGTTGGAAATATGCCCTAGAGGCAATAATAAATAAGTTATTATCATATTTCCTTGTTCATGATAATCGTTTATTATCCATGCTAGAATTGTATTGATCGGAAACTCAGATACATGTGTGGATACATAGATAACAAAGTGTCCCTAGTAAGCCAATACTAGACTAGCTCATTGATCAAAGATGGTTAAGGTTTCCTAGCCATATACATGAGATGTCATTTGATAATGGGATCACATCATTACGATAAAGATGTGATGGACAAGACCCAAACTGTGAACATAACATATGATCGTGTAGAGGTTCAACCGATAAAGATCTTCTTAGAATATGTAGGAACCAATATGGGCATCCAGGTCCCGCTATTGGTTATTGACCGTAGAGGTGTCTCGGTCATGTCTGCATAGTTCTCGAACCCGCAGGGTCTGCACACTTAACGTTCGGTGATGTTTCGGTAGTATTGAGTTATGTATGGTGGTGACCGAAGGTTGTTTGGAGTGCCGGATGAGATCCCAGACATCACGAGGAGATCATGAATGGTTCAGAGATAAAGATTGATATATAGGAAAGTGGTATTTGGGTTTCAGAAAAGTTTCGGGTACTTTCGGTAGTGTACCGGGAGTGACGAATGGGTTCCGGGGGTCCACCGGGTGGGGCCCGCCCACCCCGGGGGCCACATGGGCCCAAGAGGTGCCAAACCAGCCCCTGGTGGGCTGGGCAGCCGACCCCATGGGGGCCCATGTGCCCAAGAGGAGAAAGGAGGAGGTTGGAAGGAGTAGGACACCTTCCTAAAACGAATCCACCTCCTAGTAGGAGGTGGATTCCACCTCCTTGAGGTGGTTCGGCCGAATCCTCCTTGTGGAGGGTTTGAGGCTGTCTCCTCCCCTCCCTTCCTCCTATATATACTAGAGGATTTGAGGGCAGCCCCAACCCTAATTGCCACGTGCTGCCCACTTCTTTCTCTAGATCGTTTCTCCTCTAGATTAGTTCGGCGGAGCTCGGCGAAGCCCTGCCGGATTAGTTCACCACCACCGCCACCACGCCGTTGTGCTACCGGAGAACTCATCTACCTCTCCGCTCCCTCTTGCTGGATCAAGAATGCGGAGATTGTCATCGAGTTGTACGTGTGCTGAACGCGGAGGTGTCGTCCGTTCGGCGCTAGATCGGAATGACCGTGATTGGATCGCGGGACGGTTCGTGATTGGATCGCGGGACGGATCATGATCGGATCGCGGGACGGCTAGCGATTTGGGTCGCGAAGACGTTCGACTACATCAACCGCGTTTCTCAACGCTTCTCGCTTAGCGATCTACAAGGGTATGTAGATCCACTCTCCCTCTCATAGATGCTCATCACCATGGATAGATCTTGCGTGTGCGTAGGAAATTTTTTGTTTCCCATGCAACGTTCCCCAACAGTGGCATCATGAGCTAGGTCTATGCGTAGATGAGATCACGAGTAGAACACAAAGAAGTTTGTGGGCGTTGATGCTTAGATTGCTTCCTCCCTTGGTCTTTTCTTGATTCAGCGGTATTGTGGGATGAAGCGGCCCGGACCAACCTTAGTCGTATGCTTACGAGAGACCGGTTCCATTAACTGACATGTGACTTTGTTGCATAAAGATGGCTGGCGGGTGTCTGTCTCTCCCACTTTAGTTGGATTGGATTCGACAAAGGCGGTCCTTGAGAAGGTTGAATAGCAATTTGTGTATCACCGTTGTGGTTTATACGTAGGTAAGAATCGTTCTTGCTAGATACCCATAGCAGCCACGTAAAACATGCAACAACAATTAGAGGACGTCTAACTTGTTTTTGCAGGGTATGTTGTGATGCGATATGGCCAATTACATGATGAGATATATGTGATGTATGAGATGATCACGTATTGTATAGAATATCATGACTTGCATGTCGATGAGTACGGCAACCGGCAGGAGCCATAGGGTTGTCTTTAATTTAATTTTTTCACCGTTTTGCTTTACTTTATCGCTATGAGTTAGCAATAGTCGTAGAAGCAACAGTTGGCGCGACAACCTCATGGCGACACGTTGATGGAGATCAAGATGATGGAGATCATGGTGTTATGCCGGTGACGATGGAGATCATGCCGGTGCTTTGGAGATGGAGATCAAAAGCACAAGTTCATGGCCATATCATGTCACTTATGATTTCCATGTGATGTTAATCCTCTTATGCATCTTATTTTGCTTAGGACGACAGTAGCATTATAAGGTGATCCCTCACTGAATTTTCAAGATAAAATTGTGTTCTCCCCCGAGTGTGCACCATTGCGAAAGTTCGTCGTTTCGAGACACCATGTGATGATCGGGTGTGATAGACTCTACGTTCACAAACAACAGGTGCAAGCCAGTGTTGCATGTGCGGAACACTCGGGTTAAACTTGACGAGCGTAGCATGTACCGACATGGCCTTAGAACACAAGAGACCGTAAGGTCGAACATGAGTCATATAGTAGATATGATCAACATGGAGATGTTCACCATTGAAACCACCTCATCTCACGTGATGATCGGACTTGGGTTGGTGGATTTGGATCATGTCACACTTAGACAACCCGAGGGATGTTGATTTGAGTGGGAGTTCTTAAGTAATATGATTAATTGAACTCGTTATCATGAACATAGTCAAAGTGACTTTGCAAATTATGTTGTAGATCAATAGCTCGCGCTGTAGCTCCCCTGCTTTTATACGTTCCTAGAGAAAATAGAATTGAAAGATGTTGGTAGCAATAATGCGGACTGGGTCCATGATCTGAGGATTGTCCTCATTTGTGCATAGATGGCTTATGTCCTTAATGCACCGCTCAGTGCGCCACCCCCTCAAGCGTCATCTGTAGATGTTGTGAACATCTGACAGGCACGTTCTGATGACTACTTGATAGTTCAGTGCGTCATGCATTACGGCTTAGAATTGAGGCTCCAAAACGTTTTGAACGTCACGGAACATATGAGATGTTCTAAGAGCTGAAATTGGGATCTCAGGCTCGTGCCCATGTTGAGAGGTATGAGACCTCCAACAAGATTCTTTGCCTGCAAGATGAAGGAGAATAGCTCAATCGGTAAGCATGTGCTCAGATTGTCTGGGTGGTACAATCGCTTGAATCAAGTGGGAGTTGATCTTCCAGATAAGATAGTGGTTGATATAGTTCTCCAAATCACTGCCACAAAGCTACTAGAGCTTCGTGATGAACTATGAAATGCCAGGGATGGAAATAATGATCCCCGAGCTATTCGCGATGTTTGACACCGCGAAAGTAGAAATCAAGAAGGAGCATCAAGTGTTGATGGTTAGTAAAACCACTAGTTTCGAGAAGGGCAAGGGCAAGGGCAAGGAGGGAAACTTCATGGATGGCAAGCCAGTTGCTGCTCTAGTAAAGAAACCCAAGGTTGAACCCAAACCCGAGACTGAGTGGTTCTATTATGAGGAGAACGGTCACTGAAGCGGAACTGCCCTAGATACTTGGTAGATAAGAAGGCTGGCAACGTCAATAGAAGTATATTTGATATACGTTTTATTCATGTGTACCTTGCTAGTACTCCTAGTAGCACCTGGGTATTAGATACCGGTTCAGTTGCTAAATGTTGGTAACTCAAAATATAAGCTACGGAATAAACGGAGACTAGCTAAGGGCGAGGTGACGATGTGTGTTGGAAGTGTTTCCAAGGTTGATGTGATCACCAGCGCACGTTCTTTCTACCTTCAGAATTAGTGATGAACCTAAATAAATGTTATTTGGTGTTTGCGTTGAGCATAAACGTGATTAGATCGTGTTTATTGCAATACGGTTATTCATTTAAGTTAGAGAATAATGGTTATTCTGTTTACATGAATAATACCTTCAATGGTCATGCACCCAACGTGAATGGTTCATTGAATCTCGATCGTAGTGTTACACATGTTCATAATATTGATGCCAAAAGATACAAAGTTAATAATGATAGTACCACATACTTGTGGCACTGCCGCCAAAGTCATATTGGTATAAAGCGCATGAAGAAACTCCATGCTCATGGATCTTTTAACTCACTCGATTTCGAATCGGTTGAGACATGCAGACCATGCTTCTTGGGCAAGATGACTAAGACCCTGTTTTCCGATATGATGGAGCGGGCAAGTAACTTATTGGAAATGATACATGTTGATGTAGCGATCCAATGAGTGTTAAAGCGTGCAGTGGATATCGCTATTTTCTTACCTTTATTAATGATTTGAGTAGATATGGGGATATTTACTTAATGAAACACAAGTCTGAAACGTTTGAAAAGTTCAAACAAATTCAGAGTGAAGTTTGAGATCGTCGTGACAAGAAGATAAAATATCTACGATATGATCGTGGAGGTAAATATCTGAGTTGCGAGTTTGGTATACAACTCAAGACAATGTGGAAGTTGTTTCACAACTCACGCCACCTGGAACACCATAGTGTGATGGTCTGTCCGAATGTCGTAGTCGTGCCCTATTGGATATGGTGCGTACTATGATGTCTCTTATCGATTTGCCACTATCGTTTTGGGGTTATGCATTGGATAAAACTACATTCACTTTAAATAGGGCACCATCTAAGTCCATTGAAAATGACACCGTATGAATTTTGGTTTGGCAGAATCCTAAGCTGTCATTTCTCAAAGTTTGGGAATGCGACGCTTATGTCTGATAAGCTCGATCCCAAAGTGGAAAACTGCATCTTCATAGGATACCCTAAGGAAACAGCTGGGTATACCTTCTATCTCAGATCCATGGGCAAAGTGTTTGTTGCTTAAACGGGTCCTTTCTCGAGAAAGGGTTTCTCTCGAAAGAATTGAATGGGAGAAAAATAGAACTTGATGAGGTTGTTGAACCTTTACTTCAACCAGAGAGTAGTGCAGCGTAGAAAGATGTTTCTGTAGAGCCTCCATCGGTTGAAGAGGAAGTTAATGATGATGATCATGAAGCTTCGGATCAAGGTGCTATCGAACCTCGTAGGTCGACAAGGGCACGTACTTCTCCTGAGTGGTACGGTAACCATGTCTTAGAGGTCATGTTGTTGGACAACAGTGAACCTACGAGCTATGAAGAAGCGATGGTGGGCCCGGATTCCAACAAATGGCTAGGAGCCATGAAATCTGAGAAAGGATCCATGTTTGAAAACCAAGTATGGCCTTTGGTAGACTTGCCCATTGAACGGCAGGCCGTTGAGTACAAATGGACCTTTAAGAAGAAGACAGACGCTGATGGTAAATGTCACTATTTATAAAGCTCGACTTGTCGCAAAGAAGTTTCCGACAAGTTCAAGGAGTTGACTACGTTGAGACTTTCTCACCCGTAGCGATGCTAAAGTCTGTTGGAATTATGTTAGTAGTTGCTGCATTTTTTCGATTATGAAATCTCGCAGATGGATGTCAAAACATCGTTTTCTTAACGGTATACGTGAGGAAAGGTTGTATGTGATACAACCGGAAGGTTTTGTCAGTCCTAAGAATGCTAAAATGTATGCAAGCTCCAGCAATACTTCTATGGACTGGAGCAAGCATCTCGAAGTTGGAATATACACTTTGATGAGGTGATCAAAGTTTTTGGGTTTATACAAAGTTTATGAGAAACTTGTATTTACAAGAAAGTGAGTGGGAGCACTATAGAATTTCTGATGAGTATATGTGGATGACATATTGTTGATCGGAAATGATGTAGAATTTCTGGAAAGCATAAAGGGTCGTTTGAAAGGAGTTTTTCAAGGGAAGACCTGGAATGAAGCTACTTAAATATTGGGCATCAGGATCTATAGAGATAGATCAAGACGTCTGATGAAACTTTCAATGAGTACATACCTTGACAAGATTTTGAAAGAGTTCAAAATGGATCAGTCAAAGAAAGAGTTCTTGCCTGATCTGTAAGGTGTGGAGTTGAGTGAGACTCAAAGCTTGACCACGGCAGAAGAAAGAGAGAGGACGAAGGTCGTCCCCTATGCATTATCCATAGGCTCTATATAGTATGCCATGCTGTGTACCGCACCTGGTGTGTGCCTTGCCATGAGTCTGTCAAGGGGTACAAGAGTTGTCCAGGAGTGGATCACTAGACAGCGGTCAAGATTATCCTTAGTAACTAGAGGACTAAGGAAATGTTTCTCGATTGTGGAAGTGATAAAGAGTTCGTCGTAAAGGGTTAAGTCGATGCAAGCTTTGACACCTATCTGGACGACTTTGAGTAGCAGTCCAGATACGTATAGTGGAGCAGTCATTTGGAATAGCTCCAAGTCGAGCGTGGTAGCATCTGCAGTATGACATATAGATTTGCAAACAACACACGGATCTGAATGTTGCAGACCGTTGACTAAAACCTCTCTCACATGCAAAACATGATCGAACCCCAGAACTCATTGGGTGTGAGATTCATAAAAATGTAAATCACATAGCGATGTGAGCTAGATTATTGACTCTCGTGCAAGTGGGAGAATGTTGGAAATATGCCCTAGAGGCAATAATAAATTAGTTATTATCATATTTCCTTGTTCATGATAATCGTTTATTATCCATGCTAGAATTGTAATGATCGGAAACTCAGATACATGTGTGGATACATAGACAACAAAGTGTCCCTAGTAAGCCTCTACTATACTAGCTCGTTGATCAAAGATGGTTAAGGTTTCCTAGCCATAGACATGAGATGTCATTTGATAATGGGATCACATCATTAGGAGAATGATGTGATGGACAAGACCCAAACTGTGAACGTAGCATATGATCGTGTCAGTTTATTGCTATAGTTTTCTGCATGTCAAGTATCTGTTCCTATGACCATGAGATCATGCAACTCACTGACACCGCAGGAATACCTTGTGTGTATCAAACGTTGCAACGTAACTGGGTGACTATAAAGATGCTCTACTGGTATCTCCGAGGGTGTCTGTTGAGTTGGCATGGATCAAGACTGGGATTTGTTACTCCGTGTGACGGAGAGGTATCTCAGGGCCCACTCGGTAATACAACATCACAATAAGCCTTGCAAGCAAAGGGACTAAAGTTTTAGCCACGGGATCTTGTATTACGGAACGAGTAAAGAGACTTGCCGGTAACGAGATTGAACTAGGTATAGAAATACCGACGATCAAATCTCGGGCAAGTAACATACCAAAGAACAAAGGGATTAGCATACGGGATTAACTGAATCCTTGACATAGAGGTTCAACCGATAAAGATCTTCGTAGAATATGTGGGAACCAATATGGGAATCCAGGTACCGCTATTGGTTATTGACCGTAGAGGTGTCTCGGGCATGTCTGCATAGTTCTCGAACTCACAGGGTCTGCACACTTAACGTTTGGTGACATTTCGGTAGTATTGAGTTATGTATGGTGGTGACCGAAGGTTGTTCAGAGTCCCGGATGAGATCCCGGACGTCACGAGGAGATCCAGAATGGTCCAGAGATAAAGATTGATATATAGGAAAGTGTTATTTGGGTTCCGGAAAAGTTTCGGGTACTTTCGGTAGTGTACCGGGAGTGACGAATGGGTTCCGGGGGTCCATCGGGTGGGGCCCACCCACCCCGGGGGCCACATGGGCCCAAGAGGTGGCGCACCAGCCCCTGGTGGGCTGGGCAGCCGACCCCATGGGGGCCCATGCGCCCAAGAGGAGAAAGGTGGAGGTTGGAAGGAGTAGGACACCTTACTAAAACGAATCCACCTCCTAGCAGGAGGTGGATTCCACCTCCTTGAGGTGGTTCGGCCGAATCCTCCTTGTGGAGGGTTTGAGGCTGCCTCCTCCCCGCCCTTCCTCCTATATATACTAGAGAATTTGAGGGCAGCCCCAACACTAATTGCCACGTGCTGCCCACTTCTTTCTCTAGATCGTTTCTCCTCTAGATTAGTTCGGCGGAGCTCCGCAAAGCCCTACCGGATTAGTTCACCACCACCGACACCACGTCGTTGTGCTGCCGGAGAACTGATCTACCTCTCCGCTCCCTCTTGCTGGATCAAGAAGGCGGAGATCGTCATCGAGCTGTACGTGTGCTAAACGCGGAGGTGTCATCCGTTCGGCGCTAGATCGGAAGGTCCGTGATTGGATCGCGAGACGGTTTGTGATTGGATCGCGGGACAGCTAGCGATTTGGATCGCGAAGACGTTCGACAACATCAACCGCGTTTCTCAACGCTTCCCGCTTAGTGATCTACAAGGGTATGTAGATCCACTCTCCCTCTCGTAGATGCTCATCACCATGGATAGATCTTGCGTGTGCGTAGGAATTTTTTTGTTTCCCATGCAACGTTCCCCAACATTACTCCTGGTAAATCTCAATGCCATTGGATTCCTCTGCCCTACCCCAAACATAGCACAAACACCTTCTATTGGATTCTAGTGCTGAATAATTGGTGCCCCAAGTGGAGTCCTCTTGAGCTCAAATATTTACCACAGCCTGTACTAGCCGCCTTCTACCTCCAGTAAGTTTTTCTTGGCCTTGCTCAATTAGTGAGGGGGTAAAACCCCAAGATTCCCTCCTTCAATAACATTGGCACGACCCTCCTCCCCCTCTACTATTCTTCTGTACATGCAAATGCCCCCAAAGTTTGCCACAACCTCATTTGCATACTAATTCATCAATACACACTCAAAAGTGGCACGCTCATGTGTTTTGAGCAATTCATCTAAAATTAAGATTTGGCAGCAACAATATCTTTGAACTACAAGTACCATGTCCACTTATCTGCCAGAGCTAAAAGTTAGTGGACATGTAATCCCTCCATCCCCAAGGCCACCAGACAAGGTTTTGTCCCAAATGCCCTTCAGTAAAGACCCATGAGCTATACCCCAAGTTTGTTGCTAGAAACTTACCTACAGTGAAAACCCCCTCCATATAGTTCCATATGATAGGAAACTTCACCAGAGCCCTTTAGCATGCGTGCCACGCACGTTGGACAACCTTTTCCAGCCAGAAAGATGCCCTGGACATGCTATGGTGTGGTGACCATGTTGCTGCCTACAGTGACGACGGTCTACCATCAGACCTCGTTGGGTAGCTCATGTTCGGCCTCGATAGAGCACCAACACGCACCAGTGATTCCCCTTGACCACCTTTGCCCCTCTCCGACGACAGGAAGCATCCAACACCGCTCAGAGGCGCGTGCTCATCACGCCCGAGAGCTTCCGGGCGGCCACCCGAGCCTCACCTCATCGCCTCCTATTTCCTCCTCTCCCCGAGCTCATTTTTCGAGCTTAAGGTCGCTTCCCCCACTCCTAGAGACCCCCTGGCTAAGCCAATCGAGCTATTGAGCTCATCTTGTTCCCCCATGGCGGTCATGGTGATCCCTCGGCCTCGATCTCCATGCCACCCCGACTCCCTCTTCTCCCCAAACAACATCAGACCATCTCTAGCACCACCGCACACCTCTCCATCGTTCCATCTCCTCCTTCCTGTAGCCGTGGCGCCATGCCCATCACCACCGCCGGCACCTGCAGCCATGACCAACGCCGTGGTAAAAACCAACCTTTCCAGGGCCCGGGGACCACCCGGGTGGGTGCGTTACACCTCCCCAAGCATGCCGGTGGCCGAAGCGCCGCCGGAGGTGGCAGGAGCCAGTGGGACGGTCATCGACACGCGATCGGCCGACCTCCCCTGCCCCTCCTCTGTTCGAAGCGGGAGGTAGGAGGAGGCCTTGCCAGCGAGGCCCGCATGTAAGTGGTTGTGGCCCCAGCCCCCCCACGCTAAGTGGAGACGGCTTCGCCTAAACCAGCCTACATAGAGAGAAGGTGCCCTGCGAGAACCCGCCTTCGACGTGGCCAGATTCACAGTGCGGCCGAGCCACTGGGCCGGCCCAGTTGCTATGCCACGCCAGTGTGCCATTTTGGCCTTTTGGTAAAATTTCTTCTCTCTTTTTATTTTTCTATAGAGATGAAAAGATTCATAGAGTATTCATATGATCTCCAAATTTGATGATTAAAATTCCTAGAGACTTCAAAAATCTTGCTCTATCCAAAATGTAAGCTTGCACATTTTTCCAGGAAATTTCCCTGTACACCTAGATGATTTAAAACCTATTCTTGAATTTTTGCATTAAACTTTGGAAATTCATAGGGAGGTCATCCTAGATCCAAATGCAATGATTCAAACTTCTAGGTGGATCTAGGTTCATGAACTAAAACACTAACATTTTTCCATACACCTCCTCTGCAACCTCAAATGTTCAACTATTTCTTCATGTATGGTCCACTTTGTTAATATATAGAATATTCATCCCAACTCCAAATCCAGTGAAACTAGTTCCTAAATGTTTCTAAAATCATGCCCTATTTGATGAGTGCCTCCACTCATTTTTATAAAAATATCTCCTGTATACTTCTAATAGGATCATTCTTCCCTTGTTTCCACCTTAATGGGATGGTTAAAAATCCCTATTGATCCAAAATCCAGTGGAACCACTTTAGGTATTTTTCTTATAACCAGAGAGGTCCTAGAAAAATAGAATTTCTATTTTAAGGAAAATTTTGATTTTCTGCCTTTTTGTGTTGCTTATTGTGATTGCTTTCAACGGTAGTTGATGAAGTAGACGGAGTATTTGGAGTTGGAGCAGAAGCTTTTGTAGACCTCGAAGACATTGCTGAGCTAGGCAAGCAGCTCTTTGACAATGTTGATGAAACTATTTTTGTGCATGGCATTATAGCACTTCAATTGTTGCATGAAACGGCCTGTCGATGATGTGGTGACAACCTTGCTAGGTTGGTCTCCGATGCACTTCTCATTGACACTTGCATTGTGCATGACCCTAACTTCCGTTGAGGGTTATGCGGGTGAGAAGTAGTTAGGTGCAAGTAGTTGCTACACAAGTAGGACGGGAATATGCCTAGAGATGGAAACAAAAGTGTTTTAATAGAATTTTGGAAAACCCCATCGGGTGCCACTAATGCCTGAGGGAGATGATGATGAGCTATGTAACCACTTGAGAAAGAAGTGGTGTACCGAGGCAAGTTGTCTGTGTGGTTTCGAAAACGGATTAGATTTAAGTTGTGCTGATCGTCCCAACCTTACATGTACGACCTCGATACCCCTTATGGGATGGGGCTTTATTGATTACTTTGGTCGATGCTAGCAGAGAGCCCACATTACCAGTGGCCGGAGAGCCCGAGTCACTCTCTCAATACGGCGTCTTGCCTGGATGGACGACTATGGCTGTTTTCACAAACATCGAACACACCGTTGTGTCCCCTCTTGGATGGTACTTGTGATGTACATCATGAGGGCTGTGTACCAACAAGGTGACTCTTTTTTTAGTGTTGTCAAAGGAAAGACATAGTTCGGGTGTTTACCTCGGGTATGTAGTATACCACAAGTCGTGGATCACACCAAAATTCCCTGAGTCTTGTGGTTAAAGTGTGCAACATCTGCAGAGTGTAAAACTATTCAAATAGTCGTGTCCATGGTCAACGACAGTTGGGTGGTCCTGCTAAAACTATGTACAAATGTTTTCGCAAAACTTGGTGTCTGTGTGACAAGAGAGATACTTGAGTTAAGTCAGATGACTTGATGAGATGATTAAACTGGAGTTGTTCATACTATGTTTATATTGATATTTGTAACCTCATGATGCATGATTTAACAAATGATAGGACATGATATTGCACTCAAAACTAGCTTTCCGCAAAACTACCTGCTTAGAGTTATACCATGCACGATTACCTTGCCCCAAACATGGGTTGCTTGTGAGTACATTCAAAAGTACTCATTGGCTTGTCCGTGGTTATTTAATTGGCCAGGCATGAAAGAACAGGATATGATGAAGAGTACCTTGGTGACGGACATGCGAGCTAGGTCGCTTCCCAGTCAGAATGCATGTAGGGTTAAGGCAGATGGCATGGGTCCGTGCTATCATTGAAGATTTCCACTGTGAGTTTATGATTGGTGTTTTGGCCTTCCTGGCCGTATTTATGAAGACTTGGCCATAAAGGTCATATTTGTGTAAGATGGTATGTAATGGATGTAAGGCATTTGTTATTCAGTTTGTCTGTGTTCAGTGAGCACTGATCTCTGGGATCACTGTACACGTGCATCCAGTGACTTCAAATTTTGAGTCGGGGTCCCCATAGAGCTAGTATCAAAGCATTCTGATTGTAGGAAGCCTTAGTTAGCATGGACATTAGTTAGGACAAAAACTATTTTTCCAGACCTTTCAGACCACTTGCAAAAACCTCTATATTTCTTACCTGTTCTATGTTTTCAAGGAAATCAAAGATTTTTGCCTTACCACTTACACCATTCTTCTCTCGTCTCTCCTCATCTTCTTTTTAAAATTTTGCAAACGGTCACTAGTACCCTTATGCCCCTGACCACTGGATTCCTTGTAACCATCACGGATAACCTGGAAAGAAGTCACCTTGACAAACATTCGCCCACATCTTTTGAACACAAGTTTGGCAACACCACGAAAAGACAATACCATAAGAAGATACCTTTTTGAGGAATGAGGAGATCAAGGCTCAGAAGATCATGACACCCTCGACACTGCCCCTGGATAAAGCAACCTTGGCCTGCGATGACCAGGACATAAGATGTGCAAGATCTTGACCTACATCGCTAGTAGATCGACCCTGTCCTTACTGCTGTTGTATCGGCAACCACGGGTGGATGAGAACCTCGCCATTTGGTCCGCCTCACGATAGTGAGCAGGAAACGGTTCTCTTCATCCCCCGCTCTTGGTGCCGATGTTATCCTCAACGTAACCGACGGAATGGACCTCTACCATGCCTTGATAATATCATTGCATAAAGGATTGCCTACCTGGAACCCTCGATGACTTAGAAGACAAAAGGGATTGTCATGAGGAACCACCTTCGCCCCGTCAGCTTACCAGATGAGAAGTTGTCAAAGATTCTCCAGGCCCCAACTCGGATCATTTCATCGGACAACTACAAGAGACGTGGCGACACCTTAGGAAGACCCAGAAGACTAAATGCCCTTCTCTCTGAGACATGAAGCCAAGCACGAACATTGAGTTCGAGAACTCCTAGGGTAGGATGAGTCGAGTATCCCCTATGCGAAGTCGAGTCCGTGTGATGGTCCAAATGGAACCATGTTGTGTGTCGCTTGTTTTTATCTGTTTGTGTTTAGGTAGGAGTTGCACTTTTGCCCTAGGCAACCTGTACGTGACTGTATCCCCTATCTTATCTTGATGTTTGTATTCGGCCTTTTTGGTACTTGTTTGATTACACTTCAGTATGCCAGCCCCTTTCTGCACACCCTCTATGCTACTTTTCCCTCTCACAAATGTCGTCAACTGAAGACCAACAAGACATGATGCACAAAGGATTCCACCTCGACAAACATCTAGCACTGAAGTTTTTTTACAGCCGCCTATTCAACCAGCTGCAACCCCATAGAGTTATTGTTTCCCTCAAGGATGGAAATCCTTCCCTAGACCAGCCTAGACCTCACGAGTTACCCCATCTCAAACCCTTAACCATGTGCTTAACATACGGGTTTGCAAGAGAACCAGTTAAGCTTCGGCGACCTTGTTTAGCACTGGGTTCATTATGGAGCTACTGATCATAGTGAACAAACACATTTCCTTTTAAGCTATCACCAGGACCATGATGCCATAGGGAAGATCATTTTGAGGACATATGATTAGTTGATGAGGCCATGATAGATATCTTGAGGAAGTAGTTGAGACTCCTTGATGGATTACGAGACTTTTATGTTAGTATATGAAGTTGGTGGGATCGCATAACTAATGTTACCATTGAGTAGATTGGATTTAGTAGGACAATTATGATCAAACTAAAATTCGTGAGGTGTAGGAATTTGACTTTACTAGATGATATTCATAGGAAATTAGTGACTTTACAATGATGACTTGTAGGAACAATGAGGAATTCTCGTGTGTCATGAGATTGGATTAAATAGGTGATCCTAATAGGGTGTTGATGATAAATGAGACTACTTGGTTTCGAGTAGTTTGGATTTAGTCCGATGATCTCGATCATGATACGATGTTTGAAGGTGGATGATAAGCTAGGAAAATAGGATTATTGTCAAAGTTGATTTGGGGATCTGTATAAGCTGGACCTTGGAGTTTACTTGACCATGATAATCGAAATTTGTAGATATACTGTGATAAGATAGTCCTTTCAAGGATTTGAGGATTATAGGAACTCTAGGAGGTTATGTGGAACACCATCGATATTGGATTTGTAGGAGTAATGAGGCATGTAATGGTTGATGGAATTGATGAACTACTAGATTGGATTCATAGGAAGGAAACGAGATCTTGGATTGGTATATTACGTGTTTCCTTAGCATAGAGATGCAGTACTTTAGACCATGGAAATGTTAGCTGAGCACTTGGATTTGTTGTGTTTTATTCAAGCTTTGTAGCTTGTATGCTCCACCCGAGGATTTTTACATAGCGGTACATGTGAGATGGTTATAGATGACCCACCTGATTTTTATTTATGTCTTCTCTCGAGGTTCGTGAGGATACCAATAGCATGAGTGATATTTGGAGATGACTTATGTAAAAGTGATGTTTTGGTGGTATAAGATGATTTCTAATTATAGAAATAGGCAAGACTATTGGCATCCAAGAACTATGCTCAAGGATAAGATGATAGACTTTCACTCTCGTCCTCAGATCATTGAAACCCCTAAGCTTTACCGTGCCATAACATGGTTGGATCATGACCATAGGCCTTGTCTCTAAGTTGAAAGACTATGGCCAATACTCCACCTTGATTACCACCTATCTTGTCCGTAAAGATGGTGGCCACAAAGAGCTTGAAGGACCACAACCCCTCGACAAGTAACCATCCGGAACGAATGCCAACTTTTCTCACAAATCCCATGAACAATGTGTTTATGTGATACTTAGAGAAATATGTTGTTGTCCCCATGGATGACAAAACTATTTACCCAATGAGAGAAAGGAACACCCCAGTCCTGCTTTGGATAAGCCCAGAAGCACCAATTGCCAAGTTTCTCAAAGTGTAAAGTTCTACCTAGAAGGAGTTGGACTCCTCACAGAGCTCTCCCTACAGCAGAAGCCATTCTTACCATAGGAAGATGGAAAACTATTACGGTTGGGAAACCATGACGAAGAAGAATAAACAAGAGAAGTCAACCACCATTCCCTTGGCGGCTAGCTCAGGTAGACTACGTCAAGTAGCACCGACGATCAAGCAAGATGAAACCCCCTTGGACGTCAAGACTAGTTAAATAGATCCTTGTGTTAAAGGTCACCTTTCGGTTCCTGACTGGAAAGGAACTGCGAAGTTGATAGCACCCCTCACTCCACCATCTGGGTAGAGTAAGATGAGCAAGCCTTCGCTACTCTCTCCAGAGCCTAGACATCATTACTAGGCTTTTTCCAGTCCAATCAAGGACGTGACACGAATTGGATCATGGAGAACTGCCTACCAAGATAGTCCTCCCCACTTGTCCGAACCTCTGACCATGAAGACTAGTTGGCTGATCTACACTTTTGAATAGTCAGCCTACTTAAAACCCTATTGGAATGTTCTTGGATGAAGGAACCCATTTTTGTGACTAAACCTCTAAGTTGAAGTCTTTGGGACGAGAACCCAAATCTTCGCCACAAATGGATATAAAGAGGCAAGTGAAACAAGCACTTAAAGACATACCGAGTATGTGCAAAGATGAATGACCAAGGATGAAGGAAGAATGTACCTGGGAAGCTTAGTCAAGCGGAAGACCACGACGAGAAGCCTATGCCGACAAACCTCGACGCCCTTACAGTTGAAGGCAACGTGCATCGGAGGATCATCTGCTCTAGGGAAGCCAACGATTGCACGTCACCGGAAAGCTACACCAAGACAATGAACCTCCTAGTCTAGCACGAGATGTCATGATGTCACTAACCAACATGGGAAACCCCAGGGACATCACTTAGACTCGAGGCCTTTTCATGTGTTCCGACCATGGAAATACACACTCAAGCCAAACCCTTGCCCGAACCTCGTTCATCAAGCCATTGACCTATAGTCAGACCTAGCTTATCATAACACCCTGCTCACATCTTATATGGAGACAAGCGTTGTACTCAGATCCGTACCATCAAGCACTTCAAAGTCCAGTGGAGCAACCGCACCGAAGCAGAAGCAACATCAAACGTGAAGACTACCTGACCTCCGAATTTTTGCCTCTCTTTAACTCCTAGCTTAGGAATCTCGGGGACAAGATTCTTGTAAGGGGGGTAGGTCTGTCACACCCTATGTTTTCTACCACAACACTATGTTAATAAAGCTTAAAAATTAGGACCAACATAAACTTTTTGTGTGCATGTGATGCTTGAATTTATTGTTGTTTATTTGCTTGTTTGAGTGTGCTTCTAAATCATAAAATTCCTCCTACTCTCAAAACTCATCTCCTTGATCCAAATCTTTGCCCTCTGATCATGCCATGTGTATAGGACATAAAATATTACCTTGGCCAAAAAGCATTTATTTGATTTAGGTTTTTCAAAACCCCTTGAATTGAGGTCTGTACTACAAGTCCTCAAATTAGGGTAAATGTTTTGCCTCAAATACTTTATTTGGAACCTATTATCCATATGATTTCCCAAAACAAAAATATATTATTTTTAAAGGTTATTTTCATATTTTATTTAAAGACTTTTTCTTAGGGCCAGAAATGGTCTTTTACACGGAAAAATTATTTTATTGTTTTAAAATATTTGAGAAAATTTAGGGAAACTCAATGGACATATATTTTCCATATATATGAATTTCAACACATGTTCAAAATATAGGACAAAACCCTCCAAAACCCTTTCTGGATATTTTAAGTATTTGAAATATTTCTATAAGTAATATTGTCAAATAAATACAGGAAAATTCCAGCAAGTCACATATGCCCTATATGATGATCTTGACAAGTTTCATATCAATCCTCATTATTTTGGATCCTCAAAGTGCCCCCTTTCTGGATATTTCAAGTATTTGAAATATTTCTATAAGTAATATTGTCAAATAAATGCAGGAAAATTCCAGCAAGTCACATATGCCCTATATGATGATCTTGACAAGTTTCATATCAATCCTAATTATTTTGGATCCTCAAAGTGCCCCAAAACCCTTTATGTTCAAATCCAAATTTGAACAACTTTGCATTACCAAGTATCACCTATTTAGCTCAAATTTTGTGGACATGTTCAAACCCCCTAATAATGCATCTACACCAAGTGGTACATTAAGGAGAATATTTCCACTTGCTCAAATCCCACCAAACCCATTTCAGTTGATTTATAGGGTTAGGAATTATTGCATTGGCAACTTTTCCCCAATGAGCTGAAAATTTGTAACCAATACCATTTGACCCTACCATTTACTCCTGGTAAATCTCAAGGACATTGGATTCCTCTGCCCTACCCAAACACATCACAAACACCTTTTGTTGGATTCTAGTGCTCAATAATTGGTGCCCCAAATGGAGTCCCCTTGAGCTCAAATCGTTACCACATCCTGTACTAGCCCCCTTCTACCTCCAGTAAGTTTTTCTTGCCATTGATCAATTACTGATGGGGTAATACCCCAAGATTCCCTCCTTAGACAACATTGGCATGACCTCACCCCCCTTTCCTTTTCTTCTATACATACAAATGCCCCCAAATTTTGCCACAACCTCATTTGCATACTAATGGATCAACCCACACCCAAAAGTGGCATGCTCATGTGGAAATTGTGAGCTATGCATCTAAACCTAAGATTTGGCAGGAAAAATAGCTTTGAACTACAAGTACCATGTCCACTTATATCCCAGAGCTGAAAGTTAGTGGACATGTACTCCCTCCATGCCCAAGGACACCAACGTTTTGTCCCAAATGCCCTTCAATAAAGAACCCTAAGCTAGACCCCAAGTTTGCTGCTACAAACCTACCTACAGTCAAAAAACCCTCCATATAGCACCATATGCTAGGAAACTTCACCAGAGCCCTTTAGCATGCGTGCCTCGCACGTTGGACAACTTTTTCCAGCCAGAGAGATGCCATGGACACACCATGGCATGGTGAACATGCTGCTGACCTGCAACATCGACACTCTGCCGTCAAACCTCGTCGGGTAGCTCATGTCGGACCTCGACAGAGCACCAATGTGCACTAGGTATTCCCCCGTCACCACCTATGCCCCTCCTTGATGCCAGGAAGCGTTGAACGCTGCTTAGAGGCGCATGCTCAGCATTCCCGACAGCTTCCGAGCGGCCACTCGAGCCTCACCTCGCCGCCGCCTATTTTCTCCTCTCCCCGAGCTCATTTTTGCGCTAAAGGTCGCTTCCCCCACTCCTCGAGATCCACTGGCTAAGACAATCAAGCTATTGAGCTCATCTTCTTCCCCCATGACCGCCATGGCGCCGCCTCGGTCTCGGTCAAATCCGTGCCACGCCGACTCCCTCCTCTCGCCAAACCACCCCAGAGAATCTCTAGTACCACCGTACACCTCTGCCTCAATCCATCTCCTTCTTCCTGTAGCCGTGGTGTCGTGCCCATAACCACCGTCGTCACCTTCCGCCATGAAGGACATCTTGGTCAACCTCAACTTTTCCAGGGCCCGAGGACCACCAAGGTGGGTGCGGCCCACCTCCCAGAGCACACCGGTGGCCGGAGGGCTACCAAAGGTGGCCGGAGCCACGGGGACAAGCGCCGGCATGCGCTCCCCTGCCCATCCTTTGTTTTGAGCAGGAGGTAGGAGAAGGGCCTACCAATGGAGCCCGCTTGTAAGTAGTTGTGGCCGCGGGGCCCTGACGTTAAGTGGAGACCGCTTCGCCTGAAGCCGCCGACGCACAGAGAAGGTGCCCTACGAGAACCCGACTTTGACGTGGCCATATTCTCCCTACAGCCGATCCACTGGACCGGCCAAGTTGTTATCCCACGCCTGGTGCACCACTTTGGCCTTTTGGTAAAAGGAGCTCACCCTAGATCCAAATACACTGATTCAAACTCCTAGATGGATCTAGGTTCATGATCTAAATCATGAACATTTTTCCATACACCTCCTCTGCAACCTCAAATGTTGAACTTCATGTATGGTCCACTTTGTTAATCTCTAGAATATTTATCCCAACTGCAAATCCAGTGAACCAATTCCTAAATGTTTCTAAAATCATGGCCTATTTGATGAGTGCCTCCACCCATTTTTATATAAATACATCCTGGCCTTCTTATAGGATCATTATTCCCTGGTTTCCACCTTAATGGGATGGTTCAAAAATCCCTGTTGATCGAAATCTCATGGAACCACTTTAGGTATTTTTATTATAACCACAGAGGTCCTAGAAAAATGGAATTCCTATTTTTAGGACACTTTTGATTTTTTGCCTTGTTCTGTTGCTTATGGTGACTGCTTTCAACGGTAGTTGACGAAGTAGACGGAGTACTTGGAGTTGGAGCATAAGATTTCGAAGACATCGAAGACTTTGCTGAGCCAGGCAAGTAGCCCTTTGACCAAGTTGATGAAACTATTTTTGTGCA
This sequence comes from Elymus sibiricus, assembly GCA_039707655.1. Lineage (NCBI taxonomy): Eukaryota > Viridiplantae > Streptophyta > Magnoliopsida > Poales > Poaceae > Elymus > Elymus sibiricus. The sequence goes on from CM077669.1 coordinate 273,094,231, forward strand.
TGGCATTATAGCACTTTACTTGTTGCATTCAAAGGCATGTCGATGATGTGGTGACAACCTTGTTGGGTTGGTCTCCGATGCACTTCTCGTTGACACTTGCATTGTGCATGACCCTACCTTCCGTTGAGGGTTATGAGGGTGGGAAGTAGTTAGGTGCAAGTAGTTGCCACGCAAGTGGGATGGGAATATGCATAGAGATGGAAACAAAAGTGTTTTTTATAGAACTTTTGAAAACCCCATCGGGTGCCACTAATGACCGAGGGAGATGATGATGAGCTATGTAACCGCTTGAGAAAGAAGTGGTGTGCTGAGGCAAGTTGTGTGTGTGGTTTTGAAAACGGATTAGATTTAAGATCCGCTGATCATCCCAACCTTACATGTACGACCATGATACCCCTTATGGGACGGGGATTTTTTCATTACTTTGGTCGATGCTAGCAGAGAGCCCGCATTAATAGTGGCGGGAGAGCGTGAGTCACTCTCTTGATACAGGGTTGTGCCTGGATGGACGACTATGGTTGGTTTTACAAACACCGGGCATACCATTGTGCCCCCCTGGATGGTACTTGTATTGTACATCATTAGTGCTTTGTACCAACGAGTGGACTCTTTATTTAGTGTTGTCAAGGGAAAGACATTGTTTGGGTGCTTACCTCGGGTATGTAATATACCGCGAGTCGTGGATGACACGGAAGTTCCCCGAGTCTTGTGGGTAAAGTGTGCAACCTCTGCAGAGTGTAAAACTATTCGAATAGCCGTGTCCAAGTTCAAGGACAGTTGAGTAGTCCTGCTTCAACTATATCCAGATGGTTTCACAAAACTTGGTGTGTGCGTGACAAGAGAGATACTTGAGTTAAGTCAAATAACTTGATGAGATGATTAAACTAGAGTTGTTCATACTCTGTTTATATTGATATTTGTAACCTCATGATGCATGATTTTACAAATGTTAGGACATGATATTATACTCAAAGCAAGCTTTCCACAAAATTACCTTCTTAGAGTTATACCATGCATGATTACCTTGCCCCAAGCATGGGTTGCTTGCGAGTAAATTCAAAAGTACTCATTGGCTTGTCCTTGGTTATTTAATTGGACAGGCATAAAAGAATAGTACATGCGAGCTAGGATGCTTCCCAGTCAAAATGCATGTAGGGTTAAGGCAGATGGCATGGGTCCATGCTATCGTTGAAGATTTTCGTTGCGAGTTTATGATTGGTGTTTTGGCCTTCCCGACCCTATCTATGAAAACTTGGCCATAAAGGTCATATTTGTGTAAAATGGTATGTAATGGATGTAAGACTATTTTTATTCATTTTCTGTATGTTCAGTGAGCATTGATCTCTAGGATCACTGTACACGTGCACGGTGACTTCGACTTATGAGTCGGGGTCCCCACAATTTGTTGGCACGAACCGTGTGCGATGTAGTATCCAATCTTACGTCGGGCACAAAGTTTACATGTTCAGGCTCATCACACACGGGGCGAACTACAAGATTCATTTTTCATGTTTAGATATCGCACACAGTTCTGAATAAGAGACTCCGCCCGATGAGACTTTTCGCGCCAGTTTTTCGCTGAACCGAACGGATTTTTTGGCTATAGCGGAAATATCTACCTCCCTCATCCCCAGCACAAAACCAAAAGCCACATTTCCCCTGTTTCCTCCCTCCTTTTCTATTTCAAACCTTCACATCTAGCTTGCAGTGCCGCCTCCTCGCCGGCAACGCTCCTTCCTGCTGCTCGGCCTCGTCCATCTAGTCAGGTAATCCACAACTCCCCCATACCACCTATCACCCATCCCCTCCTCCTCCATCCCACATGCCCTGACCGCCGATGCGACCCCTTCCACCCAAATAACCGCCCATCCTCCAAATAATCACTGCCAAAAGCAATGGTGCATGCAGTATAGCGGGGATCTCAAAGAGCATTTGACAACGGAGAAGCAAATCGCGGCTGCACGCGCGGATGAGGCAGCGATGGCTGCCATGCATGCCGACCCCCATATCTTGGAGGAGCACCTCGCAGTCAAGGCCACTATCGATGCCTCATGGGCGGCCGCCGCCACGCGGTTGGCTACTTTAAACTTCAGCTCGTGCGTTTGACGAAGACTACGAGGTGTTTTCTCAGCATGCCCGTTCTTACGTCAGCTCTAGAGCCGGCATGTTGTTGCTGGGGCATGATCAGGCCACTCACCACTACGAGGAGGGCACCCACGGTGTGGAGGCCTCGCCCTCTTCCAAGTTGAAGGAGCCCGTCGTCATCGATATCTCCGACGATGAGGAATAGCTTGTTTTTCTTAGCGTTATGACTAAGGTGCTATGTTCAGCTAGCTATGCTAGTTAAGCATGTTTGGTTTACCTATTGCATGTGCTGCTCCTACCTTTCATTTAGAAATTCTAGTGAAATGTCCAATGTAATGCTACTTGTAATCTGACCTTCTAGTATGTTCTATTGTGCAATGTGGTGCTCAGTTAATTGTTTGGTTCATTTGTTGTGGTGATAATTGAATTATTTTGTTCATTTGTTGTGGTGATCATTTAACTATTTAATTCAATTCTGCAATGTAATGTTCAATTATTCTTGGTACAATTTTGTGTTGTTATGCACGTGAGAGATAAATCGAATTTACATGTACTAACTACATGTGAAACATATACAATTGCTATATTTCCTAGTTCTTAGCACACTTGGTTTAGATAACTGGCTTTTCCATGTGGCTAGATTTAATCTGTTGGATCTGCAAGGTGTTTAGTTTTCATTAACATATTTCACTGATAATATAAATATCACTTATAACCAGATCAATATCTATCCTAAATATGTTGCAGGTGGAAACAATGGGAGTTACTGAAGTTTACCATCGAGGTTTGCACATCCAGGGTCCATTGGCTAATAGCACATTATTATGCAACTGCATGAACCATTCTAATATTAAGGTTCAATACTTTCTTCTTGCACATGTAGGTCCTACTGTAAGAGGTCTAGACCCACTGTTCGACCCTTTTTGCATGTGGGGAAATGAGGTGTCCTTGAATATCAGTCAACTTAAGAAACTCGGACATATTGTTATGATAAAGAAACAAGCGACGAAAAACAACAAGATGTTTGTCTGCACAATGAAGAACACATCAGTCAACTATAGGATGGTACTATCTCTTTCACCTTGTCCTTTTCCCTTTGTGCTATTTCAAATTTAGAAAAAATATTTATGCATATGTTTGTTTTCAGTCCTTTTCAAGGCAGTTCATCGATGATTACATCTCAAACCACCTGTATGGTCAAGAGGCGAGGAAGGTATTCATACATCACCCATGGTATAATCTTGAAGTCTTCATCAAGAGGACGAAGGATGGACCGGCAATCATCCACACGCAATGGTCTAAACTTGCAAGGACCTTCAACATCAGTGGAGGCTCAGTATTCGCCTTCTGCTTTAACAGTTTTCTAGACTAAACTCATTTGTCAATTTACCATCTATGATGCTACTTTCGAAAGGTTTTAAATGTTGCATTTGAAACTTTGTCCTGTTGTGCAATTGGGTAGCTAGGTAGTATAATGTAACAGCCCAAATGCAATCCTTGCCACCTTTGTAATATATTCCATGTGTGAACCTTCAATGTATGCCACCTTGTGGTTGAGTAATAAAATACTGCTTCATGTCATTAAGCATCATGGCATCATATCATCTCATCTTCATACCATAAGTGCATCATGTTTGCTTGTCATGATTGTGATGTGATGAAGTTGTTGTCAGTGTGTGGTGTTGTGGGGTTGGTGTGCAAACTTTGGTGTGAAGCCTCTCCACCTTGTTTCAATATGATTGCATTTTAATTCTTTGCAAAACAGATGCATATGCTAATTATAAGTGAATTAATTTTTTTGCAAATAAATGCCAAATCTATTTTTACTAATTAGGGCATAATTCTATGAGTGTTAAACTATTTTATATTCTCAAGTCTCTCTGAAAAACTCCCTGGCTCTTAAATTGTTTGTGGCTATTTTATTAAAAAGGGAAAACTCTTTTGTTTTCAGCTACCTACCGCAGGCCCAGCTGCAAGCAGCAACGAAGCCCATCCGCAACCGTAGCCCAGCCAGCCCCCTCCCGCGTCGCGTTCATCTTCAACCTGTACGGCACCCCATCCAGAGGAGCCACGTTGGCATGCCGATGATTGGACGGTCGTCCGGCGCCCATAGCTCCTATAAAAGTTGCGCCCGGTGCCCTAGGTCCTCCCCGCAACCCATTCCTCCCCTCACCTTGCCGAGCTGCCGCCAGGTTAGGTAGTCTCGCCCATGCCGTCATCTTGGCCGCCGTGCTTCGACCGAGCGTGAGCTCGAGCCCGGGGTAGCACCTCCGCCCCGTCTTCGTTCTCCCTGGCACCGGACTTTCGTCGAAGCTCGCGATGTCCTCCTCTCGTCCCTGACCTTCGATTCATGTCCTAGGGAAGGAGGTATGTCCCCTCCTTCCATTCCCCCTCGCCTGCTCGCCGTTAGCATCTAGTGCGCGTAGATCCGTCCATGTCATCGTCGTGCCCCCGGAGCTCCGTTAAAGCGCTTCCTTTTAGTGTGTGTGCATCGCAGTAGCCCCTATGTGGCCAGCCTCTGGTCGCCCGTGCCTCCTAGATAATGTAGCTGAGCACTGCGCTCTAGTAAAGCGCGCAGCATCGCGTCGTCTAGCCCTGCATTGCCTCGCCTCGCCATGGCAGAGTCGAGCTTCTGCTCGTGGTCGAGCTCCTTCCCCCGCGCGTCGCAGCACCCAACAGCCCCGGGAACGGGACTCCCTAGGGATCCCGCATCCTCTCCAGTAGCCCTTGGCCGCCGCCATCGCTGCCTTGCTCGCCGGCGTCAAGCATCTTCTCTGTCGCCAGAAGGAGAGAAGGGGGCCTTACTTGTTCAAAGGAACAGAGGCCCCCGTATAGCCAGTAGCCTCGCCCAGCTCAGCTGGTCAACCAAATATCGCGCGACCAGGGGGTCGCGGGTTCGAACCCCGGCTCCCCCCTTTTCCCTATTTATTTAGCCAGCAGCGCTGACAGTGGGCCCGGCCCCACTTGTCAGTCCCACAGGCCCTGCTTTCAATGCCAGGTGGGCCTGGGGTGTTTTTATTTATTTATTATTTTGTCTTGTTTCTGATGTGTTTCTGGAATATTTCCTTTTAAGGAAATTGCCAGATTTGGATATTTCCAAATCAGTCTAGATTCTTAGGACGTGCCAAATTTGGCATATAAGTTGTTATAAGTGATATGTGATTTTTGTGAATGCAATTGTGTGAGTTTTGTTCATAGGAACACATGCATGTGATAGATCATTTTGGGGTAGAAAAATCCAGAGAAACCAATGGTGGTGTTGGTTTTATCATTTGAGGATGTTTGCAAAAATGTTACTTTGTGATCATATGCTATTTTGTCCTTTTCACATGAATTAATCCTTGCATCATATGATAATCTTGTCAACATGAAATATGTCCATTAGTGTGTGCTCTAGCTCCTAGTATTTTTGCTTCCATGATAGATCATGATATGAGTGGTTTTCTTGCTGTCAACATGTCACCAAAATAATGTTTCCAAATGCTCAAATATTTCTAAGTGTTGAAATCTGTTATCTTGTTGCCATGTTATCAAGATGATTCCCATGTATATGTTGCTCCTTTGGAGTTGGTACAATGGTATGCATTGTTGTGCTTGTCATCCTCTGTAAATGTGTGCCAAGATCTTTTGGAATAAGCCATGGCATCTAATTTAAAACTTGATGTTAACATGCCATACTGTTAAAAGGTGCCCTGTTTGCCCCTTGTGGAATTTCACTAAGTCTGTGAATCTGTTATTTTCAATATGCCATCTTGTGAGGACGGTAGCCATTGATACATGTATATTTTCATGTTGCCATAATGTAGTTAAGTGAAGTACATGTTGCCCTCTATCACCCTGTTAATTTTCATGCCATGGAAGCCCTTGTAGAATATGTAAATGTTGCTGTCAAGATGCCACCATGTTAACTCAGATTCTGTAAAACTGGAATTTTCACCAAGTCCCTGAAAACTGATTCAACATGCCATCTTGTGAGCCCATTTGCCATTGAACCATGCTTCCTTTCATGTTTTTGTAGATAGATAAATTGTTGTGCATGATGTATACTTCATGTCCATGCCCTGGTTGTGAATTGAAACCTGTTGTAGCTCTGGTTATGTGTGTTACAAGAAGACATGTTGATGTTTGTGGACAAATTGTGTGTTTAGATGTTTTGTGACTTTTGGGAGCTATACTCCATTGTTTTCCTTGATCTTTAGCTCTATTCTAGCTAGATTTTCATTTCCAATCCAGTGGCATCCTTGTAATACCAAGGAATAGCCCATGGCCTCCCTCATCTTTGTTTTTGTCTTCGTTAACGTTCGTACCTTGCCGTGAGTGTACCGTGAGCTTCGTTACTCTGCTTGCAACGTTCTGCATATGCATTTGCATCGTTTTTACATCGAGCATTCATATTTTCCATGATCATGCATGTTCAAATAACTAATCTTGATGTCTGTCCAGCATACGAAAGAACTTAATAATTGCATGAGAAACATGACTAGCATAGGGTTGCCATGTTAAATACTTCAACTTGGTCATGCATCATCTTGTTTGCGCATTGCACTTTGCTTGGATGTTTATTTGGTGTTGTTTCTCTTTGGGTAGACCCGTGTGTCGAGCCTGAGTACGAGGATCCCGGAGAGTACAACTACGAGGACACAACTCTTTGTCCCTCTGAAGACCCAACAGGCAAGATGATCGTACCCGGATCCCGACACTATTTTTTCTATGCTAGATGTCTCGCTACTACCGTTATGTTTCATTACCTACCACTTAAACTGTCAGCCTCCTAAATTGCCATGAAAGCCTCTAACCCCTCCACTTCCTAGCAAAACATTGATTGGCTACGTTACCGCTGCTCAGCCCCTATCTTATAGCGTTGCTAGTTGCAGGTGCAAGCTTTTCCATGTGCAACATGGATTTTGGGAGATATCACTTTATTTACTATTATTAAATTAATGCACATATATATCTGGCAACGGTGGAAGGCTTGGCCTTTTACCCGGTGTTTTGTTCCGCTTTTGCCACACTAGTTCCGAGTACCGGTGTTATCTTCCATATTTTGCGCTCCTAACATGCTCGGGGTTGTTATGGGGACCCCCTTGACCATTCGTTTTAGATTAAAACTTGTCTGGCAAGACCCAACTTTGGTACTACATTTTCTAAACAACTTAATAAAATTGCATAGGGCATAGCTACCCCATTTATAATTAATCAGCCCTCGGGCCAGTGCTCCTCATGAGTGTTGGTCCAACCTAGAGCACTGTGTGGGGCCACCCCAGGGAAACTTGGGTGATTTCTATCAGGACACCGTACGCTTCTCTTATTCGTCGTGTCCTGAGAATGAGATACGCGGCTCCTATCGGGTTCGTCGACACGTCGGGTGTTCTTGCTGGACTTCTTTTACCTTTCTTGAATGTCTTGCGCGAGGAATTCCGAGGATACTTTGGGCTATCTCGAGGTTGAGGTTTTCCAACAGAATTGCCTAGGAGATCACGGGATTCGTGGTCGAGGTTATTCCCGCTGTGTGTGGTTAGTTTGTGATGGATGAGTTGGAGCACCCCTGCAGGGTTAAATCTTTTCGAGAAGTCGTGCCTGCGGTTATGTGGCAACTTGGAAATTTGTTTAACACCCGGTTATAGTAAACTTGAAGTAAACTCAAATAAAATACACCAACTGTGTGCGTAACCGTGACTGTCTCTGCTCGTGAACATGAACCGAGAGAGAACACAGTGGGGTTATGTTTGACGCAAGTAGGTGTTCAGGATCACTTAGTGATCATGCTAGTTCACGACCGTCATGCGTAGGCCACCATATATACATTCTTGTTCTCGTAAGTTAGCCACCAAACACATGCTTAGTGCTTGCTGCAGCCTCACCACTTAACAATTCCTCACCTATTGGCTTACATAGTTTCGGTACCCGGGTTATGAGATTGTTGAGTCCCTGTGGCTCACAGATTACAACAATACAGGTACATGTGTTGGCGAGTACGTGCCAGATGATGTGTCTCAGCTCCAGTGGGAGTACGATGAAGAACGTAGGCGTATGTACGTTACGTATCCTGATGAGTAGGGGAGCTTCGTGGTGGTGTTCCTGGGATAGCAAGATAGTTTTTCATTGCTTCTTTTATCGTTTGATTTCGTCTGTGGTCGGACCCTTTCTTCTAGATGAATGTATGAATAATTGTGTGGACTTCTAAGATAGCTTGTGGCGAGTGTAAGCCAACTCATACACTCATCTCTTCCTACATGTATGCAATGATTTCTGTACTTGTGAAACGACTAGATGCGCTTCTATCCCCGTCGAGGCCTTCGCACCTTAATAGGGATAGGACCGCATCTTGGGCATTACAAGTTGATAATCAGAGCCATACCGACCATAGGAGCCCCTTGCTTGATCGAACTTGGCCGAGTCGAGTCTAGTGAAAAACTATTTTGAGTCTAGTTATATCGGAGAGTAGGATTCTTTTACTCCTCTTATATACTCTGGTGAGGAATTACGACTTAGGAATTTTAATTCTACTCCTCTTCTCGCTCAATTTTTTTTAGGATCACACGAATATTTTGGAGCCTCTATGATACCGATGTGACGAGAATTCTGTTCTTTGTGCCTCCCGTACGTATGGATTGGACCCAGGGAGTAGAGCTCCAGGGGATTCTTGACACATCATTATCGTTTAGTTTCCTTAGTACTTAAGAACACGGATGTTCGAAATTGCTTCAATACTATTCGTGGTGCGAAGAGTGTGGCGGCACCCACTACTGGGGAGCGGGATCACATGTACTGCTATCTTTAGTATCGTCGTGATTATGAGGGTCTGAGGTAGATGAGTTTCCGAGACCTCTGGTTGTGTGTTGAGGGATGTGATACACTGGAGAGTAGTATTACTGCTAGGAGTTGAGTGATGGATAAAAACTCCGTGTATCCGTGGACCCGATTGCATAACCAAGATTTCGGAAGTTCCTAGTTTGGATTTCCTGTAGTTACCTAGGATCATCTTCCGACAGATGTATGATGGTTTATACATTTGTTACGAGCAACCTTAGCTCAATACTTGTTGTGCTATTTCAAGTGGCTTCATGATCTAGTGATGTTATCACGATCCTGTAGAAAGCGTTCTTACTAATTACAATTGGAATGCAATTGATGATATCCCGTTGCAATTTCTTTCAAGCCTTTTGATTCAACTTATTTCAATCATATTTGTCAATGGTGTGCTGATTTTCTTGTCCATCTTTAGGATGGCTCCAGCAACTCGTGGGAATCAGGGTCGTGATGGGGAGCAGTCTGATCCTTCACCACCCCCACCTCCACCTACAGAAGCTTGGCAAGCTGTGATGGCCGCAACCAATGCAAACACTCAGATGTTGCTCAGGTTGCTGCAGGAAAGGGAGCAGGGACAACAAGGTCATCAAGGGAATTTTCATAATCAACCGCAGTTTGCAACTCTGAACCAGTTCCTCGCAAATCAACCCAAGTCCTTCACTTGTTGTGATCAGCCTCTCGATGCGGACGATTGGCTCCGTGTCATGAACAAGAATTTTGAGTGCAGCAATGTCAGGCCTGAGGACTATGTCAAGTTTGCGATTTTCTAGCTTAAGGGTCAGGCAACAGATTGGTGGCAGCAGTACAAGGATTCCAGAGGTGGCCGTGCAGTCTCTTGGGATGATTTCTGCCGTGACTTTAGAGCTCATCATATCCCGACGAGCTTTGTCGAGGGTATGCGTGAGAAGTTCAGGAACCTGAAGCAGGGGAGTATGTCAGTCTATCAGTACAACTCGGAGTTTCAGAATCTGGCCCGCTATGCTAAGCAAGATGTTCCTGATGAGAAGTCCAAGATTTATTAGTTCAGAGGTGGCCTCAGAGAAGATCTTCAGCTTGATCTCGTCCTTCACGAGCCTCTTGTGTTTGATCAGTTCTATAACTTGGCTCTAAAGTTCGAGGCAGTTTAGCTCAAGCTTGAGAATTCCAAGAAGTGGTTCAGAGGCCCCCAGGCAGTGCTATGGTGAAGCACAATCCCAAGTCAGCAAGTGAACATGGTCAATGCAGCTGAAGCAGAGGATTCTTCTCAAGTGATAATGGGTAATCTTTTGGTTAATTCTATTCCTGCAAAAGTTTTGTTTGACACTGGTGCATCGCATTCATTCATGTCAAAAACATTCTTCTCCAAGCATGACTTCGATTCTGAATATTTCACTACTGGAATCAGGATCTTTGCCGTCAGCTAGCTGACGGCAAAGAAGGTCTTTGCCATCAGCTTACAGAAAACCGACGGCAAACAAAGAGCTGACGGCAAACAAAGAGCTGGCGGCGCGGGTGAGGTGAGGGGAGAGAGAGAGGGGTGGGGCGCGGGGCGCTGACTGTTTTAGATAGGTCAAATCGCTTTGCCGTCTGCTAGCAGACGGCAAAGAGCCTAGCTAGTGGGGTGGGGCCGGGGGGGAAAGGACGTTAGTTGGCCACTTTCTTTGTCGTCTGCTAGCTGACGGCATAAAAGCTTTGCCGTCAGCTAGCAGACGGCAAAGAGGAAGGGTGGCCCACTAACGAGAACCACCTAACGGCCACTTTCTTTGCCGTCTGCTAGCTGACGGCAAAGCTTCTATGCCGTCAGCTAGCAGACGGCAAAGAAAGTGGCCAACTAACGTCCGTTCCCCCCCACCCCGGCCCCACCCCACTAGCTAGGCTCTTTGCCGTCTGCTAGCAGATGGCAAAGAGATTTGACCTATCTAAAACAGTCAGCGCCCCGCGCCCACCCCTCTCTCTCTCCCCTCACCTCACCCGTGCCCGAGCCGCCGCCGCCCCGCGCCACCCCCCGGAGCCCGCCCCGCGCCCCACCGCTCTCTCTCTCCCCTCACCTCACCCGCGCCGCCGCCGCCCCGCGCCACCCCCCGGAGCCCGAGGCGCCGCCGGCCAGCCCCGCCCCCCGGAGCCCGCCCCGTCGTCGGCCGCCCGCCCGCCCCGCCCGGCCGCTCCGCCCAGCACACACAGGCCGCGGCGGCCGCCCTGCCTCGCCCCATCGCCGGAGGCGCGCCGCGCCGCCCCGCCCCGCCGCCGGAGCCGCACCGTCGCCGGTCGCCCTTCCCATCGGCCTCCTCAACCCACGCCCCCTCCCCGTGGCCTGCCTCCTCAACCCGCACCCCCTCCCCGTGGTGAGTTTTTCTGTTCTTTTGCTGTTTTTTTAGATTTAGTTTAGGTTAGTTTAGTTTAGTTTAGTTTAGTTTAGGTTATATTTAGTTTAGTTTAGTTTAGTTTTTTTTTCTATTTTTTAAGAATAAACAAGAAAGATGAAAAAAAAGAAGTAAAAGAAGAAGAGGAAGAAGAAGAAGAAGAGGAAGAAGAAGAAGATGAAAAAAAAAGAACAATAAGTAGAAGAAGAAGAAGAAGAAGAAGAAGAAGAAAGAAGAAGAAGATGAAAAAAAAGTAGAAGTAGAAGATGAAAAAAAGAAGTAGGAAAAGTAGAAAAAGAGGGTCGCCGATGGTCGAGGGTCGCCGAGGGAAAAGAGGGTCGCCGAGTGGTCGAGGGGTCGAGGATCGAGGGTAAAAGGAGTCGAGGGTTGACCCCGACAGGACACCACCGACACCCGACACGACACCCCCGACACCCCGACACGGCACCCCCGACCCCGACACAGCACCCCTACCCCGACACGACACCCCCGACACCCCGACCCCGACACGACACCCCCGACACCCCGATCCTGAAAAAGGTGCTCTTCGGCCTTCCAGAGGCCGACGGGGTCATATATTTGTGAATTATGAATTAGTTCATGTTATTAGGTATTCAATTTTTTTATGTTGTACTAATTTCGTTTACTCTTTGTCATTGCATGTGTTGACAGATGGTGGGCGCGGGTCGAGAGCGCTCCGAGCCTCCTTCCTCGGCGCGTACTGGGAGGGGTGCTATTATTGCACCCGAGCACCTCCGGAGAGCGCTGGTACACAGTATGCAGACACCGGCGGGCGCTTCTTCTTCGGCCGGGAGAGGTCGGGGGAAGACGAAGAGGGGTGCTAGAGGTGGACGTGGCGGCGGGAGAGGTAGGAAGGCTGCTGCGCCTTCCTCGCTGCCACCCCCAGCTGATTCTCCTGACCACTGGAGTGCTCCGTCTCAGGTGGACCCGTCTGACTTGGACCCGTCTCGGACTCCGGTCCATGAGCCTCGGGCCGACGAGCCTCGGGTCGCCGAGCCTTCGTCCCAGGAGACTCCGGTCCCAGAGTCTTCGTCCCATGTGACTCCGGAGGCTAGTGGCCATGCTGATGGTGGTGAGGACAGCTTTTCTGAGGATAGCTATAGCGAGGGCGAGCTGGTTGAGGAGGGCAAGAAGGTCTACCAGCGTGGTGGTACAAAGCTCTCGCCCGTGCCGGCGACCCGCGATCAGAGGTGGTTGATTGTGCCTAATGGGGAGAAGTAAGTGCATTTACTCTTTTTTAACCTTTTGCCTTCATGTTTCTTCAAATTAATATCTAATGTGTTGGCCCTGTCATACTGCAGGGGTTGGAAACACGCCCCTGGTGTCCGCAGGCCCAACCAGGTCCTTGGTGTGCTTTGCCGGCACCATTTCCCGGGGTGGGTCACGTTGCCCGGCGAGGGTGAGGTTCGACAGCTAGCACTGAGCTGGGAGCTGTACGTGGCTGCCCTGGCCCCGCCGGAGGAGAGGGTCGACGGTGTCTTGTGCGAGACGGTGGCCGACATTGTGATCCGGCGGTTTTGGGTAATTTCTCCTTTACAGAATTAAAAATCAACAGCACCTAGTGATTGTACTAATCAGTGTTGTCTTGTTTGATTTCAGACCTTCTACAGGTGTCTTGAGGAACACGAGGCGGACGCGGCTATTGTTCTCGTAGCCGAGTGCAAGCGCCTATTTCAGAACTTACGGCACGAGACTTGGGTGCAGGCTGTTCGAGACTACTACGCCTCGACTAACATTAAGAGGGCCAAGAAGAAGTGTCGCGCCAAGTTTCTGAGTAAGGAGAAGTACATGAAGGTAATTACCTATTCTTAACACCTTGTACTTAGTTTCCTTGATTTGATTCGTAGGCGTAGCACTGAAATTTCTCTTGTCTAACTTAGGTGCCCCCGAGATGGTGTGCGGATAGGATGGACTGTTGGGAGGCATTGGTGGATGAGTGGTGCTCTCCCCAATGGCTAGCCGTCCACAACAAGGCCAAGGATAAGCGTGTCCAAATGAAAGGTGTGCCACACCATCAAGGGAGGTCCAACCTGTTTGAGTTCGGGGATCACTGGGTATGTGGTTTGCTTCATGATTCATGCAATTTCATTCTTCATGCTAGCTTGAGCCCTTAACTAATATTGTGTTCCTATCTTTTAGGCGCGACACAACAAGAAGGAGGTGCCACCGCTGTTCGACCTCTATGCCATGGCCCATACTGCCCCGTACAAGAAGGCCAAGGCATTCTCTGAGGATGACCTCGATCATCCAGAGAGCTTCAGCAACATCTCGTCCCACAACAAGCTCGTGAGGTACAGAGATGAGGGGAAGACGAGGAAAGGGGAGGACTTCAACCCGAGCCAGAGTCCTTTTGATCCAGAGCTCGTGATGATATCTGGTGGCGGGAGGCCCCATGGCTCGATAGCCATTGGGGATGGTCTGATACGTTGTCCTAGAACTCACCCGGAGATCAAGAAGCGCCAGACGAGCTCCGATCCTGAGATAAGGCCTCGTCCACGGCCAATGGAGCTGGCCATCGAGGCTAGGGCCCAGGAGCTTCTGGCGGAGGCAAACAGGCAGGCGGCGGAGAGGGAGAGGGACATGGAGGAGAGGACGGCTAGGATGTGGGAGGAGGAGAGGAACCGGAACGACGCGTCTCATCGGGCCCTATACAAGCTCCTCGTGGTAAGTTTCTCCTGCATATTAGCCAAATCATGCACGTAATGTTTGTTTCATCACTAACTAATATGACTGACTCGTGAAAACAAAATGTGCAGACCGTGTGCTAGAACAACGGTCAGACCCCTCCGCCGATGCCCCAGATTGGTATAGCGCCCACGGTGAGTTTCATTTGAATGGTCATTAGTTACTAGTATTCACATTTGAGTTGCATCATGCTAACGAGACATTGCAAATGATCTTTGGTGCAGCATGCCTCCCGACAAGCATCGACCGATCCTTCTGCGTCTGCCGCAACCCCGACCGGTCCTTCTTCGTCTCACACTGGCGCAAACCCGACCGGTCCTTCACCTCCGTGATGATGGTAAGTTTTCCCAAGTGTTTTGCTTAACAAATGCATACTTAGCTTAAGAAATGACCTATTTAGCTCCAAAATGACCTATACTTAGCTTATTTTCCTCGAAAATGACATAATAACCTTACTTAGCTCCAAAATGACATATTTTACCTAGGATAGCTATAAAATGACCTATACTTAGCATTTTTTTCCTCCAAAATGACTTAATATGCTTAGTTAGCTAAAAAATGGCATAACTACCTAGGATAGCTCAATAATGATCTATACTTAGCTTAGCTAGTTCATTTATGACATAATTAGCTTACTTAGGTAAAAAATGGCATAATAACCTTGGTTTAGCTCCAAACTGTCATATCATTAGTTTATTTTCCTCCAAAATGACAAAATAACCTTACCTAGCTCCAAAATGACCGATTTTAACTAGGATAGCTCAAAAATGACCTATACTTACCATTTTGTCCTCCAAAATGAATAAATATGCTTAGTTAGCTAAAAAATGGCATAACTACCTAGGTTAGCTCAAAAATGACCTATACTTAGCTTCTTTAGTTCATTTATGACATACTTAGCATACTTAGGTCAAAAATGGCATAATAATCTTGGTTACCTCCAAAATGACATTGACTTAGCTTCTTTTCCTCGAAAATGACATAATAACCTTACTAACCTCCAAAATGACCTATTTACCTAGCTTAGCTCTATAATGACCTACACTTAGCATTTTTACCTAGCTTAGCTAAAAATGGCATAATTACTTAAGTTACCTTCGTTAGAAGAAGAAGAAGATAAAGAAGAGGAGAGAAAGAAAGAGAAGAAAAATTCTTCTTCTTCAACTTCTACTTCTTCTTCTTGTTGTTCTTGTTCTTCTTCTAACTTTCTTCTTTCCCAATTTGCAGATTTGCTTTAGATCACGGAAGCTTGCGTTGATGGAGTCTACTCTTCTCCTTGTCCTTCCTTTTTGTTTTGATTTTGTAGGATGAACAATGTGAAACTTGCTACCTATATATGTATGTATGGATGAAACCATTGTATGCTTGTTGTTGGATATATGTTGGCTATATATATATGTTGGATATGGACTTTTGAGTTGGTATGTATATGTGTTGGATGATCATATCCATATGGCAGGGATATGTATGCTTGTTGAAAGTATTTTCAAATGTATATATATATATCTGTAAAATTGATTGAATTTAAGAAAAAACAGAAAAAACAGGGGCAGTGCAGGCACTTTGCCATCCGCTGGCAGACGGCAAAGTTCTTTGCCATCTGCCGGCAGACGGCAAAGCTGCCATGTGGCAGCTACCTGTGCAACCTGGGGGGCACTGGGCTGGCCTATGTGGTTGCTTTGCCGTCTGCCAGCAGACGACATAGCGAGCCACGTGGCAGCTACCTGGGGGGAACCTGGGCTGGCTTATTTGGCCACTTTGCCGTCTGCTAGCAGACGGCAAAGCACGCCGTTAACCCCTTAACGGACCTAAGCTGCCACGTGTGCGGTCCATGCCCTTTGCCGTCTGCTGGCAGACGGCAAAGACCTTTGCATCTTTGCCGTCTGCCAGCAGACGGCAAAGTTCCCTTTACCGTAGCTTGTTCAGCCAGATGTGGTGCCGTCTGCTGGCTGACGGCAAAGACCTTTGCCGTCCGGCATGCATACCTTTGCCGTCAGCCATGGCAGACGGCAAAGATCCTGATTCCAGTAGTGTTTGAGAAAGCATTGCGTGTTGTTTCTCCCGGCACTCTCATGAGCGCTAACAAGGTCGTTCCGGATGTTTCTATCAAGATGGGAAATTATTCTTTTCTGGCCTCTCCAATTGTTCTCGGCAATTCAGATATTGATCTAATTCTTGTCATGGATTTTCTGGCGATGAACAAGGCTTATGTTGATTGTCAACCCGAAGAAGTTAAATTGACTCGTCCTTCTGAAGATGTGATCATTTTCGCTACTCGCGATGACACGATTCGTCTCTTTTCTCTCAATGAGAAGGGTGAGATCTCTGCCATTTCTCAAATCCCCGTCGTTTCTGAGTATGAAGATGTCTTTCCAGAAGAATTGCCAGTAATGCCTCCTCACCGGCCAATGGAGTTTGTGATTGAACTCGAGCCTGGAACTGAACCGGTGTGCAAGCCTCCTTATAAGCTTAGCCCCGAAGAGCTGAAAGAATTGAAGAAGCAGCTAGATGAACAGGAGCGTCTGGGTTTGATCAGACCAAGTTCTTAACCTTGGGGTTGTGTGTTCTATTTGTCAAGAAGAAGGATGGAACGGACCGACTATGTATCGATTACCGTCCATTGAATAAAAAGACAATCAGCAACAAGTATCCACTTCCCAACATCAATGAGTTGTTTGAGCAATTGAAAGGTGCCAAGGTTTTCTCGAAGTTCGATCTTCGTATGGGCTATTATCAAATCCACATTCGTGAAGAAGGTATTCCAAAGACTGCTTTCAGGACGAGTTTTGGCTCTTATGAGTACACCGTCATGTCCTTTGGTCTCGCAAATGCGCCTCCGACTTTCTCCAGAATGATGAACTTCTTATTCTCTCCTTTCAAGAATGAGTTCGTCTTGTTGTATTTGGATGACATCCTTGTTTTCTTGGATACCGAAGAAGTGCATGCAGAGCATCTTCGGCTTGTGCTTGACAAGCTAAGAGAGCATCGGTTTTATGCTAAGTTCTCCAAGTGTGAGTTTTGGCTCAATGAAGTGGTGTACCTTGGGCATGTCATCTCTACCGAGGGCATTAAAGCGCACCCTGAGAAAGTTGAGGCAATCGTGATGTGGGAGCCTCCTCAGAATGTCAAGCAACGTCGAAGCTTCCTCGGGCTTGCATGTTATTGTAGAAGATTCATGGAGAACTTCTCTCTAATTGCTAAGCCTTTGTCTAACCTCCTTCAGAAGAGTGTCAAATATGTGTGGACTCCCGAGTGTGATGTGGCGTTCAATACACAAGCGAAAGCTGACTTCAACTCCAATTCTCACTCCTCGAGATGAATCCAAGCCTTTCCAAGTGTTCTGTGATGCTTCCCTCCAAGGTCTTGGTGGAGTCCTGATGCAAGATAAGAAGGTTGTGGCTTATACCTCACGGCAGCTGAAGCCTAGCGAGAAGAACTACCCGACTCATGATCTTGAGTTGGCGGCAGTTGTTCATGCTCTGATGACCTGGAGACATCTATTGTTGGGAAGACCAGTTGAGGTGTTCACTGACCACAAGAGCTTGAAGTACATTTTCACTCAACCCAATCTCAATCTTCGGCAAACACGTTGGGTGGAAATGATCGAGGAGTACAATCCAAGCATTGAGTATACTCCGGGAAAAGCTAATGTCATTGCAGACGCGCTGAGCAGAAAGGCGTACTGCAACAATCTCATCCTCAAGCCTCTCCAACCCGAGCTTTACAAAGCCTTCCGCAATCTCAATCTCCAAGTGGTTCCGCAAGGATTTCTTGCCAATCTTCAAGTCTCGCCGACTTTGGAAGATGAGATTCATCAAACTCAGCTTCTTGATGCTATGGTGAAGAAAGTGAAGAAATGTGTGGCCAAGAGCATTCCAAAGTATAAGTGCTTCCGTGTTGATGACAAAGACACCTTGTTCTTCGAGGACCGTCTGGTGGTTCCAAAAGGCGAACTAAGGAAAGTTATCATGGATGAAGCACATAAATCCCTCCTCTCAATTCATCCAGGAAGTTCCAAAATGTATCAGGAACTCAAGCAATCCTTCTGATGGACTCGTATGAAACGTGAGATTGTTCAGTTTGTGAACGAGTGTGATGTTTGTCACAGAGTGAAGGCGGAACATCAACATCCAGCAGGTCTCCTTCAGCCTTTGCCCATCCCATAGTGGAAATTTGATCATGTTGAAATGGATTTCATCACTGGGTTTCCTAAGTCCAAGAGAGGAAATGATGTCATCTTCATGCTCATCGACAAGCTCACCAAAGTTGCCCACTTCCTTCCAGTCAAAGAATCTATCTCGGAAGCTCAGCTTGCAGAGCTGTACACCTCAATGATAGTTTATTTGCACGGTATTCCTCAGCTCATATCCTCAGATCGTGGAAGCATCTTCACTTCCAAGTTCTGGGATTCCTTCTAGACTGCAATGGGGACAAATCTCCATTTTAGTACAGCTTTCCATCCTTAGACTAGTGGTCAAGTTGAGAGAGTCAATCAAATCCTTGAAGATATGCTCATGGCTTGTGCAATTTCTTTGGCATGAAGTGGGAATATTTTCTTCCGTTTGCTGAGTTCTCATACAACAATAGTTTCCAAGCAAGTTCCGGCAAGGCTCCTTTCGAGATTCCCTATGCCAAAAAGTGTCGTACCCCGCTCAATTGGTCTGAAACCGGTGAGCGTCAAATCCTTGGTAATGACATGATCACTGAAGCAGAAGAAATGTGTCATGTCATTCGTGAAAATCTCAAAGCAGCTCAATCCCGTCAGAAGAGCTATTGTGATAGCAAGCATCATAACATGACCTTTCAAATCGATGATTTTGTCTATCTCAGAATGTATCTCATGAAGGGAACTCAACGCTTTGGCATCAAAGGAAATCTTGCTCCATGCTTTGTGGGTCCCTTCAAAATTGTGGGCAAGAGGAGTGACCTTGCCTACCAACTCGAGCTTCCTCCAAATTTCACAAATGTGCATGATGTGTTTCACGTCTCTCAGCTCCGGAAGTGTTTCAAGACTCCCGAGTGCACCGTTGATCTCCAAGACATTGATCTCCAAGCATACCTATCCTATCATGAGCATCCAGTTGCTATCCTTGAAGAAACTGAGCGTAAGACTCACAACAAGTCAATCAAGTTTCTAAAGGTGAAGTGGTCACATCACTCCGACAAAGAAGCCACTTGGGAACGAGAGGACCTTCTCCGTTCCAAATTTCCCGAATTCTTCCGTTCCTAGATCTCGGGACGAGATCCTCATGTAGTGGGGGAGAGTTGTAACAGCCCAAATGCAATCCTTGCCACCTTTGTACTATATTCCATGTGTGGACCTTCAATGTATGCCACCTTGTGGTTGAGTAATAAAATATTGCTTCATGTCATTTAGCATCATGGCATCATATCATCCCATCTTCATACCATAAGTGCATAATGTTTGCTTGTCATGCTTGTAATGTGGTGAAGTTGTTATGAGTGTGTGGTGTTGTGGGGTTGGTGTGCAAACTTTGGTGTGAAGCCTCTCCACTGTTTTCTCAAAAACTTTGCCCACCTCTCCTATTTCAAAATAAATGCAAAATGTGGTATTTTACTTGCTTATTAATTTCTATAAAATTGTTGCACTTCTTTTTAATATTCTGGTAATAATTGTAAACTAGCTCTCAACCATGTTTCAATATGATTGCATTTTAATTCTTTGCAAAATAGATGCATATGCTAACTATAAGTGAATTAATTTATTTGGCAAATAAATGCAAAATTTATTTTTACTAATTAGGGCTTAATTCTATGAGTGCAAAACTATTTTATCTTCTCAAGTCTCTCTGAAAAACTTCCTGGCTTTTAAATTGTTTGTGGTTGTTTTATTAAAAAGGAAAAACTCTTTAGTTTTCAAGTGAGAGAGAGAGCAGTGTACTTGGGCCTACTTCTCCTTCCCACAGGCCCAGCAGCAAGCAGCAACGAGGCCCGACCGCGACCGCAGCCCAGCCAGTCCCCTCCAGCGTCGCGTTCATCTTCAACCTGTACGGCACCGCATCCAGAGGAGCCACGTTGGCATGCCGATGATTTGACGGCCGTCTGGCGCCCATACCTCCTATAAAAGTTGCCCCCGGTGCCCTAGGTCCTCCCCACAACCCATTCGTCCCCTCACCTTGCCGCGCCGCCGCCAGGTTAGGTAGTCTCGCCCATGCCGTCGTCTTGGCCGCCTTGCTCCAGCCGAGCCTGAGCTCAAGCCCGGGGTAGCACCTCCGCCCCGTCTCCGGCCTCCCTGGTACCATGGAACAACGCCCTGGAGTCCCTGCGTTCTTCTTCATCTCCGCGCGCGACACTAGCAATCCCGAGGCTCCCTCTCCGTCGCCTTCTTCTTCGCTGCGCTCGGATCTAAGGCGCACCGGACTTTCGTCGAAGCTCGCGACGTCCTCGTCTCGTCCCCGACCTCCGATTCATGTCCTAGGTAAGGAGGTATGTCCCCTCCTTCCATTCCCCCTCGTCTGCTCGCCGTTAGCATCTCGTGCGCGTAGATTCGTCCATGTCATTGTCGTGCTCCCGGAGCTCCATTAAAGCTCTTCCTTTTAGTGTGTGTGTGTCGCTGTAGTCCCTGTGTGGCCAGCCTCTGGTCGCTCGTGCCTCCTAGATAACGTAGGTGAGTACTGCGCTCCAGTAAAGCGCGTAGCATCGCGTCACCTAACCCTGCATCGCCTCGCCTTGCCATGGCAGAGCCGAGCTTCTGCTCGTGCTCGAGATCCTTCCCCGCGCATCGCAACACCTAGCAGCCCCGGGAACGGGACCCCCTAGGGATCCCGCACCCCCGCCGGTAGCCCTTGGCCGCCGCCATCACTGTCGGATTTCAGGCTCCGTAAAACCCTAAGGGATTCGAACCCAGGGGCGTGTGCGAAGATTCCCCAACAGCTTCGTCCCCTCCAAGCTCACAACCCAATACCCCCGCTCGATGGCGAGGAAGACGATGAGACGCGAGAGTTTACCCAGGTTTGGGCCGCTGCGAAGCGTAAAACCCTACTCCTGCCTTAGGTGGATTGCCTCACGAGGAGGTTGGTGGATGAACTAGTACAGAGGTGTGTTGCCTAGCGGGTGTGTTTGTGGGGTTGTTGTCGTGCCCCCTCTACCGGGCTACCTAGCCTCTATTTATAGCGGCCCGGGGCCTCTTCCCTTATCGCAATGGGGGGAAGGGATCCCACAACGGCCAAATTTGAAAGGGGACAGGAAGTACATCTTATCCTGATGAAATGCGGTCTTCGCCTGCAAAGTAGTCGACGGTGATGCAGTGGTGGGCTCGGTGATGACGTCCGTCCTGCGGGGCTTGGGGCTTGGTCTTGTTGCACCGAAGTGGAAACCTTTGGGGGCGCCTTGGGAACTCGCGTGCGTCCCAGCCTCCTTTGCACCAAAGGGGAAACTGTCCCCTGTGGCGTGCTGGCGCCCGCCTGGCCTGGCTGGTGTCACCCTTGGCCTCCTGAGGTCGCGTGTTGCATAGGAGTCTCCGCCGCTCAGGAGGGGGCCTGGGGAGGCCTACCTCCCCGCGGGTCTTGGCGCTGCTTCCCTCGCGAGCTTGGGGTCTCGCGAGGGCCTTGTGTCGAGTGAGGCTGCGCCGGGCCGTTCTTGGTTGTTGAGGTGGGCCACGCCTTGGGCCGCAGGCAGGCAAGTCTGGGTACCCTGGTATCCAGAACGCCGACAGTAGCCCCCGGGCCCGAGGCGCGCTCGAGATAGCTTCGGGGCGAAGCCACGGTGGACGGGCCGGAGCGCCGTGGGCCCCAATCGCCTGCCGAAGCCTGGGCTGCGCGCCTCCTTGGCCATCATTACCCTTCCTTGAATGTTGTTGACCCCTCGCGTCCTCTCCTGCCTAGGGCCATGCGGATGTGACCCGACGGGGGCAGGGGAAGCGACGTGAGGCAGGAGAGCACGCCATTCGAGTCTGGCATGCGCCGCTCGAGGCGCCTGGCGACTCCACTTCCCACGTCGCCCCGTGTGCAGCGGTTGCGCCTATAAACCCACCCCGCTCGGAGGCCTTGCCCTCTTGTCGCGCCTTCTCGCTCCTTTTCCTTCCAAGTTATCTTGCTCGTCTTCATCCTTTCTTTTGCACTCCCATGGTGTCCAGTGGAAGTGCGGCAGGTGCCGGGAAGCATCCGGAGCCCCCAACTTCACCGGCGGCCCCGGAGGCAGCGCTGGGGGGCCCTAAAGGCCAACCGAAGTCCGCCGGCGCTGGGCCATCCTCGATGAGTAAGTTCCTTGTCTCCCGCTTCCTTCTCTTATAATCGCAACTGCCGCGCCGGTCTTGATCGTTCCCTCCTCCCAGGGCGCCCGCGCTCAAGAGATGCGGGCTTGAGGAACTCCGGGAGGAGGCTGATGCACTGAGGGCCCAGCTTGCGGACGCCGAGGCCGCCCTCCAAGCCACGCTCAGGGGCGAGGCGGAGGCTCGGGCGGAGCTGGCGTCGCTCCAGACTCAGGTCCAGGGGGCCGTCGACGCCGTGCAGGCCGCCCAGGACGAGGCGGCCCACGCGAAGTTGCTGGATGCGCAGCGCACCAAGCAGTATCGGGACGTCGCCCTCTGTGCAGTCGGTGCGGTGAGCCGGTTCGTTGGGGAGGCCCCTGCACTGCCATGCGCTCACGGCGACGGGGGCTACCTCAACTTCTTCGACAAGGTGGTGGAGGCGCTGGAGACCGGCGTCTCACGGGTTGATGAGGACAACGTGTCCAGTGCGTGCAACCTTCTGGACCTCGCGCTGACACGCGTCTTCTCCCTTCGTCGCTTCGTCCCCGAGCTCGACCTCCTCCTAGTTATGGAGCCGGTGCCCGAGGAACTCCAGAGGCCCCTCAGGGACGAGACGCACCCGCACGTGGAGTCCTTGGTGGTGCGGTTCATCCAGGAGCCCCTCCCCGACGAGGGCGACGACTCCGGCGCCGCGGCGAGCGACGGCCCGGACGGCGACAGCGGCTCCTCCGCCTAGACCTCCCTTGTTTTCTCTTCCCGGCTCCTGTCATGTCAAGCAACACCTGGCCCCTAGGGGCGTTAACTTTTGCGTTTTTACCTTCGTATTCGTTCTCCTTTTTGAGCTGTTGATCGTTTGTTTTGTGTGCCGCGTCCCCGCTTCTCCTGCGGGGCCTTGCGTCATTGCCGATGCGCCGCGGCGCCCCCTGAAAAGACCGCGAGGGTATTGCCCTCAGACCGGCGCCGGCGTCCGGTCGGGTCCTCGCGGGGCGGGCCCTCCTGAGGGGGAGCGTGCCGCCCCCGAGGACAGACCCTTAGCCCTACCGCCTAGAGTGGCCGGACTCCTTCCCTTGCGCTGCTCTCCCTTGCTCCTGGAACCACAAGAATCCCGATGGGGTTGCGTAGCGGACCGCAGTGCCTGCATTTTCACGTTACCGCTCATACCTCCTGCCCGGCATTGTGGTCATTAACTGATTAGAAGGTTCTGCATTTGTTAGGTGTGTGTACTTAGCTCATTGGGTCACGGCGGGGTCGAGCGTAGTGAAGCGTAGGCGGAGCGTCTAGAGAGGTCGACGATCCCGCCTAGGAGAGCTTCTTCCTTGCTTTCGGGTGGTCCGGGAGCCCTTTCTGTACTCTGCGTCGACGGGGTCCGATCCTGAGCAGACCTCGACCACCGTAGGAATGTCCGGATCACCAGGACGAAACCAAGGGGCGAGGCCTCGGCCACAATTGGAGCGTCCGGATCACCAGGACGAGACCAATGGGCGCGGAGCTACACAATCGGTGAGGTTCTCGAGAAGTACTGCCTGGGAACCCCCCTTTAACGCTCAAGTGGCGCTCTGCGTCGGCAGGGCCCGATCGCGAGCAGACCTCGACCGCCGTTGGGGCATCCGGATCACCGGACGAGACCAAAGGAAGCGAGGCCTCGGCCACAATTGGAGCGTCCGGATCACCAGGACGAGACCAAGGGGCGGGGAGCTGCGCGATCGGTGAGGCTCCTGAGGCGCGTTGCTCAGGAGTCCCCCTTGACGCTCAAGCGACTTCCTTACCTTTCCGCAGGCTACCGCCTCGGGAGGTGCCCGAGCCTCCCGAGGTTCCGTGATGTCATGCCGGGCCGTGGCTGGAGCCCCCGAGCAGGGGTTGACCGTTTTAAGTGATGAGTGCCCCCAAGGCGACAGGGCCTTGCCGGCCTGCTCCGAGAGGCCACGAGAAGTGGCCAAAGTGTGCCAGCCATGCTTGGCAAGGTGTCAATCCAAAAAGGGAAAAGACATCAAGACCAGAAAGAGAAATCGCGAATAGAGAAAAGTCCCCGCCCCCTTTTCAAATAGATTTGCGAAATCTTCAACTTCATTTCAAAAAATGGCAACACGAACACAAAAAGAAGCAAGCAACAGCCGCGTCCGGCGCCTAGGCTAGTCTTCGCTTTCGTCTTCCCCCAGCGCGGAGCATAGGGCATCCACGTTGCATGGGCATAGCCATTGGAGGGCAGTGTTGTCCGCCAGCGCGGAGCATGGGGCTTCCACTTGGGCTTGGGATGGAACCCCTCCGCGTCCTCTAGGGGCTCCGGGCATATACAACCCACTCATTATTACGTGAGAGTGTCACGGCCGAAGATAACTGGGCATGCCCCCAGGCGCATGGCCTAGGTGCTCCCAACTCAGTTTAGAGCCATCCCACGCATTACTGTGCGGTTGCGCGCCTCTACACCCAAACATGTGTGCATTGCTCCCCGCGTAGCCGCGGGATTGCGCTCCCGCGGCCCAAACATGAGCGCAATGCACCCAGCGCAGCTGCAGAGGTGTTGTGTCAGGGAAGCCGCCCCGTGAAGTGTCGCGGCGCCGGCCGGACCCCGGCTTGCGGCCCTCATGAGGCCCCGCCTCCCGAAGACCGCTCCGGTGCCCCCGTTGCCATGGGTGGCCCGCGTTGCTTGTACCCTGCCGATTCCCCAGACGGTCGTCCCTGAGGCCCTGGGTTCAGCTGTGCGCTTCTTGTTCGTGGGGGCGGCGGCTGCGTCGCGCCCCAGTGCTTCCCAGGACGCTCACCCCTTTTCCTCGCTCGAATGAACCCGGCATGGTGCCCCCTCCGTGGAAACCCCATGCCCGGCTAGGGGAGAGCGCCCAGGGCACCTCCTTATCCTGGGAGGGTGCCGGCATCCGTAGAGGGCGCCTGATCCTCCGCGCCCTCCGCAGGTATGATGTAGCTCGGAACGTAGGGCTCCGTATAGAGGCTTTGGCCCCCTCCTAAGTTGTCTCCGCGCACACCGATGGCAGGCTCCCCGGGCGGCGGGATGACACCATCCTGGGCGCGCGGTCCACAAACCCTCCTACGGCGGGCTTCCGCCCAAAGTTGCCTGGCCCTGCCGCCGCCGTGGGGTGGGCCGCGCGTGTCTTGGCGTGTGTCGCCTTCCTGATTTTCCATCGCGCCTTCATTACGGTTACCTGCCTGGCCGGAGGCCTGAGCCGCCCGCTCCCTGCGTCGGATGGCGCGCTCCCGTCGGGACGGGCCAGGCTGTCGATGATCCATTTGGGCATGTGTGTGCACGTCATGGTGCGCATAGGATGCCCCAGCACCCCCTTCGTAGGCACTACCGGTGGGACCGGGTGGCGCTCCGAATCCAGTCACCGGGATCCGGAGAAGGAGAAGCACGGCGTGCGGCGGGCCCTGCTCGGGCCCGGGGAGCAAGGCAGGTGCGCTGTCCGTAGGCGGGGTGACGGGTATGGTGAGCGAGCCCCCGGCGCCCTGCGCCGGTGGTTGCGAGGGAAGGTGGGGGCCCCAGGCCCTCCTCGCGACGGCGACTAGCTCGGCGATGTGGTCGGCCCAGGCATCGAAGCCCCCGTGCGTAGGGCGGTGGCGAAGCATCTCACTCGCCATCAGGAGCGAGTCATGCGCGTTGAGGTCTCCCACGTATGTGGGACGTGACGCAGGTCCCGTGGGCGCCGCCCGTCCGCCGTGCGCCTAGACGGCATGAGCGGCGTCGGTGGTGGACACGACGCTAGTGGCCTGGTAACGACCGCCCAACACCGTGCTGCCATGGTGTGGGTCTTGGGTGACAGCAGCGAGGTTGGCGGAGGCGGACCCTCCGAGGCTGGAAGGAGCCTGTCGGGCGTTGTCCATCTCCGCGACGGGGCGGAGAAGATGCGAAGCTTGCTGAAGACTCTGACACGCCCCCTACCTGGCGCGCCAAATGTCGGATTTCGGGCTCCGCAAAACCCTAAGGGATTCGAACCCAGGGGCGTGTGCGAAGATTCCCCAACAGCTTCGCCCCCTCCAAGCTCACAACCCAATACCCCCGCTCAATAGCGAGGAAGACGATGACACACGAGAGTTTACCCAGGTTCGGGCCGCTGCGAAGCGTAAAATCCTACTCCTGCCTTAGGTGGATTGCCTCATGAGGAGGTTGGTGGATGAACTAGTACAGAGGTGTGTTGCCTAGCAGGTGTGTTGCCCTGCCCCACTCTACCGGGCTACCTAGCCTCTATTTATAGCGGCCCGGGGCCTCTTCCCTTATCGCAATGGCGGGAAGGGATCCCACAATGGCCAAATTTGAAAGGGGACAGGAAGTACATCTTATCCTGACGAAAGGTGGTCTTCGCCTGCAAAGTAGTCGACGGTGATGCAGTGGTGGGCTCGGTGATGACGTCCGTCCTGCGGGGCTTGGGGTCTTGGTCCTGTTGCACCGAAGTGGAAACCTTTGGGGGGCACCTTGGGAACTCGCGTGCGTCCCAGCCTGCTTTGCACCAAAGGGGAAACTGTCCCCTCTGGCGTGCTGGCGCCTGCCTGGCCTGGCTAGCATCACCCTTGGCCTCCTGAGGTCACGTGTTGCCTAGGAGTCTCCGCCGCTCAGGAGGGGGCCTGGGGAGGCCTACCTCCCCGCGGGTCTTGGCGCTGCTTCCCTCGCGAGCTTGGGGTCTCGCGAGGGCCTTGTGTCGAGCTAGGCTGCGCCGGGCCGTTCTTGGTCGTTGCGGTGGGCCATGCCTTGGTCCGCAGGTAGGCAAGTCTAGGTAGCCTGGTATCTAGAACGCCGACAATCACCGCCTTGCTCGCCAGCATCAAGCATCTTCTCTGTCGCCGGAAGGAGAGAAGGGGGCCATGCCTGTTCAAAAGAACAGAGGCCCCCGTATAGCCAATAGCCTTGCCTAGGTCAGTTGGTCAACCGAGCGTCGCGCGGCCAGGGGGTCGCGGGTTCGAACCGCGGCTCCCCCCTTTTCCCAATTTATTAAGCCAGCAGCGCTGACAGTGGGCCCGGCCCCACTTGTCTGTCCCACAGGCCCTGGTGTCAATGCCAGGTGGGCCTGCGATATTTTTTTGTTTCTGATGTGTTTCTGGAATATTTTCTTTTAAGGAAATTGCCAGATTTTGATATTTCCAAATCTGTCCAGATTCTTAGGACATGCCAAATTTGGCATATAAATTGTTATAAGTGATATGTGATTTTTGTGAATGCAATTGTGTTAGTTTTGTTCATAGGAACACAGGCATGTGATAGATGATTTTGGGGTAGAAAAATCCAGAGAATCCAATGGTGGTGTAGGTTTTATCATTTGAGTAAGTTTGCAAAAAATTTACTTTGTGATCATATGCCATTTTGTCTTTTTCACATGAATTAATCCTTGCATCATATGATAATCTTGTCAACATGAAATATCTCCATTAGTGTGTGCTCTAGCCCCTGGTATTTTTGCTTCCATGATAGATCATTATATGAGTGGTTTTCTTGCTGTCAACATGTCACCAAAATAATGTTTCCAAATGCTCAAATATTTCTAAGTGTTGAAATCTGTTATTTTGTTGCCATGTTATCTAGATGATTCCCATGTATATGTTGCTCCTTTGGAGTTGGTACAATGGTATGCATTGTTGTGCTTGTCATCCTCTGTAAATGTGTGCCAAGTTCTTGTGAAATAAGACATGGTATCTGTCGGGGCACGGATGCTCACGATCACCAATGGGACCAGAGGCCCCTTGTGGTTCGGCATGGGTGGGGCCACGTTGTATGAAGAGCAGAGAGCGTGAGACGGCGCGACGATCAGGACACGAGCATTTTACCCAAGTTGGGCCGCTGCTAAGCGTAAAAAACTACTCCTGCTTTTGGTGGATTTGATTGGAAGAACACCAGTTGTGCCTCGCGCTCTATCCCGGCAAGGGTTTCCTTCGGGGAAAGAGCTGCTAAGTGAGTACAAATGTACGGGGGTGCGAATCCTGAGCTAGGTTGCCTTGGGCCTCCTTTTATAGTGCAACGGTTTACCACAATGGCAAAACAGTCATTATCTATCGATTAGATAGCTTAGCAGAGCTATCATACTTAACTCTGGCATTTAGGACAAAATACCATGATTACCAGCCTAGGTGGCTCTCGGGGGTGCATCCCCGGCAAGCTCTTCCCACTGCTTGGCCGGCCATTGCTTATGGTCTTGACACACTGCTGGGCGGGTGTCAACTGGGTGTAGCTTGTCTTCTGGCACGCCACCATGTGCTTAGCGAGAGCTGATTAGGCTTGCCGGGAGCGGTGGCTGGTTAGCTCGCACATGCCGGGGGAATGGCTTGCCGGGTCTCCAGAAAGGCGCACATGTCTTGGTCCCCGACAAGCACCGGGGACATGCTTGACGCGCTGCAGTCCAGGTCTGGGCTGCCGCGTCGGGCTTGTTGGAGTCTGGTCTTGATCATTCGCTGGGATTGAACGAACGTTGAAGGGTTCATCTACTACCGCATGTGCATAAGTCAGGGGCACTGGGTACCCCTGTATTAGTGCACCGACAGGAGCCCCCGGGTCTGGCCCACACGTGCTCGCCAAGTGCCGTTGGGTCAGGCCCAAAATCTATGCACAGGCGCGCAATGGGAGGGAGTAACTGCCAATTTATTGGTCCGTACTGACCAACCACCTCAGGCCGTTTCCGCCACGTGCGCCGCATTCATAGCGGGGAGTTAGTGATGGGCGCACGTGACTTGAAGGCCTGATCGTGGCAGAAACCGCAGCGCCATGGATTGGAGCAATGGGGCGGTTACCTGTTCACCCGTGATCGCGGGTGATGGAATTGGTGGAGATGGGCAGCGACCAATG